>OX421426.1:15886168-16503082 GCA_949126915.1 Musotima nitidalis | reverse complement strand
AAGAAGAAATAGACTTGTCCACGACAACTAGGCCCTACATTCGGGAAATGGAAGAAAAGTGTATTCTTTATATAAAACACAAAAATATATAAATAATAATATAATATATAAATTGTTTAATACATCGTATTAGACTTATATAAGATAACTTTTTTCCTAAAATCCATAATTGCACTGAAAACGATATATACGTAAAAGCGCAAAATTAAGTTTTATTTTGAGGAACATTCTTTTGGTACCTATTATACGAAATCTTAGATTGAACTCCATTTACAGTACGCGCGCAATTACAAACTCCACCTACTAGCTTCACCTGGATTGCGCGCAGTAGTTTCTAATTTTATACTAACCAACATCATTGCAACATTAACGACTTGTCTTTGTTTATTATTTCAGCCGTTTGAATGCCCATTCCACCACCACAAACACAAGCTTATGCCAATCAAAGAAAAAAATCGTCATTAAAATTTTGCACAGCACTGTAGAAACTATAGAAGACTATAACTATAGATAATTTCTTAAGGAGGACACTTGAATGTAAATATTGAATGTGAAAATTTTATGTTATAACTTTTTGTGATTTAATTTTTTTATGTCTGAACTAAAAGGACTTTGAGAAGGTTAAATCCAATAATCAAGACGACCATAAAGATAACGAGGTAAGAGAGGAGGACATTGAAAGAGAGGAACTAAAAAATTATTCAAATCCTTTACGATTAGAGCCAAAGAAAGAGCCTGTAGATGAAGAAGGCAACGGCCCCTACATACCTGGAAATTTAACAGACCCAGAAAAAAGACACGACAGCCATAACTTACTAGTTAAAGAGGCCGTCGAACAGTTACACGGACCACAGGAAGATGAGACAGACAAATTTTGGAGAAAAGTAGTGGAGAACGCAAAGCAAAATGAACGTGACAGAGAAGAGAATATGAAATACAAAAGTGAGACTCCTAAGCTACCATATGTTAATGTTTCCCAAAACTTTCAATTTGCAAAGAAAATGCACGTCGGTAATTTAGAACATCAACCACTACCTGATACTTTAGGATATAGAAATTTGAAGAAAATTGCGGAGCACCGAGATTCTGATATTATTGTAAAACCATACGCCATTGGCTGGAAAGGATACGGTGCGTCGGGGCCAACTTGCTGCACGAAAATGCGGGTTCATCGACCAAAGACTTGTGATAATAAGAAAGGGGACGGTGAAAAAGAAGACAACAAAAGACCTTCAACGTCGCACTCCAATTTGGGAGACCAGTATAAAAAGTCGTTGTCGTTAATGGATCTTGCGATTTGTTGGGATTTCAGACCCAATGACCCAAAGCAAGAACCAAGGCCTCCAAAGCATTTAGATGGTTCTAATGGCTCTAAAGCACCTGCAGTGTTCACTATGGTACATACTCCAAAAGTGGAAGAAGAAGACAGTCCAATCGGACACGCAAACCCTATTTTCAACCAAAATAGAGTTATCGAAGACATGGGACGACATCCCGTACCGTATTTTGAAAAAGATATGACAAAAGAAAAACGAAGAGGTTCTTGCGATGTTCAATATTGTCCACAACATAATACACAGAATGAAAAAGGTTCGAAATCGTCTAGTAGGAAGAGTTCCGCCAATTCCGCCAAGAAACAGCCATGTGACGGTATACACGGCTGTGGAACACCTAGTGATACTAGTAGAAAATCCAGTCATGAAAGACCAGATAAATTGGAACCAATAAAGGTTGCATGGAATAGTAAAAATAAGAAAGAAAAATATGACGTTAATAGAAATCGGCATAGTTTAGAGTCGTACGAGAAAACGCCATTAGCACAAGGGAAATTACACCAGAGCTCACCAAGTGAATCCCAAACTTCAAGAAGATCGACCAAAGATAGCGTAATGTCTAGCGTAAAACATAAGACGTGTTTGCCTTGCAACGAGAAAGTACAGCAAGATTCGAAGCCAAAAGAAGATTACAAGTTTGCATTCAAAGCTGGCAATCCGAACTCAGTGGTCACTGTAAGTAACTCAACAGATTCCAAAGGCGTGAAAATACCAAAGATGAGACATCCTTACAATAAAAAGTCCTACACAATACCGACTCTGGCGCCACCATTCACTATATGGCGGGACGCTAATGCAAGCGGTTATCCAGAGCATTGGAGGTTAGCGAGCGTATACCAACATGCTTACAAGCCACCGGAACAAAGACGCAAGCCGCTTATAGAAAGCGTTTATCAATAGAGTTAAATTAAACAAACATTGTTATGTATTCCAAGTATAATTTTATTGGGTCCAATTGCCAATGTCAACTGTTCAATTTCGAAATAAATTCACATTCAGTAATCGTCTTTAATCATTGCGATAAGGCGCAGGTGTTAGACACCTGTGTGCTTATCTCCATCCGTCGATATGATTAATTTGATCCTCGTAGCGTTGACTAGACGCAGAGTTCAAGGCAAGAATCTTTCGTACTCCATAAAGAAGGTGCATTTTCGTATAGTTTCCCAGGCTTTGGAGCAGTATTGGTACCATCCTCTCTCTGTTAAGTTGGGCACGTTTGCGATCTGATGACGATCCACGCCTGATATCATCCAACGGAGACGCTTTGCCAGTTGTTCGAAGGTAGGATGGCCTCTGTATACGTCTCGGTTATCTGTAAGTAATAATGTTATATTAGAAAAGCCGGTAAAAATTGCATATCGACCTTTGAAATTACATATAAACAAAATACGATTTAAAAAAAAAATGTGAGAAAACTTGCCACAGTTGATAAGCTAAAATTAAATTTGCACATTGGCAATTTTCTGAATATATGAATATACTTTATACTTTTAATTATCGCGTGAAATATATAGATTTGCAAAACTATTTTCTAATTATAATTGTTTGCATTTACAATGTGAGAGACGAGATGAAATTATCCCGAGTAGGAATCGAACCTACGACCTCTGGATAACCGGTTCACTGCTCTAGTATCTATGTATATGTAGTTTATTAATAACACATATTTAATTCTATGTAAGTTTATATGTTTTCTTGTTCGCAGAGAAGTTGTAGCAATTAAGTTCGCCTTTTGTACTTTTTTTTAATTTGTGCGATAAAGTTTGTATAAATTACTATGATTGATACACAAAATTTGTTGAACAATTACATGACATGTAACCTTGGCCAACCTTTCATGTTAAATATTCCTGTGAATAGACAAACTATTTTTATTTAATTTCGGTATGAAAATATTTGAGAATTTTGGACAATAGTAATCATTTATTTCTTACAATTGATTGTTTGAAGATGGTCCTCATACATTGTTAGAGGCCCTTTTAGCCGCCACCCAACTGCCTCTACTAATCCGCACTGGGCTCACGTGTTTGATTATGACCCAATTCCTCTCAACTCGGCCAATGATAGAAGGCCCGTGTCAGTATTGGGACGTTTATGAGATGAATATATTGACCAATCATCATCACCTGCTTGTCGCTATATACTTCAAGCAGCAGGAAAAAGTTGATCGGCATCCCGCAGTACTCGCACACAGCGCTCACATTCCGGCCATTCTTGTTCGACATTCCCGAGTTCTACTAAACCGAGATCATTCAGCTGACATCATCAGACCTAACAGTGGTCGCTATATACTTCAGGCAGCAGGAACAAATTGATAAGGAATCCTGCAATTCTGCACACCGCGCTCACATTTAAGCCTTTTGTTTGACATTCCCAAGTTGTTTTAAACAGAGATCTTTCAGCTGACAATCAGAATCACTCAGTTGCTATATTCTTCGGGCAGCAGGAAAATGTTGATGGCATCCCGCAATCCACGACGCTGTGTACCTCGTATACGGCGCTTACATTTAAGCCGTTCTTGTTCAACATTCCATAGTTCCATCAGCTAACAATCGAAATCACTCAAATTCAAATTCATAATCATTTATTAAAGTTTGGCTCAAAAGAGCTCTTATGAACGTCAAAACTTAAAAACTAGCGCCACTTAAAAACTCACCATGGTCGCAACATACTCCAGGCAGCAGGAAAAAGTTGATCGGCATTCCGCAAATCTCGACGCTGTGTCGCTGTACATATACATTCCCGACTTCACCTGCACATAAATTAATTAGCTGGCAATCAGCATCGCTCACCATTGTCGCTATATACTTCCGGCAGCAGGAACAAATTGATCGGCATCCCGCAATTCTCGACGCTATGCCCCTCACACACGGCGCTTACATTCAACCCATTCTTGTTCGAGTCGCTGTACATATACATCCCCGAGTTCAACTGCAAATTTGACTTTTGAAACGCGTTTCTGTAACAAATAACAAAGTTACACATAATACAATCACACATGTTTCCCCTAAAAATTAGGCAGCATATTATACTCCTAGATTTGTTGGTCTCACGTAACAGGTGGCGAGCCTATTGCCGCTTACCGGGATCTGTTATGTTTGACTGAGCCTCGTCCGTTACTAGGCAGGAAAACAACTTGCAACTTGCTAAATTTTACGAACCCAAGCGACCTGGGTTCGTACGATTTTTATAGAGCCTATATAAAATGTAATAAAATTAAAAACATACTATTATTCTAAAAAGGAAATATTTGCTTACATGACTAAATCTATGAGTTTTGGAAAAAGAGCAGGTCAATAGTACCCTATACCGGATTATTTTCAGGTCACAAAATAAACTGATGGTCGGGAGCCCCGACTCGTGATAGGGCGCCGTGCAGCAGAAATCGTAATAATTTAATTTCGCCATCAATTCAAAACCAAACCTCCAATTTTGATCATTCAAAGACCAAATATTATCTACATAAACTGCACTTAGTGATTTATTTTGATAAGGATTAATAGCATAAGTAAAATAAATGCGTTTAAAAGTAGTCCAAAAAAAATTCAATATTTTTAAATAAAAAAATGGTTGTTGTGCCTCATTCGACATAGATAGGTATAGTGTGTCGCAGACTTTTTAGTAGATATTTATAAGATCTACAATTTATTCTGACATTTTGTGGTTCTATCTTTTATAGTTTAGGCAGCGTACGCAAAATAAGTAACTGTTCTGGTTGATATTTTACATTTTGTGTCCGAAAAACCCAAATATCTTACGGAACCCAATTTTTTTCAAAACTAAAATATAGCCTATGTTACTCAGTGATAATGTAGCTTTCTAATAAAAAAAGAATTATTAAAATCGGTCCATTAATTTTTGAGTTTATTCGTTACATACAAAAATACAAATCTTTCCTCTTTATAATATTAGTGTAGATTAATAACTCAGCTTACTGAACAGAGTTATTTGTTTTTTCAAATCTTATAACTTAACTTTAGTTGTCTTGTCATTTTCCTAAATCATTACTGTGTACATGCTAAGATTTTTTGTACTGGTGGGAATTGTTTCGGTTAGGAACGCATATTACAGTACCAATAATTATATAGATGTTAAGACGGTATGACTTTAAATTATATCTTTCATGAGACCGAAATATTTGGTTACCAGCACATTCAATACTTTTTTTTAAATATGAATGTTATTTTAACGCTTTTTATCCTGTAGCTTGAGTATGTCATGCTCACTTGAATGTCTCTGCGGTGGTGACGACATGAGTCGGGTCCATTCCCTAAAACATGGTTGAGCGTAACGATAGCTGGTTCATGCGTCATACTCATGAACGGATGCCGTCAGTGGGGCCAGTCCCCACCGACGGCACATGTCTACTATGTTCATTCTTAATTAAATTATTCTAGTTAAAAAAGAGTTCTGTTCTTCGTTTCTTTTAATTATTATAGCTGCAGAACCTAAGTTTTTATAGAAATTGTTTTAGTAATAAGTAAATTTTTACAAAATCATCAATGTTAGAAAAAACTAACATTGACGATTTTCTTGTAACTGACGGGAGAAAAAACTAACATTGACGATTTTCTTGTAACTGACGGGAGAAAAAACTAACATTGACGATTTTCTTGTAACTGACGGGAGAAAAAACTAACATTGACGATTTTCTTGTAACTGACGGGAGAAAAAACTAACATTGACGATTTTCTTGTAACTGACGGGAGAAAAAACTAACATTGACGATTTTCCTGCTCGGACTTTTACGATCAAGCTCCCGCCCGCAGTGAATGGGCGCGTTAGTTATTGAGTTGACTTACAAAAGAGCTTTATTGAGCCAAACTTGATAAAATGATTTTGACTTTGAATTAATAAATATTGATTAAGTAGTTATTAATTTTACTGAAGAATAATTTGAACATTACAATATACCTGTACAATTCTTGCATTGTGTTGACTGCTTCAGGGGTAAAGTCTTCAAGTTGACATCTAAAATAAAAATAAAAGAATTCGTTTACAAAAATTAGTACTTGGATGGGTGACCGAGTAAATAAATAAATAAATATTCTCTTACAATCACACCAATTATTTAGTTCCAGTATAAGTATCATTAAGAACTTGTGTTATGGATACTAAATAACGGATAAACATACATAAATACTTCTTTTTTTTTGTAAATACATACTTAAGATACATAGGAGAACAACCAGACCAGAACAAATATTCATGTTCATGCACACAAAGATTTGTCCTGTGTGGGAATCGAACCCACGAGCTCTCGAGTGAAGTGCAGGTATACTGACCTCCACGCCATATCGGTCGCCATATCGGTCGTCAGTACGTGTGATAACGAGTGTTTATGCTATTTGCAAAGCACGGTAAGCCGTTGGTCCTAGAGGTTCCTATATATGGTAGGCGTCAAGCCAAGTTAGGTGCCCTTTTGGGTGGCTTAAAAAGTAGCGGCCATCGGCACTGAGACCGCGTGGTGAAGTATGAATGAATGCATAAACACTTTATTGTACATCAATGTTAAAAAATAATTGATATAAATATATTATACAATAGGCGGCCTTTTTACTAATATAAATTAGTTCCTGGATTAAGTAAAACACTATAATGTATTATTTTTAATGCGACACGTCAATGACAGTTAAAGCAAAATTCAGACACGATAGCGTACTTCCTGAGGCCAAACTCAGCTGATCTTGGTTGGCATCCAAATAGCTGACAGCCGCATAACGGGTAGGAAGGAAGTAGGGACTGCACAAGTGCTATATTACTTTAAATTGGCAGGACATTATGGACTAAGAAGAATTTTAAAGAGCATAGCCTGTAAGTTTCTTGCCAGTTCTCCTCACAGAGCAGTGGCTCAGAACTCGCACTTTGATTCACCTACACTTAATGTTTTTGCATGTAAGTGAATTAACTCATTATTTCAGTGTAGTCAAGTATTATGTAATAGTTTATAAAATAAAGATTTTTTTATTTTTAAATTTCAACCCTGTATTAACCTTTTAGCTGACTTATTGACCCTGAAAGCCTCATGTAAGGTTCTAATGCCCACATCCTTACCTTTGCTTTAAAGTGGAATAAGCACCATCAAAAGATATAAGCAGAACAGTAAATCTTATATCTTAGACCTTATACGCTGGCTAATATCTGACTTTCCTGAATATCTCTTGCCTTTGTTTTTAAGATTAGGACTGTAATGGACTAGAAAAAGAGGATTTTATTACATATATTAAACAAGTTTGACGACCGATATGGTGTGCTGGCGAGTATACCCGCTCTCCGCTCCGCTCCGCTCTCGTGGGTTCGATTTCCACGCAGGACAAATCTTTGTGTGCATGAACATGAATATTTGTTCTGGTCTGGGTGATTTTTTATGTATATTAAGTATTTATTTACAAAAAAAAAAGTATTTATGTATGTTCATCCGTTATTTAGTATCCATAACACAAGTTCTTAATGATACTTATCTTGGAACTAAATAATTGGTGTAATTTTCTGAATTTTTTAATTTTATTAAGTTAAGTTAACGCACCTATTGTGCAACAATAGAAGGTGCGGATTCGCTTCTCCGGATAGCGCTGATTCCCCTTCAGCGTTCGTTGTTGCAGAGTTGGACGCCGATAGAGACGGACGAAGCATCTCTGCGGCCTGGATGTATCTGGAAAATATAATACTTCGGTAAGATATTGCAAAAAAGCTCTTAGAAAACAAACCTATTGCAAAATAGGAATGAGATAAGGTTGAAACGCTGGATATTTATGTGGAAGGCTTATGTTCAGCACTGCTTTGGGCTGATGATGATGCAATAGGTTAGAAAGGGCAGTTCAAAAATGGCCATATTTCAATGATGAGTACAACATATTTACATACAATCACGCCTGTTTTCCTGAAGGCGTAGGCTTAAGCATATTATATGCCCACATTTCGCCAATTATATAGTTGGTCCCACTTAATAGGTGGCGAGCCTATTGCCGCTTACCGGAAACTGTTATGTTCGCCAGAGCCTCGTCTGTTGATCGGCAGGTGCACCACTTGCAGGTGAGGTTGGCTTGGGTTTTGAAGGTTTTGGTAGGATGCACCGAATTTCCCCTCCGACTGGTCTCCACCTTGTCGTGGTTGGGAGGCTGAGTACCTCCCGGTAGGGCGCGGAGGGCGCCAGGGAAAAGGTAACACCCAGAGATTGGCGACTATGGGTGCCCTCAGTACTGACTACCGGGGAGGAAACTAAGAGGGACCTGTGGAGGGCGCAGGAGGGTCTTAGGCAGCGGGGGCAGGGGGCCCATGCTGTCTAACCATGTACCCTCCGAGAAGTCGGGCACACACGCTATGGTCGCACAAGGAGGTAGGAGAGGAGCGTCCACTGCGCCTCTCTGAGGAGGTCCTCCCGGTTTTGGTCCGGGGGACGTTGGCCGCGGGCGGGGTGTCAGAGCTGCAACCCAGGTACTGGCCCCCGCCTCTTTCTCAACAATCGGCGGGCGTAGTCGGAAGATTTTTAGTGGGTATTACTGCTGGCGGTCGTGTCTGCCGGTGGTGAGTCCCACACCCCCTTTGGCCGGAAGGCAGCGCATTTTTGTACCGACGTAAATCAAAAAAAAAAAGGAAAAAAAAGTTAAACAAAAAAAAAAGGATATACCGTTTTTAAAAATAATAACAATCAAAGGGTAACTAGTTCTGAATAATGATGAGAACATGATTGTCAGAGATAACATATGATTAGCTTGCGTACCTGAGATTGATAGGCACCCTATACTCCGTAGTTTTGAAATAGCAGACTAAGATGATCTAAAACTCACCTAAGAAAGTTATAGTCGACGAACCAATCCTGTACGGCGATGAAAACGTGACTAACTGCCATGAGCCACGCGGCGGTTTGAAGCCACTCGACCGCCCCCCCTCCCGCGCCCACGCACCCCCCGGCCAGACCCACACCCGCGTTCTCCCCGCCAGTCGCAAATAGTGGCTGACAGTCCAGCAATATCACCCGGTCACTGGTTATGTACATGTCTATGCCTGAGGTGATCAGATAAAAGTATGTTAATTTTATAGTGGTGAAGCGCCCGTAGCTGCGCGGTGCTAGATTGTCGGGAATGATCACCGATGTAAAGCAGAGTTCACACAGGACAGTCCTAGGATAAATGATCGTTTGTGTGATTTGGGTGTGATCATAGTTTCCTTGCTTCGGGATGCACGTTAAGCCGTTGGTCCCAGTTATCACTACATGTTAAGCCATGTAAGGCCTAATTGGGCGACTTGAAAAATTTTAACAGCATGACGCCACCCTTCCTTCGCCTAGCCGCATTGGGTCCGCGTGCTGAATTATCGGCATGATATGTGAAAGGCTGAGATGATGAATTCGGGCTCTTTATACAAAACCGGCCGCACGCATTAACTTTACTGATCTGTAACCTAATGGTAAGAAAACTTTATCATATTTCCGAATACAAAAATAATAACAAGAAAATGGCTATTCCCAACATCCGTTCTCGGTTTACCTATCATTACAGACGCTCTTGTGTAACAAAAACACTTACAAGCTTTAATTCAAATTCTTCCAATACAATCGAAAAATAACACAAAAATTAAAGAAATAACTAAAAATTTACCTTTGGTACAATGAACCCCTCTCTCGATCAGTTCAATATCTTGCAATTTAAACTTGAAATCACCGTCAGATGTTTCAAAACCTTTATTCGGCACACTGTCAATATTTAAAACTTCTATTTGGTTTTCTAACACTGCCACATCTAGTGTGTCCGTGGATTTATCCTTGTTTGTTCCATATGACTGCAATATGTGGTTACTGAGATCTCCTGAGTATGAGTTTTGAGCCAACAAATTCAAAATCAAAGATTTGCCAACACCTTGAGTTCCTAAAAAACATTTTTTTTAATATTATATTTTTGTGATTTACGATCACTCCTAAGACTATCAGCAAATCTGGTCTGTGCTGATGACATGCGGAGTGGCTTCCGATTGGAAGTAGATACTCATCTGTCACCATAAGCTACGGCTGGTTCTCCAGCTCTAGGATATGGTTTAAGTCATCTCACATACTGCTATGGGGGCATAAATGGCGAGCAAGTTCATTAGGGTGATAGATCAACTTCAAATATCTTCCTTAATAATAGTAATTTCAAGGTTTTTGTCAAATTTTATTATAATTAAATGCTGCCAGGTGCATGCACCGGCGCAACCTAATAAGTAGTGGTAGCAGTGTTCAACAACAAGGAAAAATAATTGAATAAAAGTTGTTAACACTCTGAACTAAGTGAAATTAATGTTTTCAGTTTAAGAGGATGTAAAAAAAATCAACAACAGGAAGGAGGGTAGGAAGTTAGTATATCTACACTCACCGTTCCTGAGGTTGACGGTTAGCTTCCCATACTGGAGAATATTTGTACAAATGACCAAAAATATTTGGGTCTGGTATGGATGTTGTATTACAAAAAATTTATAGGCCTTTTTTGTTTTACTATAAGTATGAATCCAAAAAAAATAAAGTATGTTTATGCGTTCTTTGCATTCTAGCTAGCTAAATTGTTCCAGACAACCTAGTCTTGCAAAGATGCAAGTGCTTCTTCCAAGTGTACCTACAATTAGTTAAACAAATAAACACTTACCAATAACAGCCACAACAAGGTAACTAGTATTGGAATCACTCAAATAATCTGTAGCGTAGTGATTGAAGTCCATATTCTCATCAAACAATTTCAGAGGTTCCACCATCTCTTTCAATGGAGGTGCAGGTTTGTGTTCTGAATAAGTTATAAGAAAAATATAGTTTGACATAAAAATATAGAAATAGAGACACACTTTAAATTATAAATATCTATAGATCTCTTAAAGTACGCAACATGTTGTTACAGAGATTAATAATTGTAAAAATATAAAACCAAAATTTCTTCATGAAGAAAAGATAATGACGAAACTTGCAATGCATGCCATCAGCAATAATCCCACAGGGCAGATTGAGGAGAGCTGTTGGTAAGTGGAGACACTGCAGCATAAGTATGATTGCTAAGAATGAGCCAACTTAAGTCTTCATGTCTATCATGTTGTGGTGAACAGCAAAACATAAAAAGACTTGACTGGCTACAAAAGTGACAAGAACAGTATGCTCACTAGTAGACATGTGAAAAATATCAATTGTTAATAATTTTTTATTTATTTTTAATTATTTATTTATTTAAATCCTAATTACATTACTATTATAGAAATTTAATCCTAAGGCAATAATGTAAATAATATAAATAAAATACCAAAAAACTTAACTAAACTATCCTAATAAGAACTACATAACACAAAAACAAATCTATTTCTCCTGCTACTGCATTGAGTACATGCAGTGCTCCTGTGAGCGACGACAGGTGATGGTAATGATGATTAAAGTCACCAACAATGGAGGAAGAGTTGTAAATTCAAATAAAAATGAGCTGGTTGTATCTGCCATAGAGATAACGATATATAACATGGCTTTATATATGTATTGCATTGAACACATAAAAAGAATTGCAGGGCTGACCTAAGCCAGGCACACTGAATCAAGAACTTTGTGGATTTCCATGCAAAAGGCACTGAGCATGCAAAAGGCCATGCAAAAGGTACTGGACACAGATTTGCTAAGCAAAAGAAGATTACAAGTACCTTTTTTCTCCTTATGCTCGTTGTGAGCAATTTTAGAGGGATATACTCCTTCCATGTCTGTAGAGCTCTTTGGTTTAGGACTATGTGGTCGTTCCTCTTTGAGGGTGCTCTGTTCTCTTGTCTTCAATATTATGGTGGGTGGTTTCTCTCTTTCTTTCTCCGGTTTCTCTTTAACATTCTCCTTAGGTGGCTCACGGTCAGACTTAAGGATTATTGGTCTTCGAGGTGTTGTTGGTTCCTAGCGAGCATGAATACATAATTAACATTTGTTTTAATTTTAAATATGACAAATGTATTCATAAGTTAAGTTTAAGTGATGCATTCCTAACTTATCAAGTTTTAAATTAAAAATAGGTTACCTTTGCAAGATATATTTTTTTCTTTTTTTCAGCCATGTTTTGTTTAATTGATATTCCGTTGCTATTTTCTTAATTAATAAATTTAAAGAGTTCTAGGATAAAACAGCTGGTTTGAAAGAATTGTTTTGATTTTGACTCCGTTTTCTTCACACATCGCTGTCACTGTCAAGTGTTTATTTTTTTTTAAATAATGGCTTCGTGCGTCTAGCACATCTAGCCAGTGTCAAGTAAGTGATATATTAATAATATATAATTCATAGTAAATGAGAATGAGTGATGATTAAGATGATAAATGGTAAATGTGTAACCCTCTCTTAAGCCCCTTGAGTCCTAAGTAAAGATGTGGGAATATACTGAAATCTCACATGGACTCCTTGAGAGAATATGAAAAGTGATGTTGCACTGCTTTGTATATTCACAAACAGTTAACGTTTAATAATCCATCGTTCTAACACATTAATGTTCGAAATATCACAAATTTTAGAAAATAAAACAAAACTGCAGACATGACGCTTCACTTTCCCGCCAAGAATTCTATTAAGTGTTAAGAATGTAAATTATTTTTTTAAATATTGGTTTCGTGCGGCTACCACATTTAGCCAGTGTCAAGTAAAAGATATAATAATGCTGGTTGTACTAAAATCTAAGTTATAATAACAACATAATTAATTATAACTATTAAGTTAAAATAAAATCTACAACTATTTTTGTTCCCACGTAATAGGTGGCGAACTTATTGCCGCTTACCGGGAATTTACATATTTATGTATAACGACTTCACATGTGCATAAAAAAGCAGAAACAAAAAATAAGCTTTTGTATAAATGTGAAAATAAGAAAAATTATAGAATTAAAGTTTAATATCATTGTATGTCATTATATTAAAAAAATTGGTTGCCTGTAAAGTCGGTATACGGGCGAAAGTTTTACGTGACAACGACTTTGAGTGGTAAAATAATTTTAATGTGAATATTCATTCGTATAGTAGGAAGAAGGATGAAATAATAGTAACAATTTAAAACATTTATTTATACAAAGAATTATATTTAAAACGCATCTCGCTCTGTCTCTCTCGCTCTTAGGCGGGCTAACCATGCCCGAGTGGAAGGGACGCGTGCCTCTCACTCGCTCTCATTGTGAGGGCATAACGTGAGCGGAGCGTAACGCAGTTTCTTGAAGTGTCACCCGGCGGCATAAGACGTTGTCATGTCAAAAAAAACATTTGGACCATAAAGTATAATAATACTACGGAAAATTTGGACTTCTGGGCGAGAAAGGAAAGCGTCATGTCCGTAGTTTTGTTATTTTTCCTAAAATATGTGATCATTCGAACATGAATGTGTAATAATAATGGAATATTAACCGTTAAGTATTTGTGAACCACATATGAGTGTTGGCAAATACAACAGTGCAATATGACTTTGCAAATTGTTTCAGAAAGTTCATGTGAGATCTCGTCTGAGAAATCCAGGGAGAGCATTTCATTTAAAACTCATTCTCTTTAACCATGAATTAAATATAAAAAAATTATCTTTGACACTGGCTAAATAAGACATCCGTAAAAAGAAATTATTTGGCTTCTTGGCGGGAAAGTGAAGCGTCATGTCTGCGGTTTTGTTTTAATTTCTAAAATTTGTGATATTTCTAACATTATTGTGTAATAACGGTGGATTATTAACCGTTAAGTGTTTGTGAACATACATAAGTATTGGTAAATCAAACAAAACAGTGCAACATCACTTTTCAAATTTTCTCTCAAGGAGTCCATGTGAGATCTCAGTATAGTCCCACATCTTTACTGAGGACTCAAGGGGCTTTGGGGAGGGTATCTCATTTACCATATATCATCTTTATCATCACTCATTCTCATTTACTATGAATTATATATTATTAATATATCACTTACTTGACACTGGCTAAATGTGCTAGCCGCACGAAGCCATTATTTAAATGGAAGAAGAAGAAGAAATTATTTAAAAAAAAAACTAGTCAGTTGTAATGAAAATGACATTGACTATTCAAAAAATTCAATTCAATCATCGTTCGTCTCATCTTTTTTTGATTGTATTGTGCTGTGTGATGTGTTATTGGTTATTTTTAAATATAAAATAAATTAATTGATAATTGTCGTCTTAATACTGAGTAATAAGACGATAACATATTACAAAACGGCATCATTGAATTTGTTCACCATGGCTAGTTATAGTTTGAGCTTATTAGCCTTGTTCATGCTATTAGTAATTCCGTCTAAATGTGCAGAAAATGTATGTGTAAAAAAGAGCGCATGTATGTGCGTCTTTCCTAATGGCACAGGAATTGACCTTACAGATTCAGCAAAAGGGAAATTTTATTCTGTTCAATTATATGAAGCAGAACCAAAATCACATGAATATAAAATGAGCAATTACTACTTCCATCCCTGTAAAGACCTGAAGATAAATCACACTATGCCTGGAGATACATGTGACAGCCCTTTGTCTGTAAGTTTTTGCAATTGTGGTCAACTTTGTTTACTTACATGGCTAGATAAACTCACACCTATATATATATGGAATATATCGTATTTGGTGTGGGCAGAAACATTTTTACAACTACTAGAAGGGTTGACATAGTTATAGTAGAGTTCTCTTTTAAAACAGAGATCTCTTGATGAAACTTGTTAAACATGTCATAAGGTGCTACAGGAATACAGGTTACTTGGACCTCTTTTTCTGTGACTTATATGCTGAAGCAGCACCTATTTGACTGCACAATGTTATTGTAACTTTTTCTTTTTATTGTGATAAAAAATATGTTTCTTGTTTGTTTTCAGATGTATAGAGAGGTGATTGAAATGAGAATGGATAACCTCACAGCACAGACCTATAAGGTCAATAGAACTGCTTGTGAATATTTAGGAGAGACACATCTGCTTGACATCAGCTCTGATGGAAGATCTATCATATTTCATAATCCACCATCGTAAGTACTACTATGTTTATTTTGTAAAATCAAACATACTACTATACATACTACCTACAAAGGACAAATCTTTGTGTGGGCGAACATGTATTTTTGTTCTGGACTGAGTGTTTATTAAGTAAACTTATAATTCTAGTTTGTAATGATACTTGAGTTACAATAAATACATTTTTTTATTTTTTTAAGTGTTTAATGTATCTCATAGGATTTCCACAAAAAGGGATGTAAATATGTTTATTGATTACTTACAATTGGTACGAGGGCTGCACTAAAAGTATCGGGAATGGAATATTTCCACTGTTCCTGTCTTATTCAAATCTGTTTAATTGAAAACTACTTGGTTGTAAATTATTTATTTCAAAAAATATATCTCGGTCTTGTCACAATATCTTGTCAAAATTGTTGTTGAGAAAATGCGATTTACTCGAGAAAATTCAAGAGCGATGATTTATTATGACTTTCGAAGTGGTTTAATACAAAAACAGTGTATTGACCGGATGATTTCTGAATTTAGTGATGAAGCCCCATCAAAAACCACAATTTATCGCTGGTTTCCTGAATTTCAATGTGACTGTGTCAAGCTCAGTGATCATCCCCATCAAGGTCGAAAATTGTTCATTCACAGAGTGTGGCAATAAAAATGGTGGCCACATTTGTCCCTTAAACCAGTCATGTTACGACTATTCCTCTTGAGGGACAAGGAACGGTTAATGCAGAATGGTATGCTAGCATTTGTTTGCCACAGGTTGATTGTGAACTCTGTAAAGAGAACTGCAATTGCTGCATCATGCTCCATCACGACAATTCTCAAATTCACGGAGTTCTCACACCGCGCACAGAACAAAATAGTTTTTTGAGCAAGAAAACTTAGAATTATTATACCATCTGCCGTACAACCCCAACCTAAGCCCTAATAATTTCTATGCATTCCCTAAAATAAGGAATAAATTGCGTGGTTAGAGATTTTCATCACCTGAAGAAGCTGTGGACGCCTAGAAAACGACCATTTTGGAGCCCCCTACTTCCGAATGGAATAGTTGCTTCAACAATTGATTCCATTATATGGAAAAATGTGTCAAATTTCACGGAGAATACTTCAAAAAGCAATCAATACATTTTTAAATAGTAATGTTCTGTCGATTCCTTAAATTTTCAGTGCCCTTTTCGTATCCTTAAATATTAATTTATATAGAAAAATAAAAAAAAAAAAATATTTATTTATCTCTTGAAGTTCACAATTCCGGCTCGTAAATTTCATATGGGTTCTGATATTTCAGACTGTTCTTTATATGTGTGGTGACTGATTATATTGTCAACTTGAGAAGGGTTACTTACATACATACATAATGTCACGCCTCTTTCCCGTAGGGGTAGGCAGAGATCACATATTTCCATTTGCTACAATCTTGGCACACACTTTTAGCTTCATTTACACTCATTAACCTCCTCATACACGTCCGTCGGTTTAGGGTACTTCTGACTTGCTCTTTCTCCAAAACTTTTTGAATTTGGTCATGGTTACGTGGTCTTCCCCTCCCAACACTTCCATTCACTTGTCCATCACAAATTCGCTAGTCTACTTTTATTCATCCTCTTAACACGACCAAACCATCTAAGCATACCATTCTCAATTCTTGTTACTATCTTTTCTTTAACACCAGCTTCGGCCCTTATCACTTCATTCCTAATCCTATCACTCAATTTCACACCTTGGGTACTTCTGAGTGCTCTCATCTCTACTGCATTAATTAATGTCAATAAATGTGTGACAAAGAGCATAGCCCTATTTTTGATATATATATATATATTTACCCGCAAGATAGACAGACAAGTTCGCATGATTACATTAGAGGCCATCTACAAGTCCATTGGAAGTTTATAGGGGAGGTATATGTTCAGCGGAGGCAACCTTGAGCTGGTGTTGATGTCGAATAAACACGTGTCGCTCAACTTGTTGGTAAATCATCTTATGACGCTGAGACTTGTTGGACTCAGTTCAACAAGTAGTGGCGCATTAATGTTTACAAACAATGTTTTTTTTACATATATATTCCCTTAGTGGTAGGCAGAGATCACTAAGTTCCACTTGCTTAAAAGAAAAAAAAAATGGTTTTTATCTTCTCACCCTTACTAAAATTACTAATTTTTAAAATTACTAATTATAGCGTAAAATACTTCTAAAGTTATTTATTTACTTTTTTCTTTGTACTTTCTGCCATCTAGCAACGTAATTTCTGAATTTATATGAAACATTCATTATAGACTTAGGTTTTCACTATAGTTTAGTTTGAGACAATCTCATCATAAAAAAAATCTTCATTTGCATTTTTCATTTAATCACCTGAATTAATATTTACATAGTAGCGAAACACTGAACTCCCAATTTGGTAGTAGGTTAATTAAATTCATGTGGTAACTACCGGTTTGAGTATGTGAACATTTGAATACTTATAGTTGTTTTAATAAATAATCTATTTTTAATTACATACCGGTTATAATATTATGTCTTATCAAGTATATAGGCATATTTTTTAACTTATAGTCGATCGTGAATCAGGGATAAAAATTAGCCTAAGTTCTGCCAGCTATGTGTCAGTAAACTGCTAGTCATCAGTCCAGTCTATCCGAAAGACTAAAAAAAGAGGAAAAGAGTAAAATCTTAATTCCATAAAGATTTAGCTTGGATTCTCTTAATTCCGGTTTAGGGCCGAACTGAAAAATGCAGTATTACAAAACTGGCCGTACTGAAAAATTCGAGTAAGTAAATTTTTTTAAATTAAGCTGTTCTTCAATACGTTCTAGCAGTGGCATATATGCAGTGTATGAGTTTAAATTTAACCCTTTAACGGGCAGAGCATGTTAAAATTTTTCGTTGATTTTCTACCTTGACTCAACTTCATAAAGTTTAATTTACGGAGGGATGATATTTACCCCTGCCTTGCAAAGGGTTAAAGATCAGCTAGGAAAAATAGACATACATCATTATCATCATATCTTAGCATTATCCCGGTTTGCTCTGGACTTAAGCTGAGGGCCCAGAGTTTGCTTACTGGTTGAATTTCAGTTATTACATGGAGCGACTGCCGTCTGACCTCCGCTACCATGAGGGAGACGTCGTTCTATGGTTTAACCAGCTGTCAGGACGTTAGAAGGCACTGACTTTCTAATAACGACTGCCATAGACGTTCATGACAGTCGGGACCAAAGGATTAATGCTTTCCGAGACAAGGAGCAAGCGATATTTACACATGTAACTTCTAAAAGTCATTAACAGTATTTGTAACAGAAATCCTCTAAAATTGAGGGCTATGGGTCTCGCTATTGGGTTATCGGCGCTTCCGCAGACGGACAGACAGACATAAATATTTTACACATGAATTAGTGTGGGTAGCGCAACTACTGGGCCCAAATTCTAGTAACCTAATTTTCAACGCAACACAGTTTGATTTGAGTTTAAAAGATTTTTAATTTGTTATATTTATTGAAGATAATAGAGAGATCGACAGCATTAAGTAATACGTAAATATTTTTTTAATTTATATTTAAAAGCACCAATAGAGTGGAGAATCGGAGAATCATTATTTAATAGGAATCGCGGTCAGAAGAGGACCGAAGATTTTATGAAATCTCATTGGTTAATGTTTATCCGTTTCTCCGCTACGCATCCTCGCTCCGCTTTAGTTTACAGGCAGCCTTATATCTCGTTGTTTAATGAAAAGGACATAGGACAGTCGTAGTTAGAACTCATAGATTTCAGTTTAATTCATAAATTTAAAACCATACTTTACCATAATTATAAATACAAATATTTAAATATAACGAAGTTATATTCTTAACGATTAACTTTCATCATCATCATCATAACAGCCTTATGGAGTCCACTGCTGAACATTAGCTTCCCGAATAGATAACGTCCTATTGGTGGTCCATAATCACCACGCTGGGCACGCAGTTCAAGCCAGTACGCAGGATGACGCTGCTGCCCATCATCCGGTAGGATTTCTCTTTCATGACTTACGACTCCCCGTGAGATGAGAGGGGGTGGCTCTATTTTAGGCCGTTACCACAATTCACAATTAACTTTACCTCTTCCTAAATAAACGGCTATTATTATACATACATTCATGCCTGTTTCCCCGAAGGTGTAGGCAGAGGCATATTATACGCCCACACTTCGCCAATTATATAGTTGGTCACGTAATAGGGGACAAGCTTATTGCCGCTTACCGAGCACTGTTATATTCGCCAGAGCCTCGTCCGTTGATCGGCAGGTGCACCACTTGCAGATGAGGTTGGCTTGGTCTCCTCAGGTCTAGGTATCCCTATACACCCTATACACTATTATTATATGTATGTAAATAATGAAAATGTAATATAAAACTTTACCTCTTTTCAGCGAGACCACAGTTCAGCTGGTATGCGCAGAAGGAGAAGATGAGCTACACATGACATCACTAGACGATCCCAAAGACGTGGTATGTATATAATAATATACAGTAGCACTAGTATTACTACACAATTTTCTATATAATTAAGATGTAAAACATAACCTAAAACCACTTATAATGTCGAAGACTGATAGTTAAATTTGGCTCACCATAGAATAGAATAATTATTTATTGACAACACAATAACTTTAAATGAATAACTAATAGGAAAATACATAACAAATTAACAAACAATACGAACTAAAAAAAAATAGTCAAATATGTGCTGCTTCAGCTTATAAGCCACCGAGACAGAAGTTCGAGCGCTGCTGGGGTTCCTGCAGCACCAAAAGGTTAAAAATGTAACCTAGAACCTTTAAAAAGTTAAACATTTAATACAAAAACTAAAAAAAACACTTAATTTTTTTATGGATCAATTCTCGACAGATTTAGTCTATGATAACCCTTAGTAAAGTTACCAGACAAATTAATGAAGCGCTCGTAGCCTGCGATGCTAGGTGCTCGGAAACAATCCCCAAAGTAAAATGGAGTTCTTATAAGTCGCTCTTTGTATGAATTTAATATCGAGCGCTTCCGTGCATTGGATCGCACGGTATACGGTAGTCCTTAAGCTAAGAGCCTTGAGTGGCTTGAAAAATTCTAACCACAGGACGCCACTGCCCCCGCTGCCTAAGACCCTCCTGGCGCTGCTTGGGCCCGGTGTTACCTTTTCCCTAGCGCCCTCTGCTCCCTACCGGGAGGTACTTAGCCCCCCCCCCCCACCACGACAAGGTGGAGACCATGGGGGGGGGGGGTGCACACCTGCCTTCACCAATCCGCACAAGTCCCTTGCAAGCACCTTGATTCGTGAGGCCCGTGTTCAGAAGTAGTGGAGCTACGCATGTTTCCCCGAATGCCCGAAGTGGTAGGCAGAGTCATATTATAAGCCCACATTTCGCCAAACGTATTATTAGTCCCACGTAAATTGTGGCGCACCTATTGCCGCTTACCTTTTATGTTCTTATCTGTATATGTCTTATATGTCGAACGTACGGTAGCTGTATGCGCGACGCACTAACGTATCATCGGTTAAATGTGCAAGGTCTTATGTTTATCTATACATTTCTCTGTCCTGGCGTTACGCGACCGATAATACGCGACGCATGTTCCGTCAGATATGAACCGACCCTTAAACACCCTTATAAACATTTTTTTAACGTGCTTAATTTTTCTCTTACAGCTTTTAACGTTTTATTCTCAACACGCCTGCTTGAAACTAATCGAGGAGCCCGGCCGGTCCTTCGGCTCCACCTTGCTGATCATTCTCTTCTCGTTCATCATATTCTACATCGTCCTAGGAGTTTGCACTAAGAAATTCCTTATGGGAGCGACGGGAATCGAGGTCATTCCTAACTTAGGTTTCTGGACTGACCTGCCAAATCTAGTCAAGGTTAGTGACATTTTCGTGCTTATTTATAATCAATTCGACATCATTATCATCTCAGACACCAGAAGTCCATTGCTGAATATAGGCCTCCCCAAATCTACGCGTGCCTCAAAAAAATGTCAACTTACACCGAGGGGCCAAGTCTGGTGGGACAGCGAGATGGTTTGAAAGGGTTACTGGGGCCCAGAAACATACGGAATCAAGAAAGAACATAAAAAGAGAGTGATGGGCTTATTACAAAAAGAGACAGACAGCACTAGTTTTAAACCTGGTCTAATATTGTTTTGTAATAAGACCTTAAAAGTCTGACACCCGTAAGTCAGAGGCTTAAGAGGAAACCTGGATGGTTTTTAGTGACTAAAAGTCTGACACACCCTTCCACTCCACCCACAGCGGGAGACTGTCATAGTTTTCCATCCTTAAAAAAAAAATTGGTTGTCTGTAAAGTCGGTTTACTGACGATAGTTGAACGTGACAACGTCTTAAGAAAATACTGATGGAATGGTAGCATTTTTCAAAAGAAAATTTTAATTTCATTTGTTTAATAAAGCAGCAGCTGTCCACGCAGACGCATCGCTCACTCAAGTAGGAGAGAGACGGATGTCGAACGCTGCCGAACGCAAAGGCCGATTGTGCTTCTTTTTCGCTCGTTCCTCGCTCTCGCTTGCACTTCAAGCCTAATGGAACGCCTTAGAGCGAGGTAACGCCGCATAAGCCATGTTTTTTCGTGCGTGCAGCCGGCTCTATCAAATTATAAGACGTTGTCACGTCAAAACATTCTGACGACGATAATATTCTTATTTTTTTTTATGTACACAAATATTGGAAACTGTGGGAATCAGACCTCTCATTGATTCCACTTACTTGCGTGCCCGACATAGTCCATAACAGCGGTCTCAAATATTAATAAATATTAATATTTGAGACTTTTTGAGAGATTTTTATTAATAAATATTAATCCCACCTTATTTGTACGTTATGGTTTTAAATAAAATTTAAATTTAAATAAATTTTAAATTAGATATTTTTTGACAATTACACCAATTATTTAGTTCCAAGATAAGTATCATTAAGAACTTGTGTTATGGATACTAAACAACGGATAAACATAATTAAATACTGATTTTTTTTTGTAAATACATACTTAATATACTTAGGAAAACACCCAGACCAGAACAAATATTCATGTTCATGCACACAAAGATTTGTCCTGTGTGGGAATTGAACCCACAAGCTCTGGAGTGAAGTGTGGGTATACTGACCTCCACGCCATATCGGTCGTCTGATTTTCGTCTGGTTTTGCAATAAAGAATTAAATTAAACCCCCATTATCTTAGGACCAGAGTTGAGATATGAGATATATCATTCGTCAGGTTATAATGTAAATTTACCTTGTTTTTAGGATGGTTGGGTGTTTGTCATAAGCGGCTTCAAAGTGCCGACCCGAGGAGTGGGACCCACGAGCACGCCAGACCCCAACAGCTACGATAGTATATAACATCACACCCCCGACACACTGAATGAAGGGCATCTTGTACTACTCGAATAAAGACAATGTGTATGTGTTCCTACTCAAATGCTTGTAGGATAAGATCTGCTGGTACTGGAATCCTAACCAACTGCTTAACGCCCATAGAAATGTCATCATCTCTGCCCATGAAGGTCTCACCCCTTTTAAGGCCTTCTTACAAACCAACAAACATGTGAAGTTCATTTGAACCACTGCTTGACACCTATAAAAAGTTCACCATCTCATTGTCATCTCACTATTTAGCACGGCCCCCTCTTACTAACCAATGTTTGAGGGAAACAGATGATACTCGTGCGTATTGGCGGAGGCAGGTGCGTCTACCCCACTTTCATAGTATTGGTCGTTAAATTACTTGAAGAAATCCCGAACAAGTATTTAAGTTACTAATCTGTAGTACGATGAGTAACTTACAGACTGTGATTGAGAATGGGATACTATTGTAGCCCAACAAGATGCCTACTAATGTAGAAGAACCAAACGAATCCCTTTACAAAATAAAATGTTAAAACAGTTTTTATTAAATTTAAAATGTTTGGGCATGGGGTGTCAACGTAGTCCATTACTACTAAAGTTAAATTTATGAGGTGCAAAAGTATCCCAAAGTACGTTATGAATATATCAGCATTCCAAAAGTTCTTAACCTAACAGCATTTGAGAGGGAACTATGATTAAAATATTACTATGTATGTCTAAAATTACTATATATACTATGTTTTAAGATATTTTGTTTTTGTTCTCGAGTAAGAGTCGTTAGTTCCAAATTTGTTTTTCTTTTGAAAAATGTATCTTCAAAAGAATAATCATTAAAAGAAATTGAAGTGTTCGATATCTTTTTCGAGTTTTGTTTCAAAAAGGAAAATTAAGATTGCATAAATGTCTGCTCTAAAAATTAATTTAATAATAACAGTTTTGGTTTTTTTAATCCAAACTTAAAATGGAAAGTGGTTTTTTTTTTCAGTTTTTATTGAATAAATATTAAATTGAACTAATAATTCCTTAGACTATTCACAACGCACTGTGTGAAATATATAACTATAAAAAAAATATGTATAGCCGCCGTTAACATTTAAAAAATATGAGAAGATTTTTTTCATTATTTGTATTAGCTTGCTTTTAAGTAACAAACAAACAACTAAGTAAAATATAGCTACTTCTATAATAATCACGCAAATTAAAACGTAAATGCGTTTGCTAGATTATAATTAAGTACACTGGCCTGCAAAACTAAGTACTTTTGATATATTATTATTAGAAATTATAAATGAAAATCGTTGTATACCTATTAGAAATTTGAAAATTGATCCAAAGTTTTTAATTTAAAATAAAATAATATACCACACGTATAAAAAAATTATAAAATCATACACTTCAATAATAATTTTGTTAAATAAAAGACATTAATAATTTAGCATTATGCATTTGTTCAGTCTTTTGGAAAAATTAGAGCACAACACTACATGAAAATCATACAACACTATCAACATATCAGTAAATACCATGATTCGGCCTTATATTTTCCACTGCTGAACATTGGCCACTTGAATGAACACTTTATTGTACACTAAATACAAAAAATGTAATCAAAAGACATAAACAAATGTATGGTACAATGGGCGGCCTTATTTCTAACAGCAATTTCCTCCAGGCAACTTTGCAATTGCAAATTGCAAAAACCAGGCAAATTTGCCTATAATCACCACACTTGGCAGGAGGGTTGGCAGGTTGGTGATCGCAGCCAGTACGCAGAATGACGCTACTGCCCATCTGGTGCTCTTACGATTCCCCTTGAGATAAGAGAGGGTGCCGCTATTCTAGGCCGGCGCCCCACGGCATATATCAGTAAATAATAAAAAATTGCTCGGTGCTCGGTGGTCGGAAACGATAACCGAAGTAAAGCAGAGTTTACAGAGGACAGTCCTTGGATGGATGACCGTTTGTGTGGTATTTGATATCGAGCGCTTCCGTGCTTCGAAAGGCACGTTAAGCCGTTGGTTATCACTAAATGTGGTAGTCGTTAAGCCATGTTAGAGGCCTAATGGGCGGCTTGATAAATTCTAACATCAGGACGCCATACACCTGCCTCCGCCAATCCGCACTGGGTTCGCGTGGTGGAGTATGACCCAATACACTCACACCTTGGTATGTGAGAGGAGGCTCGTGCTCAGTAGTGGGACATTTATGGGCTGAGATGATGAATAAATAAATAATTTTAAATTTTTGTTACAATTTTAAGATTCTTAGCTTAGCAGACCAGTGTATGTGGAATATTTCACATAAATAAGGATATCATTAATTCATTGTTCTTGCTGATATTTGCATACAGCTGTTCAGATATAAACAGAGAACAGTTGCTATGTGTATTATCTGGCCACGTGCAAAGTTACAGTAAATTGGACTCTATAGTCCAGGCAATTGTGCTGTTTTTGTGAGATAATTTGTTGTTTAATAAAGTCTTTATTTAATTCTTTTAGTAAGTGTTATGTAGTCTTAGCCTAGACAAAATACTTTCTAGCACAAATATCGGTCTAACTTCAATCAGCGATTCATTCTAAATGTTTTTAAAAATTGTGTCTTTATATATTGTTTCGCATTATAAGAATATTAGGAATCCTCGCAATATGTAAACTTTAAGGTACTTTAACCAAAAATATGGTAAGTAATTCCTTTGAAGGTCTTACTTCTGGCTTTAAAATTTCTTCCGGTGTACGTTTAACTGCTCCTTTAATCGCAGGCCTCTTGTAGCGGGGCGTAAAGCGGCATTTGTGCAGGCCTTCATAGTGAGTGCAATTGTTATATACTTATGACTGCAAACAATCAAAAATTATGTTTTTCGCTGCCGGCTCATGTGTTTCCTAGTTCCTATAATCTTTCATGAGTGGGTTCGCTTCGAATCGTGCTTATTTCACGGTATTAAGCGCATTCATTTTTTAGACGGCATAAATGCTTACCATCAGACAAGGAAAACATATATCAACACATTTTTTTTTCATAAATATATTTTATATAAACATCTAAACCAGAACAAATATTTTAGTTGCACATAAAGTTTCCTGTGCGGGAATCGAACCCCTAGAGCGGAGTGCAGGAATACCATGCAGACCTACACGCCATATCGGTTGTCATTAAATTACATTAATATAATAGTAATAGAAATTTATAATATACTTTATAGACTAGACTTAAAGTTATACCATATTTGTGTTGAAGGTGTTATGTCTAGGCACTTTAAGAGTGATTTAAACTTATATTTTTTTATTGATATAAATTAAATGTCATACGAATTGTAACGAAGTATAGTCATTTTATACCTATATTAATGTGCTGATTAACGTAGGCAGCGTAAATGTTGAAATCTTTTTGATTTTCAAATATATATCTGTAAGTCTGATTCTATTGATCTAAAAAGACATTTTCTTTTAAAAATCTAATAATAAAGTGCCAAATAACGAGTAAATACAACAATAATATTGTTAACACAAGAGGAATAAGTCGGCTTTAGGCACCTTTGGCATAGTATTTTTATAAAACATATTATTTTTAGTAACCTTATTATACTGAAATGAACTATATAATGAAATGTAAGAACCAACCCTATTGCAATGACCAAATAGCAAAGTATTTTGTTATAAATATTGTTCGTAATCTCATATCTAACCCTATTACTGTATATTATCTATCTATTCAACATTTATTTTCATTACAACTGTCGAACGCTGAACTAAATGTGGTGATCTGGGGGCCTACCGCCGAGTTCGATGGCAATCAATTATAAGGCAAAATGGATTTCGAATTGATTCTGTCATACCGCCGAACTCATGGAAATCGAAACAAAATGGCGTTCTCCATTTACCAATTGGTCTGTCACGGACTGAAGGTCATGAATGAGAGGTGGCTATCGGCAGATTCCCCGGTACGGATTAATGAACGCAAAACAAAGTTTGATCTAGATGGATTACCGGTAATCCATCGAATTCGGCGGTAGGCCCCCAGGGCCCTTATCGATTGTGATCGCTGTCACTTTGGTATCCAATGCTGGTTTTAATCTAAAAAGAGTAATATGTACTTGTACACAATAAATCTATTAATGAACAAAAATATATAATATGTTTCAAACATTTTAGCATTTGGCTAATGCCTATGCTATGCTATAAATGTAATGAAGCGCGATGTCTGTCAGCACTCGAACCAAAAAAGTTTGTAAGTCGTTTCTGTGCAAGACCATTCGCATGTATTTCCAAACTACTTTTGTCCCGAAACTGCATTTTTGCATAAGCGATTGCGCTTCTTACCCGGTATGGAGCGCTGCCACTTTTCTGGACTGCATCAACTTCTTTCTATCAGGCAGGATGTGGTCACTACATTCGCGTCACATTAATAAAAAAAAGAAACCACTTTGGCAGTTGTATAAGTTCTCGTTATTTAATAAAATCGTCAAAGTGGGGACAGTCGTAGTAGTAGGGTTTAGTATGAGTCGATGGTGTAAGCGTTCGGCAGCAAAATCGATGAAATTTTGCATAAATGATGTGTATAATTTAAAAAATCACACAATAACAGAAAGTAGTCATTTTGACGAGTCTCACTATATAAGTATATACAAACGAAACTAATTTATTTCCATTATAACAAATGTCACTTTGGCACTATTTTAACAAATTGCAAAACAAACCTTCTGAGCTTAAATACATATTCTTTTATATATGAACTTTTACAACTTAATCTCTTTTTAACAGCTTGGACCAATTCATATAACATAATTGAAAGTTGGTACTCATATCATAAAACAAGCTCTTGCTGGCTTGAGTTATTTTTTATAATAAAATTCTAGTTTGATGTGCACTATCAAGATCTCCTAATGATTCTTAGCAGGCTAAGGCCAAAATACTACCCTCGCTATTAGGCAAAGCTTTGCCGTGACAATTACTTATAGGTGGAGGAGTTTTGTTTGCTTTTCACGATTTGTGGCACCAATTAAAAAAAATATTATAAATTATGATACATTGCACAACAATTTTTTGAAGAGTTTTCTATATACTTTCGGGCACAAGATTGTTTGTAGGCACGTTTTGAAAATGTTTGAAGTTTTTAAAATCTTTTTTAACATAATATTTTAGATTATAATAGAGTTGTTTAATTTATTTATCATATATTTAGTAAATAGATACATGTATTCATGGTAAGATTTGCGATCTTTCTTTATAATTATATCATTAAATAATCAGGCGTATTGTTAAATAACCTTTGATTCGTATCCTTTCGTCAAAGGTACACGTGGGTTGGAAAGTGTAAATTCTTGGTACCTAACTGAAATATATTTTCTTTTGGTAAATAAATATAAAGCATAAACAAGAGATTAATGATCATTCGAAAACAGCTACACCATTAATACCTTATCAATAATTTTTTTCATCGTGGTTTCACAACAAAACGAAAGGTTATAAACGACGACCGATATAGCGTGGTGGCGAGTATACCCGCTTTCCGCTCTAAGGTCTTGGGTTCGATTCCCACACAGGACAAATATTTGTGTGCATGAACATGAATATTTGTTCTGGTCTGGGTGTTTCCCTATGTATATTAAGTATTTATTTACAAAAAAAAGTATTTATGTATGTTTATGCGTTATTTAGTATCCATAACACAAGTTCTTAATGATACTTATCTTGGAACTAAATAATTGATGTAATTGTTAGAAAATATTTATTTATTATTTATTTATAAAAAGAAAATACAACTTGCAATTTCGAGTCGCAGTCTACCGTATGCATAAGTGTTCAGTACTGATATGTCATTTGGTCCAAGGTTAAGCCTTGATGAGCTCAATTCCATCAATGAGTTATCTTCCATCATTTACATTTAAGTAAGTATTTTCCTAATGCCATCTATGTATAACATGATTAAAAATAAGTAAGTGTTATGTGTAGTCAGCATGTTTTTGATCGTGAACATCAATTGATGCTGACCGTCAATGCGGCAACGTAGTATTTTTTGTAGTTTTTTTATGTGTAATTTCAAATATCATTATTATTATTAATGTAAATCTACAAAATTTCACATAAAATCGCGACGTTGCCACTGTTACTGTTTTAAAAACTCATGAGAACTAGAATATGAAAATGCGCTTAGTATTTTTGAAATTCATTTTTTACGTTAAAATGCCTATTCTACTACCATGCTTATAAAACTACCTATTCAAACCTAATGTGTAAGTGTCAATATAAACACATTTTAATAAAATACAATATGTAGGTAATATTGTTTCTATAAACAGGTAAGTAATAATAAAAAAAGTCAGTTAATTAGGTAATAGATACATATTTTGTATAACTACCCTAAACATAGTCTTTTGTCATGAAGAGTATCGTAAAAACGCAATCCGTAGATTTCTATGTATTTTGTAATGTGATTGTATATTGATTGTTTTATAAGGTTTATTAAATAAAAAATATCACGAATTTATTTAATTGTTTTATTTATTTAGCTTAATATCTTCTGTTTTCGCCTTAGAAAGCGTCCATATCAATGCCCATCTGTAATGTATAAGATTTTTAATATGCGTTGGGTAACTTAACGTAAGTGCGATGGAAAGGATCTTATCATATATTAAACTAGCTTCATACCTTAGCCGAAGTATCGAGCAAGCATTGGGCTAAACTGCTACTTCTGTCACAGCCCTTATCACCATCAGTAACTGCCTCATCGTTCACTAAAATATTAGAAGTTAATTACATATGTCATTAAAATTCTTTAAACATTTAATATGGAACATTGCCGAGGAGAGCACCTAAGTGATGGACCGTATTAGTTCCATCCTTCCTAGTATTACTGCTTAATGTCATCATAAAACAACAACCTATGAACATTCTTTACTTTTGACGACCGATATGGCGTGGAGGTCAGTATACCTGCACTTCACTCCAGAGGTCGTGGGTTCGATTCCCATACAGGACAAATCTTTGTGTGCATAAACATGAATATTTGTTCTGGTCTGGGTGTTTTCCTATGTATATTAAGTATGTATTTAAAAAAAAGTATTTAAGTATGTTTATTCGTTCTTTAGTATCCATAACACAAGTTCTCAGTGATACTTAACTTGGATCTAAATAATTGGTGTGAGTGTTAGAAAAATATTTATTTATTTATTCAGTTGCAGAATTAAATATTTACAAGTAATTTAGGTCGAAAATCACGAACCTTAAAAATCATACTTAAGTCTAAAATTATAAAAAATGCGAATCATACAAGAGCTGTTCTATCTCTGGATCTCTGTTTGACACTCGTTTCTGGTACACCCTGTATATATTTACTTCTAGGCAAATTGTATTCCGTAAACATTACTTTCTCCAATTTGTTTAATTATACTAACACTATCGATTGGAATTGCAATTAGAACATTGTATATGTCTATTGTTACTTTTGTTTTTTTTTTCTATATTATTATGTGCATAAATAGTTACATATTATTATACTTAAAGTTTGTTTAGAGAAAGATAATGATGTAAGTAATCGGCGGCACATAACGAAAACAAAAAAAATGGCAAGGTCATTGTTGCAGATACAATCGTAGACAGAACGAAAGAGACAAATTGACTAAGTACATGAGCGCCGCGTTGCCATAGTTACGCGCCTCCCCCCATTCCGCACTTCGATTGAGACCCAAAAATGAATTACTGCTCATCGAAGGTTAATGTTAAACTTATGCACCGCGGATTGTATTAGGTATTATAGGAAAATACGAATGCATACCAGATTTGCAAGTCTCGAAAACCTTTTTGGAATTATCTAGTTTTTCAGGATGGTCAGCGTACTCCTCGTCCAGGAATTTGAAGCTTTTGTCGTGGTCGAACTGTCCTTTGTCGTTCACCTAAAATATTAAATATTAGTGTAAAAGTAAAGTACTTAAAATACTTACATACAATGCATAGGTACAGTCATATTTATCTCAGCTCATTAACGGCCCACTGTTGAGTACGGGCAGCGGGCCCCTCACACGAAGCACGAAACAAGGCTAATTCAGGGATATCATTAAGGCCGGGATACGTCTCCTGGTTCACAACTGGCCTGAGATAATGGTCTTGAATTAAGACAGGCTTCTATCCGGGTGAGTACTGTACATATCTCTTCAAACGTAAGCGTGCTGTTTTCGATCATACGTTTAGAATGGTGCTTCACGCTCTTTACCCCTGCTTCCCAAAGTCCTCCAAAATTCGGAGCATAAGGAGGGATGAAATGCCATTCTGTGTCATTACATCAGCTAGAGCTTCCGCTATTTCAAGAGCGACTATAATATATAGCACCAACAATAATATATATTACTTATATATAACTTCTTTATTTTTGTTTTATATAAGGATTTTTTTTGTTATATAGTTTTGTATTTAATGCATGATGTGGTCGCCTCTAATTATAAGTGCAGTGAGAACTTAATATTTTTATACTAATTTATTCTTTGTGTTATACACTGAAACTTATGTTGGTGATCCAATAAATAAATATTAACATCCTGTTGTAACTGTTTGTGGAGAGCAATTAGAGATATTGAGTATTGACATTCGAAAGAGCTTTATTAAGCTAAACTTTAATAAAATCTCAACCTCCTTATACCTCCTCAAAAGATCACCGTTAAGTGATTCTGAGGGCCTACTCTAATTCAACGAAAATGAAACTTTGTTATTCCTATCTCTTTCCCTCTCTAGGCATCTCATTATCGAGTGAAAGGGATAGGTACAACGAAGTTTCGTTTTCGATGAATAGAGTAAGCCCTCTGAGCCGGTTTCATGCACTGTCTTTCCGCTGTCTTAGCCAGAAGAAAGCTTACCCATTCAATTTTCTTAAACACGCACGCTAAAAAGCACTTGGACTCCGGCGACCCTGAAATCTTGTGTTCCATCAGCATAAGGAGTTCCTTGGAGGGTATGTTGGTCTCCTCTCCGCAGTGCAGGGCTTCCGACATCATCCATTGCTTTATTTCTGCTGGACTTCGGTTCGCTGCCTATTTATTTGAAAGATACATTATTTTTATATCTAAATAACATTTCTTACACATTCACGGGTACTAATTACTTATTAAAAAAGGTGTTACTTTTGCGAAAATCCATCATTGATATCTTAACCAAAAAATTGTGCACAGGATTGGTGTTAATATTTACTGTTACTTTTTTGTCATTTTTATTTTAAATAGGTGTATTGGGCTCCCACCAAGGGGTATAGGGCTCCTACCAAGATCTGAGGAGCCTAAGCCAACCCCACCTGCAAGTGGTGCATCAACGGACGAGGCTTTGGCGAACATAAAAGTGCCCGGAAAGCGGCAATAGGCTCGCTACTTATTACGTGGGACCAACAAAATAAGTGGCGAAGTGTGGGCGTATAGTATGCCTCTGCCTACCCCTTCGGGGAAACAGGCGTGATAATATGTCATTTTAATTTTTAAATTTGCTGTACTGGAATGTGCCTTTAGCCTACGGTGCCCACTTTTTATTATGTGGGCGATATGTTTGCTTACTACCTTGTGGTATAAAAAATCCTTCATGGTATCTTTAAACTCAAACTCAAATATATTTATTTCATCAACTATTACACAGCATTTTAAAACATCAAAATTAAATATATAACACAATAAAAAAACTATTACACTAATATTTACTAAGCTTACATGCAACAAAAGATTCATTAAAAAAAAAATTAAGTGAAGTCAAACTAAATGCCAGTTCCGGTGGCTCTGACTCTGTAAGAAGAACTGGCAAGACACTCACAGGCTATTCTCTTTTAAATTATCAATTGGTTTGGTACTCAAATTACAATTTCCATTTGTCTGTGAGGCTATACAATGCAATAGAATATATCATTAACAATATTCATGTTTTATGTCATTCATAGTATAAGTATAGCCTGCAAGAAACGGCAGTTTAATCCAAAGCATTTTTATCTGTCATATAATCTTTGATAGAATAGTATCCCTTTAAAGACAGCGTTTTAATTGTTAATTTAAATTGATACAGGCTTAATTGCTGTCCATTACTTGGGATTCTGTTGTAAAATCGTACACAGTGACCTCTAAATAATTTGTTTAGGTATCTTTTGGAGCCTAGTAGAAGCAGGTACAACTAGTTAATGCTTCTTAAGGCGCTATTGTCTTTTATTTTATATGCCTTATTGGCATGACTGAATGGCAGGCTAGGGGCTGAACAAAACATTCAAAATAGTTAATTATTACAAAATATTTTCTCTTTTTCCTTAAATTACCTGACTTTAATCTTATGTACCTATTTCCTACCTAAATGACACATTAAAATGAAATTAAACCTTATATACTTACAGAAGATGTGCCAAATATACTGGCAATAACTAAAATTACTTCAAAAAACATTGTAGGTACCTATCACAATGCAAACCGTTTTACGAAACAAAAATTAAGAATTGAACCTTACTGTTAAAATGTTCTTTTATATATTCATAGAGTTTGTTCATAAAAAAGGCAAATTGGGCAGATAAGTTATTTATAATAATACACCTAACTACATGATATAAATCTATTTTAAATCATTTGAATACGTAATAAAATATCCATTACAGTTGTGCGTTTATAGTATAAATGTTTGTCCCGATTGTTTGCTTCTTACATAGCTTCTTATATATGCCTGTTTCCCCGAAGGGTTAGGCAGAGGCATTTCGCCAATAATATTGTTGGTGCCTCATAATAGGTGGCGAACCTATTGCTGCGTACCGGGAACTTTCATGTTCGCCAGAACCTCGTCTGCTGTTATTTTTACGACTTCAAAAATTCTTTTGCTACGTGCAATATCAATCTCTTCTTATTTCGTTGAGCGTTGCCTCGATTCAATACAACTAAACAGATTAAATATTATAAAAAAACTACTTAAAAAGGACTAAAAACAAATATTATGTCAGTAAACATTAGAATATGTGTACATACTAAAGAAAAGGTTGCTCAGCATACTTTTTCGGAGCTAATCTTCCGTGGTCACCTATTAATTTTGTTAACTAAGCGGAGTATTTTTTTAAATAATAGGTTGGGGAAAAAGTCTTTTCGTATTTTTGTATGAAAAGTCAAGACATTTTTTTCAAAGTTTATTTACATTTATTTACAATATATATGTACCGTTTTGTTGAATAACTTTCTGCCATTTTGTGGGCAGAGACATTATCCCGTTACTGTAGAAACTTTGGGACTTCTGATCAAAAAAACGGGACAAATAGTTTTGGCAGTCCTCTCTTGAGGTCAACCTTACAGAACCTAAAGAATTCTGCAGAGACCGAAACAGGTGAAAATCTGAAGGCGCAAGGTCAGGGCTATATGGTGGATGCACTAGGACCTCCCAGTCGAACTCTCTTAATTTTTGCTGAGTGGCTAAAGATGTGTGTGGTCTAGCGTTATCGTGATGAAAGACCACACCCTTCCTGTTGATCAATTCCGGCCGTTTTCTCTCGACTGCTTCCTTTAATCTCATCAGTTGCTGGCAGTAAAGATCAGAATCGATGGTTTTGCCGGGCGGTAAAAGCTCATAATAAACAATGCCCTTCCAATCCCACCATACACACAGCATCACCTTATTTCGTGTTAGGCCAGGTTTGGCCACAGTCTGTGAAGCCTGGCCAACTTTCGACCACGACCTTTTTCGCACGTTCTTGTCGTACGTGATCCACTTTTCATCGCCAGTTATCAATCTCTTCAAAAACGGCTCGGTTTCATTACGTCTCAATAATGAATCGCAAATGAGTACACGGTTCATTAAGTTTCTTTGAGTGAGCTCGTGTGGCATCCAAATATCGAGCTTTTTTGTATAACCAGCTTTCTTCAAATGGGTCAAAACTGCTTTGTGGTCAATTCCCAGTTCTTCAGCTACATCGTAACTACTAATATGCCGATCTTGCTCCACTCTTTCAAAAATGGCGTCCATTTTATTCGTAACAGGGCGACCAGAGCGAGGTGCATCTTTAACATCAAAATTTCCGGACTGAAAACGTTTGAACCAAATTTGTGCTACTCTTACTGACACTGCATCAGGTCCATAAACATCACAAATTTTTTTCACTGCTTGAGTTGCATTTTTGCCTTTTTTATAATAAAATTTTAAAATGTATCGAATTTCTTCATTAGATTCACTCATTTTAACGGAGAGAAAAACAAATGAAAAATAGCGGGAAACAACATTTTTTTATTTTTTTCTTTTCTTTATAATGGAACCTTTTTAATGTTACCAAAACCAGCCAGACACAAATAGTACAGTCAAAAAAAATTTATAATAAGTTTATACCTACGTTATGCGAAAAGACTGTTTCCCCGACCTAATATATATGTGTTATAGCTGTGTAGTACCGGCCTAGAAGAGTGCCCGTCTCGGGGTCCTGCTGTTTGACCAAAAGTCGTTTGGCAAAATTACACTTGACAAATGCATGTTTGGCAAAAAATGGTTCGCTAATCGATCATTTTCAAAAGATCAAAACTTACATTTACATTTTATAAATAATGATTTAACAAAATGAACATTTAGCAACTGAGTTAACAGACAACATTTTCTATTGGTCAAAAAACGTTTGATTACATATCTTTAAATCTGTTAAATATCGTATGAAAATCAAGGCGAAACCTTCGGTGATAGATTAGGTTGATGTTTTTTTTTGTTGACCATAAAAAAAGTATTAGTTAACCTGTTATTACTGTATACTGTAACAACACATTTGGGACAAATGTTTAATTTGCGAAACATATTATTTGGTGAAATGAAAAAAGGTTAATTTTGAAATTAACACATTTGACAAGTATTTGTAAGATGCTTCGTTTGCCAAATAAACATTTGGTGAAACGTTGTTCAGTCGAATGACCAATAATTTTTTGGTCTAATATTAGTAATCCTGCCCCTCTCATCTTGGGGAGTCGTAAGAGACGACGAAGAGACATCCTACCGGATGATGGGCAGCAACGTCATCCTGCGTACTGACTGGAAGGCCTGCCTAGCGTGCTGATTATGGGAATGGGTATATATTTATTTATTTATATGATGATATTTTTATTTTTCAACTTGTTGCGGGGTGTACAAGTGTATTTGTGGGGCTACATCATCATATGCTAGCATTATCCCAGTCGCCCTAGACTTAAGTTTAGGGCCCAGGGTCTAACCAGGCTTAGCTAAGTTTCAGTTATGACATGGAGCGTATGCATTCTGACCTTTGTAACCCAAAGGGAAACGTCATTCTTTGGTTAAACCAGCTATCAGGTATTAGAAGGCACTGACTGCCTAATAACAACTGCTATAAATGTTCATGAGAGCCGGGACCAATGGCGGCGGCTTTCCAAAGCACGGACCAAGTGATAATTACGCACATAACTTCGAAAATCCATAAGTGTGCCACAAGGGATCGAATCCGAGACCCACTGAAATTGAAGGCTATAGGTATCGCCACTGAGCTATCGCTGCTCAATAAATAGGAAACAGGTTACTTTGTCCTTCAATTGATCAGTCAATTACCACTCTGATGGTCAACTGCTGATTGGAGGCCTCCACCAAAGAGCGATAACCATCCAGGTCCTCTACAGAACGCATACATCTATAAAAACTATGTAAGTAGGTAGGTAATTTCGCTTCATGTTCTATCTCATGTCATTAGTCACGATTCGTTGATTTCCACGCCAAGGTCGCCGTTTTTACCGCAGTATCAATTCACGAACAAATTTATTTGGATAATGACAAATTACGGTCTCTTTTTGAACAACTATCATTACCAAGTCAAAAAAAAATTTCAGCACACATTAGAAGGACTATATAAAGTCGCGACTATAGTCATCGAAGGCTTACTCAGACGTATGTTTAGGAAAGATGCGCTCGTAGCTCCGCTATGCTGGATCATTGAAGTAGAGTTCATAGAGGACGGTTCCTGGATAGGTGATCGTTTATTTGGTATCGAGCGCTTAGGTCTTAAGACACGATGAGACGTTGGTCTCGTTTATACTACATGTGTTTAGACGAGTTAGTGGCCCTATAATACCCTGTTACACTATGCTCCTGCCTCTGTCAATTCGCACTTGGTCTGCTTAGTGGGGTATGATGACCTGAGTCCATCTCACCGTAGTTTGTGAGAGCAGACTTGTGATTATGATATATGTACATACATAAAATGACGCCTGCTTCCCCAAAGGGTTAGGCAGAGGCATATTATACGCCCACATTTCGCCAGTTATAATTTTTGCCTATTGCCGCTTATCGGAGACTTTTAAGTTCGCCAGAGCCTTGTCCGTTGATCGACAGGTGCACCACTTGCAGGTGAGGTTGGCTTGGGCGCCCTTACACTATGAAAGCTAAATAAAAGATTGATCTCTCACACAAAAGATTGTCTTCCTATGTGGCTGTGATAATTAACATGTACACGGAAAGAAAATGTCACTTCCTTGTTTCCTTATAAACAACGGGTATTATTTCATAGGTCTCCCTCTGTAGTCCACATTTCGAGTGAGTCTCTCTGAATCTGGAAGGAAAGAGACAATGTCGTTTCACCGTCGCTTCCGGGGTCTACCTCCATGCCCTTTGCATCCTCTAGAACACATTTCGAACTATTTGTAGAATAAAAAAAAAACTATATAGTCTTTTAGATCAACAGGGGGGACATCTTAGCGGGAAAATGAAACGTCATGTCTACAGTTTTGTTTTATTTTATAAAATTTGTGATATTTTATACATTAATAACAGTGGATTATTAACCGTTAAGTGTTTGTGAACGTACGTGAGTGTTGGTAAATTAAAGAAAACAGTGCAACATCACTATTCATATTCTCTCAAGAAGTCCATGTAAGATCTCAGTATAGACTCACATCTTTACTGAGGACTCAGGGTTTAGGGGGAGAGAATCTCATTTACCATTTATTATCTTTATCACCACTCATTCTCATTTAATATAATTTATATTATTTGTTATTAATATATCTCTTACTCGACACTGGCTAAATGTGCAAACTGCACGAAGCCATTATTCGAAAAAAAAAGTAGATCAACAGGAACATTTTGATTTGTCAAAAATTTACACACACACAGCCCATCGCTGTAAGTGCAGCCTGGCTACGTGGCCGCTTGCCGGGATCTGTTAAGTTCGCCAGAGCCTCGTCTGTTGATCAGCACGTGCACCACTTGCAAGTGAGGTTGGCTTGGGCTCCTTAGAAGTCAGTAGGATCCCTATAAACCCTGCAGTTTGAAGTTTGTATTCGGGCCTAATATGTAACAATCCCTTGTGTTATGTGAAAATTTACTTGTATAACAGTAACTAATGTTCTTAATTACATGATTGTTCTTTACTAGTGGCACGTCCCCGCTTCGCTTCGATAGCTAAGTTTACGGTTATTGCAGTTTTCGTAGGCATCCATAATTTAGAGACTATGTTACTTACAGAGAATTTGATTTCTAGTATCAAATGAAATTTTTAAATCGGCCCAGACAATTCAATGCAAACTATAAAAAAATCTATATTTATATTTATACGATACATGTTCGGTTCAAGACAAAGAGTCCCGAAAACTCGAAATAACCCGAAACAAAATACGGAATCTCATTGAAAAAAAAAATTATATTTTATTATATTGCGTACCAAAAGTACCCTAAACCGAGGGGCGTGTATGAGAAGGTTAATGAGTGTGAATGAAGCTAAAAGTGTGTGCCAAGATCGTAGCAAGTGGAAGGATATGATCTCTGCCTACCCCTACGAGAAAGAGGCTCGACATTATGTATGTATGCGTACCAAAAACAGAGATAATAATTACCAAAAAGACGTATATGTCATATCAGAATAATTGTTAGAAATAAGAATGTAGAATACATAGTAGTAGTAATAATATTAATTGTGGTTAACACGTACAAATTTATAAGTGTGTTCAATTAAGAAAAACGAATAAATGTTGCGGATAAATAAAACGCAGTATTAAGTTTACACGGAAAAATAATTTCTTTCAACCAACTAACACTTCTGAAACAGTACAGCGCAAATGTCACCACCAATGTAAAAAATGCGTGTTAATGGTTCATTAATATAAATGACAGCAATTTGATGTTGACGGAAATAACGACGACACAATGACGTGGCGTAATGTACGGTTGAGCCATTTAAAAGATGTCTTTTGTGGTCACAGGTATGTATGAGGAAAAAAAAATCTTCTGTCTAATTTGCTGTGTAATTTGTTACTTTTGTACAATGAGCAATAGAAGTATATATTATTGTTATAGAAATAATTTATTTTGCTTACGTGTTATTGCATGTACCATTTGAGCACGTTGCATTCTTTCTTTCTTTATTTTAAATAATGGCTTCGTGCGTCTAGCACATTTAGCCAGTGTCAAGTAAGTGATATATAAATAATAAATAATTCATAGTAAATGAGAATGAGAGGTGATAAAGATGATAAATGGTAAATGAGATACCCTCCCCTAAGCCCCTTGAGTCCTCAGTAAAGATGTGGGATTATACTGAGATCTCACATGGACTACTTGAGAGAAAATTTGAAAAGTGATGTTGCACTGTTTTGTTTGATTTACCAACACTCATGTATGTTCACAAACACTTAACGGTTAATAATCCAGCGTTATTACACATTCATGTTAGAAATATCACAAATTTTAGAAAATAAAACAAAACTGCAGACATGACGCTTCACTTTCCCGCCAAGAAGTCCACGTTGCATTCAGACTTTGACATATTTTTTAGTTTTAATAATGTCATCATACAGCCTATTGTTATTAGTATTCATTTATTTTCTATTATTAATTTTTATTTCTTTTAGTATTCGTTTTTGTTGTATTTAGTGTAAAATGTAAACTAGTTTTGTTGGCGTCCTATTTTATTGTTGAATTTGCTCTTGCTAAAAATCAGTGCAGGGGGTTTGTTCACAGACTCACTGCAAATACTAAGTAGGCCTTTTTCGGGCCTTTTTCGGGGCGAGGCCTACCGCAGCGGGGCCTCGCTGTAGTTTACCTATGCTTTCTGTGATTGCATTAGTGCTCTTGGCACTATAAATATATAAGGTTAACTTGATTTTTTAGACGAGTTACATCTACCCAAAATTAAAAGCGTTGCGAAGAGAAGTTCCAAATAACGATTTTAACTATAAAAGGAAAACGAAACTAGAAGATAGTATTAATCCTAATCCTGTGTATATGGCCCAGAATAGTGTCACCCCTTTTCATCTCATTGGGATTCGTAAGAATTGACAAAGAGAAATATTACCGGATGATGGGAAGCAGCGTTATTCTGCGAACTGTCTTGAACTGCGATCACCAACCCGCCAACCTCAGCGTGGTGATTATAGGCAAAGCAAATAACCCCATTATAATGGTATAGGGGAGGCCACCGTTCGGCAGTGTACTATCTGTATGTGACTGTAGTGATAGTACCGAATCACACTTGATTCTATAACACTGATCACATACACTTATTAAATAAATCACATCACATCTATGGCAGTCGCTATGAAGACATCGGTGCCTTCTTATAGCTAAAAGCTGTTTAAACCATATAATTATCCTTTCCTATAGTTTGTGGAGGTCAAACGGCATTCGCTCCGTGTAATTACTGAAATACAGCCAAATCTAGTTAGCAGATTCTAGATCCTAAGCGTAAGTCTAGGGCACAAACAAGATAATGCTACGATATAATATGACATATACTAAATAAACAAATTTAAATTATTATTACCGATGTAATTCATAGTCTTAAGGAGACTGAAATGAAAAGACCACGGACAAAGTACGAAATTACAAAAGTTTATGTCACAAAAAAAAAAAAGGAAAACGTTTGGGTTCAAACAAATCGAGCTGACATAAGTTTATAAATAGTAGCTAAAAAGTATTTGAGCTACTATGTTTATAAAGATCCTATGACACAAACTTTTATAATATATAATATTTAAGTCAGTATAAAATAATTGATTAATGATTTACTTTTACAGTTAAAAAAGAAAATCAGTAGACGAAACACTTTTTTACTCGACTGCACGTAAGCAAAGCCATGTAAGTTTTACATACCTAACACCTCTTTTATTTGTAAATAATGTAGGTATGTAGTATTAATTTTTCCGTCGAAATAATTGAAAGACTCATGGAGTTGGCGCTGCAGAAGCTCCTGAACTGTTTCATACTCATAGACAGTCGACTTCTATGACACGGGAAAGACATGACTTTGTAGAATTATTTAAAGGGGCCGGCTATCTCCAAATCCAAGTGATGACGACGATGATTAACATGTATTTAAAAGAAAAAAAGTTTATATTCTGTTTGAAATATTTATGGGAAGAAGAATATTCCAGGATTATGTTTATAAATACATTGAGTTACGTGAAAAGCGGCGTCGCACGGATCTTTGTAAGGGTCCCCTGAAACAAAAGCAAACAAGAGTCGTTACAGAAAATTGCAATAAACAATAAAAAATGAATTGGTTGGACTGATAGATATTTTTTTATTTCCATCATTTACATTATCCTTAAATTACAAAATACAAAAATATTTGCCATACATTTTCTCAAGCCGCCAATTTCTCTAAGTAAAGAGTTATTTTTTTTATACCGCTAGGTGGCACTCTAACATTTTGCTCTTCTGATGAAAAGTCACCGGTGGTTACCGCAGCCTATGTAAATGAAGGTTGCCCCACGGAGCATCCCTATTACGAAGACTGACAGATACAGACTGACAAATCTTGAGAAAACCACAACAGACAGATAAACTGACAAATTCTGACAAAGAACCCATTTGCTTTTACTCCTTTATTATGGTACCGCTCATATTTCTTTCATTGTTGTTAAAAAAATATATGGAATTTCCATTTTGTGTAAATGTTTGACGAATCTAAATGATCATGTTGATCTTAAAGACAATAAAGTATATTTTATTTATATTTTATTTTTTTATTTCGGGATATCCTCGCTCAGGGAGCTCATTCTACAACGCACGCACGCGGAAAAAAGTTATAGTAAAGTAAAAGTAAAAAGTTCTTTATTTTATAAACTATAACATAGCACACGTCAAAATAAAATATGTACAAAAAAAAAAATACACTGAAATCACGAAGCCTAGATTCACTTACTCACTCACTTATATACAAAGAATTTTTAATAAAATTTCTTAGAAATATAATTTTCATCCAGCAGACTATACGGTGGACAGATTGTTTATCGAGTATACGTGTAAGCATCTGATAAAGTTATTATTAGTTTCGCCAGTTCTTGAAATAAAAATTGTAGTAATTCAAGGAACTGACCAGCGTTTTTGCAGACTCCCAGAGCTTCTTTGGCCGGTTCCTTTATCTCATCAGGCAGGAGCAGTTCTGCTTGTTTCATGGACGCTTCGTAGCTGGGTCTCCCATTTTTCATCTAAAAAAAATGTCAGATCATATTATCATCATAGATTTTTAAACTAAAAACCAAACTTTAAAAAAAATAAAAACTGTTTTTTATATGAAAAATCATTATATTCATTCATTATGTCGACGACCGATATGGCGTGGAGGTCAGTATACCTGCACTGCACTCCAGAGGTCGTGGGTTCTATTCCCACACAGGACAAATCTTTGTGTGCATGAATATTTGTTCTGGTCTGGGTGTTTTTCTATGTATATTAAGTATGTATTTACATAAAAAAGTATGTAAGTATGTTTATCCGTTCTTTAGTACCTATCCATAACACAAGTTCTTCATGATACCTATCTTGGAACTAAATAATTGGTGTAATTGTAAGAGATTATTTATTTATTCCTAATCATTGCTGTTGTATTGTTCGGTCTACGAATAGATAAATAAATATATTTTTTTTATACTATGAACTAACATTTTCTTTTCAAATTGCCGATGCTATACATATAGACGATATAGGTATGCTCTCTGCTTATATTAAGTCGTAGATTACAAAATGAATTAATCCAGTATAATTGAGATCGAATTAAATCCGTAATTGGTTATATTTTTTGTCAAAAAGTTAAAGTACTAGGTAAATTGGATCACGTATAGAGGACACACAGGACTGATATTTGTGTGCATGAACATGAATATTTGTTCCGGTATATTAAGTATTTATTTACAAAAAAAAAGTATTCAAGTATGTTTATCCGATATTTAGTATCCATAACACAAGTTCTTAGTGATACTTATCGTGGAACTAAATAATTGGTGTAATTGTTACAAAAATAATTTTTAATTATAATTATTGGCCTCTCCAATAGATTACATTCTATTGAAGGTATTTACTCATAATCACCAGTCTGGGCAGGCGGATTGGTGATCGCAGTTCAATCCAGTACGCAAGATGACGCTCCTGCCCATCATGCGGTAGGATTTCTCTTCGTCGACTCCCGGTAAGATGAGAGTGTACAATCACCGTCATATAGTTGGTAATATTCTAAGGGCCATAACGGTCGACACATGTCTACATTGTCATGAGCGTTGTCGTGTTTCTATTTGTACGGCGATTTGGGTGCTAACAAGTATTTGACGCTGATTTTACCAACTCACGGCTTATGCATCTTTCACGTCTGCCTGTGTGAGCATGTAGCTCTTGCAACTATTCTGGATAACTAACAAAGGCAAGCCAGCGGCGTAGGTACTGCTAATCTCTTGGATTCCACTGCGAAGAACCGGAGACGTGACCGCCGAGTCCTACTCTCTGGAGTCGAAGTTTAACCTGCTGTGGTGTCGTTAATCACCAACAGCGAGCTTTTTATTATTATAACTAAAGTATTATTACGTTTTGTATAAAATGTTTTTTGCAATCATCCTACACTATTCAATATTCGCCACGTATGTCCGTCGCTTCACCCCATGCGTGAGTAGGTACCGAACGCTAGAAGATCACCCGTTGATCGTTTAGGTCTACCCATTGTCTACCCATTGTACCCCACTCAAATCTTACACACCGAGAGGACTCACATAAATTTTTTATTGTTAATTAGTACTCTAACTACCATAATTGTACGTTGTGGTTTATACATAATGTGTAATACTTAGTCCGAGGCTAGAGGCGCTGAATGCTGAATACGGGACTAATATCCCAGTTCGGCAGCAGATGCTACAATTTGTAATCTTTGGCATTATTTGTAAGCTTTCAGTTGTACTTCTTCATTTTGTAATTTTTTGGTTAATAAATAAATTATTATTATTATTATTGTTTACCCATTACCCATGCTGGCGATCGTGAAGTAGTGAGTGATCTTATATGATACCTTAATTCGACAACAAGCCAACTTCACATTATGGTAAAAATATTTTATTGAATCATATGGTTAGCAACGGGGCTTCGGCATGATTTGCAATCCCTTTGAAATAAACACAATTCCTTTCCTTTCTTTACAATAACCGAATAATTTTAGATTTCTTTATGATAAAAATTCAATAAAAACCCATTTCAAGTGTCACACGAAAATAATGCTTATATAAAATTGGCGGGTTTTCGAATTGAGTTATCGATTTGTAATTTAACTAAACTGTTACTGTACGTAATGTTAATTTCTGTAAGTTAGTTTAAATATTTTCTATGTGAGTGAATTATTATTCATATGGGAAACAAAGATATCTCAAACTTCATAAACAGTTCCCTCACCGTATTGGCCATCTTCATGATGCACGCTATGTAGCACTTCACCTCCTTCTCTTCGATGAACACGCCGTTAGTCAGTGGATCTATTTTTTCTACGAGACAAAATCAATCCTTTATTAATCTTAGCATTATTCATCATAGCGTACTCCGCTCCTGAGGTCTTCGGTTCGATTCCCACACAGGACAAATCGTTGTGTGCATTAAAATGAATATTTGTTCTGGCTGTGTGTTCCTACGTATATTAAGTATTTATTTGCAAAAAAATACATGAAAGAAAGAAAGAAAAGAAAAAGTGTTTTAAATATTTAAATCATGACAACAAATAGTTAACATCTGCCAAACTGTAAAACAGTTTGTTGGCAGTTGTAGCTCCCAAAAAAAACAGTCACATTATACTTTTACAATGTACATACACTTCTTCACAAATTTTGAAAATAATATGTGTGTATGATGTATATCCATTATCAACCATATATATCACTAAGTAAACTATCAAGAAATAGCTTTGTTATTTTAAACCTAAACGATTTTATTGATTCTGAGGTACTTTCTAAGTCTATTGGTAGGCTATTGAAAATTATTGGAACCATTAATGTCCGTTATTTAGTATCCATAACACTTTATGATACTTATCATGGATCTAAGATAATTTGAAGCGCTCGTAGCTCTGCGATGCTAAGTGGTCGGAAACGATCACCGAAGTAAAGCAGAGTTTACAGAGGTCAATCCTTGGATGGATGACCGTTTGTGTAGCATTTGATATCGAGCGCTTCCGTGCTTCGGATGGCACGTTAAGCCGTTGGTCCCGGTTATCACTAAATGTGGTAGTCGTTAAGCCATGTTAGAGGCCTAATGGGCGGCTTGATAAATTCTAACAGCAGGACGCCATACACCTGCCTCCGCCAATCCGCACTGGGTCAGCGTGGTGGAGTATGACCCAATACCCTCACACCTTGATATGTGTGAGGAGGCTCGTGCTCAGTAGTGGGACGTTAATGGGCTGTGATGATGATGATGATGATGAAGATAATTGGTGTGATTTCAAAAGGATAATTTATTTATTACCCCGGTTATGCCCTCGACGTGCTTAGGGCCCAGAGTCTGCTTACTGGTCTAGATTTGGCCAAGTTTCAGTTATTACACGGAGGGACTGCAGTCTCACCAGCTATCAAGGCGTAAGAAGGCACTGACTTCTTTAAAAAGACTGTTATAGATGTTCATGACAGCTGGGACCACCGATTTGACGTGCCGACAGAGGTACGTAGCAAGCGATAATTACGTACATAACTTCGAAACGTCATAGGTAAGCGATTTGAACCCGAAGGGGCTTTGAATCGACAGGGTTTTGAACCCGAGACCCTCTGGATTGCAATCTATTAGTTTCCAGTCAGCGATCGCTGCTTAAATTTTCAAACATTCGTTGGAATCTGTATGTAAAATTGAACTGATCCACAATTGATTATTGAGTAATTTATAGATTTTTGTTTGTCCTATGTATTAAGATATAATAAATAAATAAATATTCTCTTACAACCACACCAATTATTTAGTTCCAATATAAGTATAATTAAGAACTTGTGTTATGGATACTAAATAACGGATAAAAATACATAAATACTTTTTTTTTTTTTGTAAATACATACTTAAGATACATAGGAGAACATCCAGACCAGAACAAATAATCATGTTCATGCACACAAAGATTTGTCCTGTGTGGGAATCGAACCCACGACCTCTCGAGTGAAGTGCAGGTAATACTGACTTCCACGCCATATCGGTCGTCTTTATCGTCAGATATGGGGGCGTTTAATATGCCTCTGCCTAACCATTCAAGGAAACACATTGTGTTGTATGAGCGTGTTGTATGTATGTATGTATGTATTAAGGTAGAAGACCAATAAAAATTTACAATCGGCATGGTTGAATAAGAGTAACCCTTTTAAGAAATTATATCATTAAAGTGATTTTGATACACAAATATTAATTCAGACAGAAATAACTTTTAATACCATTTTGACAACTGATATAGCTTTGAGGATAGTCTGCAGTCCGGTCCTAACAAATATATGAGTGTATGAATATGAATATTTGTCTTGTTTCCTATTTATTGTAAAAATAATTATATTTACAAAAAGGATGCATGTGTTGTCTATTACCCTCAGTACATTCGGGTTTATTTTGTTTATACATTAATACTGATATGTATAGGGGTGTATAGGAATCCTACCAAGATCTAAGGAGCCCAAGCCAACCTCACCTGCAAGTGGTGCACATGTCGATCAACGGACGAGGCTCTGATGAACATTCTAGTTTCCGGTAAACGGCAGTAGGATCGCCACTTATTACGTGGGACCAACTATATAATTGGCGAAGTGTGGGCTTAAATAGGCCTCTGCCTACTCCTTCGGGGAAACAGGCGTGAATTTATGTATGTATTGTATTATTACTTATACTAGCTTCTCCCAAAAACTGTGGTATAAAACCCTGTGGTATAAATGGCTTCTAACTAAAATGTCACCTGAGACACATTTGCATCGGTCAGGGTCACGCAAAGATGCGATAATAATTTGAAAACCATAGAGTGAAGACAAAGAAACGAAGTCAGGGACAGAAGCTAATATATAATGTGATAGTCATTAGCAGGGATCGGAATAGTTAGAGCTATTTCGGGTCTTTGATCGCAAACGTTTATGTTAATATGTACCATCGTCAGGAATCACAGGTTGTGTACAATCGTATAAGGTATCTTTGAATTATGACCTACTGTGACCTACCTTTTGAAGGCACACAACAGTAACAGTAAATAAATTTCGATAAATCTGACAGCAATTTACCATCGAATAATAAACCAAAAAAAATACAAAAAGGAAGGGGTTTCAACTAAAAATCTAGTACGTGATGCAATTAATTGCAAATATGGGAACGATAGGAATTTTATGTGCAATTAAAAATGACTACGTTCTGCCTGATGGTGAGCAGATAATGCAGGGTTTGATAATGTAATCAGTATAGCTCTACTTACTCCGATCCGTGGTCATTAGTCTTACCGTCAGCGACGTTGTTCTTGGGTTGGCAGGATTTCCTCATCATTTTTGCTGTATTTTTTATTTGTTTCATTGTCATCTGAAATGATGATGATTGGAATTAGGGCTTAATGATTCTTGGATTGTTTAGAACCTACTTTACTTTATTATGGACACGACAGCGTCTGTGTAAAGTCCAATTACTAACTGAATATATTATTACTATGTGTGTTCAGTTTCATTTGCATTAATTTCAGGAAAAGTCATACATAATTGTTTTCACTTCTATAAGTACATCTCATTACACATATGTATGTGTAATGGGATGTATGGGGTAATGTATGTATGTACATACATTCATGCCTGTTTCTCCAAAAGAGTAGGCAGAGGCACACTATACGCCCACACTTCTCCATTTATATTATTGGTCCCACGTAATAGGTGGCGAGCCTATTGCCGCTTACCGGGCACTGTTATGTTCGCCATAGCCTCGTCCGTTGGTCGGCAGGTGCACCACTTGCAGGTGAGATTGGCTTGGGCTCCTCAGATCTTGGTAGGAGCCCTATACACCCATGAATATTAGTTCTGGTATGGGTGTTTTTCTATGTATATTAAGTATTTAGGTTTTATCAGTTATTTAGTATCAATAACACAAGTTCTTACTGATACTTATCTTGGAACTAAATAACTGGTGTAATTGTTAGATTTTTGTTGGTTGGTTGAAGCGTTATATTTTACCGAAAGCCTGTTCCGGACTATCAAACATATAAAACTGATATGTATGTACCAAGGTTTTTGGCTCACCCTAAAAAAGATATGACAAGGAATGGGCGTGACATTATGTATATTGAAATGTCCTCATTTTAAAATAAAAATATATAATTCAAAGTCTTAATGGACATGAGCACGACCGCAGAATTTGTACATGCTGCGCTGTTCACTAGTATTCGCCGTGATATAAGAGATGGCAGTTTCATTACGTTGGAACTTTCTTTTAAAACTAAATAATTACTCACCGCCTCACAGATCGCTAACAACAACAAAAACTTGGCCAAAATCACCAACGACATTATTGAAACCTCACTTCATCAATATCAGTGGCCGGGGCAGGTCAGGGTTGCCATTTTATAACGCTCTTAATAATTGCCCAGTTCAAGTAATTAGTTCAAAACTCTTAATCTCGTCGATAGAGTAGAGAGACCAACTCATTTGGATTTCAAGGATTGATAGTTAATAATGCTTACGGTTTTGTATATAAGCGTATCAAAAATATGCGTAATTTTTTTCAAGAGTTTATTGTATAAATTAGAAGGAATAGGATAAGAAAAAAATAAAAAAACAGAAACTTTATTTATTTAAAAATAAATAAACAGAAAGTTATTAAGATGACTGAGCCTATCTGATGGGTATGGATTTTCTAGAAGAAGTGTAAAAGAGGTAAAGAGCGCTTCTAGTCCGAAATTGAGCAGAGCTTGTGCTAAAGATACTGGAAAACGGATAACAACGGATGACAAAATTTACTACTGCGTTATCACTAAGACATATATAAAGTCACCGTTTCCCCGAAGGGGTAGTCAGAGGCATATCATACGACCACATTTCCTCATTATATTGTTGGTCCTACGTAAGAGGGGGGATAATATTGTTACTTGGGAACTTTGCTTTTGCCTGATCGTCCTTCTATCGGCAGGTATTCCATTTGCAGGTGAGGTTAGCTATGGATAACATCCAGACTAAAACATTTATTATATAGTAATGTACATTAAGAAGCAAGTGTACTACTACAAGACATATCTGTCTTTAACACCGAAAATCAAACAGCTATATCATTTCAGCTATAACTGTATAGGGATCCTACCAAGACCTGAGGAGCCCAAGCCAACCTCACCTGCAAGTGGTGCACCTGCTGATCAACGGACAAGGCTCTGGCGAACATAACAGTGCCCGGTAAGCGGCAATAGGCTCGCCACCTATTACGTGGGACCAACTTTATAATTGGCGAAGTGTGGGCGTATAATATGCCTCTGTCTATCCCTTCGGGGAAACAGGCGTGAATGTATGTATGTATAACATTTCAAAGTTTCAATCATAAATTCCAGAAAATCACCAGGTATATTGACACCCTACTGCAGAAAAAAACAGTTTAAAATAATAACATATTCTTAAATTGTTGAACTACATCTTGGTCTTCCTCTTTGATTTAATTAAACGTCTATTAATTAACGAGACTTACTTGTAATTGTAGCTTACTTGGGAACGAGTAAGTTAAAGTCCAGTTTCATTCAGATATTCAGATGAATACTCTGTAGCAAGGTAGTAGTCTCACATGCGGGGCCCTCCTGATGGAAATGATGGTCTAGGGAATGGCAGGCAACACTAGCATGATATGGCATAAATGGTAAAATTTACGCACTGTCTTCCGGCCAAAGGGGGACTGAAAAGGGGTGTGGGACTCACCACCGGCAGACGCGACTGCCAGCAGTCATACTCATTCAAAATCTTCCGACGACGCCCGCCGCTTGTTGACAGAAAGGTTCGGGGGGCTGGGTAGCAGCGTCTGTCACCCCGGTCGCGGCCAACGTCCCCAACGGGCCAGAACCGGGAGGACCTCCTCAAAGAGGCACAGTATATCGCGCCCCCCATACCGCCTAATGCGACCATGGCGTATGTGGCCGACTTTTGGGAGGTTATATATTCAGACTGCAGGGCCCCCTGCCCCCGCAGCCTTAGACCCCCGGGCCCTCCTGGCCTGTTCGCTAGCCGAAAAGAGAGCGGGCACCGAAAAAAACCATTTCAAGCCCTGTTGGAACTAAACATACTTCCTGAATGAATCACACAATTAAAGTACTTCACCTATATAGTTCATATATGTCGTTCATTCACTGTAGTCCAAAGCAGTTCATTTAGTTCACTTGCTCAGTGATGTGAGAATGTATGAGAGTAAAACGTACGGATATATTTGTTAGTACTGCAAAAGCGAGACAATTGCACGGCTTAGCTTGGCGTTATGTGTTCGATAATATAATGCATGTTCACAAAAATATTAAAACCTTTGATACAAATTCAAAATCACATAATTTTAATACTACAAATAAAATTAGCTCTCTCTGCCAAATTGTCGACTTCACAAAACAAAGAATTCATTTTTAGGTAATGGTATCACATTTTATATTAAAATATCACTGCAAAATAATTGTTCTACTTTTGCCAACTTTCTAAACTGTAGTTAAAAAGCAGTTTCTTCAAAAGGGGTATTATGCTGTAAATGATTACTTATCAGATAAACAAGCTTGGGTTTTACATTTTCAACTGGTATTTGTTCAAATTAGAATAAAAAGTCAACCAAATCATTGTTGGGACCATCAGCTCAGTTTCACATTACATACATACTTGACCGTGCTGGAAGGTTCCCTTAGTGCTACTTTATTGGTTATGGCTTTTGGGGAACCTATCAATATCTTCAAATTCACTGTGTGTTCTATATTGTTATTCCTGATTGATAATTTAAAAGAGCATATGGCCTGTAAGTTTCTGATCAGTTCTTCTCATAGATGGCTCGAAACTGGTGCTTAGATTTACTTACACTATTTTTATTATCGGTGTGATTGAATTTAAGCTTTGTGATTTCAGTATAAATAACATTTAGTTTTTTATACATACATACATTCACGCCTGTTTCCCGGAAGGGGTAGGCAGAGGCATATTATACGCCCACACTTCGCAAATTATATAGTAGGTCCCACGTAATAGGTGGCGAACCTATTGCCGCTTACCGGGCACTGTTATATTCGCCAGAGCCTCAACCGATGATCGGCAGGTGCACTAATAACAGGTGAGGTTGGCTTGGGCTCCTTAGGTCTTGGTAGGATCCCTATACAGCCCCCTCGAACAGATCTCCTCCTTGGCGTGGTGGGGGGGCTGAGTACCTACCGGAGGCCGGGAAAAGGTAACACCCAGAAGTTGGCGATTCTGAGGAGGTCCTCCCGGTTTTGGTCCGGGGGACTTTGGCCGCGGGCGGGGTGTCAGAGCTGCAACCCAGGTACTGGCCCCCCGCCTCTTTCTCAACAAGCGGCGGGCGTCGTCGGAAGATTTTAAGTGGGTATTACTGCTGGCGGTCTTGTCTGCCGATAGTGAGTCCCACACACCTCTTTCGATCCCCCTTTGCCCGCGAGACAGTGTGTAAATGCATTTTGTTACCGACGTAAATAAAAAAAAAGGATCATAGGGATCAGCACTTAGTTTTTTATACATATATCATAAAGACGTTTTCAATGCAAAATGAACTATGTTCAATGCTATGCTATATAATAGTTAATGAAAGATAGAACTTTTTACTCATACTTTTACTTTCGGTTTACAAGCAGAAACGAGGCGTCTGACTCGTCTGACTAATAGAAGTTATACTAAAATCTTATTTCACCTTTTATTTTTGAATAAAGTTAAATAATTTAATAAAATCCTTAAAGTGGTAGTATCATACAAAATTTTATTCTCAATTTCAAAGCAAAAATAAGATCCACTTTACAGCGGCAGGTATTCTACCGCTAAAAAGGGCTGTAATGATACGTTTCATATAGTTAATTTGTGTAGCTAAACGAACGTTTTACACGTCAAATCTGTCTCAGAATGTGTAATCAATCAATCATATCAAGTCTTATGTGGTGAATATGTCTTTATATAAATTGCAGATTACTATCAAGAGAGGTATTTGAAAAAATGGAGTTGAAAAAACAGTTGTGTTTGCCATGTGTCGTTTTAGTGTTTGTTTTGTTTTTTGATACAAGTTTAGCAGTAAGTTCTTATGTATTTACTCATATCAAAATTATATATTTGCACAAAACATGGTACAATGGTTGTTATATTTAGAAATATATAGGTGTCTCATATTTTTGTCAAGATAGCGAGCAAATATTTTACAAATATAATCGCTTATAATATTTTTTTAAGTATATACACACATACATAAATACATACATACACCCACGCCTGTTCCCCCGAAGGGATAGGCAGATGATATATTATACGCCCAACGTAATAGGTGGCGAGCCTGTTGCCGCTTACCGGGCACTGTTATGTTCGCCAGAGCCTCGTCCGTTGATCGGCAGGTGCACCACTGGCAGGTGAGGCTGGCTCGGGCTCCTTAGGTCTTGGTAGGATCCCTATACACACTTTTAAAGTATATAATCTCTATTTAACAATTATATTATTATTCCAGTCAAAAAATTCATTCATAGAGTAGAAGCATTTGTACAGCGACCATTCATGAAGTTTTTGAAACTTTCAGGAATGTGATTATATACCTTTACTGCCTTAATGTGCGCATTCTTTTGAAGAGACAAACTACACTTAGGCACACATATACGATTGTCAGTCAGTTAATAATTTTAACATTCTAAATGATGGGTGTTAAGATTCCAAGTAGTGAGCACCACATATAGTTCTAATATTTTTTTTTTGTATCTGCCCGGCGTGGTGTATATTGTCAAATACCCGCACATGGCATTTACGCAGGCTGTCATAAGTGTGTGGGCTATTCACCGTGCTGTTTCCATAGTTAGAAACGCTTTTATTTTCTTTGCTTGCATGGTCTGTTTACCATCGGGAAGCATGTGGTCATTATAGTCAGTTACTTTAAAAAAAGAATAGAAATTCAAAAACGGCCTTATTGAACTTCTTTGAGTTATATGTTCCACTCTGTATGCATGCATACAGAATAGAAATTCGAAGACGGCCTTATTAAATTTCTTTGAGTTATATGTTCCACTCTGTGCATGCATATAGAATAGAAATTCGAAGACGGCCTTATTAAATTTCTTTGAGTTATATGTTCCACTCTGTATGCATGCACAAAGAATAGAAATTCAAAGACGGCCTTATTAAATTTTTTTGAATTGTATTTTTCACTCTGTATGCATGCTAAAGTATAATCGTTTGCAGGAAAAATACATAATTATTTAATAAAATAAGGTTTTATGTTCTAGATGACAAGAGCGCAATTGAAGAACACTGGAAAAATGATGAAAAAGTCGTGCATGCCCAAGAATGATGTCACAGAAGGTAAATTTTCATCATTATCAGGCCAAAGACGTCCTTTGGTGATAGGTCTCTTAAAACACTTCCAATATGACCATGCAAATGGCCTGCAAAAGCAGCCTGAGTTTGAGAGATCTGGCGGCCTTTATCAGGTCGTCTGATCATATTGCGTATGGACATTTAGATAGATAGATAGATATAACGTTTATTGCACTAAATTAACACACATACAAAATATTACCAGAAACAAAAATAAAACAAAAAAAAACAATATTAAAAAAAAACTAAATAAATAAAACTTATAATAAATAAAAATAATTGTACGTGTGCTGTAGTAGTGCGAAAAGGTCATAGCTCAATTTAGTTTTGCTCAGCGAGCAAAACGTTGATATTCAGCTACAGCCTAGAGAGCCGCGATCACGGTTACCAATTAACTGACTTAAACTAAAAATACAACTTAATTTACAACTTATTCTACAACTTACTTCAGTACTTAATTTACTACATAGCTTACAACTCAATTTACAACTTAAGATATTAACACAGATATAGAGGGTATTTATTAATTTAAGCGCAATTTGAAGCATAAACGGCATTTTTGACCACCTACGCAAAGCGCTTCGGTATTCTCCTTTGATTGCACAGTATCATATACAATAAGTATCATTTAAGAACTTGTGTTATGGATACTAAAAACGGATACATAGATACCTTTTCTTTGTTGCTAATACATGCTTAATATACACAGGAAAACACCCAGACAAACCCCAACAAATACTAATTTTAAAAATTACTCTATGTTACTGTATTACTCGTGTATAAGACTTCAAAAATATTCTATTATTTTTATATTTAGTCAGGCTTAGCGGCCAGGGTGTGCATAGCAGTGCTTATTTTCATTTATGACGAGCACGCCACTGCGGGTCTAAAGGATACACTTACTTGCATACATACACACATTCACACCTGTTTCCCCGAAGGGGTAGGCAGAGTCATATTATACGCCCACACTTTGCCAGTTAGTCCCACGTAATAGGTGGCGAGCTTATTGCCGCTTTACGGGCAATCTTATGTTCGCCAGAGCTTCGTCCGTTGAACGGCAGGTTACTTGCACTCTTTTCTATATAAAGACTAACCAACATCCACACAAAACATACTAAATATTCATATATTTATGTTTACACAATGCGAAGGTATAAGTGGGAATTGATCATTTTTTATAATTACTAACCTATTAATTAGACTATAAGATATTGCAGCACCTATTAAGGTAACAAGTTGTGATACATTTCATTCTTAAGCCATTACGTACACTTAGATGGCAATGAATGAATTGAATCGAACTCTCGCCCTTAGATGCGAAGAGCAGATATAATTAGCACTTAATAAATTTGTCATTATTTTTTTAGAACAAGTTGGACAAATAGAACAGGGCAAGTTTTTGGAGGAGAGAAACGTGATGTGTTACATTGCATGCATCTACCAGATGTTACAAGTTGTGAGTTATTTTATTTCCATCTTATAATAATATCAACTACATGTGTGTATAAGTGTATAGAAACCCAACCAAGGATCTTTGGTTTCCAAGCCAACCTCACCTGCAAGTGGTCATCATATCTTAGCTTTATCCTGGTTTCCCTAGACTTAATCTTAGGGCCCAGGGTCTGCTCACTGGTTCAACCAGATTTGACTGAACTTCAGTTATTACGTAGAGCGAATGCCGTTTGACCTCCGCAACCCAGAAGGAAAAATTCTATGGCTAAACCAGCTGTCTGTCTGATAGAAGAAACTGACTTCCTAATAACGACTGCCATAGATGTTCATGACAGCCGGTACCAACGGCTTTACGTGCTGTCCGAGGCACGGAGAAAGCGATAATTAGCATAGGTGCGCTAGGGTAACTATCAGGGTTTGAACCCGAGACTTTCTGCATGTCTACGACCTCACCTGCAAGTGGTGCACCTGTCGATTAACAGACGAGGCTCTGGCAGCAATAAAAGTTCCCGGTAAGCGGTAATAGGCTCATCAGTCTCGTCACTACCTACCGTGGGACTAGCAATAGCATATTACGGAAACACTCTCGACCTATTCACTACCACAAACGCTACAAGGAGAACTTTATTAAAAGGATCACGAAAGGAGGAACGGACATACCAAAATTACTTTTTGCCGCGTACCCTTGGATGTGAAATAAGATCGAGGTTACAGCATAAAGCTCTACAAAAAGAGCATGAAACGGTTTTAAAGGGATGGCAATGCGCTAGTTATATCCCTTGTGTTGCAAGCATTCATAGACTCCGGCGACTACTTTCAATCAGGTGCGCCGAAAGATTAACTGAAAAAAATGCTATGCCGATGTGCAATATTTATTTAAACTCCCACTCAAAAAATATTATAATTATTAATTTGTTGTTATGCAGATTAAAAACGGCAAAATCAGCTACGACGCTACCATAAAACAGGTGGACATGATGTTCCCTGCAGATATGAAGGAAGCCGTCAAGGCTACATGTGACCAGTGCAGGGACATCAGTAAGATCACTCATCATATTACCGGTTACCCTAGACTTAAACTTAGGGCCTAGGTAATTTTAGTTATTACACGGAGTGACGGTCCGGAACCCAGAGGGAAACATCATTCTGTGGTTAAAACGACTGTCAGGATGACTTTCTAATAACGATTGCCTTAGATGTTCATGTCAGCAAGAACGGATATCGAAACACAAAAACAACAGACGAAACGGATCTAGCGATACTTACGCTTATAACTTTAAAAAGTCATAGGTCCCACACGAAGCGCTCGTAGCTCTGCGGTGATCGGTGGTCGGAAACGATCGCCGAAGTACAGCAGAGTTTACAGAGGTCAGTCCTTGGATGGGTGACCGTTTGTGTGGCATTTGATATCGAGCGCTTCCGTGCTTCGGAAGGCACGTTAAGCCGTTGGTCCCGGTTATCACTAAATGTGGTAGTCGTTAAGCCATGATAGAGGCCTAATGGGCGGCTTGAAAAATTCTAACAGCAGGACGCCACACACCTGCCTCCGCCAATTCGCACTGGGTCAGCGTGGTGGAGTATGACCCAATACCCTCACACCTTGATATGTGAGAGGAGGCTCGTGCTCAGTAGTGGGACGTTAATGGGCTGTGATGATGATGATGAGGTCCCACACTACGTTTGCCCAAGCACGGTCTCAACTCCAACACCTGTCGGCTCCAACGTACATCAGTTCGTCTGGTTCGTCTTATTAAAGTCTATGCGACGCCATGTTGCTATAGTTACGCGCCCCCCCCCCCACATAATGTGTTACTGCGCATACCAGGTTTTGGTTAAAGATATGCGCTGCGGATTGTACCAACGTATAAGATATCGTCGTCATCAACCCAAGGAAGTCCACTGCTGTACATAGGCCTCCCCCATAAATTGTTCTGATCTGTATGTATCTTGATCCACTGTCATATTTTATACCACTATGCGTAAAAGATGCGCAGGGTTCGTGCCAGCGGCAACAGCATCCTGGGTTTGATCGCTAGCAGGCTGGACTGTGTATATGTAGGTCACTGCTGCGCGGTTTCAAGTGGGAATGAACAGCATTTACTTGCATATAGAAAACACATTATATTATATAAATTCCCTACTAACATTAATTTATAAGATAAATATTGTTACTAACAAAAAAATTGGGCCCATGGTCTTGAATAAAGAATTATTATTATTAGATCGTCAGTCCATTTTGCTGGAGGACATCTCACGCCACGCTCTTTGTCGAAGAGTCAACATTCTAGGTCTTTCCTGCCCAACGGTCGTCAGTTATATGCCCTGTCCACTTCAGCTTGTAAGCGTCTTTGGACTTTAAGTCGGTTACTAAAGTAACCATTTCTCCCACGAATCTCCTCATTTCTAATTCGATCTCGTTGGTATAAGATATAATAAAATCAAAGTTGATTGAACAACTTTTTGTTAACAATTTCGGACACTTCAGGTTATGAATTTTATTTTGTTACAGGTAAGAAGTACAAAGATCTATGCGAAGCCTCCTATTGGACAGCGTTGTGTATGTATAATGCTGATCCTAAAGTCTTTGTATTTCCTTAGAAACAGTTTATTACAGCATACAGATTTCTAGTTAATGAAGTTTTATTTTAATCCTTTGGCAGCGTCCTCACCAAACGTTTTGTCCGCCGCCGACGGTAGGCGCCTGTTACGCAGTACGCAGAACCGACAACGCTTGCGGAATGTAAATACAAAATAAGTAGTCTCAGAGTCGGCGGCAGACCATACTGTTGGTGTGAGCGATGCCTTATACACAAAATAATTTACAAAAAGAATCTACTTTATTTATTTCGGAATAGTGACGAGACGGATGCGACGATTATCTGATGCGTAGTCTGTCCATATTCATCAAAAATCAAATATCATTCATTTTATAAACTTGAAAACGTCAAAGTACTTGAAAACTTCAAAATTCAATATAATTAACTTAAGTATTTTATGCTTTATTTATTTAATCTTTGCGTAAGTACCTAAACAACTTAAATAAACTACCTTAAATTAAAACTATAAATAGAAGATGTCTTCCAACTGTGGGTCCATGGGTACGGTGCCAAGAACGCTATAATATAATTAACAATCGAAATATTATTACACTAAAATCACAAAGCTCAGAGTCACTTATATGCAACAAAACCATTTAAAAACAAAAAATATTTAAGTGTACCTAAGTGAATCTAAGTGCCAGTTCCGAGCCACCGCTCTGTAAGAAGAACTGGCAAGAAACTCACAGGCTATGCTCTTTTAAATTTAACCATTGGTTTGGTACTTGAATTACAATCTTCATTTGTCTGTGAAGCTGTACAATGCATTATAATAATATAACATTAACAATATTCATGTTCTAAGTACGGGCGTGTATGAGGAGGTTAATGAGTGTGAATGAAGCTAAAACTGTGTACCAAGATTGCAGCAAGTGGAAGGATGGGATCTCTGCCTACCCCTACGGGAAAGAGGCGTGACATTATGTATGTATAAATGTATGTTCTAAGTAATTCATATTAGAATGGCCGATATGAAACGGTTAATGCGCGTGAATGCAGCAGCAGTGTGTGCCAGGTAGACTGTGCGAGAAACATCGCGAGACGACTCCCGGACCGATGGCGCTGAGTAATGGGTAACTCGCCGCCCCGTCTGCCTTCTATAGGCAAGCGACCACGATGACAGCGCGTTTGTGTTCTACCCGCGGAAAGAGTTCCCGCGGAAAATAACGGGCTCAAGAAGGAAAATAGAATATTTTGTTAGTAAAAGTCTGACACACTCTTCCACTCCACCCACAGCAGGGGCTGTTCTTTAATGATTTTCCATACCGATGAGAAAATGTTTCGTAGCAAATTAATTAGCAGTTCTAAGGGAATAAGGAAGGATCGACATCATGTATATAGGTCCACTGTTACAAATAATGAATACTGTCACCCGACCCAAAGGGATTTGCCAAGGTTGCATTCTCATCACTCGTACAATTTTAGAAGCCTATCATCAGGAATGGCAATGCTGTCATTAAGATAATAGAAGTTAATGTTACAAATTACATAATGCTATATTTGGGAAAACGTATCGTTTTTCTAAACCACCACTTTAGCCGAATAATTACTACTTGGTACACATCACCATTTTTGAATTACAGATAAATTTTGAGCATTTTTATTTTTAGGCTTAGTCGATCGTAATGTGTGAAGCAAATGACTTCATTTAACTCTATCAAAAATTTTACCTGAAGAAAGACAAGTTAACGTTCAGAAAACATTAATGAACATTTTTAATAACTTTATATGTAACACAAGGAAAAGAATCGTTTAATAGGAAAGTTAACTGAAAGTTACATTTTATTTGTTATAAAAATGAGATCTGTGTTGATGTTATTTTTGCTGATGTGTCTTATAGGATGTTCTCTTGGGGTAAGTACTCAACTGTCATGCTACCAATATTCTTCAGATAAACTTCACAACATTATATATACTTCAGATAAGCCTCGCATATATTTGATTACCAGCATACTCCTACTATATACCCTCACACCTTGATATGTGAGAGGAGGCTCGTGCTCAGTAGTGGGACGTTAATGGGCTGTGATGATGATGATGATGATGATACTCCTACTCCTAGCATCATCCCGGATAGACTTAAGATATGGATCGCATTTGGATTATTAGCGCGCGGGATTGCGGAGCTGGAGAGGGAGAGAGATCCGCTATCTCTCTGGCTATGCCGTTGGCGCAGCGGGTGGGCCAGGGAAGCCCATTACGCAGTCAAAGGGGGACCGAGAGGAGAGTGCGTAAAGGAATTTTGTAACCGACGTACATCAAAACCAGTTTTGGCAGGATTGTATTTAATACATGGAGCGACTGCCGTCTGACCTCCGCACCCAAGAGTGAAACATAATTTTATGGTTCAACCAGCTGTCAAGATGTTAGAAAGCACATACTTTCTAATAATGATTGCAAAAGAAGTTCATAACAGGCGTAACCACCGGCTTAATGTGCTTTCTGAAAAATTATTTGCATAGCTTAAAAAGTCATAGGTCGCGCGACCAGGGCTTAAAGTCTTAAACCCGAGACCCTCTCAATTTATAGTCCATGGGACTCGCCAACTTATATATATATAAATATACTTTTTGATATTGCTATAAACCTCTGTGGTGTAACTGATGTATTAATTATGTATAAACAATTGTAATACATGAATATTTGGCGGGAAAGTGAAGCGTCATGTTTCGTTTAATTTTCTAAAATGTGTAATATTTATAACACTAATGTGTAATAACGGTGGATTATTAAACGTTAAGTGTTTATGAACGTACATGAGTGTTGGTGATTGAAACAAAACAGTGCAACATAACATTTCAAATTCTCTCAAGAAGTCCATGTGAGATCTCAGTATAGTCCCACGTCTTTACTGAGGACTCAACGGATTTAGGGGGAGGTAATCTCATTTACCATTTATCATCTTTACCACCGCTCATTCTCATTTACTATGATTTATATATTATTAATATATCTCTTATTTGACGCTGGCTAAATGTGCTAAACGCACGAAGATATTATTTTATTAAAAAAAATTGTAACACAAAAAAGGATGGCGTGGCAGTTGGCATAGGACTTCTTCGATGACCCACATAAATACTTGATAGTAGATCCCGCATCATAGCCCGCTGGTTTTAGTGCTCAACGTCAATTATGGGTCTGGCTAAATAGGTTCAGAAGAGGATACGGACGTTCCAATCACAACCTTTATAAATGGGGAATAAAGGAGTCTTCGACGTACGATTGTGCAGCGCCAGATCAAACTTTGCTTATATTGTCAACGATTGCCAGCTGTACTCTTTTCCTAATTCCTTTTTAAAGAACTTCATCTTCTGACTCCAGCTGCTGAGGCTACGCCAATTGACACTGGAAATTTAAAATAGGATTCAGGCAGCTCAACGCCATACGATATGATTACCATAGAGGTTTATTGCAATGTCAAAAAGTTATCAAAATTATTATAACGACAACAGTACAAATGTATATGCCTTACTGGATATTTCCTTGAGGTAAGTTTTTAATCTCCATGTTTCACTGGAGAAGATAAACATACATAAATACTTAATTATCATGCTAAACTGGATATTGACTTGAGGTATGCAACTTACTTTGCCATACTAAATGATTTGGTTGTGATTTCTGGTAAGTATTTTTTCTTTTTTAATTTCACCAAAAAAGCCAGCTGCCTGGTTGAGGACTTGTTATACTTATAATATGATAATTTTAATCCTGAAAAAACAACATGTCTCCTAAGAGATGCGATAATGTTTCAATGCCTATTATTTCTGTAATGAGAAAGAAAAAGCAATAATGATGGCGTAATTTATTAGTTTCTTATTATTATTTATTTAGTAGTAATTTGATTGCAATAGTTTGAAAGGTAAGTAAGGTGTATAGCGATTCAAGAAACAAGCCAACCTCACCTGCAAGTGGTGTACCTGCCGATCAACGGACGAGGCTCTTGCGAACGTAACTGTTCCCGATAAGCGGCAATAGGCTCGCCACCCATTACGTGGGACCATCTATATAATTAGCGAAGTGTGGGCATATAGTATGCCTCTGCCTACCCCTTCGGGAAACAGACGTGAATGTATGAATGAAATAAATATTTCAATAATTTTCCTTCTCGCGACGCTCTTACAGAGCGATCGTGGTCATCGTGGAGAAGTCCTTTAATTATGGGCAGAAGTGATTTGCCTTACATCAGAAAGAAAGAAGAAAGAATATATATATTTATTTGGTACACAAACAATTCACAATTACCAACTAAACTTGTTTACTAACTGGACTGTAGCAAAAAGGTCATAGGTCATCACGCCTTCTCTTTCTGTTTTTAGTGCTCCTAGTGCACTACTCACGCAAAGGTCATTCCAATACATGTAGAATAAATATTTCTTTGATAATTGCTACATTCAATTAACTAGAAATGATAAAATTGAATTCAATTTATAAAAATAAGATAATGAGGTCTTATAACTAAAATGATTCATGCAATAACCTAAAAGGTTTATAAGTTTTTCTTATTTTATTTATTGTCTTTGCGTGATTGCCGAAAGTATTTATTTCTTTTTATTTAGATTATTCTCTATCTATGTAAATATATATACCCTCGCACCGTGGTATGTGAGAAGAGGCTCGTGCTCAGTAGTGGACATTAATAATCTGAAATGATGATGATGATGTAAATATTTCTAGATGACAAGAGAACAGTTAAAGAAAACGATGGCAGTGGCGAAAAAACAGTGCATTACGAAAACTGGAGTATCTGAAGGTATTTTTATCTTTACGTACTTACAATTACTGTTATTTGTCTGTAGCTGGTGTATTATAATTTAGACTAAATGTTTTGCTTGTTAAAAGCGCTTCATATTCGATAGGTAAATAAATAAACTATTTATTGCAACGAAAGAAACACATGCATATAAATCAACAAAAACAAAATTACAATAATAAAATATAGAACAATTATAACAACAATAAAAGCAAAAAGTAAAATATTCGCATAGTGTGCATATGTGCTGCAGCGCTGAAAAATGGCTACGGTTTTTTTTTGCTCTGAATGCCTACACGAACGATCCCTATCCGAGTACTGATCTTTGTGAACTCGGCTTTACTTCGGTTATCGCTTTCAACCATCTAGCCTTGCTATCTGTCAATACAACCATTAAATTAAAAGATTCTTTTTTAAGCTTTCAGTCATCATCATATCCTAGCATTATAGCGGTTGCCCTAGACTTAAGCTTAGGGCCCAGGGTCTGCTCACTGGTTCAACCAGATTTTGACTGAATTTCAGTTATTACGTGGAGCGACTGCCGTCTGACCTCCGCAACCCAGAGGAAAACATCATTCTATGGTTAAACCAGCTGTCAGTGTAGGCACTGACTTTATAATAACGACTGCCATAGATGTTCATGACAGCCGGGACCAACGGCTTAACGTGCTTTCCGAGCAAGTAGCAAGCGATTATTACGCACATAACTTCGAAAAGCCATAGGTGCGCCAGGTTTTGAACCTGAGAACCTCAGAATATCAAGTCAAGGGGTCTCGACACTGGGCTATCGCCGCTCTTCTTTAAGATTTCAGTACAGTTAATAATTTGTTTCAGACAAAATAAACAAAATCGAGAAAGGAGTGTTCATAGAAGATAAGGCAGTGATGTGTTTCATCACTTGTGTGTACAGGACGTTACAAGTGGTAAGAATTAGGCGTTTATTACAAAACTCTAAAGTTAAAACAGGTTTAGAAATTGTGCCCTCACTTTTATTTGATAGAATGAAGACAGTGACACTAATTTTAAACCTGCTTTAATTTAGATCTTGTTTATAATAAGCCCTGTATAGTAGATCAAATTTATAATCACTACATAGTATAAAACAAAGTCGCCTTTTCTGTCCCTATATCCCTATGTGCGCTTAAATCTTTAAAACTACGCAACGGATTTTGATGCGGTTTTTTCCAATAGATAGAGTGATTCAAGAGGAAGGTTTATATGTATAATACATGCATAATATAGTAGTGGAACACTGTCAATTTTTGAGATTTCTAATGTGATGTCGTAATTCAACTCAATTTTTTGCGCTTATATTGCAAACGCTGGCCAAACCCTACGAGATTAGTCAAAATAATGTACTACAATATTGTACAACTTATAAAATTCTTCAAAAAAGTCCGCGATGGTATATGTCTATCTCTCAAGAATACCCCACAATAACCAATTTTATCTTTTACTTTTTACTAAAAATAATGGCTTATTAACGAAGCCATTTTAAGTATGTATGACATAAATTCTTATCTAAATAAACATGTTAGTAAGCTTGGACATTAAACATAGATTAAATTTGTCCCTTACATCATGTAATTTCGATCAGTACTTTACAATTTATCAAACGAATAAACTTACGCTAAATCGAAAAATTATGGTTGCGGCGGTGGTAGGTATTCGCGGCCTATATAGAGACATTCTGTAATTATGTATTATACGTCACTATTCATATTAGCATACCACCCGTGCGAACCTGGGGCGGGTCGCTAGTTAGTAAATAAATTTAAAACATCGTAAATTTCTTTTTAAAAGAGTAAATATAATATATGTACAAATAATCATTTGATGCACCAAATTTCCCAAATCAGCATTTGCTTAGAATGTCGTCTAAGCGTTGGATTTCAGAAAGGCCATTGGGTGCAGTGCACAATAAAAAAACTTGTTGAAAGCAAAGAAAAAGTATTATAAAAAGAGATTTAAATAATTCTCTTACAATTATAATTGTCATGCACCAGTTAAGAGGTATGTCTTTCTTTAATTCTTGTAAACACACAAATAATTTGGTTCCCCGACAAGTATTAAAAAGAACTTGTGGTATGTATACTAAATAACGGACAATTTTTTTTTGTAAATACATACTTAATGTACCTAGAAAAAATCCAGCCCAGAGAAATGACACAAAGCTTTCATTTTGACATTTCAAACATACACTTTGGAGCTTATTACAAAACGATGTCTAAAGTTAGACCAGGTTTTAAACTAGTGTTGTCACTGTCTTCATTTTATGGAATGAAAGTGACAGCATTACTTTTAAACCCGGTCTAACTTTAGACATCGTTTTATAATAAGACCTTTACATTTTATTTATTTGTTTTATTTCTTAGTAAGTAGGACTGAATTTGTTACAATTTTTTATTTCATTTAATATATAGTAGAGTACACCTGCTCTGAGGTCCTCAGATTGATTCCCACACAATTCATATATATTTATTTCTATAAATACGAATATATCTGTAGATCGAAAAGTTTGTTTTCAAAAAAGTATTTAATCATGTCATGTTTAACCGTTGTCTATTACTCACAGCAAAAGCTTTGCTTAGTTACAGTCTTTAATGTGGAGAATTACAGAATATTTATTTGTTTAATTATATACTCATTTAATATTTTCTAGATAAAAAATGAGAGGCTGGATCGCGGCCTTATCTCGAAGCAAATAGACCTCCTTTATCCCAATGAGATGAAGGAACCAGTCAAAAAAGCTGTGGAAAAATGCGACCACATTCGTAAGTATATACATACAATCACGCCTGTTTTCCGAAGGGGTAGGCATAATATACGCCCACGTTTCGCCATTTGTACTGTTGGTCTCCACGTAATAGGTGGCGAGCCTATATACGCTTACCGGGAACTATAATATTTGCCAGATCCTCGTCTGTTGATCGGCAGGTGCACCACTTACAGGTGAGGTTGGCTTGTGCTCCTTGGTTCTTACACGTCCGTAAGTGTTTCTGATTTTAATTTCTGGGTTTAATTTATCTTAATGATGAGAGGTAGAACTTTTTCCTCTTTGTTTACGTTACTTTTGCTAATATGCTATCGATCAATTCATTTTACTTATTGACCAAATCCCGGAAGAAATGAAGAAAACGTAAGCCAAAAGTAATCTAAGCGTACTGGGAGTACATGAGGTAAATGAGTGCAAATGAATCAGGGTGTGCTCAGGATATTACAAAATGGATGTCTGATCTCTGCTTCATCATCTCTTATCAAAGAGCTCATCAGAGCACGGGCCTCTTCTTGCTAACCAAGGTGAGAGGTATTCGAATTATACTCCATACGGTCCAAGTGCGAATTGGCGGAGGCAAGTGAGAGGCGTCCTGATGGTAATTTATTTAAGCTGCACTGTAAGGTGCACAGGGCTTTACGATTACCACATATAGTGCTAACTGGGAACAGCTTAATGTGTCTTCCGGCCACACAAACGATTAACTATGCAAAGACTGACCTACGTGAACTAAGCACGTGTGTGGCTTAAATTAACACAATCGCCCGAAAAATCCCCCCGATAAGAGTCAGCGACAGACTGACAAATCTTGAGAAAAACCACAACAGACAGATAAACTGACAAACCTTGACAAATTCTGACAAATAACCCATTTTCTTTTATTTCTTTATTATGGTACCGCTCATATCTCTTTCATTGTTGTTAAAAAAATATATCGAATTTCCATTTTGTGTGTGAATGTTTGACGAATCTAAATTATCATATTGATCTGAAACACCATAAAGTCTATTTTATTTTATTTTTATTTTACATACCACCGACCATCCGCACAGGGTCTGCGTGGTGAAGTATGACCCAGTACCTTCTCCTCATGGTTGATAAGAGGAGGCCCGTGGTCAGTAGTGTGAGGTTAATAGATGAAGTGGTGGTGTTGAATACCCTTCTAAAAAACTTCTTATTTGTTTCAGATGACAGTCACAGCGACATCTGTGTTACAGTTTTCCACGCCGTCAAATGTCTCTACGAACAAGATCCCTCCAATTTCATCTTTCCTTGATTTGTAATTGAAATAAATATTTAAAAAGTAATCAATAATATCTGACAATTACTTACACCAATGATTTAGTTTAAGGATAAGTATTATTAGGTACTTGTATTATGGATACTAAATAACGGATAAAAAATATTTTGTAAATGAAATTGATATTTGACATGAAAATTAGACATCAATACAATTGGTACCACATTAGTAAATACTATAGTTATTGTAAGTTTAATAGAAACTATTTTTTGTGAAGTTTTAATAAATAGTACCTAACATAATTCTGTTTTTTGTTGGCATAATTGTGTCCTAGGAAACAAGATTTCTTTTTGGCTGGTGACACGCCGTCTCTTCGGTAACTATTTATTAAATATATTTCAAATTTAATAACATTTTGAATTTGCGTTAGTTTATAAGTATGACATTCGTACAAGCTCTGAGCTTTGTTTTAGATTTTGATACTTTTAGTACGGTAAGTTTTAAAAAAAAACTAAAATAGGGCACAAAAATAGTTTTAAAATTGTCGGCAATGCTGAAGTATTACAAGAAGGCTCATATTTAATGTGTCATCAAAATTAATAAATTACCAACCTAACCTAACCTTTTTGTACATCAAAAAATTCTGATGGAGCACCTAATCCCCTATTAGATGCTAGATCAGTATTTTTGATGATCAAAAAAGTATTTTTTAGAGGTTCAGTTTATTATATTCCTTACAAGAATACTTTCCATCAGTTTAGCTCTATGCTTGAGATGCACCTGGTACCTTATAGACTAATAAAAGCCATGCTTGCATGCATGCATGCTTGAGATGCACCTGGTACCTTGTAGACTAATAAAAGCAATGTAAAATCACCCTTAACATTTTAGAGCTGTATACTTTAAAGTGTAAATATGTTACTCCGTGTAATGTTTATTACATACTATTAAAAACACATTGTACACAAAAGCCAACGCAGAAGTAGCAATTTACACCACGCAATAAGTATCCATCATTTTATAAATAGTCAGTTTATGAAATGCTAAAATCATTTTATCTACATTTGTCATTTCATTAAACACTGACCTGCCGTAGTGAATAAGTACTAAGTTCCTCACATTGTCTAAAAATGAATATGGTTTATAATATATTGCTGTCGTTTTTAGTGTATTTTACAGTACTTTCACAATTTTCTGTCATGTCGGTAAGTCTGATTGCTTGAAACTTTATATTAGATTTACGTGCTGAAGTGCCACGCATCAGCGCTGAAGTGGAGTGTTTTCAGCACCCACCTACCTCCGCTCGTACGCACTGGGTCCTAATTCTCACCTTGGTTTGTGGGGGGAAGTCCGTGCTCAATAGTAAGACGTTGATGGGCTGAGAAGATGCCACTGAAGGTACAGTATGCAAGAAACAAAGTAAGGTACGGTAAGGCAAATTTATGGCGACTGTGAAACAGTAAGTGTAGGTGAGGACTGCCTCACACCAGATCCTCATATCCTAGCAGTATCCCGATTGCCCTAGACTTAAGCCCAGGGCCCAGGTTTTGCTCACTGGTTATTACAATGCTTTAAACCAGTTGTCAGAGCATTAGAAGGCACTGGCTTTCTAATCACGGCTGCCATATATATTCATGACAGCTGGAACCAACGGCTTAACAGGCTTTCCGAGGCAAGCGTTTAGAAGGCCTGAAATCAGCAGTGGACTGCTAGTGACTGAAATGAAAGAAAGAACGAAAAACGAAAAATTTGTAAAAATAAAAAGAATAAATAAAATAAAACTGAATGTACCTACATTTCTACAAGATTGTGAAAACGTATCCATGTGCCGTAGCTTCTAAGTGATGGTGATTGTTATAAGATTTAGGATCAGTGTTAGGTTTGCTTCATACATATTGTTACATATAAGCTATACGAACACATTATTGGTAGCGACAAATTACAGGCCGATGAGACACAAATCTGGGTGAATTTTTCTTTCTTTAGCAAAAACTACTCTTTAGTAGCAATAAATGACTCGTCTATTAGAGATGCATTTCTAAGATTGTCGGAAACTAAAGTTAAGCATAATTTACATTTACAGATGACCATGCAGCAGTTAAAAAATTCCAGCAAGATAATGAGGAAGTCTTGCATGCCCAAAAATAATGTCACTGCAGGTATTCAATTGAAACTGTAAATTTATAAATTCCGAAGGGGTAGGCAGAGGCATATTATTTGCCCACATTGTGCCAATTATGGTGTGTGTATAGGGATCCTACTAAGACATAAGGAGCCCAAGCCAACCTCACCTGCAAGTGGTGCACCTGCCGATCAATGGACGAGGCTCTGTCAAACATAACAAAGCAAAAAACCCACAGCATACTTTGTGGGCCCTTTGCTTGACATGAACAAGGCGTACGACAGGATCCGTCATAAGATTCTACTATATAAATTCTACCACATAGAAATAAGAGGACTAGTTCATAAATGGTTTGAGTCATATCTCTGTGGTCGCTTCTGGATGGACTACAGACCAAGACCAACGAATACCAATTTTGAGACAGCACAATATCTGATATGTTCCCCGTATGAGGCTCTGTTTCTCAAGGTAACGTTTTGGGATGTTTTTCTCATACATACATCAATCACGATGACACAGTCATAGAATGAGAGTTGAGAGTATCATGGCACTATATCTTATCGCGGGGGCCACAGACTGTCCGTGGCGCACTTTTACCCCTATGTCGGATTTCATTCCAAATCTTCAAATATTGTTGCCATAAATAATTATTATAATTAAGATGAACCTTATTATTCAGAGCAGGTAGACGAAATTGGCATGGGAAAATTTATGATAGTCTTTGTAGATTGGAGCCATAGTCTCTTGGTTGTGGGTAGGCCACTCCCAGGAGATGGCACTATATACAATTGCATCTGTGTATACACATATATACACATACATACATTCACGCCTGTTTCCCCGAAGGGGTAGGCAGAGGCAATCTATATCTCTAGTCTGTGTATAGATACCCTTATACTACTTTTACCGATTAGAGCATTCCCCACTACTTTTTATGTGTACTACTGGTAAGAGTGTCTTCCCTTGTACAATTTTTTTTTCATTTGTTATGATGAACCTTATTATTCAGAGCAGGTAGACGAAATTGGCATGGGAAAATTTGTTGACGATCGAAATATCAAATGCTACATGGCTTGCATATACACCATGGGTCAAATAGTAAGTATACAACTTTAATATCTATGTCAAAAACTTAAGAACGTGGTTCAAAAATGCGGTTTATTTAGTTTTCTTCTTTCGAAGAGCTTGTTGCTTCGCGACATTATGTGAAAAGTGTTAACCGAATTTAAGCAGAGCTTACAGAAGATTCAGTCCTGGGTCAATGCGTATGATTAAAGCGTTTCAGTGTTTCAGAATGTTATGCCTTGTTGTCTAGGTAAGCATTATAGTGGTTAATACAGAATGTAGGCCCTATGGAGAGGACCTAAGGGGGGGGGGGGGGGAGCTTGAAGAATCGAAGACTGCTAACTTCTTGTACTGATAACACTGACATTAACGTAAACGCTGCATTCGCTCCTTTCTAAAACTCAAGACTGGTTAATTGATCAAAATCTTAAAGTCAACTTTTAAAAAACTAAATAACTTACATTACATCCCCACCAAAAGAGAACATTACATATGAAATTTAACTACAACGGCACCTGACTTGGGAGTATGTGAATGAATTTCGGCAGCTTGGTATAGATATAGACACCCATTTAAATTGGGAAGCGCATATCTGTAGAATAAAATCTAAGTTGTCTAGTTTTTACTATGCCTTTAAGGAAAAAAAACACCGTTGTAAAAACAGTCATAGTACCGTACTATGCGCACGCACATGCATGGCTCAATTATCATTCGAGTAATTGCGAATATAAAACAAACTGAGAGCTGTAAACAAGAATTCACAAAGTATTAAATCCTAACCCTACATTGCTTGTATATTTTAGAGATATGCAAATTCGTCCAAAAATATAAAGAGTTTTACTTGAAACGCGAAGATATACCATCAAAATATTCACTCAGACCCAAAAACAAACTAGTTACACCACACGTCTCAAACTAAGCTCTACAAGCACCTACAATATATCCAAAAAAAATTACAATAATTTCTACAATTCCCCATTCTCTACAAAACGAGCAAAGTGATGTAGCATTTATAAAACAAGTTTCTATTAATAAATGTTTAATTATGATGTTCCGAAATATGTAACCGCCAAGATAAGGTTTGTGATTCTTAAAAATAAATTGCAAGATTTGAAAAGTTAAATGAAGTAAGTTTTTTGTCTTAACAAGTTTTATTTTTGTTAATTTTTTGATTTATTTTTTGGTTTCGATAATTAATGATTGCAACTCCCCTCTCTTCACACTTAAAATTGCATACCCGGCAGGGTCCATAAAATTGGTTCTAAAATTGTATAACATCTATGTACACATTATGGTTTAGCAAAAAATATTTCATATTTGTAAATTCAAATAAAAACCAAAAAAGGTTCATTAAAAAGTAGCGCTTGTAATAATATTATATACTTCGTATTTTCTCCATAGGCAATTTATTCAAAATATTTATAAATCCGACATCGTGTGACATCATAGAACGATTATTTACTTACTTAGGTTACGATACCCAGGTCACAGTAGGCTGCGTCTGCCTTTACAAGAGTGTACAATTAAACAAAAAGATTGAGTAACAGAATTAAAAGTGTTCATGTACTATTGCACTACAATAGTACATGTTCTTTTCATGCAAGACTACTTTCCATTTTTACTTCGTTCTTTTAAATCCCGCTAGCATCCTCTTTCCTAACCTGGCGTCAGTATAGTTGGGTCATATGGACCCGCGCTATTTTATATTGCGTGTATTTCGAAAGTTTTCTGTGCGATGGTGCTACACTTTTCAGTAGCTGGAGCTATTTGTCGTTCCTTTCCAAGGGGCATCGCCGTATAGTCGTGTTGCAACCGCAGCGATGTTCAAATGTGTCTAAGCACCAACCATACAACTCGTTTCCTAGTTTTACGCCGTTCTTAAATTAATATAATAGTTTTATATTGTTGGTTTTAACAATTTGGTAGTAATTTTTAGTAACATAAATATATTTCATAAAAATAAAAACAACACTGAGACAAAGTGTCTCAAATTCCTAAAGAATCTAGACCTAGCCCTAGTTCAAGAGCATTTGCGGGGACGTAAAGGCATCATTCAGTTGACTTCAGATTTTAGGAGACGCTGATGAGGCTACCTACAAAGATACTTATATATTTAAACTGTGCTGACGCCGGGTTAAATCTCTTTTTACATTTATTTCATCTACTTATTCCCCTACACCCCTCCGGTAACCTGTGCCTAGATGACCTCTGCACTCGTCCAAAATCCAAAAAGTATCATGAGTCCTCTTCCCTTCAGACTATGTGTATTCTTTGGAATTCCTTACCCGTCCCCATAAGACAGGATCAGAGTTTGTATACTATTAAAGAAAGGGTTAAGTCACACTCTCTAGATATTTCAGATTAGTTGTTGTAATATTTCCTCTTTATTGACAAAAAAAGTACTTAAAACTGTAGGTACAATTGACTATAAACAACAATTGCCAATCTAGGCCTTATAAAAAATAAAAACAAATGTACAAAAAGCGAACTTAATGCTGTTAGGCATTCTTTATAAATCAACCTTGCGTTTGGAAGATAAGTCAAGCAAGAAAAAGTAACAGAAACTTTGCTGTACTGCTTATTCCTATAGGAATTTCACGTAAGTTTATTTATTTTTAGATAAAAAACAATAAATTTCATCATGAGGCACTGTTGAAGCAAGTAGACATGATGTTTCCAGCTGACATGAAGGAGGGCGCCAAGAAAGCCGTAGAACATTGCAAAGGTGTCGGTGGGTAGACAATTCCAATTTGACTTAATTCAAGCTAGTAGAAATCACTTGTCTGTCCTACTCTGCCTATCATACATTCATACTAATATTCAACACTACTCATACTCGCTCAACGACCGCCTGTAAACTTATTGTACCCAGACTATACAATAATTATGGTGACAGGACTATAAAAAAACGGCTTCCATACCTTTTAAATAGTAATACCTGAAGCCATTAGAATGGAAACAAACAAAAACAAGTAAAAAGCAAATTAAAAAAAACACTATATTGGTGTATGTATGTATCGTATTTACGGTTTAACAAATAAATTTATTTGTTTATAAAATTAGTTGTAATTAGTATAAAAGAGACTGTGACCCACAGACAAACCAGTCGAACGGTTTTGTGGAATATGTTTTTATGTAACTTGCATTATTTAAAGAAAATAAACGTTTTATCTATCTATCTATACATACGCCTCACGCCTGCTTTCCTGAAAGGATAGGCAGAGGTACACAATGCGCCCACATTTCGCCCACATTTCACCCACATTTCGCCCATTTTAGGCCTCTGCCTCGAATTTTGCGGGCAACGGGCCGAGCGGCGGCGGCGCGTGCATCGTAGTGTTGTGTGTGCATATTATATTTGTGACGTGCCGAAATGCCCTCGGACATGCTAGAGGAAATTATTTCAGCAATTTTTGAGCGGACACCGATATGGAACAGCAAAGATGTGAACCACAAAAATAGAAGATTAAATAATCAGTTATGGGACGAAATAAAATTTAATTATCTCTGTTCTTCATAATTTCGATAAAACTCGTCTTTTGTTTTCCTTGCCATAAGGCAAAACAGTACAAATCGATCGTTAGAAATAAATTTGATTCGAAATGATGTCGCCGTTGTTCAGATATTTCGTTCGCGAATAAAAACAAATATCTCGACGATACAAACACGAACACCACACTACGCCACTATAATGCCGCGCGATCTGCCCGCTGCTTTCGAGAACGGGTCTACATTGTCTGCCCCGCTCCCGCTCCCGCAAGATTCGAGGCAGAAGCCTTACTGTTGCCGCTTACCGGATTACCTTTAATGTTCGCCAGAGCCTCGTCCGTTGATCGGCAGGTGCGCTACTTGCTGGTGAGGTTGGTTTGTGCTCCTAAGATCTTGGTAGGGTCTCTATACACCCGCTCTACCTATCACACGTTCCAAATACTATAATCATATATTGGCATTTTGTCAAAGTAGTCCACTTTGATCTAGCTTGAATATTTTCTGATTGGTTAAGAAAGCCTGTAACGAGCATTTAATATCGAGCGCTTCCATGCTTCGGAAGGCATGTTACTATTGAGCTATTAAGAGAGACATTAATGGATTGAGATGATCGACTTTCAATATGTACACCACATGCACTTCGCTCCTAAGGTGTGGATTTGTTACCCACATTAGACAAATATAGATAGAATAGATTTATTTGGTTCCTATCTAGTTTAGGAATGTATCTACATTAAGATCAGTGAGCGACTCTGTGCTCTAAGCTTAAGTCAACCAAAGTAATGCTAATATTTATCCATTGTACCTACCATAGTCCAAGATCTGCTCAGTTTTGGTCTAGAACCTAGTTTCGATGAGTGACATGTTTAAAAATACGAATTTAGTTATTTTAAAATTTTCAGCAAAGAAATATGACGACCCCTGCGATGTGGCATTCTGGACGGTTAAGTGTGTCTACGAATTTGACCCAGTGAACTTCTTCTTCGCATAGTTTTGAAGAAACAAACATCTAAAACATTGGCATTAAAATATTTTCTTCAGTTATAATACCTACATGTTTAATATGAAAAGTGAAAATAAAAATATTAAATCTATGTTTGAAGTTTTTTTATTTTTCATTGTCCATATGGTTTTTAGACAATAAATTCATACCTACCAGGGCTAGGATCAGAATGGCCCTTAAAAAAAATGTCTACAGATGCTCGACATGGAAAAATGAATGTTAAATTTTTGCACTACCCACATCCAGTCTTGTCGCAAACGATTTCAGGAAACAATTGGTGCAAGCCAACCTACCGATCAACCAAGCCTATCAACGGACGAGGCTCTAGCGAACATAACAGTGCCTGGCAAGCGGCAATAGACTCGCCACCTATTACGTGGTACCAACTATATAACTGGCGAAGTGTGGGCATATAATGTGACTTTGCCTACCCTTCAGGGAAACAGGCGTGAATGTATGTATGTATTGTACAGCTAGCAGATAAAGTTTGCTCAGCTTGGACCCGCTCATTATACAGCATTTCTTGATTTCTTTAAGGCATTTGACTTGGTTAGATGTAAGATCCTCTGGAGAATATTTGAAAGACAATTGATCCAAGTACATAAAAGAATATTTTAAAATTCGGGATATGCACCAAATTAACCAAGTCAGGTGGTTATATTAACAGAGGCTGGCTGAAGTGTGGAGTAGGACAGGATAGGCTTACATCTTCAAACTGTACGTTAAAAGGCTATTTCCTGACCTAAGCGAAGTAGAGGTAGGCTGTTCCATCGATGGTGACTTTATCAACAGTATTAGTTATGTAGAGGATATGATGTTGCTCAGCTTACTAATGCATGGTCTTCTGTATAACTTTAATAAGAGTGAGCTTTTAAATTTTCAAGGAAAGAATCGCAAATTGGGGAATGACACACCGGTGCTACATAACGGCGTCGCTTTAGGTAGAGTAAAATAATTGAAATACCTCGGCCATGGGTTCACATGGTACTGAAAAGATGACGGTAAAATTAAAAGGGAAAGGAGGGCGATGACATATAACTAAAGTGACTACTGCAGTAATTTATTATATTGCTTACCTTAATTTTATAAAAATATAAAAAAATATATTCACAGAAAGAAAGAAAGAAAGATTTGTTTATTTGCAGCTATAACAGTGCAACATTGTTATCGCTGCGCTGGTTTTCAAGCCACACCTCATGACGCAGTGGCATTAATAAAACTTAAACTAATAATAATTTAAAAAAAAAAAAAATTACACACAAAGTACTATATTCAATTTCAATAACAAAGACTAAATAATAACCCTTAATTAAATATCACATAATAACAATTCATAGGACTTTCCAGATGACACTCGTTTGTAAAATGCAATGAATATAAATCTGTTTGAAGCAAAAACACAGCTTAGAGTAAATATATTCTGAAAGAAACGGCAAACGCCAGAGCAGCTATTTTGCAACATGTTTTAAAGGAATTTCAAGGCATATGAAAACATTGTCCGCACATCTTTCACCCAGAATTCAGACAGCAGATATCAATAAAACTAAACACAATCCTGTGTGTAAACGTAAAGTAATCGTTTGTGCGGATATGAGTACCTCAGGGGCTATTTTTTGGACCCTTTTGAGATTAAAAAAATAATTTGTCATTCTATACTCATACCTAAGCATAGTGAGATGGTATTATTTGCTGATGATATTCCTTTAGTATTTGGATGGACATATAGTATAATGTTGATGTAGATAGTGCCTTGTTTTAACTGTCCCATTGGTTCATTGTTATTAACTACAGCTAAAGATACTAAAATGTATTAAGTTCATTGTTAACGGACACGTAATTATATTTTGAAAGTAATGTTTGGAAAATGAAGTACATTGAAAATAGATTCAATTTATTTCTTTTCCATACGTAAAAATCTACTGAATTTTATATCTACTTCGGTTAATGTTATAGTCTGATGTTTTACGTAATATCGATGTGACAAAGAGCGATAGAAGACATAACATTTTTTTAAAAATTAGCTGAGTTTATGGTCTACTTAAATCTACTACCGTTTATTAGATCTATTTTTAAATATCAGCTGATTTAATTTAGACACTTTTTAGCCGCAATTCGTCTTTGAGAGTTTTTTTGCTAACTTGAGACTGATTCAGCTAGGTTAGATCCTAATTTGTTCGTAAGTGCACTGATTTGCATGTCAGTAGCCAGTATTTGCCAAAGCCTCGTCCGTTGATCGGCACGTGTAACACTTGCAGGTGAGATTGGCTTGGGCTCCTAAGATGATGGTACTTCTCCGGTACACTTAGTGGGTATAACATTACAATGTTTTTTAAAATTGATTTCTTATAATAAATAGTTGTGTAAGGGTGTATGAGGTTGCTACTAAGACCTGAGGAGCCCGTGGCTCTGGCGAAAATAACAGTGCCCGGTAAGCGGCAATAGGCTCGCCACATATTACGTGGGACGAATTTTATAATTAGCGAAGTGTGAGCCTATAATATGCTTCTGCCTAACCCTTCGAGGACGCAGGCGTGAATTTATGTATGTATGTTGTGTAAGATAAATTTATTATGTCTACTAAAAAGGTTAAAAATAAAGATTTTTTTATCAAATGTAACTATGCTTTTACATATATACTAACAGTAACTAGATGCTCATCTAGTTAATTTAATATACTAGTAGCGAACTATGAAAACACAGAAAAGGCGTTTTAATTTATGCTTTCCTCGTTAATTATTCGCTGAAACCAACATACACAAGAAGTAAATAGTACGAATTACAATTCAATTGCATACTATTTGCCTGTATTAATTCTCTTATAACATCTGGATACTAATGGAAATCCTCAGTAGTTCGTTAAGATTTCACAAAAGAAAAATGTTACTAAAGTTTGTTTTGATATCGAGTTCTGTTTTATTCATTGGATGTTTGGCTGTAAGCATATTGTATTAACATATCTCTATATGAAATGTGATTTTGCGTTTGTTACTCATTAAGTATCTAAGCTATCAAATTATATTTGAGATACATGGATAATAATAGCAGTGCTATGGATTGTTCTCAAATCCTGAAATTTCTGACTAGGTATAATTTAAGATACTAAATTATAGCTAGCGATTATATTGAAATAATCGATACAAATACCAGATATTTATATCGTAGGACTTAAAACTAACTATTATTGGGAATAACATGGGAATTTGTTGACAAATATACTTTGTGGATTGTGAGAGGAGGTCTGTGCCCAGTTGTGCGACGTTTATGGACTGAGATAATTAAGGTGATATCAAAAACATACAACATTTAAAGTGAGGGCAGTCAGTCCTACAAAAAATCAGTCAAACTCGAAAAAAGTCTTAAAAAATAAGGTATTGTAAGAATGTGCTCTTACAATCACACCAATTAATTTGCTCCAAGATAAGGATAATTGAGAACTTGTGTAATGGATACTAAAAAACGGATAAACATACATAAACACTTTTTTGTACATACATACATACATAGGTATTGTTTTTACAGATATTGAGTATAGCAATCGTACCTAAAGATACTTACTTACTGACTATAAAGCATTAAAAAAATGTATGTCTTGTGTGTTGTTAGGAATCATTAAGGTAATGAAGCTTGTATAATGTAGCTTCAGAACAAATATTCATATTTATACACACAAAGATTTGTCCTGTGTGGGAATCGAACCCACGGCCTCAGAATTGGAGTGTGGATATACTCGCCATCACGCCATATCAGTCGTCATGATGAGTTAAGTAATTAAGAAACCTTACAATTATGATGACTTGTAAAAGGCTGACTAGATGAAATAATCTTATGTTAGAAGTTCACTTATTAACAAAATTCGTTGGAGTTGTAGATGTCGAGGCAACAGATAAAAAACTCCGGAAAGATGTTGAAAAAGAGCTGCATGGGCAAGCATCCAGTTACAGAAGGTAATATCTAATTTGGTTTTAATAATATACTCTATTATAAAGCTTTGTGGTTGATTTAGTCCAGTGGTTCCTATCCTAACATTTTCAGTACTGTTACTCCTAAAAGGCATATGCCAAACTGATTTCCACCCACCCATATTCGTGCATCCTAGAAAACTCAGTAGTTTAGACCACATTAATCAGCTCGTCTCGAAAATCCAGTGAGTGAAAATAACGACGAGTAACAAAACCACAGAATACTCATATACCTACTGGGTAAATTAACATTATTTTACATTTACTAATGCCACATTACAACACTAATATACATATTATACAAACAAATAATAATAGCGCGAATCAGAAACTGGTTACAATAGTACAGCGTCATCTATTGACAAGGTTGTGTTAACAGACATACAAACTGTAACAAATAACCAGTTTTACCCTTGCGATCTTCATTTCCCTTAGGAACCCAGGATTTTGTTCATTGAGCAGTGTTGGAATTCACAATTGTTCCGCATTTAAAAGTATAAATGCTATATTTCCTTGTTGGGAGCATATGAGTGCTCTTAATAAAAATATTTCGTCGGACGGATGGCTATGCGGCCTAACCGCTGATATATTTTTTGCAAAGGCAAGTGGAACGTAAAAGGTAGGAGAAAAGAGCTCCATATACCAGATAAGGTATGTATGGCTTGAATGGGTTACCGGTCATGTGGTTTTGTCGGCCTTGAATTGGTTTTCGGTCAATACTATGGGGACGTAAACCCTCGATCACTAGAAGAGGCCATCAAACGAGACCACTGGTGGATAGAATTTATCGGTTATTTCACTCAATATTTCATAGACATTGAACGTGTCTGATGTAAGTGCCACATCTGCCTTCGCCAAATCGCCGGGTCATGGAGGAGTATGACCTGAATCCATTCCACCTCTATATGGTGAAAGAAATCCACTTTCATGAAGAAGTATATTAATGGGCTACGATGAAGACGATAACACTCTATAACTCTGTTCCAGAGCAAGTAGGCAGCATTGAGCAGGGGAAATTCGTTGAAGATAGAGACGTCATGTGTTACGTAGCTTGCATTTTCCGAATGCTTCAATTCGTAAGTATTCGTACACTTTTATTTAGCACTAGCGACCGCCGACGACTTCGTGTGCGTGCTCTAGAGAATAATTTACGCATCGAATTTATTATGCAGTAAAAGTTCTCCTACTCCAGTACTCCAGATCGGATAGTCGGCGGTGGTGGATGCAGGCGGCTCGAGAGCTTTCGTCGTGGAAATAGCAATTGGGGAGGCCTATGTTCAGCAGGTACTACGGTGACGAGACGTGGACTCATACGGTACGGCTAGCTTACGAATTTAAATTCATTCAGCGAGCTATGGAGAGTTTTGTGCTGGGTATTTTCTTTGAAAGATCGGACCAGGAATAAGGTGATCCAAAAAAGAACAAAGGGTTAGCAAGCTGAAGGGGCAATGGGCCGGTTAAATCTGCCGTGGGATCGATAACCGCTGGGATAGACGTGTCCTACCACCACCCACTACCACCCTCCAGCTAGGTGGAGCGAAGACATACGCAGAACAGCTGGCGACGAATAACTGAAAATCGAGCTCAGTCTCGTGCCGCTGTTTATGTCACTGGAGAGGCCTATGTCCAGAAGTGGCTGAATGTAGGCTGATGATGTTCAGCAGTGGTGTTACAATAACTGTGCTGATGCAGTAATGAAGAATTTATTCTTTCAGACAAAGAACAACAAAATAAACTACGAAATGGCTTTGAAACAAATAGACTTGGTATACCCGCCTGACTTGAAGGATTCTGCTAAGCAGTCGGTTATGCAATGCAAACCTATTGGTAAGATACTAAATGTGGTAGTCGTTAAGCCATGTTAGAGGCCTAATGGGCGACTTGAAAAACTCTAACAGCAGGACGCCATACACCTGCCTCCGCCAATACGCACTGGGTCAGCGTGGTGGAGTATGACCCAATACCCTCGCACCTTGGTATGTGAGAGGAGGCTCGTGCTCAGTAGTGGGACGTTTATGGGCTGAGATGATGATGATGAAATTTTCTTATATGTTAAAATAAATCTTAGATTATAAATGTAAAGGGAAGAGCGCTGCTGTCTGAAGCAAAGATATTAAGTTATCTAGTTGAGGCGCAGAGATATAAAATGTCGTTGTAAATATATCTAATTGTATATTTTATTTGCTGTTGTAAATGTTTGTAGTTTGAATAAAGAATTATTACAATAATGTTATATATAATCATACAAATATTAGTTATCATCACCATTTCAGCCTAATAAAGTCTACTGCTGAATATTAGCCTCCCCAATAGATTATATTCTATTTGCTCATAATCACCGCACTGGGCGGGTCGGTGATCGCAGTTCAAGCCAGTACGCCGGATGACGCTGCTGCCCATCATCCGTTAGGATATCTCTTCGTCGACTCACAAGCCAACCTCACCTGAAAGTGGAGCCCACCTTCTGATTAACGGAAGAGGCTTTCGCAATCACAAAAGTGCCCGGTAAGCGGCAATAGGCTCGCCACCTATGGCGTGGGAGCAACTAGACAATTGGCAAAGTGTGGGCGTATATTATGCCTCTGCCTAACCATTCGGTGAAACTGGTGTGATAATAAATTTTTTTTTTCAGCTGACAAATATAAGGACATATGTGAAGCGACCTTCTGGGGTTCTAAGTGTATTTACGAAAGTAATCCAAAAGATTTTATGTTTCCATGATGATGAATTAAATTAGACTGAAATAAACACATTTTGTTTTTTTTTAATTCACCGTTTGAGTGCGTCAATTTTAGCATGTGCAACTAGATTGAACTGGAATTGACCGGAAAGGGAATATAAACATTAGTTCAAAACAGGTAAACTCTAAAGCATAGAGCCACAAATTATTTAAATGCGAATTAAAACTGTTATGATTAAATAACTCGGCACTCAATACATCATCATCATCACAGCCCATTAACGTCCCACTACTGAGCACGAGCCTCCTCTCACATACCAAGGTGTGAGGGTAGTGGGTCATATTCCACCACGCTGACCCAGTGCGGATTGGCGGAGGCAGGTGTATGGCGTCCTGCTGTTAGAATTTTTCAAGCCGCCCATTAGGCCTCTAACATGGCTTAACGACTACCACATTTAGTGATAACCGGGACCAACGGCTTAACGTGCCTTCCGAAACATACTCTTGCATAATATAAAGTGACAGCCTAGATCTCCAAAAGTACTATGAAAAATAAAAGTTCATATATTTTTTATTAATTTTAGTCGTTTATTGCGTTATATGTGGTTTAGGCATAGAATGTTATTAAATATTTTATTTACCTAGTATCCTACAAGGGCATAGCAATATAAGCTTATATAATGGGTACAGTAAAAAATTAATGACATTAACAAAATAACGTATCATGCTAAAAATTATCAGTATATAATGTAATGAAAACAAACAAAAAAATTAAAGAAAAATGGTTGCCTGTAAAGTCGTTTTTACGGGCGAAGATTTTACGTGACAACGTCTTTTTCTCGGTAGAATATTTATTGATATGAATATAATTAAATTGCACAATAGGAACAAGGAATTGAATGAAAATAAGAATTGCACAAATTTTAACTATAGAAATATATTTTGTTTACTAAAACATTGTACACTAGTGCTGCGCGCGCGGCAGACCGATCATAGTTGAGTGGGAGAGAGACGCAAGGCATTCGCCGGGCCTCTCTCTCGTTCGGTGACTCATCGTAACGTTACCGAGCGTTACACTTTTTCATAAGTGACTCCCAGCCGCAACCTAATTTAAGACGTTGTCACGTCAAAAAAAACTTATCATTAATATAACTACCATATAAAAGTATTTAATAAATTATAATAGAACATTTAATTTTTCATGAAACATTATAATAAATTTCACTTTGGTATAGACTAACTTACTAAATCATATTGATATATATAAATTAAAATTGGAATTATTAAATTAGACATTAGAATAAATTTACATAGAATATTCAAAAAAATGTTATACGTTAAAAAGAAACAACTAGACAAATATTAAATCTTTTTATATATTTCACCGACCTGTCTAACTTAAAAAACCCCCTGCTGTCTAACTGTGGACCCTCCGGAAAGTCGACCTCGTACGCTTTTGTCGTACGGGCAGGTAAGAGGGGCGCCTCTCTTAGGGGCAACGCAAATAGAAGACGGCGAGACGAAGGTACGGTACAGACACGGCGCAGATACGGTGCAGGCGCGATATCTGCGCAAACAGACGCGGGGACGGTACGGCACAGAGTATTATTATACAAGGTGCTATTTAGTGGAAATAACATTTAATACACCTCCTTTCGGTTTTTTTTCGAATACTAATTCCCTCCTTTTGTATCATTATAATTCCTATGTACAGTCGAGAGCACATCAAGTGTAACATTGCGCTACGAAAGCCGCCACTATTACAAGTGCAATAAAGGCGTGCTCAAGGTCAAACTGTATAGCTTGATGTGCTGTCGACTGTACTTATGTTTGCAATCTGTAACCGCTATGTTTGCTATTTAACTACTTTAAAATACGAATAACATCGAAATACATAAATTAAATCATAATAAGTTAAATTACATCGGATTTTCATTAAAATCAGCCTTTAAATATCCATATGGACGAAAATTTGAACAGTTTAAAATATATCGCTACGTATCTTTGTTCATACTGTATATAATGCGAGACGCCGCTTGCGCCTACATCTGCTGGCGACGTGGCGGGGGGCGAGGAGCGGCGTGCCTGCGCCGTCCGCTTGCCGCCTTCAGTCACGAACAAAAGATAACGCAAGACGCACGTCGCTTCGTATACAGGATGCGTGACGATATTGAGTTTAATATTGAGTTTTGCGAGTTAATTGACCAATACCCGAATATCTATGACTACACTAAGACAGGGTATACAGTAACAGAAATGTGCAAGACAAAATATGGCAAGAAATAGCAATAAAAGTCGGTGCAACAGGTATGTATTTTATTTAAATTTTAAACATTATGTCTAGTCTGAAACGGAATCGGAGATCGTTGTGTTAGATATGTTGTAAGATATTCCCTGATATGGTAGGGATTTTCTCCCATTAATCGCATGTTAATGTTTGCTCCTATCAAATTATTTCTAAACCGTGGATTTGATTTTTTACCATCACATGTGCGAATTACGTTATGCAACACACACATTGCTTTTATAATATTATCAACATATTCTGGTTTGCAGCAAATAGGCGTGTAAAGTCCACCAAACTTTGACGCTAACATACCATAGGCACATTCTACTGACTTACGTGCCCTTGACAACCTGTTATTATAAGCTCTTCTCTCATTAGTCAATTGATTTCGACCATATGGTCTCATAATATTTCTTTTTAGTGGAAAAGCTTCATCTGCCACAAAATAAAAGGGCACATTCTGTGTTTCTCCAGGCAAAGGTGTAGGGTTCGGTAAATCGAGATCGCCTAGATCCATAGCTTGTCCAAAAGAGCTAACTTGTAATACTCGCCCATCACTATTTCGGCCGTATTCACCAACATCTATAGTTAAAAAGAAACCATCTGCATCTACAACTGCTAACAATACAATAGAGAAATATCCCTTATAATTTATGAAAGTCGAACCCGAGTTGATGGGCGCTGTAATTCTAATATGCTTTCCATCTAAACTCCCAACACAGTTCGGTAAATTCCAGAGAATGTAAAACCGTTCAGCAACTTCTACCCATTTTTGTCGTGTAGGTACAGGCATATATTCCGGCTGTAGGCATTCCCACAAAACGCTAGAGGTTTCATGCACAATTTGCCGGACGGTACTGCCTCCTCTCAATACATATCCAGAAAGTGATGTAAACGAACAGCCATCTGAGTAGTATCTGTTAAAAAAATAAAATAGCAATAAGTATGTAACATATGTGTGTTTAGATTGAGGTGCCACTTTTCGCATCGTAAAGTGGCTAATGGAGTTATTTAGTAGTAGTTTAGAAAATTTTGTAGAATGGATATTGGATTTTGTATTAGAATACTTCAAAAGTTAAATGAATATAAAGGTGGCACCTCAATCTAACTGTTTGCATTGAGGTGCCACGCAGAACTGGGAAAATTATGGATGAAATTTTATCAAAATTTTGTATTATTTTGTAGTACTCCAGAATTCTGGAGTACTACGAAATTTTGATGAAAACTCATCCATAATATTGCCAGTTCTGAGTGGTACCTCAATCCAAACAGTTAGATTGAGGTGCCACCTTTATATTCATTTAACTTTTGAAGTATTCTAATACAAAATCCAATATCCGTTCTACAAAATTTTCTAAACTACTACTAAATAACTCCATTAGCCACTTTACGATGCGAAAAGTGGCACCTCAATCTAAACACACATTGTAACTAACCTCCTTAAATATTTTTCAGCCCAAGAATGTAAAGAACGGTGGAAGAATATTCGATGTAGTTACAGCAAAAACAAGAAAAGGCTAGATTTGCCATCTGGGTCAGGTGCAAAGACGATTAAAAAGTACTACCTTTCACCACATCTACATTTTTTAGACAATTACTTGAAGTCCCGACCAACCAAAAGCAATCTAAGCAAATATGATAGCACAGACGGTAATGATAGTGAAGAAGTCGATGAGACACTGTTTACTGGTCAACTAGCTTCTGAAAACACAAATTTGGATTCCATCTCCAATCAATCCACGCCAACACCGCCACTGCTACCACTATTAAATAAATCTAGGGCAATCTCTTTAAAAGATGTCAATAAATCAGCACATGAATATTTCAGTCAAAGAGCATTACAAATGAAGACCATACATAGAGCTGAGCCTGAAACAGACAGCGATCTAGCTTTTTTTCAAAGCATGCTTCCAGATATGAAATCAATGACACCAGCCCAAAAACGAAGATTTAAAATGGGCGTTCTCAATTTATCAGAGCAAATTTTAAATGACCCAGTAGTAGTAGTAGTTATCCTAGGACACAGCCGTATTATCCACGAACACCTTCTCGAGAGACAGATTATGATCCTAATGAAGGTGCAACCCAGCAGAGTCTTACATCCAGAGCTAATACAAGTCCAGCACCTTCGTTTACCTCGACTCAGCAGACAGCTAAACATACTGCAGCAGCTAACAAAAATCCGGAAACTCAGCTGACTTTGATATCCGGAGAGTATATAAATCCAGCACCACCGGCGGCAGTGGCTGTAATTGAACAAATAGCTGGGCCTTCAAGACATCGAACTTATGATGAGAAAGCTTATCATCAACTCAGCATTTCAGAATATCAGCAAACGCGGACACCGGGAGCTTATGAAAGAGCACAATCCTTAGCACCTCCGGCAACTCCAACTACATTATATTTGCCAATATTTTCACCAATAACTCCAGCTACACCTCACCCGAATCCAGAGACATCTATCCAATCTCATGAAGACGAAATAAGTGATTTTAATGAGAACTATCCAATGCCTTGAACTTTATTTATAAATGGCTCTTAGTGCGACAGCTAGCTTGAGTAGTCATGTGCTGTCCCTGTCCGCATGCGCTGATTCTGTATTGTGAGATAAGGACAGCACATGATGACAGCTTGACAGATACTCAAATTAGCTGAAACACTGAGAGCAATTTATAAATACTAATTGTAGCAAATATGCTAAACCAAAAACATTTTCAATGAATATTATCTTTTGATTTGTCAATAAAAGTTTGATCTGTAAAAAATAGTTTCACTTACCTTAAAGTTATCAGTAGTCTTTCTTCAGGGCTGATTGGTTTTCTCCAATTTGTAACTTGCTTCCGAAGTCCTTCTCTTACTTTTGACAATACGATATGGTAACATTCCAGTGACATTTTATAAACTGTGCGAAAACGATCAGGATATTCATATAATGTTTCCATTATTTTATAGTACCTGTGCTCTTCTGCATTTCTCCACACTGGATGTATCCAATACCTTCTTGGTCTTTGCTGTAAATTAATAATCTGTAGCAAAGCCAGTGCATCTTCATCTTCGTCTGAAGAGGAATACATGTCTTATCCCGTCAATATCACGCTCTATAATGACTTAACTTGCCGTATCGTCCCCGCGTCTGTTTGCGCAGATATCGCGCCTGCACCGTATCTGCGCCGTGTCTGTACCGTACCTTCGTCTCGCCGTCTTCTATTTGCGTTGCCCCTTAGGAGGTTCTCCCGGTTTTGGTCCGGGGGATGTTGGCCGCAGGCGGGGTGTCAGACGCTGCAACCCAGGCCCCGCCTCTTTTTAAACAAGCGGCGGGTGTCATCGGAAGATTTTTAGTGGTTATTACTGCTGGCTGTCGCGTCTACCGGTGGTGAGTCCCACACCCCCTTTCGGTCCCCGCCAGTGACCAGTACTCGTAAATAAAAACCAAGTAATAACCCCCCAATAAAACGTAAGTATCACAGGTGCATCAAAAGGGATCTAGTTCATGTCATGTCAGTGTTTTAAGCTGACGCTGGTTTTTAATATAATTATGACACAGATACATCAGAAGGTTCCTGACAGTCAGAAAGACATCAGTTCTTTATTTAATAAACTTTAATATAGCACTTGGAAACGTAAAAAAATAAACTAATTATTACCACAGTGAAATCACGAAGCTTAGATTCAAAAGGGTAGTAAATGACTATGAGTGGTGATTAAGATGAGAAATGAGATGCCTTCCCCTAAACCCCTTGAGTCCCCAGGAAAGATGTGGGACTATACTGAGATCTCACATGGACTTCTTGGAAAAATTTGAATAGTGATGTTGCACTGTTTTGTTTGATTATCCAACTTAATGTTCGAAACGTTATTACTTATTAATGTTCGAAATATCACAATTTTTTATAAGATAAGACTAACAATAAGACTATAAGACTAAGAAGTAGATCAAAACATAATTTGACTAAATAATTTTATTCTGGATGACTAAGAATTTCGAAACTTGTGACATCTTCGTACAGGTAATGATTAGAGACATATTGTTCATCAAAAAATGCCAAATTTAAAGATTTGTTCAATTTGCAGGAATATTAGTTTCACACATTAATATTGCCACCATAAATTGTATCTTACAGAATTGATTTAAGGTAGAAAGTTTCATGTCGACAAAATTTCAGCAATATATTTATTGTTAACTAAAAGTGATATAAAATATTATTCTTATTTACATTAACTGGCTCGGTGAAGGTCGCTTTTACTAGGATCCTATAGTATAAGCATATATTCACAGTTAATTGAAACATGCTTTCTATCGTTTATACTAAAGGAATATAATTATGTTAATAATGAAACTTTAACTCGTTCCGCATTCCGAGAAGGGAACAAGTTCAAAAAATTAATTATACTAAGCAATATCAAAACATAATTTGTTTTAATACTCATGTAAACGAACAAACAATAGCGCGATTGAAAACGGATCAGCGCCATCTATGTTACTTTCGAGGAACCATTGAGATTTAGAATACTAAAGCCCGAGTAAGATATTGCAGGAAATAACTGGGTCGTCTGCACTTTTCATATAAATTAGTATAGAGAAATAATAATTAAAAAATTTTTAGGACAGTATGAACTTTTCTATATTTAAACGAGGACCTAGGACATCATACCACCTCACCATAGGCATAGACGAGAAAAAAATAACACATTTCCGCTTTGAGTTAATGCGACATATAAAACGACATGCAACATGTAAAATATTTTTCGTATATGTTATTTACCACTAGGTCAGCGTGATTAACTTGTATAACTATGCTTAGTTACAACTTTGGGCTGCGGTCTCGGGCACATTCCTCCGCCCGATGGAAAATCTTCCCTTTGGTGGGAAGCACGTATCGCTCTCTACACTCATAAAGCCGTTGGTCCGTGTCATGGACATCTATGGCAGTCGTTATTAGGAAGTCAATGCCTTCTAACATCCTAACAGCTGGTTTAACCATAGAACGATGTTTCCCTCTGGGTCGCGGAGGTCAGACGGCAGTCGCTCCATGTAATAACTGAAATTCAGCTGAATCAGGTTAGACCAGTGAGCAACGAAAAACATAAGTTAATACCATTTTTGTAAATTTGTAGGTACTATTTATTGAAACACAAATATTTGTCCCGAGTGGGAATCGGACTCACGATTATAGAAACCGGAGTTTCGTAATTGTAAGTATATTCAGAAACTAAATATACTTACAATTACGAAACTCCGGATTACTAATTTTTGACCAAATAATTATTGACAAATGGTCATCCGACAAACAGCGTTTCACCAAATGTTAATTTGGCTAACGAGACAATTGACAAAAGTATCACCTTTAAAAAACTCACTTAGCAAATGATTCATTAGCAAACATTGCACTTGTTAAATGTGTTAAATATGAAAATATACATTGACGTTTTTTAATAACCTCAACCTAATCTATCATCGAAGGTTTCAACTTGATTGTCATTATATATTATATGTCACAGATTAAAAGACATTTTATCAAACGTTTTTAGACCAATAGTATTTTTGTCTGATAACTCAGTTGCTAAATGTTAATTATGTTATATAAATATTTATAAAATGAACGTTTAAATGTTGACCACTTGGAAATCCGAGACTTTTGTAAAATTATTAGTTGTAAAATTATCAATTGGTGAAACCATTTTTTGTCAAACATTGTTTGTCAAGTGTAATTTTGTCAAATGACTATTGGTCAAACAGCGGGACCCCTCAGTATAACTTGCTTACATAATGTAAGCAATAATTGTTTTTAAATGATTATATATATGAATTGTGGGATTCAATGTTCTGTCGACTACAACACTATCTGCAGATCTAACAAATTACTCTAACTACGAGGTAATCTCGAGATTAATCTAAAGCAGTGCAGGATCAGGATTTTCCTCGTATTGTCAAAGGAACACTGCTGGTTTGTACTAAAACCTAACTCACTTTCATGCATTTAAGGCAATAGCTATGAAACTATTAACATGGATTTGCTATTTGCTTTGTTTTACTTTAAGTAAACTGTAGATGTAATCGTCTTTAGACGACTGATATGGTGTGGTGGCGAGTAAACCCGCACTTCACTCCTGAGGTCGTGGGTTCGATTCCCACACAGGTCATATCTTTAAGTGCACAAATATCAGTATTTGGTTTGGGCGGGGTATTTTCCTATATATTTTCTGTTTTGATTTGGGATTTTAGATAACAGTAGCGCACCAATCAAAAACTAATACATGGGTCCCCTTAAGGGAACGGTGAATGTTGCTGACTTTCAGGAGCCTAACAAGGCGGATTTCAGATGGATTTTGTGCAAGTTACGAAATCACGCTGGATGTAGGCCGCCTCGGTTGATGATCATGACGATAATAATTATCAACATTATCATATAAGCCTTATAAAGTCCTCTGCTGAACATTAGCCACCCCAATAGTCTATTGTAATACAGTCTATAGGGGGTATCTGTCTGGGCAGGCGGGTTGGTGATCGCAGTTCAAGTCAGTACGCAGGATGACGCTGCTGCCCATCATCTGGTAACATTTCTCTTTATCGACTCTTACGACGCCTCGTGTGATGAGAGGGGGTGGCACTATTCTTGGCCGGTTCCCCACATAACACTATATAATACTAACTTTGAGTAAAAAAACAGAACCACCCCACTCCATGTCTCAGTATTTCAACCATGAGTGAGCAATGAATCACGCAAATGACTGAATAATAGCAAAAATAACGTTGCCCATAATTAATAGTAATTAAGTCTGTGTTATCATGTATCTTTTAGATGCAATTACTCGTGAATTAATCATCTGTGGTTACTAGTTACTGAAAGAGTCTAAAGGTCAATATTATTATGTAAGTTCACCTGCGTGGGAAAAGGTTACCATGTATTTATGGTCCTATTCTATGGGTGCTTGTTACAAAACGGGATGTAAAGTTAGACCAGGTTTCAAACTAGTGCTGTCACTGTCTTTATCTTATCAAATGAAAGTGACAGCGCTAGATAACTTTAGATCTCGTTTTGTAATAAGACCAAAGGAGTTTTAAACTTTGTCACTTAAAATGGATTAAGCCAACATTATTTTCCTTTAAAGGCTTGAACCGAATAACTAACGTGTAACATGTATAAGTTAATGGCGATCCAAAAGAACAAATAATTATTTCAAATCGTTTTTTTTTTCTCACAAATATTTTCTCTTTAAGCTTTTCAAACTTTTAATATATTTTAAGTCGGACCCCTGGTTTGGGTACTAGAAGGTTTCAGTGGCATGTAGCATACATCATAATGATTACACATCTAATGGAAATGGAGACTTAGGACGGGATGTAGTAGAAGAAGTGTTGGCAAACAACCCACAATCTTTTTAGGATAGAAAATCATTAAATGACAGCCTCCCGCTGTGGGTGGAGTGGAAGGATGTGTAAGAAAGAAAGATTTGTTTATTAACTGCACAAGTAGGTACATAACAATTGTTGAGTTTCACAAAACTGAAATTGTGCTGTCAAAAGGCATTGCTTCAGCGTAATGCAGCTATAACAATGCAACAACATCAGCATGTGTCAGACTTTTAGTCACTAAAAACCATCCAGGTTTCCTCTTAAGCTTTCACCTGTGCCTTAAGTTCCGGGGCCACCGTAACTTTTTCTAACAATTCCGCAACATACACAACCCACTATGCTAGAAGCCTGTGCTGGGAAACTTTAAATTTTACAAATTAACGTTGGAATAAGAGAAGGTATGAGAGTAGCGACCGACATAGCGAAGCGCGTTTGCAAGCTGAAGTGGCAGTGGGCGGGGCACATAGCTCGAAGAACCGACGACCGATGGGGCGTTAAGGTTCTTGAATGGCGACCACGAATCAGCAAGCGTAGAAGAGGGCGGCCCCCCACGCGATGGACCGATGACCTGGTCAGGGTGGCGGGGAGCCGGTAGATGCAGGCGGCAAAGAATTGATCAACGTGGAAAGCAATTGGGGAGACCTATGTTCAGCAGTGGACTTTAAATGGCTGATATGATGATGATGAGAGTAGGCTATCACGCGCAATTAGACAAACATGACAAACCTTAACAATTTACTAGGCAAGCCTTCCAATAATTTGCAAGCAAGGAGGTATTATTGCAATGGAAAATTATGAATTCGTAATCAAGGATTTTCTTTAAATACAAGTTTATCAATTGGATCAATAATAGTCCAATTACGTATACCCAGTGATTTAGTCAATAAGCACCTACTAGACCGTGTTCAAAGTCAGGTCACATTAGTTTCTTAGTTAGACGTTGAACGGATTATTAAACAATTATTTACTCAATTGCATTAAATGCGTCATAAGGTATGTAATCTTAGAGCATAATTATGAAGACGCATCAGGATCCCTGTGGGAACACAAAAATGAAATATTATCACAATTCCCGTGGAACACAAACATTCTGTGTTCTAAGCCGTATTTTCTGGTCGACAAAAATTACGGTTGAAGTGTCATTTTGTGGATTTTGCAGTGGAGTGGAAGAAATCTTACAGCCGTCTTATAGAACCTCAAAATTTACCTAACGACTTTCACAATAATGAGGCAGATGGTGTACAGCTTTTAGAACTTTTCAAGCGGTCCTATCGAGACTCAAAATTTACCTAACAACGATCACAATAATGAAGCAGATGACGTACAACTATTAGAATTAATCAAGCCGTCTATAGTACCTCAAAATTTACCAAACAACTATCATAATAATAAAGCAAATGGTTTACAGCTTTTAGAATTTTTCAAGCGGTCCTATCGACCCTCAAAATTTACATAACAACTATCACAATAATGAGGCAGATGGTGTACAGCTTTTAGAATTTTTCAAGCGGTCCTATCGAGACTCAAAATTTACCTAACAACTATCACAATAATGAGGCAGATGATGTCCAGCTTTTAGATTTTTTTAAGCCGTCCTAAAGAGCCTCAAAATTTACTTAACGACTATCACAATAATGAGGCAGATGAAGTCCAGCTTTTAGATTCTTTTAAGCCGTCCTAAAGAGCCTCAAAATTTACCTAACAACTATCACAACAATGAGGCAGATGGTGTCCAGCTTTTAGAATTTTTCAAGCGGTCTTATCGAGACTCAAAATTTACTTAACAACTATCACAATAATGAGGCAGATGGTGTTCAGCTTTTAGAATTTTTCTAGCCGTCTTATAGAACCTCAAAATTTACCTAACAACTATCACAGTTATGAGGCAGATGGTGTCCAGCTTTTAGAACTTGTAAAGCCGTCTTATAGAACCCCAAAATTTACCTAACAACTATCACAATAATGAGGCAGATAGTGTTCAGAATTTAGAATTATTCTTAGCCGTCCTAAACAGCCACAAAATTAGCGACTACTTTACATAGCCAGGCAACGGCCTAAACATCCGAAGCTCGGAAAGGCTCGACGCCAAATGCAATACAAAACAAAAACCGCCAAAATCTACTTAAATTCGATAATCGCTTCTGACTAGACCTCGCAGAGCTACTAGCTAATGCTTTACAAAAATCAAATTACCAATCAGCAACATCGTTATAACCTCCCATTAAAATCGAGCTAATGCACCCCAAAATTACTGTGTTTACTTGACAAATATCAACATAATTATGTTAGTTAACCAATTATCATCTGTTGGCAGTTTTTTTTATCAGATGTCGCTTTTTGCCGGCAATTTGAAACGTGTGAGAAGATCAAGGTAATTATTACAATTGCTCTTAGAATTTATATATAAATAGGGTAGGAATGACAAAGCATACAGTTGCGTACTAACCGGTGTTAGAGGTGTAGAGGCAATATTATTAATTGATATAAAAATAAATATTTTTTTTTAAATATGGCAAAGTTCATCGTATTGTGTTTGGCTGTGTGCGCTGCTGCAATTAGCAATGTGGAGGTATTAAAAACATTTATTGTTAATAATTTACTAAAGATTAAGTTTTTTGAACTTGAAGTTAAAGGTATAGTAGGGATCTTACCCACATCTTAGGTGCATAAGCCAACCTCACCTGCCGATCAACGGAGGAGGCCCTAGTTAACACAAAAGTTCCTCGTAAGCGGCAATAGGCTCACCACCTATTACGTGAGACCAACTTTCTAATTGGCAAAATGTGGGTGCATAATATGCCTCTGCTTATCCCTTCCAACCAGATCATTGTCGTGACCATCCCCTATCGTACAGGTTCAGCTCAGTTTCACAATACATACTTACTTGACTGTGATGGTTCCCTTAGTGCTACTTTATTGGTTACAGCTTCGAGGGACCCTTTCAGTATCTTCAAATATTCACTGTGTGTGTTTTGTATTGTTATAAGTATTTAATAAAAATAATTTAAAAGAGCATAGCCTGTGAGTTTCTTGTCAGTTCTTCTCACAGATAAGGGGCTCGGAACTGACACTTAGATTCACTAACACCTAATTTTTATTTATTTGCATGTAAGTTAATCTAATAAAAATTATAAGTTTCGTGATTTCAGTGTAGTAATATTTAGTTTTTATTTTAAATTTATATTTTGTTTTGACGTTTTCAAGTGCTATGTAATAGTTTATGAAATAAAGAACTTTTTACTTTTACTTTTACTTCGTAGAAACAGGGCTGATATTATGTATAGAAATTTGAATGTATAGAATTTAGTTTACGAACTCGTACGGGAGCTGTCTCCGCAACCTTACATCAGATGGGCCTTTGGATTATTCCAGCCATCCCTCTTCTATAAACCTAAAAGCGCTAAAATTTACTCGCTAAGAAAACTCTTCATGAATACCTAAGTAGGTTTGTTTTCCTCCCAGGGATCAACCAAAAACGTCTATCTAGATTTGGAAATTGAAAATATGTTTTATTAGACTGACTTTTGTATCACGTCCTCTTTTCTATCTTCATTCACTTGAGAAATTACGTCAGATTGATTTATACAAAATTCACAAAGAGTTTGATTGTGTTAATGCTTTTGAGAAAATAGGGGTGGTATTAAATACTAAATAAAATCACATAATATGACTATAACATCCTGACGATATTTCGAATACTTTACAGTGATTCGTGGTTACACTGATACTCAGATTCAAATAGACTTCTTGGCGGGAAAGTGAAGCGTCATGTCTGCAGTTTTGTTTTATTTTCTAAAATTTGTGATATTTCTAACATTAATGTGTAATAACGGTGGATTATTAACCGTTAAGTGTTTGTGAACATACATGAGTGTTGGTAAATCAAACAAAACAGTGCAACATCACTTTTCAAATTTTTTCTCAAGGAGTCCATGTGAGATCTCAGTATAGTTCCACATCTTTACTCGGACTACTTGGACTCAAGGGGCTTAGGGAAGGGTATCTCATTGACCATTTGTCATCTTTATCACCACTCATTTTCATTTACTATGAATTATATATTATTAATATATCACTTACTTGACACTGGCTAAATGTGCTAGACGCACGAAGCCATTATTTAAAATAAAGAAAGAAAAGAAAGATTCAAATAAAAATTGGTTTGTTTTCTTTCAGGCTCTAACCAAAGATGAATTGATGGAGATTGAAGCTGGCCTCATTGCTCATGTGCATGAATGCAACAAGGACTTTGGGATCAGTGAAGATGTGTTGAAGGCAGCGAAAGAAAACAAAAATGTGGATGACATAGACCCTTGCCTCATTGGGTGTGTGTTCAAGAAGACTCAAGTTGTAAGATCTTAAATATTTTTTTGGCATTTCCGCCAAATGTTCATAAACATTCACATTCATATATTTGTAAAGAAAATAAAAATCTGATATTTGGATAAAATATAAAAAAATAAAAAATTCTCTTACAATCACACCAATTATTTAGTTCCAAGATAGGTATCACTAAGAACTTGTGTTATGGATACTAAAGAACGGATAAACATTCATAAATACTTTTTTTTGTTGTAAATACATACTTAATATACATAGAAAAACAACCAAGACCAGAAAAAATATTCATGATTCAAGATTTGACCTGTGTGGGAATCAAACTCACGACCTCTGGAGTGAAGTGCAGGTATACAAACCTCCACGCCATATCGGTCGTCGATATTCTTGATTCTTTTCATTAAACATTTTTTATTATTAGATCAATGAAAAAGGAATGTTTGACGCTGACAAGTTAGAAGAAGCGAGCAAGAAGTACTTGAAGACCGACGATGACAACGCCAAGTTCAAGGAGATTGTCGAGGACTGCAGTAAAGGTAACATCTTAGTATAATCCGCGGCAAATATTTAAATTAGTTATCTTGGATGCGCTGTAAGACATTATAAGGTCTCAATAGAGGTGCGGCATAGGGGGACGGCATTCCTTGTGCGCATGCAGTTAGTCTTATTCTGTCCCTTTCTTTCTTTTGTCTACGTCTGCACCATATTTATTTAACCTATTACTGTATGCATTTGGGGCAAAGAGAAAGTAGCACTTAACAATCGAGGACAAAGTTCGTAAAGTATAAAATGTGTGGACTAGACATAAGTCGTAGCAAAATTTTTTTAAATCGACATTTACTTTGTTGGCACTTAGTAAATGTCGATTTAAAAAAAACATATAATCTGGCCGCAGAATGCCGGGATACTTACAGTTTGCAATCGATTTTGCAGAAGACAAGTTGTGGTTGACTTAATATATTTACTATATTACCGAATTATTTTAAGTATGCGATTGCAATGAAAAGTTATTACTGAATTGCTAAAAAAATAATTGGAACATAATATTTGTAAATCAAATTTCATATAATAAGTGAAATTCTCTGTCTGTCTCAGTCTCTGGGCCCTAACCCTAAGTCTAGGGCCACCGCGATAGTGCCAGGATATGATGATATGTCATTATTAAAAAAAACCCATGATATATGTAACAATATCCATATTAATTAATTCAGTACCAAAGGACCTGTAGAGAAGTTTCATATATACCCATAAAACCATATTCTTCATATCCTCCTTATTATTCATATAATCCTTTATCATAAGTTAATGAGTAGCCACAATGACTTCTTGGCGGGAAAGTGAAGCGCCTGTCTGCAGTTTTGTTTTTTTTTTCTAAAATTTGTGATATTTCTAACATTATGTGTAATAACGGTGGATTATTAAACGTAAGTGTTTGTTAACGTACATGACTGTTGGTAAATGAAACAAAACAGTGCAACATCACTCTTCATATTCTCTCAAAAAGTGCATGTGAAATCTCAGTATAGTCCCACATCTTTAACCCTTGAGTCCTCAGACTCAAGGGGCTTAGGGGAGGGTATCTCATTTACCATTTACCATCTTTATCATCACTTATTCTCATTTACTATGAATTATATATTATTAATTTATCACTTACTTGACACTGTCTAAATTTGCTAAACGCACGAAGCCATTATTTAAAAGATAAAAAAAGTTCATGAGTCTTCTTTGACATTTATGCAGTAAACGAGAAGGACGTTTCTGACGGAGAAGAAGGCTGTCAAAGGTCGACAATGCTACTGGCTTGCTTGACCGGACACAAGGAAGACGTAAGTCGGAACTATTTTGTCTAATTGTAAGATACGTTAAAGAGTTCCTTTGCGACATAGTGTGTCTTCGAGATTACTACCTCATCAACATCATTATGCTACGTTTATGCGGCTTGCTTGACCGTACACAAGGAAGACGTAAGTCGGAACCATTTTGTTTATTGCAAGATACGTTTAAAAGTTCATTTGCGATATGTCGCAAAGGAACTTTTAATCTCCAAGACAAACTATGGTTTGTCTTGGAGATTACTACCTCATCAACATCATTATGCTACTGAGTACGGGCCACCATTCACAAACTAGAAGTGTATTGGGTCATACTCCACCACTCAGACACAGTGCGGATTGGTGAAAGAAGGTGTGTTGCGTCTCTTAACTTATCTCTTGGGAAAGGTATGGAAAGAAAGAATTAGAGGTGCTGCTTGTGGATGTTTTCGTTTGCGACATAAAACGCTGATTTGATAACTACTTCAGTGCAAGATATTCTGCTATCAACATAATTAATATCCTGGGAATACCATGTAGCTCCAAACTAAGAAGGCTTGTGCTAGATTTGTAGCCAGCTTGAAGCAGCAGAAGAGATTGTTCTAGATAACAGATAAATATTATTTTAATACCTTTTTATACATATACTTGTAGAAAGTAAACACCCAGACCGGGTTAACATATTTATATTTATGCACACAAACATATTTCTGGCGTGAAAATTGAAACTGCGACCTTAGGATTGGATTGTAGGAATACTTAAGATTTTGCTCTTTTTGAGTTTATGATTTAAAAAATAAATCAAAAAGACTGACCTCCTCGACATAATTTTGGTCATAATTCAGTTATGCACTAACACAATTGATTTCTCTTACAGTTGTTGTCGTCCCGTCGTCGTTAAGAGGATGCCTGCAGAATGGATCTACTCCAATGTCCTGGACTGTTAAATGTTGCTCAGTTTATATACCTATTTTATATTTAGAAATAAATGCATCCAATAATTTATGTCGTGTTTTAATTCAATTAATTTTATACATTATTTGATTGCTTGCTTCCACTGGCTCAGCAAGCTTAATTAGGCGATCTTTAACAAGATGACAAATAGATTTTTCTATGGATGGGTCGTTAGCTCTTCGCACGACCCCAATCGCACCCTAGTGGTTTACTGGTATTGAATTTGTATTGTAACAACCACTTTTCATGAGGTGGACTGCATATATTGTGGTATAAAAAGCACTCTGCTTTTGGACTTAGTGGATAACTAGATAGGCTGTGCTATCCTCGTTCCCCATCTGCTAACCGGAGAACACTTCACTGCTCTATAACGGCCGGGAAGTTTATTTCGTGGGTATTTTTTTCTGTTTGAGTCCTCATATATCTATATCTAGTCATTGAAGCCAATTCACGTTGAGTTTAACGTGAGATTATGTTTATGATGGTAAGTATGTATGCTATGAAGTCAAAATCCTTTATTTAAGTTCGTCTCAAAAGAGCTATAATGAAAGTCAACATTATACAACTTAAATACAAGCTGGATGCGCTGCGGGCGGGAGGGAGCTTGATCGTAAAAGAACGGGCAAGAAAGTCGTCCAGGTTAGTTTTTTCTCCCGCCTGTTACAAGGGTTGTTAATAGTAAAACAATTTGACAAGTCTACAAAAACCGTGTTCTGCAGTCATAAAATCTTATGACTGCAGAACAAAAGAAAAAATAACCATTTTTGGCCATACGAATATAATTACTATATATGTATGTGTGTCGGGATCCTACCAAGATCGAAAGAGCCCAAGCCAACCTCACCTGCAAGTGGTCAACCGATCAACGGACGAGGCTCTGGCGAACACATTCAAGTTACAGGAAAAAGGGAATTTCAGAAAAATGCCACTAATATTAAAATAATGAAAAGAGCTGCAAATCACATATATTTTACTGTAAAATAGTTTACCATATGGTATTTGTTATGCTACGCAGCCATCAAAACAAATATATAAATCCTTTACAAGCAGTCTAATCTAAAATTAAGAAAATATTAAGATATGCCACAGCAAGAAAAAGGTGTGAGCACTAGATTGTGTTTATGTAAATAGAGCCGCAAAACGCAACTTTTTGTTACAACCATGCGTTTTTTTTATTAACGTAATCATTACCATATATATAAATGTTGATAAAAGGTCCCAAAACTGAACCCTAAGGTAACCCCAAGGGCAAAGACGACCCGGGTGATTAAGTTCAATGGATTCTACCGTCTCAGTTCGGGAACAAAGGTATGATGACAGTAACTCTTGGGCTAACACCATAGTATTTTAATGTAAGAATTAGAGTTTGGTGGTCAACACTAACGAATGCCTTAGACAGATCACAAAAAACTCCTAGAGCATCCTGCGACAACTTCCAAGTTTCAAAGATATGCTGCATCAAAACTGCACCAGTATCTGCCGAACATTGCCCCTTTTTAAACAATACTGCTTTATAAGCAGAAGTCATGTAAGTAGTTAATTAATCAAGAATATTTTTTAAGCACCGTTCTTAATATGGCTTACATATGGTAGGAGGCCTTGCTCCGTACGTTGTCGATCATTGGCAATACATTTGAAAATACCGCCGTTCATAATATACTATCCTGGTGAGACCTGTGTACGAATACTATTAGGGCAAATACTTAATACAACCGGTAATTACTAAATATTTATAGTAATAGTAAATAGTAAAATAGTAAAAATTTTATTCGCATAAGAACATGGTATTAAAGGATGTTACAGTTTAGTGAGCACATGTCTTGCCAAAGTTTTAGCATGCAAACATTGATAAGTACCTAACTACATATATCTAAAATAATTACAATCATATTAATTTGATAACATTCATACAAACAATATGTCAAACAAAAAAATAATAATAATAAAATCGAAACAAATTAACATAATATACTTACTAAAATAGGTAATGTCATGTTGATTAATTAGTTTCATTAAAATTACGGTCCATGAATACTTTTATGTCATAAATCTTTTTCTCAATAAGCCATTTATACAGTTTAGATTTAAAAAGATTAAAGTTCAGATTTCTTATGTCATTAGGTATTTTATTGTATATCCAAACACACATGGTTACACAATTCTTTTTATATTTGTCTGATTTTGGGATGACACTTAGGACGAGTCTATCAGGGTCTCTTTTAAGTCTAGTATTTGTATCTCTAGCCTTCATAAATAAATAATTATGTTTCTTTACAAAGCAACAAATCTCGAATATATACAAAGCAGGTAGAGGTAGCAAGCCAAGGCTCACAAAAGCTTCTTTACAAGATTCACGAGGCGGGATCCCAAACATAGCTCGGATACATTTTTTCTGGGCTATAAATATTCTGTGCCTATCAGTACTGTTCCCCCACAGTACAATCCCATAACGTAATAGAGATGCCACATACGCGTGATAAGTAGTAACAACGGCTTGTCTGTTAGTAACTTTCCTCATTTTGCCGAGAGCGTAGACGAAACTATTGACCCTGCTGCACAAGTTGTCGATGTGTGACTGCCAGTTTAAATCCTGGTCAATGCTAACACCCAGAAATTTGGTATGAGTGATTTCTTTTATTTTGTCAATATTAAGTCTAAAATTGTATTGCGTATGTTTTGATTTATTAAATTGTATGAAGTTAGATTTATTTAGGTTTAATTTGAGACAATTTGATTCAAGCCATTCAGTAATGTTGTCAATAGTTTTATTGATTTCGAGTTCATGGTCATATATAGAATTGTATTTTTTTTTCTCAGAGGTCACTATTATTGATATGTCATCAGCAAATAGAATACATTTATGATTTGTTGCTTCCGTGATATCATTTATATATAATATAAATAACAGCGGACCCAGTACACTTCCCTGGGGAATGCCACGTGTATTATTTTTGTAGCTAGATACACATGGGGTTAGTTCGTCTTTAATTATTTTATTAACGACAACACACTGAGAACGATTAGCCAAATAGGACGATATCCACTGCACCACGTGTCCTCTTATTCCCACCGATTCCAATTTTTGTAGCAGCAGATTATGGTTGACCAGATCGAAGGCTTTCGACAAGTCGAAGAACAAACCCGTTGTTAAGTGACCAGCATTTATACTTGTCAACACTGTGCTCACAAGAGTAAATATTGCCAGTGTCGTTGATTTTTTCTTTTGAAAGCCGAATTGTTCTTTTTTAATTATATTAAACGTATTGCAATAGTTCAGCAGTCGCTTGTACATGCACTTCTCGAACACTTTTGACAAGACGGGTATCAGCGTAATTGGCCGGTAATTGTCAATGTCATTCTTTTTGCCTTTTTTATAAAGTGGCTTAACAATAGATACTTTCAACAACTCAGGGAAAGTACCTAATGAGAACGAGAGATTGATTAAATAAGTCAGAATAGGGACTAGTTCCTCTACACATGCTTTAATAATTTTTGTACTAACTCCATCGTAGCCCTCGGACGTGGTACTAGTTAAACTCATTATTTCTTTTTTGACCTCCTGTTCAGCCATGGGAATTAGAAACATTGAATTGGTTACTATCGAAATATATTTTTTCCTTTGTATGGTAGGCGTATGGGCATTAATATTAGTATTAGTCAATTCTATAAAGTAATCGTTAAAAGCCGAAGCTATGTCAAAAGGATTTGTCAGGATTTGATTCTTACTTATTAGTTCAGGAATGTCATCGTCATTGTTTAAGTTACAGATTTCATTTTTAATAACTGTCCATGCTGCTTTACATTTATTTTTGCTTTTATTTATAAATTTCATGTTTGAATTCTTTTTCGAGTAGTTAATGCATTTTTTTAGTATTTTTGAATATTTCTGGTATTTGTTTTTATTTGTAACTGTTTTATTTTTATAATACGTACAACGAAGTGTTCTTTTTGTTATACAGCTGTTTTTGAGGCCTCTACTTATCCAGTTTTGTTTATTTTTATTAATACTATTGACCCTAATTTTTACTACTGGGAAGCAGAGGCTATAAAATAAACCCAAGGTTTCGTGAAACTTAGCAAATGCGCTGTTAAGATCAGTTTCTAAGTATACATCTGACCAAGAAATGCTGCTCAAACATTCTTTAAATTTTAGCACGTTTTCACAGCAATAGTCTTTCCTGAGGATAGTGTAAGTCTTGGGTTTATTGAGATTTTCTTTTACCGAAAAACTTAATAATTGAGCGGTGTCATGGTCAGATAAGTGTAGCGGTAGTACTGTGGCCTCGGCATCCCTTATGTTGCTCAAAATATGATCTATACAGGACTCCTTCCGTGTTGGGACATTAATATGGATTTTGAGATTGTAATTGAGGCATAAATCGCGAAACTGGTTAGTGATTTTTCCTAGCTTTAATGTGTTTATATTAAAGTCTCCCACTAAAACCAGTCTAGTGTTGTGTGTATACTTCCTCGATAGGTCGTGCATTAAGTGATCTAACTTTGTAAGAAAAACGTTTGGATCCGATGTAGGTGTCCTATATATACATAGTACCAATAATCTATGTAAAGGCATTTCGATACCACAAACTTCGAATGTCTTTTGTGTTGCGTATGTCTTAAGATCAGTTAATTCCCTATAAATAGTATTCCGTTTAGCCAGAATGCACGTCCCGCCCCTTTGCTTATCTCGACAGAATGCAGTTGCCAATTCGTAATTATAAATGTTTAAGTATCTTTCGCTTCCGATTCGCAAAAAAGTCTCGGATAAACATATCAAATCTAGCTCAATGTTTGTTTTATGTAGTTCTTGTAGAGTTAATTCTAATACTTCCTGTTTTGATAGTACACTGGCGATGTTTTGGTGCATAACGTTAAATGTAAGTTTATTTGTTTTTTGCACGAAAAAGAGTACTATTTAAAATTAAGGAGTCGCCCGACAAACATGTAGACCTGTGTAAATCCCTGTTTGTGACATCCCGCATCACCGGGGACTTCGAAAAATAGTAGGGGATGGTACCTTTTTGATGCGTTTTAGTAATACCGTAACATTTTTGAGTGGTCTTATGTACATCAGAGCCAATAGAGGAACCCCGACCCAACTGACCCTTGGAAAAATAGAATGGGATTGTACCTTTTTGATACTTTGAGGTATTAGAGTAAGCGATATTGGCCATAGGCTTACCACGTATTACAATGTTTTTAAGTGCTTTGACATTGAGATATTTGTGCTTATAGTCTAGACAGTCAATTACATAATTTATACTCTTACATATATTGAACATATTCCGATATTTACAATCTATAAAGTGGCAATTATTGTATTCATTACATATATTTTTAATTGAATTATTTAGGTCATTTATATTTATATACATATTAGTCCATAAATTAATAACAAGAACATCAATGTCAACAAAATGTTTAAGTAGACGTCGTAGATGTACAGTCAATATTTTCATGTCGTAGTCGTTTTCACCAATGCTAATAATAATTTTATCTCCTGGTTTTACTTGTAGATTTGTAATATTCTTTGTGATGTCTGCGGCCAGAGCAAAAGGCTTTGTTAGAGACGTTACCACATACTTTTCATATCTTGTGTTGGCCCTTGTCCGCAGTAAGGCTTGGGAAAGACCGACACAGCTCTGGGTTCCAAAGATATATATACAGCTCCTATCATCATGTATTTTAGCCTTATTGTCTATAGCAGTCGTATTATTGTTACAGGGAATCGCTTTGGAGTACATAGTGGACAGTCTGTATTCCAAAGCATTTACGTACTGTTTCAAAGTCAACATTTCATTTTCTGTATGTTTCAATTGTGTTTCTAAGTCAAATATCGTTCTTTGCAGTGTTTTTACAGTACTCGTGCTGTCAAGATGAGAAGATTTGATTTGTTGTGGAGATCTTTCAAACTCCTCGATGGAAATAGACGATTCTAAACGCCGTACGGAGAGTCTATCTTTTTTGGAACTTTTTCGAATTCTCTCCGTATTGCTCAGTGGGGATCGACACAGGCTTTTCAATGTGTCATTTTCTTTTGTCAATTTGGCAATTTGCTGATTTAGTTTACTATTTTCTAGTAGTGTATTATCAAACTCATTCTGCAATATAGAGTATTCCGACCGAAGTAAGCTAATGGTATCCCTCATTTCTTGCATTTGTATTGAGTCGATTTCGGTGTAGTCCACGCTTCTTGAGAGTATTTTGTCCGCGGTATCCAAGGAGTCATCTGAATCGTTGTAGGTAGTCAGAATATGTGAGTCGTCGACGTGAGAGGTTGTCGTTTCTGTTAACGTATCCTGTGAGATCATGATCTTATTTGGCGTGGGCATCGTACTGGAAGTTGAGGAATCTTGGTAGCCACCTGGCGAAAGCGGCTTCTTCCTCAAAGTCACGTTGGAGGAGCTACTTGGTGTGGGGAGCCCCTTTATTTTTTGTTCGCATATTTTACATTTCCAATTCTTTTTTGTGTCCGTATCTTTTAGTCGATGTAATTTCTCTGAGTATCCTATGCAGTCATATTCATAGCTATTATTACACGATGAGCATAGAAGTGTATTTTTAGAATCGACTTTTCGTCTACATTTAGAACATGTGACTATTACTGCCCTCTTGCGTAAGTCGTTCGTAATTTTAGTGTTGGATTTTGACATATTGTTCGGGTTATCAATTGGAGTCAATTTGCACTAGTTAATTCAGCATTCATTTACTAGGTGGTGCCACCAGCTGGGTGAGTTCTTATATACCGATTGGTCAGATTTTGTGTCTTGCCTCTAGTGGCCAGAAGCGGAACTATTGAAATGTCAAAAGTCAACCCCAGTGTAAGGAAAGAGGTGACCTCTAGTGGTGAGTAGACGTCTTATCGACTAGACGGTTGCTTAAAGCAGTTTGCAAAGGGTCTAGTTCCTCGTTTAGTGGATAGATGGCGCAGGTTGGCGATATATTTTATATAGAAAGTTGCATCATCTAGCGGCGAGTAGAGTAACTGGCAGTATATGATACAAAATGATTCATCAGCTGATCTTTGTTTTCATTTGGTGTTTGAATTTATAACGTCCAAGAAATCAATTGTTCACTAGTAATTATCATATATGTAATCACTCACCGAGTCTAAATATTGTTAATTACGTCCTTTATTTACGTAGATTAATTCCGCTTCAAACACTCACTTCCACACTTGCTATATGGTTAATTAAGTGCGTAGTCATAAAACACATATAAAATGAAGACACTCCAATCTTTCACTTAGATAACGTTTATGGCACTTATTTAGGAGTAAATATCCGGATTTCAATGTACTTTGTTAACAAATATGACGTATAAGTATTTTTAGTTAATAAAATTTACGGAGACGTTATGAATCGTGCGGCACTAGCGCCACCTCCTCCTTTGGACTACCTACCTACTTCTACCTACCTACTACCTACCTACCTACTTCATAATTATCTTAGGCATTAGAAGTTCAGAGTTAAACATAGACCCATGCCCATGTTTGTGTCATGTGTAAATTGATCTGGAGTCGCCTGCATCCACCGTAACCATAAGCAGATCATCGGTCCATCGAGTGGGAGTACGTTCTCTACTATATTTGCCGGTTAGCAGCCCGGGGCTTGATCGTCCCATGAGGCGTCGGTTCCTATAGCTATGTGATCTGCCCACTGACACTTAAATCTGCAAGTCCATCTTGCTGTGTAGGTCACTCTAGTTCTCTCCTACGGATATCCTAGTTCCTGACTCCATCACGTAGGGACACTCTGGTTACCCATCTAGGGACTGACCTTTGTAAATTTCCAGTCCTGTCCAGCGAAGCCAAGGGATTCTCAGAGCATATGAATGTTATTTCAAATTCACTTAGGAATATCATATGGTTGTGTTCTTTCTCAACACCACAATTTACATAACACAAATACAATTGTCATTTAACCTTTCTAGTCTGCGGTATCTACACACAATTCATACTACATTATTTCCTGTCTTTTAGCCAAGCTAACATGGTTCGACTCTGTAAAGACACATGAATAGCAGGATTGAATGACCATTCCGATCGTACTAGTTTGTTTTCACACTTGATTAAAGTCACAAAAGCATCTCATTCCGACGGACCTAGAGCGTGCTTCCTACAAAATCGAAGGCCGGTTTTAGCCGAACTATGCATTCATACGGCAGTCTGTCGCATCATTGCCTACAGTTCCTCCACAGTATAAAACTGATTAGACGTAAATATGTGACCTCATTACTGATTTGGTGTTGATCAACGCTTCAGAGAAAATGTTAAAGTTTGTTCTTGCTTGTGTGATTTTAGGGTTTAGTGCCAAAGATGTTCACGTAAGTATTCTCAAGGTTTTTTATGACCAAAATAACCATCTAAGCATCTAGAGGTCCACTGCTTAACCAAGCCCTCCCTAATATTCTTCAATGTCCACTATTCTCCGTCAGTACGCACTGGGTCCGCGTAGTAAGTAAGTGGAGTAAGTAAGACCTTAATCGTACTCACATTGGTTCGTGGTCTGTGCCCAGTAGTGAGATATTAGTGGGCTAAGATAATAAATGAATTATCTACTTCATATTATGAAACATTCAAAAAAGTTCATCTATTTGCAGGCAGTTACGACAGAGCAGAAAGCACAAATACAGTCTAAGCTACTAATGACTGGCTTGGATTGCATAAAGGACCATCCTCTATCTCTTTCTGACATCAAATCTTTTAAGGATAAGATGTTGCCGGATAGAGAAGGAGCGCGTTGTTTTGCTGCTTGCATTTTCAAGAAAATTGGCATTGTGAGTATTTCTCACTTGTAAAATGAAGGTTGTATTGTGCCAAGTGGCTAAAGGGTTGAGATTAGTATTTCACAGTATGATCTTTTATTTACATTATATGATTTCACAGAATGAACGCATTATTTTGACATAAACTAGCATTTTGCAGTCAGAAAAAATCATATAACTAGTTGTTTGCCAGAAATATATATACTTAGATAATTTGTATTAATTTTCATGATTAAAGAATTCGAAGGAGATATATATTTGGAGAATATGAATATGAATTGAATATTTGGAGAAACCAAAACAGGAACAAAATGTGCGCCAAATTTTAACGCTAGGGTTCAGAAATATGAATGAAAGAAGTGTGTTAAAAGATAATATAGACCCTTAGAAATGGCTTATTAAAACGGTAACAACCATATTTAAAATCGGAAAAAATATAAAGAATACTCCTAGGTACCAATAAACAGAGTACCTAATAACGACAACTGTGTACATATGAATGAAATAATATCAGACATATTAGTATACCAAGAGGTTTAGGAGCTGTGTAATAAGAGAAGAAAAGAATTAGAATCTTCATCTTCACCATCATCGTCCTCATTCCTCCACTGCTGGCTTTCCAATAGCAAGACACTATGTTAGTTCTTGTTGCCTGTACGTGTATTTTTTTGTACGCTCATGTATTTTTGTTAGCAATCTTAGAATCGCATATTTTTCGTTAATTTTAGAAAATTGTAGATATAATAAAATGAAATCTTCAAATCTATATGTTTGCATCTTTTATACATTAGCTTTATATAAGTAAATGCTTCTGCTTAGATGGACGACATGGGCAAATTGAGTCCCGCCAAAGCGAGGGAAAACGCGAAGAAATTGTTCAAGAACAACGAAGACACAGTGAAAAAGGCTGACGAAGTAGTAACAACCTGTTCATCTGGTAAGATCAGCTTTCTTAATGTGTCACGTCATAATGATGAAATCCTGCCTTATGATAAGCAGTCGATGCATCCCAGAAAAATTGGAGCGCCTCTTACCAAGTACTGAGCGCAATATTAAGCGTACCTACTCATAAGCCTGCATAAATGCCTTCTCTCAGACCCGGGACTGTAGGAGCTGGGAACCACATAAGCCGGCAGAGAACTCCATAGCCTAATGGTCTTACATCGGAATGACTTACCACGTCTTTAGTTTAAGTGCTGATCAACTGCAACTGTTTGACGGGTACTATTGCATGTCGTCTTTTGAAAGTTGAACTTTTTTACATCTCTAAATAGAACACTGGGAAATTAAAACAACAGAATAATAAAGTCTTAGTTCTAAATTCCAACACTGAATTATAAAAATATTAATCTAATAATTTATGTAAATAGAAATTAGCCTTAACTTGAGTGTTGCTTATCTATGTATGTTTTTTAGCTCTTAGCGTTTCTAAGCACATAAGTAATTAAATATTATTATTCCTCCAGTGAATGAACAAAGAACAGGAGATGGAAATAAAGGATGCGACAGAGCGAAACTAGCATTTGGGTGTTTGACACAAAACGCCAAAAAAGTAAGTAAAACTTTTCCAGAAAACATTCACCAATAAAATAGTTACAATTCCCGAATTTGGCTCGACATTTTCAAGTCACGAATGTCAAGGCCCAACTGATTGCTTCCTAACTGGTAGCAGTCATATTATTATCTTAGAATAATTACACCTAGAAGCCCAGTACGCGTCGTCAAAGTGAGGCAACTAAAACCTAGCCATATTGGCTAAGTTTGTTACGCGGCCCGTCACACAGTGGGTCGAAACTGCTATATGAGGGACATAGGATTTTTTTTTACACATTCGATTAAAAAAAAATACCAATCGATAGATGTCGTCATTTTGACGAATAATTATTATGACAATTTTTTCCTAAAACGAATAGTTTCCCTGAAAAAAAATAATAATATTTTTTTTGTATGGAGTGACATTAAAAATGTTGAATTGTGGCCGAGTCTTCACAGGTCTTGCGTCGAAACTGCTTAAGTCTTGTTTTTTGGCTTATTAGCTATAATTTTACATTGTCAGCGCGTACCCATACTTGCCCGTTCAAAAGTTACAAGCATCAGAAATTTCAATAAAATCATTACTTTATTAATTTTATCATGTCAGTATTTAAACAAAATAATGTGTTAGATAAATACTCTATGAATAAAGGATGTAATTAACTACGAAATACTAGTTTATAAATGAGGAAGTTATAAGTTAAGAATTATAAAAATATATATATTAACGAATGAAATCAAAAATTGTACTTAACTTGAAGTGAATTCCAACAATTGAAATTAGCAACAAAATTTGTTCCACGAAAGAGCGCCTTTATCCAAAATTCTTCGTTATTTTTTTAAAGAATTAATATTATTAATTATATTGCATGTTTCTCCGAAGTTATTATCTTCGTTTAAGAAATGTAATTAGAAAACATTGGTAAAATGTTTTCTAATTACATTTCTTAAACGATTAGGTAATCATATCGGCTGCATTATTGGTAATTGTCTCCAAGAATTATCTTTTCTATTTGCTAATAACTTTAAACGTGAAGTAATTAAATAATTACCCTAATAGTACACATTAATAATAAGGATAGAATGAAGTTATTCCAACCTATATAAATAGGGGTATCATTTAAATCAATTCATACGCATTTTTACTACTACCAAGATAACTTGCCGTGTAACTAAATAATTTTGTGACCAGTATGGAAGGCTTCGTCAATAATTTGGATTTATTCATGGTGTTACGAGAACAGTTAGGTTCTTTGACGGACAGTAACAAGTTTTGTGAATATCTCAAGCAGGTTCTGAACATTAACTGGAATGAAGAAACAAGTGCCAAACTTAGGAAATATTGTGCGAAGTATTGTTCAAATGTTTCGAGTAGATGGGTCAAATCGAATAGGACTCTTAGTAATTTTTTGAAGAGAAATGGAGATTGGTTGGAATCTGCCATAAATTGGCCTGACTTTATCTCCCAAACAGAAAATATTCAACCCGCTGATGTCAGTGAAGACGTAGAAGCTTTGGTACCATCTTCGCCAATAGCTTCAACGTCATCATCACAATTTACACCAAGAAAGCCCTTTGAAGAGTTGTCTAACAAACAAAAACGAAGACGCGTAGAGCACTTGAGCGACTCAGTGTCTCCACAAGAGTTACAGTGTGCTGCCATGAAAAATCTAGAAAGTAGCGGGAATTCTGAAGTAAGTAAAATAATGGAACATTTACTTAACCATCCTGAAGATGTTGATATGGTGAAGACTTGCATAAGTCACAAAAAAGATAAATGTTTATATACTCCCGAAAAAGCCCTAGCTCTCTCGATATCCCTTAACTTATTAAAGTGGCAATATATTAACCTACGAGATTCTGCAATTGAACAGGGTGCAACTTGTATGTATTCCTCCTACTATAAACTTAAACAAGCTAAATTAAATTGTTACCCTGCAAAAAAGGATATTGCCATAACGGAAGATGGAGCATCTATTAAACTGCAGGCTTTGCTTGACTTGACAATCTCCAGATTACTCGACGGAATGGACTTTGATTTATCTTCTACAGCTAATTTAAAGCTCATATGTAAATGGGGTTTCGATGGAGCATCAAGTCAAAGTAATTATAAGCAGAAGGCTAGCAGTTCGGATTTTGACGATTCCAGTGTTTTTATGGTCAGCTTAGTACCTATAAGGTTGCTGGGTGACGAAGATATTTTATGGGAAAATGATCGCCCATCTTCAACGTTTTACTGCCGCCCGATACAGTTCAAGTTCATGAAGGAGTGTGAAAGTACAGTCCAACGTGAAAAAGAAGCCATAGAAATGCAGATAGAAGGACTACAAACGTTCTCAATACACGAAGTGACTGTAAAATATGAGCTATTGATGACAATGATCGACGGGAAGATTACTTCGTACTTATCGGAAACTTCGACAGCTGTGTGTGACATCTGTAAGGCGAAACCATCAGAGATGAACAAGCTAGACTACAGTAGACCGGATAATGAAGATATGTACAAATACGGGCTGTCTTCATTACATGCGTGGATTCGGTGCATGGAATGTTTACTTCATATAGGTAACTAATATTAAGTAATTGATTAACTATTTCGTGTTATTTATTTAACATTGAACTTTTGAATACTAATAAGTGATATCTTTATTTCAGCTTACCGGATGGACTTTAAAAAATGGAGCTCAAGGGGTGAAGATAAAGAAAAGTTGGCGGAAAGAAATAGGCAAATACAACAAGCTTTCAAAGATGAAAACGGCCTGCTGGTGGGCGTTGTGAAACAAGGCGCAGGAACTACAAATGACGGAAACACAGCTCGAAGATTTTTTAGTGATGCAACAACATCTGCTCGCATCACAGGAATTGATGAAGAGCTAATCAAAAGATTCCACATAATTTTGCAGACAGTGGCCTCGGGAGAGCAAGTGGACCAAAATAAATTCTCCCAATTTTGCAAGGAAACTGCCTCTTTGTATGTACAGTTATATCCTTGGTACTACATGCCTTCTAGCGTACATAAGTTGCTAATGCATGGTACGAATATAATTAAATATTTTGGACTTATACCAATCGGAAAACTTTCTGAAGAAGCATCAGAAGCTCGAAATAAAGATTTTCGGAGATATAGAGAGGACCACTCTAGAAAAGTCAGTAGGACAGCGACAAATGAAGATATATTGCATAATCTTCTTTTGTCGTCTGATCCCAAACTGACCTTTCTGAGGCCAAGTATGACCAAACAACGTAGAATGGTACTCTCACCAAGAGCAGTCGAGCTTCTGGTGTCACTTCCGACAGAAACCGAAATTGAATTTATAGATTTAAATACATTACAAGATAGTGATAGTGATTAATGTATTTATAGTTTTTGTTCTTTAAAATTTATAATATATTTCTTGTTTTTAATTGTAATTATTTTTAATATTTTCCTTAGTTTTAAAAATATTTATTATACTTTTTTAGATTAATACAGTTTTTAAATTGTTATTATTACTTAATTAATAGTATGTAAATTATATTTTCTGTAAATTTTCTGTGAAATTGCTAATAAAGAAGTACTTTATACTTACATTTTATGCTTTTTATTGAACCTCACAACTCTTGAACGGGCAAGTATGGGTACGCGCTGACAATGTAAAATTATAGCTAATAAGCCAAAAAACAAGACTTAAGCAGTTTCGACGCAAGACCTGTGAAGACTCGGCCACAATTCAACATTTTTAATGTCACTCCATACAAAAAAAATATTATTTTTTTTTTTCAGGGAAACTATTCGTTTTAGGAAAAAATTGTTATAATAATTATTCGTCAAAATGACGACATCTATCGATTGGTATTTTTTTTTAATCGAATGTGTAAAAAAAAATCCTATGTCCCTCATATAGCAGTTTCGACCCACTGTGCGTCAGTGCTCAAGGTCTTGTCGTATTGGAAACTACTCCTGATATTTTTATTAAAAATGACGGTTTGCGCTATGAACGGATATTACAATATGTCGGGAAAGCACATAAAACATATGAACATAACATTACACGGGTAAATTATGCGTTTGAACTTAAATTATTAAGTAAAATATTCATTAAAATGAAAAAAATAATTTCAATATTTGTTACGTGACAGTTGATGAAAATGTTGCCATTAAGGGGAAAAAATCTCCTACATTTTGTTGTAAGTGAAACACGTCTCATAAAATAATAATTAAATTGCACAAAATGTTATTTGACAATTATCTGCTACTACCTTCCGCCCGCGACTTTGTTCGCGTGGAATAATTTCTTTAATGTACGATAACACAAATATCTTTACTTTTTCATTGATTGATTTCAATTGATATGGCATAAATCACATCTTAAAACAGTAACTATTACACCTTTCGATTATTAGATTCTGGTCTATCTACATAAAACAGTTGAATAACTATAACAATTTAAGAGTTTCATAGCTCTAAATATATTAAATAAATAATTAGTGAAAAATTATTAACCCCAGGCAGAATCAATATATATAAATTTTTAATGAAATCATAAAGAAAGTGGTGTTTCGCATAAACTATATATATAACTAAATGCAATAAATAGCTAAGCTAAAGTGTAAAAGTTTCAACTTCCCTACTTTTAGGAAAAATTGAATAAAGTGACAACATGATTTTTTCGACTGTGTGCGTTTCGTCGAGCGTAAATACAAGTATCTTACGCACACATAGACTTTTTTCTTGCCTCGCTTTTGAAAGACCGCTTTAAAGGGAACTATCGTTCTAGGTGTTATTATTCTAAGATTATTATGCAAAACCGTAAAAAGTTTTACCTTAGGAAGGTCGATCCTCGAAGCATAAGACTCTGAGCGTGCATGCGAGCATGAGGGATATCTCAGGAGTAATAAGTGGTTTTCGGAGCGGAAATAAATTAGGATGAGATAATTTTATTATTGAATTTAATGTTGAATTTATGTGGTATGTTTTTGGTGTATGGGATCCTACCCAAACCTAAGGAGCCTAAGCCAACCTCACCTGCACAAGTGTTGAACCTGCCGATCAACGGTCAAGGCTCTGACGAACATAACAGTTCCCGGTAAGCTGCAATAGGCTTACCACCTATTACGTGGGACCAGTAATATAATTGGCAAAATATGGGCGGAAATTATATGCCTCTACCTACCGCTTTGGAGAAACAGGCGTGATAGTATGGATGTATGTAATATTGCATAAACTCTCCTGACAGTTATAATACTATTTAATTTATAAAGATATCAATAAAAAGTAAATCTAAATCTACATTGAGTTATATTTTATCAATCAATCGAATAATTTATTTGCTATACTTCCATATAAAACAGGGTAGGTATATGTATGTATAAACAAATGGTCTTGAATTATAAGCCAACTTTACAACAATTTATTGTTTAGGTATATCTTTATTGTTGCCAAATTTATTGTTTAGGTATATCTTTATTGTTTATATGAATAATGAATTAACTAGTAATGTTTTTTTAATTTACAGCACGGCTTTGACTTCGATTTTTAACGTCTCATCGAGTAGAATTTTAAATTATAGAAAAAGGGTAGCAATAAGCAAAAATGAATATTTATTTTGTTTTATTTCCATTAGCTGACAGACAATGAGGTCTCTATGTAGATATTAATGCATTGCTAAGAATATAATATTAAGAATGTATGTAAGTAAATAAATAAATTATAATACTTTTATAGTTTTTTAAATTTATTTTACGTCCTCTTTTATGAAACTACACACTATGTAAGTGTGTGGAGCGGCGGTAGCCCAGTGGCGAGACCCCTTGCCTTTAAATTCAGAGGGTCTCGGGTTCAAACCCTGGTGGCGCACCTATGACATTTCGAAGTTATGTGCGTAATTATCGCTTGCTCCATGCTTCGGGAAGCACGTTAAGCAATTGGTCCCGGCTGTCATTAACATCTATGGCAGTCGTTATTAGGAAATCAGTGCCTACTAACAGACTGACAGCTGGTTTAAGCATAGAATGATGTTTCCCTCTGGGTTGCGGAGGTCAGACGGCAGTCGCTCCACGTAATAACTGAAATTCAGTCAAATCTGGTTGAACCAGTGAGCAGACCCTGGGCCCCAAGCTTAAGTCTAGGGCAACCGCGATAATGCTAGGATATGATGACACTATATAAGTGTGTGCGGTGTGTAAGCTTGTTATAGATTGTGAGCCATTTTAATCCTTTGGGTTATTCTTAGGAACATCCAAATCTTCTTTTGTTCGTATCATTATTAAACCATTTAGGGTCCAATATTGACCACGAGCCTTCTCTCACGAACAATATTTAGAGGCTTTCAGGTGATATCGATGGTCGGGACCATCTTCACGTTTCTGACAAAGCACAGAAGCGCTCAATACTAAAACCAACAGAAACATTCAAGGAATGATCTCGGAAACTGTGCTTAACTATTCCTCGGGAACTTACTTCGGTTATCGTTTTCGACTACCTGATACCACAGAGTTGCAAGCGCAAATCATAGACAAAATAGTAAATGCATATAGCACAAGAAGGTTTTAATTAATGTTTAGTTAAAAATTGACGCCCGTATTCACTGCGGGTAGGAGTAAAAAAGAATTAATTAAGAAAATAAAGGGTGTCCCAGCAAGAGTGTACTTTTTCATTTAAAAATAAAAACAAGTATTTTTATTGTATTGTAAAGAAGACATGTTCCGATTAAGTATGGAATGTAATATCCGTCAAATGACTCCGAAGACAGGCTATTATTCCTTTTATGAATTTCCATGACTTATGCACAGAGATATGGCTGTATCTCACCCATGACGCGTTGGTTTGGATAGCTTTTGTGATCTATTGATGTTTTATGTGTAATAAAGGATTATTATTAGAATATTATTATTATTTAATTTATAACTGACACCAGGTACCAACCCAGGTACTGGCACCCCGCCCCTTTCTCAACAAACGGCGGGCATCGTCGAAACCTTTCAGTCCCCCTTTGGCTGACTTAAAAAAAGGTCCTAGAAAATTCTTTAATATAACTGGATCAGCTAAATTGTTATGATTCAACCAAGTATCAATTTTCGCCCATAGGCTTTGCTGGGGAACATTTTGGCGCGTGCGCATTTGTTTACAGTTAGCTTGCAAATTTATTGCCAGCAAATTTCTATTGTAACTTTTGTCTTTAAATTGTAACGATTTAAGTTCATCTTTGATTGTTGAGTAACATACGAGAGATTCATTCAGAGTATTTTTAGTCTTCCGAAAATATTTTGAGACCAAAAAGTTGTAAGTTAATAATACAGGTTGTTTCAGAGAAGATAGATTGGTCTTATCTTTAGCGGATTTGCGCGGGCTAGCCACTAGTCCTTATAATTAAGTGTAAGTTTATAAATAATAAATATTTTCTGACAATTACACCAGTTATTTAGTTCCAAGATAAGTATAATTAGGAACTTGTGTTATGGATACTAAATAACGGATAAAATACTTTTACTAAACATACATAAAATACTTTTTTTTTTGTAAATACATACTTACATAGGACAATACCCAGACCAGAATAAATATTCATATTAAAATTTAATGGTTAGTTTCATCAAATAGTTTTATATATATATTATATTTGAACTTAGACTTATTGTTCGAAGTGTCTGATAGTAAAAACAAGTGCGAGTTGAACTCGCGTGAAGAGGGTTCCGTACGATGTTACCTATCATGTTTTTTTTAAACTGACCCAAATTTGTTTGTGGTAACTAAAAATTAATTAATATCTCCTAAAATATTGGTCGTAGAATGTTCATTGTGGGCTTATTTTTTTCATTAAATATTCATCTACAAACCGATTCAACAAAACTTAACATTGGAGTTAAAAAATATGTTCTCCCACACATTCCACCTGCAAATGTAAGTTGGTACGCACAATATAGAGTGATTTACCATTTTATTTTAATATCATGTACTTCTTATAGGTTTTCCTATAATATATAAGGAGAAAACTAATTTCTGTATTTTTGGGTAATGGTCAATTTTCTTCTATTTTCTTAAATAACTTGGAAACTATTTATTTTAAAATTACAAAAAAATATATTTAAAATCTTCTCAACAAGACCTTTCATTTGATATGCCACACGATGCAGTTTTCAGATATTTTTTTTTAATTTTCCCCTTCCCCCCCAAAAATGATCCCCCATATACAGATTTTATCTGCTCACGTCACATCTCTGTGTTTGGGTTACAGGAATTGATATGTGTACCAAATTTCAACTTAATCGGTTTGATAGATTCGGAGATAATTGACTGTAAGCGACACACGAGTGATCCTATAAGGGTTCCGTTTTTGTATTCAGACGTACGGAACCCTAAAAATTATCAATAAATATTCTTGAACATCTTGCATAGCGCTTAGAGTCCCATAACTAAGCAGAGTTTTTACTATGGGTATTACTATGGGTCAATTATAATTGTTTTTTTGTAAATAGATACTAATATTAATAATATTAGGTCGGGGAAAAAGTCTTTTCGCATAACGTAGGTATAAACTTATTATAAAATTTTTTTGACTGTACTATTTGTGTCTGGCTGGTTTTGGTAACATTAAAAAGGTTCCATTATAAAGAAAAGAAAAAAATAAAAAAAAGTTGTTTCCCGCTATTTTTCATTTGTTTTTCTCTCCGTAAAAATGAGTGAATCTAATGAAGAAATTCGATACATTTTAAAATTTTATTATAAAAAAGGCAAAAATGCAACTCAAGCAGTGAAAAAAATTTGTGATGTTTATGGACCTGATACAGTGTCAGTAAGAGTAGCACAAATTTGGTTCAACCGTTTTCAGTCCGGAAATTTTGATGTTAAAGATGCACCTCGCTCTGGTCGCCCTGTTACGAATAAAATGGACGCCATTTTTGAAAGAGTGGAGCAAGATCGGCATATTAGTAGTTACGATGTAGCTGAAGAACTGGGAATTGACCACAAAACAGTTTTGACCCATTTGAAGAAAGCTGGTTATACAAAAAAGCTCGATATTTGGGTGCCACACGAGCTCACTCAAAGAAACTTAATAAACCGTGTACTCATTTGCGATTCATTATTGAGACGTAATGAAACCGAGCCGTTTTTGAAGAGATTGATAACTGGCGATGAAAAGTGGATCACGTACGACAAGAACGTGCGAAAAAGGTCGTGGTCGAAAGTTGGCCAGGCTTCACAGACTGTGGCCAAACCTGGCCTAACACGAAATAAGGTGATGCTGTGTGTATGGTGGGATTGGAAGGGCATTGTTTATTATGAGCTTTTACCGCCCGGCAAAACCATCGATTCTGATCTTTACTGCCAGCAACTGATGAGATTAAAGGAAGCAGTCGAGAGAAAACGGCCGGAATTGATCAACAGGAAGGGTGTGGTCTTTCATCACGATAACGCTAGACCACACACATCTTTAGCCACTCAGCAAAAATTAAGAGAGTTCGACAGGGAGGTCATAGTGCATCCACCATATAGCCCTGACCTTGCGCCTTCAGATTTTCACCTGTTTCGGTCTCTGCAGAATTCTTTAGGTTCTGTAAGGTTGACCTCAAGAGAGGACTGCCAAAACTATTTGTCCCGTTTTTTTGATCAGAAGTCCCAAAGTTTCTACAGTAACGGGATAATGTCTCTGCCCACAAAATGGCAGAAAGTTTTTCAACAAAACGGTACATATATATTGTAAATAAATGTAAATAAACTTTGAAAAAAATGTCTTGACTTTTCATACAAAAATACGAAAAGACTTTTTCCCCAACCTATTATATAGGAAAACCTAGAAAAATATTCTGTATAAATGAAGGAACACAAATGCTTGATACTAAACTTTATTTCTTAAAATTACAATAGATAGGTACTTAAAATAAATCGATCCACAATTCAATAATGCTGCTGTAACTTAAATGATATATCTTATGTCGTGTAGCCATTACGCGAAGCGCTTGTTGTCTTATTCTTCTTCAATTTCCATTCTGCAAAAAGCTTCTTCCAGCTTGTTCTAAAAGTCGAACTGTAAGGAAATAAATCAATGTTTTTAAACTACAATCCTGCTTGCAGTATATTTTAATTATCTATATCGTATGAGTAGCAAACAATGTATAGCTAAATGTTAACTCAATAGAGCAGGGGCATAATAAGTTTTGCGCTTTTACCAACGTAGACAGAGATCCATTCTCCCACTTGATACGACTCTGGCACACAATTTTAGCATCATATACACTTATGAACGTTCTCTAACTTTTCCGGCATTTTAGGGTACTTATGATCAGTCCAACTCAGTACATTATACATAACCATAAGGATTTGGCAATTGAAAGTTTTTCGCTGTCTTTCCATATCAACGTTTCCATTCACTCTTTAGTGCTGGAAAATGGTATTTATATGCATGGGTGGGAATTGAAATCCATGTCTAGCATTCGGATGGTAAAAGAGGTTCAAATTAATAGGTGGTGAGCCTATTCCCGGTAAGCACCGGGAAATTTTATGTTCGCCACAGCCTTGTTCGTTAATAGTGCACGACTTGCAGTTGAGGTTAGCATGGGCTCTTAAGATATCGGTAAGATCCCTTTACACCCGGCAAAATATATTTCAAAAGAAATATTATTATGAAAAGCTAACTTACAGCAAAGTTGCATATTCTATTACACATTTTTAAAATATTACCTTATCGATATTCTCGGCAAAGCAATGGAACAGAAGCTTTGCTCTTTTGCAACCCTTTTCATCGTCAGCGGTGTCCTCTTGATTTACTGAAACCAAATCCACAATACAATCATTACTTTCTGTTAAATTGTAGCATGCTACTCTGCTTAATTAATTTTAAATTATTATTTTGTCTACCATTAGTAACAATATTTTTGAAGTATTTAAAATAACCAAACATCAAAAATCGTGTAAAAAGCTGAAAATTAAATATTATCTTGATTACAAAGTTGTATTTATTCATTAATGATGACAATCGTTATATTATGTAACACCAATTGAAAGACAAGATTAGGAGTAAATATTTTTTTTAACTACATCTATCAAGAAAAGCGTCCAGTTTTTGTTGATCAGAGGGAATGTGAAAATAGTTCTTCCTGGGCATTATAAGACGGCTTGGCTAACAATTCTAAGAACAGGACTCTACATGCAGGCCTTTGCTATTAAAAAGGCGATGCCGTGGGTGAAGTCAGACCTGAAAACTTATCCACAACTAGAACCCTGCTTCCCGCCACATTAATCAGATCATCAGTTCATAGGGAGTAAGGCAGTCCTCTACTTAATTTGTTGGTTAAAAGTAGCAATTTAAAATTATTAACGATACAACAGTATTATAAGGTAAGGTAGATATTATGGCAAATGAAAATTACCTTTAGAGCAAGTTTCGATAAATTCCTCGACGGCTTTGATTTCTTCTCCATCTTGGAAGACCTTTCGAGCCTGCTCCAAAGCGGTTTCACGTGACAGGAAGCCTTTGTCATCGAACTAAAATCATAGTTTAATATTCAGCGACACTGTCTATGGCACAGCACAATTTAAATCTTAATTAATGAGATTGGAACTGCATACGGGAGCGTTCAATGACTCAAAATTATAATTAAGATAAAGAATGCAGGTAGATAAATAAATAATAATAAATTTAAATAAATAAATATTTCTGACACTTACACCAATTATTTAGTTCCAAGATAAGTATCATTAAGAAGTTATGTTATGGATACTAAAAACTTGTGTTATGGATACGTATAAACATACATAAATACTTTTTTTAATGACATAATATACATAGGAAAACACCCAGACCAGAACAAATATTCATATTTATACACACAAATATTTGTCCTGTGTGGGAATCGAACCCACGACCTCAGGAGTGGAGTGCGGGTATACTCGCCATCACGTCATATCGGTCGTAGATCTTTCTTAACATTTTGCTTCCTTGAAAGCACTAGCAATGTGATAATTGCTTGCCATTTTATTTTATAATCAAAAGCTAAACTTAACGTTCAAAATAGAACACGCTTATGCGTATTTCATTTATGATGATCATTTCTTTTCATAAGAACACAAATATTGGTCGTATTAGGGAATCTGTCCCACAATGTTTGGAGTTAGGATCGGCCATACTGACCTCCACGCCTTATCATAAAAGGGTATTGCTATTCAAGTATACCTATATTGGTATACCTGTCATTAATATTTATTGGGCAAATATTTGAAAAAGCTGAAAACTTCTTCTATGCCTCTTCTATAGTACCCACACACTAATCTCAAGACCTTTCTAAAGTTGTGAGACTAAATGAGCCCATATATTTTCAAATATAATATTAATTACCCAAAAACTTCAAACATATCTTCTGCTATAAAGCTTACAATAATAATTTGAGTATTCGGATTCTCTGTTTCGTATTAATATTATTTATAGATAGTACTTACAAAGCCAATATCCCTGAGCACACAAGCACTGAAGCACCCAGCGTTCTCTCCGTCCGGGAATTTCCTCTGTCTGAAAGCCTCAACGTCCTCCGTGGACAAAGGATGCTGTAGACCGCAGGCGTCGCTTACCGACAGAAACTTGGATTGGATATCATCTTTTTGGTCATTGCTTATTGACTGAAATATGAAATGTTTTTAAAAGTAAGTATAAATATATGGACATAGGACGGTGTGACAACTGGTGTGAATTCGTGTTCACAGACTTTGTTTTTATTACAATGTGAATGCAGGTTTTAAGCTACTGATGCACCGCAACAGCAGTCGTGATTTGTTTTTTCTTATAAATAATGGCTTCGTGCGTCTAGCACATCTAGCCAGTGTCAAGTAAGTGATATATTAATAATATATAATAAAGTAAATAAATAGTAAATGAGAATGAGTGATGATAAAGATGATAAATGAGATACCCTCCCCCAAGCCCCTTGACATTTCAGTGTAGTAATAGGTATGTAGTTTTTTTAAAATTTATATTTAGTTTTGACGTTTTCAAGTGCTATGTAATAGTTTATGAAATAAAGAACTTTTTACTTTTACTTTACTTTACTGACTAAAGTAGCTGGAGACACGAGTAGGAGACTAGACAACGCAACAAATTAATTATTTTACAAGCTAAGATAACATGATCTCATTTGATAGTTATGATAAGAGAATATTCTAGCAATATTCCTGTTGCCCTAGACTTAAGCTTAGGGCCCAGGGTCTGCTCACTGGTTCAACCATGTTTTGCTGAATATCAGTTGTTACATTAAGCGACTGCTGTCTGACCTCCGATACCCAGAGGGAAACATCATTCTATGGTTAAACCAGCTGTCAGTCTATTAGTAGGCACTGACTTAATAACGACTGCCATAGATGTTACTGACAGCCGGGACCAACGGCTTTACCTGCTTTCCGAGGCACGGAGTATGCGGTAATCACGCATATAACTTCGATTAGTCATAGATAATGGTCAGAACTCGAGATCCTCTGAATTTGAAGATAGGATTCGCCACTGGGCTATCGCTGCATGTATACAGAAGCATCTTTGATATCCCAATCACAAGAAACCGCGAAAGTTGAATATCCTCAACTAGTTTAGGTACTTACAGCAACTAACTCCACAACCGAAGCAACCAACAGAAATTTAAGTCCAGATTTATACATATTTAATTTCAAAGAACCAGTGTTTAGCTAAGCAAGAATGTTAATGAGCTTAGTAATGTTTCTAACCGGCTTTTATAACAAAGAAACATCCTGTGGTATAAGGAACAGTTGCAATTCGTCTCACTAGAGTATTTAGGAATTTCTTCAAAGTAATCAAAACTATTTGCAGAAATACAAAGCACAATTGAATTTGACGTGACGGTTACTGATGGGCAAATCGGCCTTGGGGATTGCAGGAATTGCATTCGATGTATTGATTTAGTAGTTCTTTTTTTACGTATTTATTTATTTATACGGAAGCGCGGTGATTGGTGGTCGGAAAAGATCACCAAAGTACAGTAGAGTTTACAGAGATAAGTCCTTAGACGGCCGCGGGCGGGGTGCCAGAAACAACAAATCCCCTGATACTGGCCCCTCGCCCCTTTTTCAACAGCGGTGGGCGTCTTTGGAAGTTTTTTAGTGGGTAGGAATGCGGCGGTCGCGTCTGCCGCATAGAGTCCCACACCCCCTCACGGTCTCCCTCTTTGGCCGGGAGATAGTGCGTAAATGCATTTTGTTAGCGACGTAAATCAAAAAAAAAGGTAAGTCCTTAGATGGTTGACCGTTTATGTGCCATTTGATATCAAACGCTTCCGTGCTTTGGAAGGCACGTTAAGCCGTTAGTCCCGGTTATCACTAAACGTGATAGTCGTCAAGCCATGTTAGAGGCCTAGTGGGCTGCTTGAAAAATTCTAACAGCAGGACGCCATATACCCGCCTCCGCCAATTCGCACTGGGTCAGTGTAGTGGAGTATGACCCAATACCCTCAAACCTTGGTATGTGAAAGGAGGCTCGTGCTCAGTAGTGGGACGTTAATGGGCTGAGATGATGATGATGATATTAATTTAGTTACTCTTAATCTCATCCTATTGACGTCCCGCTATAACTGAGCACAGACCTCCTTTCACGTACCATGGTGGTATTCAGAGGTATTCAGTTCATACTTCCCCATGCTGACACCGTGCGAATTGGCGAATATTTACACTTTATTGACTAACATAAAAAATATATGAAGCCTTTTGTACCAAGTGTGGTATGGTAGGTACTAGGTAGTGGGAAACGATCATAAAAATAAAGCAAGGTTCACAAAGGACAGTTTTTGGATGGGTAATCAATTGTGTTACATTAAATATTCTACTACCGATATAGCAGCAATTTAAATACAAGTTAAATACAAGTTAATTTTGTTGTCATACATAAAAATAATAATAATATTTATTTATTTTCTCCCATACAAAGCAATACAAGCGTATTTAACTTGACTTCGAATAGATATGGATTTTGGGGCTAGGCTCCTCATCTACCTTTGAACAAAATTAGGGTGCCGCAGTATGCGAATTCATACTGCTTGACTAATCATCGTTTATTCGAGGGACGAGGACAGAGCAAAACCAATGTTAAGGACACTATCATCTTTTTATTTTCTTTTTTTTAGTATCGTCTGTAAAAAAATGCTGCTTACGCACTGTCTCCCGGCCAAAAGGGGGCAACTGGGAGGGGGTGTGGGGCTCACTGCGGCAGACGCGACCACCGCAGTCCTACGCACTAAAAAACTTCAGACGACACCCACCGCTGTTGAAAAGGGGCGAGGCACCAGTGCCTGGGTTTGTAGCTTCTGGTACCCCGCCCGCGGCCAACGTCCCCCGGATCAGAACCGGGGAGACCTCCTCAGGGAGGCGCAATGTGCAGCGCCCTCCTTACCTGTATGTGCGGCCATGGCGTAACTGGCCGACTTCGGGAGGGGGGGGTCTATGGCGAGACGGAAGGGGCCCCCTGCCCCCACCGCCTAAGACCCCCCGGGCGCTGCCTGACGGGCCCTCCTGGCCCGCCCGCTGTGCCAACGGCGTAGCCGGAGAGAGAGCGGATCCCGCTCCCTCTCCCGCTCCGCGGCCTCCTTCTGCGACATCACCACTTCGCAGAAGGAGACCATCGCCTCCAACGCCGTCTCGCTGTCGACCATCTTTGATAACCATTTCCAACCATACTAGCGGAGTATAGAGTATCGAGAACAATCGTCGGATCGTCGAGGTTAGCCGCTACTTACAGTACGCGCGCGTCTGTTGTTGTTTTTTTAAATACTGTAACATTAACGTTTTTACTTTATGAAATATTTATCATCAGCGGCATCAGTGTCGATGAATTAGTTTGGATTTCCGAGCACTCAATATCGGCAGTGACGTCAAACTAGGTATTCAAAACTCGGCACCCTTCATTTCAAAACAAATCGTGACACTTGCGTTTTTTTCTTCTTTATTTTAAATAATGGCTTCATGCGTCTAGCACATTTAGCCAGTGTCAAGTAAGTGATATATTAATTATAATTTAAAATAATATAATTAACAAACCAAACTAATATAATTTATAGTAAATGAAAATGAGTGGTGATAAAGATGATAAATCGAAGATGAAATACCCACCCCTAAACCCCTTGAGTCCTCTGTAAAGATGTGGGACTATACTGAGATCTCACATGGACTCCTTGAGAGAAAATTTGAAAAGTGATGTTGCACCGTTTTGTTGGATTTACCAACACTAATGTATGTTCACAAACACTTAACGGTTAATAATCCACCGTTATTACACATTAATGATGGAAATATCACAAATTTTAGAAAATAAAACAAAACTGCAGATATGACGCTTCACTTTCCCGCCAAGAAGTCGACACTTGCGTTATCTATATCTGTGATGTGGACCTGACATTGTCAAAAATTAATGAGTAGTATTATTAATAGCCTATTATGAAAGAAAATGATGAAGATGATGGGGAGGGGCATGGAACATACAGTTTTTTTAATCTCGTATCCAATGTAAATTTTCATTATTATATTATGGTCCCTATTTTATGTTCATTGAATGGTTATAATCGCTTTCATTGTGACGTCAACCGCTTTCACTATGGGTATTCTATTGTCAACTGATTATAAGGCAGGGTGTCGTAATGGACGACCGATATGGCTTGGTGGCGAGAATGCCCGCTCTCCGCTCCAAGGTCGTGGGTTCGATTCCCACGCAGGACAAATATTTGTGTGCATGAACATTAATACTTTATGTATATTAAGTATTCATTTACAACAAAATAGTATTTATGTATGTTTATCCGTTGTTTAGTATACATAACACAAGTTCTTAATGATACTTATCTTGGAACTAAATGATTGGTGTAATTGTTAAAAAAAACACGAATATTTTGACGTAAAACTCTATGAAAAGCCTATAGTGATTTATTATATAAATTGTGAGTAAATGTTACATATAATAATAATATTGTCTAAATATTGTTTATAGAATAATTAAGTACGTAGTTCTGTAATAATATGTTTAAGTTCCCTCTCAATTTGCAGTGCCCCTACGGGGTATCAGTATTCATTGTATTACTTAGGTACCTACTTGTTTACTTGATGCAATAAAGATTTATGATTTATGTAAAAAAAAAAAATGACACTATAGTTAAATAAAGTTATTTGTTATTACATCTGTCTTATAAGTCCACTGCTGAACATTGGCCTCCCCAATAGATTATGTTCCATTGGGTGTGATGGCCCATAATCACCACGCTGGGCAGGCGGGTTCGTGATCGCAGTTCAAGCCAGTACGCAGGATGACGCTACTGCCTATCATTCGGTAGGATTTCTTTTTGTCGACTCTTAGGCCTATAGTACACGGCGTATTTTAAACGCGCCTACGACGCGCAGATGACGCGCGTATACGCGCTTCAAACACAATTCGAACGCAACCTAGTAACCTAAGCACACGGGGCGAACGTGAAATGCGCCTCTACTGCGCTTATGCGTTTTGATCAGAGACTCCTCTTCTTCAGTTGCACAATGCTATTTTCAAGTGCTATGTAATAGTTTATGAAATAAAGAACTTTTAACTTTTACTTTACTTTACTGACTAAAGTCCAGATCTGCGCTGGAGACACGAGCAGGAGACTAGACAACGCAACAAATTAATTATTGTACAAGCTACGATAACATGATCTCATTTGATAGATATTGTAAGAGAATATTCAAGCAATATTCCTGTTGCCCTAGACTTAAGCTTAGGGCCCAGGGTCTGCTCACTGGTCCAACCATGTTTTGCTGAATATCAGTTGTTACATTGAGCGACTGCTGTCTGACCTCCGATACCCAGAGGGAAACATCATTCTATGGTTACATAAGCTGTTAAGATATTGGCAGGCACTGACATCCTAGTAACGACTGCCATAGATGTTACTGACAGCCGGGACCAACGGCTTAACGTGCTTTCCGAGGCACGGAGTATGCGGTAATCACGCATATAACTTCGATTAGTCATAGATAATGGTTAGAACTAGAGACCCTCTGAATTTGAAGATAGGATTCGCCACTGGGCTATCGCTGCATGAATACAGAAGCATCTTTGATATCCCAATCACAAGAAACCGCGAAAGTTCAATATCCTCAACTAGTTTAGGTACTTACAACAACTAACTCCACAACCGAAGCAACCAACAGAAATTTAAGTCCAGATTTATACATATTTAATTTCGAAGAACCAGTGTTTAGCTAAGCAAGAATGTTAATGAGCTTAGTAATGTTTCTAACCGGCTTTTATAACAAAGAAACATCCTGTGGTATAAGGAACAGTTGCAATTCGTCTCACTAGAGTATTTAGGAATTTCTTCAAAGTAATCAAAACTATTTGCAGAAATACAAAGCACAATTGAATTTGACGTGACGGTTACTGATGGGCAAATCGGCCTTGGGGATTGCAGGAATTGCATTCGATGTATTGATTTAGTAGTTCTTTTTTTACGTATTTATTTATTTATACGGAAGCGCTCGTAGCTCTTCGGTGATTGGTGGTCGGAAAAGATCACCAAAGTACAGCAGAGTTTACAGAGATAAGTCCTTAGACGACCGCGGGCGGGGTGCCAGAAACAACAAATCCCCTAGTACTGGCCCCTCGCCCCTTTTTCAACAGCGGTGGGCGTCTTCGGAAGTTTTTTAGTGGGTAGGAATGCGGCGGTCGCGTCTGCCGCATAGAGTCCCACACCCCCTCACGGTATTCCCCTTTGGCCGGGAGATAGTGCGTATATGCATTTTGTTAGCGACGTAAAACAAAAAAAAAAGGTAAGTCCTTAGATGGTTGACCGTTTATGTGCCATTTGATATCAAATGCTCCCGTGCTTTGGAAGGCACGTTAAGCCGTTGGTCCCGCTTATCACTAAACGTGATAGTAGTTAAGCCATATTAGAGGCCAAATGGGCGGCTTGAAAAATTTTAACAGCAGGACGCCATACACCTGCCTCCGCCAATACGCGCTGGGTCATCGTGGTGGAGTATGACCCAATACCCTTACACCTCAGTAGTGGGACGTTAATGGGCTGAGATGCTGATGATATTAATTTAATTACACTTCCTGCTATAACTGAGCACAAACCTCCTTTCACGTACCATGGTGGTATTCAGAGGTATTCAGTTCATACTTCCCCATGCTGACCCCGTGCGAATTGTCGAATATTTACACTTTATTGACTAACATAAAAAATATATGAAGCCTTTTGTACCAAGTGTGGTATGGTAGGTACTAGGTAGTGGGAAACGATCATAAAAATAAAGCAAGGTTCACAAAGGACAGTTTTTGGATGGGTAATCAATTGTGTTACATTAAATATTCTACTACCGATATAGCAGCAATTTAAATACAAGTTAAATACAAGTTAATTTTGTTGTCATACATGCATACATAGTTGCCATACAGGCTCCATAATAATGGTCTTAAATATTATTAATACTATCTTATTTGTACATTATGGTTTTGCAGTAAAGCATTGAATTGAATATTAGTGCAGTCACATACACTTTTTTTTGAATTAAATTAATGCGTATTTAACTTGACTTCGAATAGATAGGGATTTTGGGGCTAGGCTCCTCATCTACCTTTGAACAAAATTAGGGTGCCGCAGTATGCGAATTAATACTGCTTGACTAATCACCGTTTTTTGGAGGGACAAGGACAGAGCAAAACCAATGTTAAGGACACTATCATCTTTTTTTTCTTTTTTTTAGTATCGTCTGTAAAAAAATGCTGCTTACGCACTGTCTCCCGGCCAAAAGGGGGAGACCGGGAAGGAGTGTGGGGCTCACTGCGGCAGACGCGACCACTGCAGTCATACCCACTAAAAAACTTCAGACGACGCCCACCGCTGTTGAAAAGGGGCGAGGCACCAGTGCCTGGGTTTGTAGCTTCTGGTACCCCGATCATTATCTTTGATAACCATTTCCAACCATACTAGCGGAGTATAGAGTATCGAGAACAATCGTCGGATCGTCGAGGTTAGCCGCTATCTACAGTACGCGCGCGTCTGTTGTTGTTTTTTTAAATACTGTAACATTAACGTTTTTACTTTATGAAATATTTATCATCAGCGGCATCAGTGTCGATGAATTAGTTAGGATTTTCGAGAACTCAATATCGGCAGTGACGTCAAACTAGGTATTCAAAACTCGGCACCCTTAATTTCAAAACAAATCGTGACACTTGCGTTTTTTTTTTCTTTCTTTTAAATAATGGCTTCATGCGTCTAGCAAATTTAGCCAGTGTCAAGTAAGTGATATATTAATTGTAATTTAAAATAATACAATTAACAAACCAAACTAAAATAATTTATAGAAAATGAGTGGTGATAAAGATGATAAATCGAAGATGAAATACCCACCCTAAACCCCTTGAGTCCTCTGTAAAGATGTGGGACTATACTGAGATCTCACATGGACTCCTTGAGAGAAAATTTGAAAAGTGATGTTGCACAGTTTTGTTGGATTTACCAACACTCATGTATGTTCACAAACACTTAACGGTTAATAATCCACCGTTATTACACATTAATGATAGAAATATCACAAATTTTAGAAAATAAAACAAAACTGCAGACATGACGCTTTACTTTCCCGCCAAGAAGTCGACACTTGCGTTATCTTTATCTGTGATGTGGACCTGACATTGTCAAAAATGAATGAGTAGTATTATTAATAGCCTATTATGAAAGAAAATGATGAAGATGATGGGGGGGGGCCCCCCCCATGGAACATACAGTTTTTTTAATCTCCTATCCAATGTATATTTTCATTATTATATTATGGTCCCTATTTTATGTTCATTGAATGGTTATAATAGCTTTCATTGTGACGTCAACCGCTTTCACTATGTGTATTCTATTGTTAACTGATTATTAGGCAGGGTGTCGTAATGGACGACCGATATGGCGTGGTGGCGAGAATATCCGCTCTCCGCTCCAAGGTCGTGGGTTCGATTCCCACGCAGGACAAATATTTGTGTGCATGAACATGAATACTTTATGTATATTAGGTATTTATTTACAACAAAATAGTATTTGTGTATGTTTATCCGTTGTTTAGTATACATAACACAAGTTCTTAATGATACTTATCTTGGAACTAAATGATTGGTGTAATTGTTAAAAAAAACACGAATATTTTGACGACAAACTCTATTAAAAGCCTAAAGTGATTTATTATATAAATTGTGAGTAAATGTTATATATAATAATAATATTGTCTAGATATTGTTTTTTGTTGATTTCATATTTGTGTTTTGGTGAGTTTGTTAGTTTATAGAATAATTAAGTACGTAGTTTTGTAATATGTTTAAGTTCCCCCTCAATTTTCAGTGCCCCTACGGGGTATCAGTATTCATTGTATTACTTAGGTACCTACTTGTTTACTTGATGCAATAAAGATTTATGATTTATGTTAAAAAAAAAATACACTATAGTTAATTAAAGTTATTTGTTATTTCATCTGCCTTATAAGTCCACTGCTGAACATTGGCCTCCCCAATAGATTATGTTCAATTAAGTGTGATTGCCGATAACCACCACGCAGTTCAAGCCAGTACGCAGGATGACGCTACTGGCTATCATTCGGTAGGATTTCTTTTTGTCGACTCTTAGGCCCATAGTACACGGCGTATTTTAAACGCGCCGACGACGCGCAGATGACGCGCGTATACGCGCTTCTAACGCAATTCGAACGCAACCTAGTAACCTAAGCACACGGGGCGATCGTGAAACGTGCCTCTACTGCACTTATGCGTTTTGATCAGATACTCCTCTTCTTCAGTTGCACAATGGCCTCGGTTAAGACAATACTGCTTACGTTGGCTTTAGTACTTCTTTAAAAAAGATCAATCAATGTAAACGCAACAAGCAGCGTCCACGGCGCCGAAGACGCGCGTATTTTAAACGCGCCGACGACGCGCAGATGACGCGCGTATACGCGCTTCAAACGCAATTCGAACGCAACCTAGTAACCTAAGCACACGGGGCGATCGTAAAATGCGCCTCTACTGCGCTTATGCGTTTTGATCAGAGACACCTCTGCTTCAGTTGCACAATGGCCTCGGTTGAGACAATACAGCTTACGTTGGCTTTAGTACTTCTTTTAAAAAGATCAATCAATGTAAACGCAACAAGCAGCGTCCACGGCGCCGAAGACGCGCGTATCTGAAACGCGCGTCGTCGGCGCGTTTAAAATACGCCGTGTACTATGGGCCTTACGACTCCCCGTGAGATGAGAGGGGGTGGCACTATTCTAGGCCGGTATCACACGATAAACAATATTTAAGTATTCTTAATAATAATAATATGAATTAATAAAATGAGTTATTTTAATTGTTTACTATTTTGGCAAGCCAGATAATGCCTATGCAAATTGAAATGAAATAAATGATACCACAGATAAATAATGGTAATGCCTTATTTGAAATTGGAACCTCATTTAGAAAAATCTTTTTGGAATCACGGCTTGACTTAAGATGAAGAATGAATTATTTCTATATGACAATAGAACTCTTTGTAGATAAAAGAATCCTATGTGTTATCTAAATATTTCAACACCAAATTGTAACAAAATCGATCCAAAAGAAAAAAAAAATTTAAACAAATTATTTCTTGCAATTATATTATTGATAATAATATGGGTATATAGGAATCCTACAAAGACCTAAGGAGCCCAAGCTAACCTCACCTGCCGATCAAAGGACGAGGCTTTGGCAAACATAACAGTGCCCGGTAAGCGGCAATAGGCTCGCCACCTAATACGTGGGACCAACTATATAATTGGCGATGTGTGTTCGTATAATATGCCTCTGCCTACCCCAGGGGTTTTGGGGGAAACTGGCGTGAATGTATGTATGTGGGTCATTGTCAAATTTTGCGCAGGTAAATGTAACTTAATGTGATATTATTTTGAAATAAATATGTGCTAAGATATTGCTTTTTTTTATGTCCGTGTCTGTTAAAACAACTGATTTATCATCTATTATAGTTAGCCACGATGTTTAACCAATAATTTAAGATTTATTCCAGATATAGTGGATCAAGGTGTAAAAAATTACAACTTTGTTACCAATACGTTTTATTTTTTATTAAGAAATTAAAGAAGTCAGTCACAAATATTTTGGCAAAAACATGAAATAATCTTACATCTTTTACATATAATTAGAATCATCACAGTCTTTTTAAAGTTTAATAATCATAAATCTAAACTCTTAAACAACTCTGTTACTTCCTGAATATTAAAATACCTTAAATTCTACCCAAATCCTCTAAATATCTATATATTGACAGCTAACTGAAACATTATACTGTGTAAATATCCAATAAATTAACGCTTTGTGTTATTTGCTATATTATATTGACTGGCTTTTCTATAAAGTCTTATTATCTTCTTTAATCTTTGGGACAGAAAAGAAACAGAGTTGTAACACAGTAACATAGTTGTTCTTTTTATCGTAGCTTACGTAATAAATTGTACGTAGTTCAGCTTGAGATCTAAATAGCTTAAAAAATAAACTGTAATATTAATCAAAATTAACTTATAATTTTAATTTACCAATCAAGAGCTTTCTTTCTTACATTTTCTTATCATTTATAACAATAGAAATTAGATTATTTTGGAAGAGTAGTTCCAAATGTAAAGTTACTTATTTCTCAAATATATCTAAGGGTGTATCAAATTGATAGTATACTCTTTTACCTTTGCAGACTTGTTTAGGTTCTGGAACAATGGCAAGTAAATTATCAAAGGGCTCATAGGATAAATCAGTCTCAACTAATTTGAATTTTGTTACAGTATCGTTATTATCGTATTGCCTTAAAAAACATAATTTTAACATCACCATCTTCTTCTACTTCAGACAATGCCTTACCCAGATAGACGTAATTCTGCTTTAAGCTGGAAACTTTCACTGAGACGCAAACACCTTGTTTTATTTTATTAGCATGAATATTTTCCGTTTCAATCAAGGCATCTTCTTTTTCCTTTGATGTGCAGGGTTGTTCTACTGAATAGGTGGTAGAAGGTTTTTGTTTTAAAGATATCAAAGGAGCATCATCATCCTCGGAGTCAGAGCTAAAGACATCTCTGTAAAACCTTTTTTTTTTTTTTGGATGGAAAATCATCTAATGACCTTCTCCCGCTGTGGGTGGAGCGGAAGGGTGTGTCAGACTTTTACTGACTAAAAACCATCCATGTTCCTTCTTGTGCCTGCTACGTCCAGAGGCCGCGGTAACCCTTTCGGACAGTCCCGCAGATCTCTGTAAAACCCTGTTGTTCTCTTTTGATAAAGGTTGCTTATATCGGACAGGATACTTTTATCGCAAATGGTGGGAGTTGATTGTTCCACTGCAGATTTCAATGGATAGTAGTCCTTTGGATTCATGCAAGTACAAAAGCCGCGCTGACAAAAAATAGCTTCTCTATCTATCTCTAAATAGCTTTGATCTGTTTCTTTTTACTTGCTTTCTGCCGCGAACAGCCACTGATGTAGAGTTAGGAGTGCTTTCACGGGAAGTAGACGGCTGAGGTGTTGACAAATGACGATAAGCTCTTAAAATAACTTGATGTTGATCGGTGGGGGCTGGACTATTTGACCCCTCATTCAAGTGATGACTCTGGAGTGTGCATAATAATACTGAGAGTTCTGGCTGTATCTCTTCGCCTAGCATTAGCAGATCGCCATTTCTTCTTTATTGCTCGATGTTCACGTGTCGTTAAATCTCGTACTAAGTGTTTGTTTGCGTGGCATCTTTCTCTATCTTTTCTTTTGGTTTCTTTTTCCTTTTCTGGATTATATCTACGGTGTTCCCGGTATCTTCGCTGCTTTTCAGCAGGCGTTAGAGGCATTTTGAAAACATAAACCACGCACAATATCCTGTAACAATGAGTTGTAGGTGTTATTTATAATTATTTAGATTTATTTGTATGTAACAAAGTTACCCATTGCTTGGTACAACCGATTGTAAAAAAAAATGTCATTTGAACACACACAATTTTAGACAAGTGAAAGAATACAATGGCTTACACAACTCTGTTACTTTTTAAACCACTCTGTTACCATACGCCAGTAACAGAGTTGCGCGGTAACAGAGTGGTAAATTTCACATTTCATTATACATAAGGCATGAAATAAGTGGTAAAGTAAATATATTTCATGCACATGTAACACATTTACCGCTTAGACAACATACTGAACGTAAACTAAAGAAAATACAATAATTTACTCACGTGAATATGTAGGTAACAGAGTGGACGCGCAATTAAAACACGCGGCACGTTTAACAGCTTGCGGCCGACTGTCAAGCGACAGACCCATCCCCCCGCCCGAACGAACTACCGCGACGAATGCAGACATCCCTCCCAAGATAAAACGGTTTCAAAAGCAGCGCCATCTTTATTTTGAGTTGTGAATTAGTTAGTAAAATAGTAGTTCAAACGTTTTAGAACAATACGTGGGACAATGTTTAAAAAAATATTTAAAAACATAATTTTAATACTGACTGATTTTATAATATATTTTATGAATATTCATAATACTCCGTTAATGATAATCATTTATTTTAAGAAGGTTACCATACTTAAAAATGCAGTTATTTGATCTTTATTATAACGGAATGCTACATGGGACAGGTACAATTTGTAAGGAAAACCATTCTGTTACCACCAATGACCACAATGTTACTTTAAAAAAATATATAAATATCGAAACTGAGTCTTTATTCCAATAAGGGATGTTTGCTAATGCGATGTATTTTGTATTTAATATATAATGTTAAGAGGTTTTGACCTTATTAATAACAAATAAAATTTAAATGTTTAGGGACTCGTTTACCTGCGCAAAATTTGACAATGACCCATGTATATTATTGATAGTCGATAAGAATAGTAAGGGTAAGGATATTGAGGATTAGATATTCAATATATTATTATATATATATAGTCAATATAGTCAACGTAAAATATGTTAATAACTCTAACGGCCGAATACTCAAACGCCACTCAAGTATTTGAGTTCTGCTTAAACCATTGAGCAGCTCTCAAATATCCAAATTCGCATACTCAAACGCAATATGTAAGCAGCTGTTACATTTGAGAGCTGCTCAACTTAAGTTCTACTCAAATGCCACTTAAATGATAAATGGTATACTGAAACGCAACTCAACGATAATCATGTGTCAAATCAGCTGTCAAATGAGTTTGAGCAGCCGTTACATTTGAGAGTGCCCTCAAGTTCTTCTAATTCTGTGAAAAGTTTATTCCAAGTGTTAAACGATGTCTTTATCTTCATTATCATCTCTTTCGGACAATGAAAGACCTACAGTGAGTCGAAGAAATGCGATTAAACTCAATGCAATTGAAAAATACATCGACTTGGAATTCGGTGTCACATAGATTTATTTCATAAACTGTTAAATAGCATTTGAAAACGTCAAAATGAAACATGTGAGTTTATATATGTATAGAGTGTTTTTTTTACATAAATTTTTACGTTTTGTAGGTATATCGAACATTAATAAAAATACATAACTATTTCATACACTTATATTTGTAATTTTTATAATAGAAATATCAAAAATACTGTATGATATGATTTCTCAAATATCCGTAAAGGTGTCGCCAAAAGTCGTCGAGCCTCTTTTGAAACATTACATCATAATGTAAAAGGCCAAAATAGTTAGTAAATAAACTATTATGTATATTTAAAAATAACTTTTAAAAGTAATTCCGTTGTTATTTAATATAATATTGAAACTAATTTGTGTTGTACAAAAAGTTGCGAGAAGATGGTCATGAAGTTGGTTTAGGCTTTTAATTGTTTACAATCGATTTTTTCAAAGTTACGTCTGAATCAAAAAAAATATATAAATTTTTTTTTTGTTTAATTATAATATTCAATTTATACATAAAAAACCAGATGATCATGTTAATATTTGTTCAGCTTGTTTATAGAATATGGACAATGTCTCCGACAGAATTCGCGGGTCTCGTAGATCCTTTATATGTCGAGTCCAAACTGTAAACGCAAAACAATGTTACACACAAATATGATACCTTGAAATTTTTTGCATTTAAAATTATCATCATAGCCCATTAACGTCACACTACTGAGCTCGAGCCTCCTATACCAAGGTGCGAGGGTATCAGGTGCATTTAAAATGCTATAATAAAAATATTTATGACACAAAAAAATTACAAAAAAAAATCAACCCGTCTGCGGCCTTTTAAGAATTCAGTCATTCAGAGTGCCGCAGACATATTATGTTAAACTTTTTGACTGAAAGCTGAGGATAATTCAGCTACATATGAGAGTGTTGTCAAACCATATCCTAGCATTACCCCGGTTGCCCTAGACTTAAGCTTAGGGCCCAGGGTCTGCTCACTGGTCTTAGCAGATTTGGCTGAATTTCAATTATTACGTGCCGCGACTGCCGTCTGACCTCCGCAATCCAGAGGGAAACATCATACTATGGTTAAACCAGGATGTCAGAAGGCACTAAATTCCTAATGACGACTGCCATAGATATTCTAGACAGCCGGCACCAATAGCTGAAGATACTTTACTAGGCACGAAGCGAAGCAAGCAATAATAACGCACATAACTTCGAAAAGTCATAGGTTCGAACCCGAGACCCTCTGAATTTAAACGCTTAGGGCCTCACTACTGGGCTATCGCTGCTCGAACTAGACAACGGATAAACATTATTTTTATAAATGTTTCATTTGTAAATATACTTACAAAATATTGAAAATAATAAAACAAAGGTTTGTACGTATGTTTATAATTATGTTCCGATATGGGAATCGAACCCACGAGTTAAGAGCACATAGGTGCAGGTGACCTCCACGCCATATCGTAATAACTACGTAAACGGCTAATTCAGAGCTGTTGCATCAAAAATAATGTGCCTTATTTAATAACTAATAAGTACGTCTTGGTAGCACGACTAATAGTACAACCCCACTGGTTTATGGCTCGACCATACTATTTATATTACAAGTGTCATCCCAGTTTTCCCTTTCTAAATCATTTAAATATCCCTATTAAATGCTCCAACACCCCTTTCATTTCCTTAGAACCTAACAAGCTTCTTATAAACCGTCTGGTCAAAAGCCTTTCCAAGAGTGTGATCATATGCTTCTCCAAGAATGCTAAGAGTATCTAAGACATATTCATGTTCCTTAATTTCTTTAGAACCTAAAAGGTAATAACTATGTAGATTTTACAAACCTTAGGAGCGTTCTTGCTCATGCATTTATAGGCAAGTATGGCGCGTTCACATCCTTTTTCTCCGTCGCTGACTGCTTCTGCGTTTACTGAAAGCAAATAAGGTTTATCATTTCCAATAATCACCTATATCCCTATGGTGTATAGGGATCCTACCAAGACCTAAGGACTCCAAACCAAACGGATCTGCAAGTGGTGCACCGGTCGATTAACGGACGAGTCTCTGGCGAATATAACAGTGCTCGGCTAGAGGCAATAGGCTCGCCACCTATTACGTGGGACCAACAATATACTTAATTGGCGAAGTGTGGGCGTATAATATGCCTATGCCTACTCCTTCGGGGAAAAAGGCGTGATTGTGTGTATGTATTTCCGATTTTAAATTATTAGACAGAGAATTAATTTATTTTAGTTTCAACCAGCTCAGGAATATATTATTTTTATGACATAAGGTTTTACTCAAGCTCTCGCCCTATCTGATAGAAGGTGTTTATCAAAGTCAATGGACGCTTGCAGCACCAGGTGCATTACTTTTAAAAACCGTTAAATCCCTTTTTTGAAGCACCCCCATGCCGTTGTCACTGTGCATGTTTTTACGAACGACCACAATTATCAGTCTCAACTACCTTGATCCAACTAATTCTCGCTAACAGTTTAATTAAATGAAATAGTTAATAAAGAAAATAAAATGAAAAACTCAACAATATATAATTTAAGCCAAAAGTGATCTAGATCAATGTCCATATTTTTGTTTTTGTCGGTTAAGTTTTATCCAAGTAGGTTGGACGGCAGATAATACGAGTACCTACTGGTGTAGGTTGTACAATAATGAACAACACTTCTGTAAAAAGAATATTCTAGAAGGTAGATAATAATAAAGTTGCTACATACTAGAAGAACAAGAATGCAGAAAGTCTCCGATGATTGCAATTTCCTCTTCATCGTTGAACACTTTTCTGGTTAAATCCAACACTGTTTCCTTTTGCATCATACCTGCTGCATCCAACTGTAAATAGTAAATTTTTGATTAGTTTTAATCACCAACGTCCAATGAGACAGATTGCATGCAGTTATGCATGGTTAGCATCAGACTAGTCAGATCTTCCGTCCTTCTTTCGATTGGAAAAGACAAAGAGGAGAATTTCAGAACTTGTCTGCTTTAATAGCTATTTGTTCTTCTATATGCCCTGTGCATTGCCCTAAGTGGCTTGCAAATTTTTTGAGCTATGTCTGTTATTTCAGTTATTTTACGGATCTCCTTATTTCTGATTCAATCTCGAAGTAAAAGTCCCAAGAAAACCTGCTTCATAGCTGAGCATATTCTGAGCTTTCTTTTGATAAAAATCGTGTGCCTGGGATCTCACGACAAATCGACTTGCATCGAGTTGAATACATCATTGTCAGTACTAGGCAAGAGAAAGATGTCGTTCTTAGAAAACTGATAATAGCCCTTATCGTTAGGGCTTAAACATCTCAGGATAATTCTAATCATAAACACTCACATTTAGTGCTATTGCTGCACATATAAAATAGGTTTTGTATAGGGATCCTAATAAGACCTAAGGAGCCCAAGCCAACCTCACCTGCCAGTGTTGCACCTGCCGATCAACGGACGAGGCTCTGGCGAACCGGTAAGCGGCAATTGGCTCGCCACCTATTACGTGGCACCAACAATATTATTGGCGAAGTGTGGGCGTAAAATTTGCCTCCGCCTACCCCTTCGGGGAATAAGGCGTGAATGTATGTATGTTGAATATATATTATAGTCTGTCAACACTTACTATTCCAATGTCCTTCATAACACAAGCCAGGAAGCAAGGGACTCCATCTCCCCCTGGCAAGACTTTGTTCCTTAGGTCTTTAATGTCATCAGCTCCTATGGGGTTTGTCTTGAAACACTCTTTACCAATGTCCTCGATATGCTGCTTTATAGTTGCTGCCTGCTCTGGTGTCATGGCCTACAAATTAAAAAATAATACTTATAATATATTTTTTTTATTTATAACACATATAAATTCTAACCAACAAGGCACTGAGTAAAATGCTAAAGAATATTTACTTAGTTAGCGGTGTGTGCTTGCAGCTAGAATCTAGAAAGAGGACGTAGCACACCTGCCTTCACCAATTCCCACTGAATCTTCGTGGTGGATGACCTGAGTTCTATCAGCACTCGAATCAAGAAATTTGAGAAATCGTTCCTATCTATTAGACTATTAAGCTCTGGAATTTGCTGCCGGCTCATGTGTTTCCTAGTTCCTTATAACCCGGGTCTTTTAACCGAGGCGTGAAACGGCATTCTAGCAGGCCTCCATGAGTGGTTGCGCTTTGTATCGTGCTTATTTCACGGTATAAAGCGCCTTCACTGCATCGACTGCTTACTATCAGGCAGGATGTAGTCATTATGACGAGTCACAATAACGTCTTAGTTCAAAATACAATCATAGATAAGTTGCTAAATTCGGTGTCAGAATATCTTACTCTGCGGTGTTTCATCTAGAAGTATTCCGGCTAAAGGGTTGCCAGAATACCTCTCACTTCACTCAATTTTACGAAAGGAGGCCTGAAACCAGAAATGTGACATAATAATGCTGAGATAAGGATAAAGATGAAAGATCCACTTACGTCTGTGGAGTATGGCTGCAGAGCCAAAAAGCACAGGCAGCTCAGGAGAATTGTTGATTTAAACATTTTATAGAATTTGTTCCTCAAATTTCTGTTGAACGGGTGAATCAGCTATTGTGTTTGACAATTTTTCACATGAGACTTGTGTATTTATAGTCAGCCTAATACGAAATTTCTGAAATAATGAGAGTTAAGAATATATAATTAGACATGCCAAATAACTATAGAAGTAACATGTCGTATGTAATTTTGAGGCCAGTTAATTATCATCAAATTTCGGAATGTCCCTGACAGGACTGAACCATTTTCACAGACACTAACTCGATATTTTAGTTAATTATTATTTCAGTTCAGTGTTTTAACTGCCTCCCATAAGTTGGGTATACTCAATAAGGTGAGGCGGTTTTTTACTCCCTAGCTGCGCTGTTTGTTATTTAAGACTCAAGTGCGATTAAGTGTAGAGTATCTTTGGGACGGTTCTGCTAAGTACCTCCTCGACGCACTTGACAGACTGCAACGGCGAGCGGTTCGCATTATAAGGGATGCTGAGGTAACAGCCTCACTCAACTGCGTAAAAACATTGCATCTCTTAGTGTCCTCTACCGGAACTACTATGGCGAGTGTTCTGAGGAGTTTTTCGATCTCATCCTGCCCTCTTCTTTCCTCTCCCGAACAACACGTGCTGGTCTTAGAAACCATCCTCATACTGTGCAGACTTTCAGCACTCGAACCAAGAAATTTGGGAAGTCGTTTCGGAGCAAGACCACTAAGCTCTGGAATTCGCTGCCGACTCATGTGTTTTCTATTTCATGTGATCCCGGGTCTTTTAAGCGGGGCGTGAAACGGCATTTTAGCAGGCCTTCATGAGTGGATGCGCTTTGTACCGTGCTTATTTCACGATATGAAGCGCTTTCATTTTTTATTCTACTGCATCGACTGCTTACCACCAGGCAGGATGTAGTCATTATGACATGTCACATAGAAAAAATTTTATTTTTTTCTGAATTCAAAAAATCCTTTGCCGAATTACGGTCAATGGTAAATTTTTAAGCTTGAATTCGTTTCGTAAATGAAACTTTATTCGTTTAGCATCTATGCTAAATGTGTAAAGTCTGTTTGGGTAATTTATTGATTCAGGCGTTACTTAGCGGAAATCCATTGTAAGCAAGTGATAGATTAAAAATATTTTTGTAACAATTCCCGCGCTACTATAATTTCCCGAAAATTTGAGAAATTATTCAACACGACACGTGTTTCGCCCTTACACAGGGCATCTTCAGGTAAGATAGGAGCCTCAGAACAACGATATCTTCACGACCAACGCTGAAACGAGAGAATTGTTACTTAATATTGCCTTTTGCCGCTTAAAGGCAGGGCCTCGTCTGTTGTTCGGCAAGTTTACCACTTTCAGGTGCGGTTGGCTTGGGTTCCTATGGTTTTGTAAGGATAATATGACTTTTTGTATAAAAAATTGGTTGCCTGTAAAGTCGGTATACGGGCGAAAGTTTTACGTGACAACGACTTTGAGTGGTAAAATAATTTTAATGTGAATATTCATTCGTATAGTAGGAAGAAGGATGAAATAATAGTAACAATTTAAAACATTTATATATACAAAGAATTATATTTGAGAATTATAACCATGCCCGAGTGGAAGGGACGCGTGCCTCTCACTCGCTCTCATTGTGAGCGCATAACTTGAGCGGAGCGTAACGCAGTTTCTTGAAGTGTCACCCGGCAAACCAATTTATAAAACGTTGTCACGTCAAAATTTAACTATTGCTAAAGTGATTAAATCAATACAACTGAGCTTACGACCATATAATCTTGTATCTTTAAAGCTGAAACTACAATGCTGGTACATTCATTACGCTTTACATTTTATAGGTCATTTTCCAATATTGCTTCACAAAATCACTGTAAATTGCCACAATTATTTAACGGACTATAAAAACATCAGTTTATATTATTTGACACATTCACACGTTGGGTTTTGTTAAGTTTAGTGTTCAAAATGTTGCAGTTTGTCTTTCATACTACAATTCTTTGTGTTCTAATGGGAACCGTAGTTAAAGTAAGTCTATTTTTTTGTAAATATGCATACTTCTGTATAGGGTGTATATAAATAAATATTTTGTTTTCAGACAATTACACCAATTATTTAGTTCCAAGATAAGTATCATTAAGAACTTGTGTTGTGGATACTAAACAACGGATAAACCTACTTAAATACTTTTTTTTTGTAAATACATACTTAATATACATAGGAAAACACCCAGATCAGAACAAATATTCATGTTCATGCACACAAAGATTTGTCCTGTGTGGGAATCGAACCCACGACCTCTGGAGTGAAGTGCAGGTATACTGACCTCAACGCCATATCGGTCGTCGAAAGGTATATGTAACTAAGTATAGGTAACTAACTAATTCTAACAAGATCTGAGGACCTTAAGCCAACCTCACCTGCAAGTGGTGCACCTGCCGATCAACGTACGAGGCTCTGGCGAATATAAAAGTTCCCGGCAATAATACGCCACCTACTACGTAGGACCAATAATATAGAATGATATTGGAACATATCATTCTTAAACTTTTCTCTAGTTTTCAGTTACAGGTACTATTGTGCCTATGACTAGTAAGTTATTTATCAAAAAAATATGTTATCATTCCCCTCACCCTATATTAGCATTAAAACCAAAAAAATGTTAGACTGTTGAAAACACTTTGTTTTCTTGTTCTTTCGACCATTCGGCAATGGAATTCTCTGCCGGCGCATGTGTTTCCCTACTTCTTAGTCCCGGGTCTTTTAAGCAAGTTGCGCTTTAAATACAGAACTATTCAACTCTTATCAAGAGAGGTCCAAAAATATTTCTCATACCATTTAAAATCATAACGATCATTCTTCATAAAAAATAATAACCGAAACTCATAATCATTGAAATAAATAACTATAACATTCATAAATGTGTTTTACTATACTTTTTGTTTTTATAAATTTCTTAACCAGAAATATTTTATCCATATTATTGAAAATCATAAAATCATAATGCTACAAGTACCCCAAAAATGCGCGAGCCGAGCGGGCCGCGGCAGCGGCCGGCGAAGCGGCAGAAACTAATTTTTGATAGAAAAGTAGACAAGACGTAACGACAGATACGTACATTTTTAGAACCCTTTATATTTGGTCATAGGTTCCAAGTGATAAATTTAAAACAGATGTTTTCCTTGACAGAAATATTTTTTTGATAGAAAAGTAGACAGACACAACTACAGTGTGTCTCAATTTCCATAGTGGTCTCAATTTATTTCAAAATGTGAGATTGACAAGATGATGAATGAGACGCTAGGAATTGCATTGAGCTCGTGACCCCGAGACATGACTTGTTAAATCAATCTTTTTTTATTTGGCGCAAACAGCCCAGACAGGTCCGGGAAACCTGGTGGTCGGAAAAAAGTAATGTGGAATTGCAATAAAGCAGAGTTCAAATTGGTACATTATTATATGTGGTAAGTTTAGGCTAGATGGCCTTATAATTCGGTCACATACGCCGGTGGTGACATAAGGAAGTAGAGGGGGCGTGACACACTGCGCCTCTCTGAGGAGGTCCTCCAGGTTCTGATTTGGGGGACGTTGGCCGCGGGCGGGGTGTCAAAGCCTTATACTTATACTTTGGCACTGGCCACCCGCCCCTTTTTCAATTGCGGTGGCCGTCATCGGCGGAAGATTTTTACCGGGTTGACCGATTTGTACCGGACTACTGGCGGTCGCGTCTGCCGCAGTGAGCCCCACACTCCCCTCTAGGTCCCCACTTTGGCCGGGAGGCAGTGCGTAAATGCATTTTGTTACCGACGTAAATAAAAAAAAAAGCCAGTTAGCAAATTTCTAACACAGGGACTACCGTACCGACGGCAATCTGCACTGTCAGCGTGCTGTATTGATCGGAATCCTTATCACTTTGGTTTTTAAGGATCCTCCTTTCCTTAGGCCTCTGGAAGACGTTAACAGGCCTTTATGAAGGTATCATTAATGAAATATCTACTTTAAAACCTTCACTTAAAATACAATATTGCCGAAAGCGCTGATTTAGGGGTAGAATATTATGCTCTATAGCTGTTAAACTGACTCAGATATCATTAAAAAGAGTTTATATTTCAGACTGATTCATTGGACGAACTAAAGCAATCCTATACAAACATTTTAATGGAATGTGCGAAGAAATACTCGATCACTCCAGCGGACATAGTACAGCTGCAAGATAAAATCATGCCTAAAAACAATAACGCTAGGTGCATGTTCGCATGTGCTTACAAGGCTACTGGAATGGTAAAAAAACAATGCAATTATTACTCATTTTATAACACAACTCCTAAGGTCTTTCCTTTAATCGCTGCTAGAGGCGCTTGTGTCCAGTAAGGTCTGCAAGACAAATTTTCATACATTGATACATACATACTAGTGATGTTCCGAATATCCGTATTCGTATCCGTATCCGCGGATATCCGAAGCAAAAGATAAATCGGTATCCGTATCCGTGTCCGTTACTTTTCACGCGGATCTTTTACGGATCTTTTTCAGGTGATTAAGTGGAATTATTAAATAAAAAACTCTAATTAAATAATAATTCTACTTAAGTAAATTAATACTGCGTGTCATATAAAGTTTAAACATTAGCTTACATGAGTGAGTAAGGACAGGAAAAATTAAAAAAGCTTGTAAGTGATTAATCATAATTGAAATTAATGGTAAATTGTATTTCAAAAAAAGCAACTTCGCAGCTGAATAAGAAAATAAAGATCCGTATCCGTATCCGCGGATCTTTACACTAAATATCCGTATTCAGATCCGTATCCGCAGATATACATTTTTAACGATCCGGCACATCACTAATACATACACTCACGTACATATAATCACCTAGGAGCCCTGTACACCCTATTTTCATGAATATAATGATTTGTCTCGTAAAGGAATTAAACCTACGACCTCTGACAAAACTAAACTGACAAACCTTGACAAATTCTGACAAAAAACCCATTTGCTTTTATTTCTTTATTGTGGTACCGCTCATATCTCTTTCATTGTTGTTAAAAAAATATATCGAATTTCCATTTTGTGTGTGAATGTTTGACGAATCTAAATGATCATGTTGATCTTAAAGACAATAAAGTATTTTTTTTAATCCTCAGAAGTGGAGTGTAGGCATATCTTTTGACTTACACGACACGCCATACCGCCGGAGTACTCCCCAGTCAAGTCTGCAGTTTAGTGTTAGATTATAAAAGGAGAAGTTTCATACAAGTTTTTAGCTAAAATACCCTGCTAAGACAGCGACTTCAACAAGGCTGGTTTGATTGGTATTAACCTTATTTTTGTCGTCGTCTAAATAAAAAAGAGGGCATAGATAAAGTAACATTTCACAAATAAATATAAAGTTCGAATGCATCAAAATGTTATGAACACAAGCCGTCTCTCAGGCACCGCTTCGTCTAGCCAGGCATACATTTTTTTTATCGCGATTTAAATCCATACAATCAACCTTATGTACGCGAAGTACGCCATGGTCGCATAAGGAGGTAGGGGGGGGGGCGTGACACTTCACCTCTCTGAGGGGGTCTTCCCGTCACTGATAGTAGATTTAAGCCTTGGCACTGGCCCCCCGCCCCTTTTTCAACAGCGGTGGGCGTCGTCGGAAGATTTTTAGTGGGTAGGACTGCTGGCGTTCGCGTCTACCGCAGTGAGCCCCACACTCCCCTCTCGTTGCCCCCTTTGGCCGGGCTTAAAGGCATTAAGTTACCGACGTCAATAAAAAAGGGTGCTAATAAGAATCAGTTTCGAACAGTTCTTACCAGTGAAACCCGATATGTTTTTTCAACCAGCTTAAGTAAAAAGCGCTTAAATCTCTGCGGTGCTAGGTGAGAAACGATCACCGATATGAAGCAAGTTCGTATGCCGCAGATGGGTGACCACTTGCTTCGCAATACCGAGCGCTTCTGGGCTTCGAAATTGAAATTGCACATATTTTTTTCTTCATTTCAAATATTACCTACTTATAAAAACATGTCTTTCGCTTAGATTTAAAGAAATTTTTAATTTTAGTACGATTACGTGAGGTACAGAGTGTAAGAATGAAATTTTAAACTTTTTTTTTTCTTACACTATTTTAAAAAGAAACCTATTTATATAAAGTTTTTCCAAAAATACTTAACATTATTATAAAAAATACAAGACTTGATACTGAAATGGTACCGGCTCAGCAAAAAGTCGGACATTCAATGAAAGTCACGGAGCTGATCTTCCGTGGGTACCCAAAATTATTACAACCAAGAAAAAAAGATATAACAATCTGAAAATACGTATAACAAACAAATATATATATAAACTAACAAAAGAAATACATAAAGCTGGAACACATTTTAATTCACTTTTTTTATGAATATTAAGATACATTTTTGGTATTATAACATAGGTACAGTTATATATTTAGATAACATTAACAGTATAAACATTCCGACTCTCCATTAGGCAATTTCTTAGTATAAGACCTATTTTTACGGTGAAATACACGATAGAATTAACATATAAGACTTGAATGGGGCACTTCACGCCTTTGTACGCAGTCAGAAAGTGTCTGAAAAGGCACGTCTGGCAGTTCATAGAGGTGTGTTGGTACCTACACTAATGTATGGAAGCGAATGTTGGTTATGGTAGAAGAAACATGAGAGTAACATTAATGCAGTAGAGATGAGAGCACTCAGAAATATTCTTGGTGTGAAATTGAGTGATAGGATAAGGAATGAAGTGATAAGCTGGTGTAAAAGAAGATATAGTGACAAGAATTGAGAAAGGTATGCTTAGATGGTTTGGTCATGTTGAGAGGATGAATGAAAGTAGATTAACGAAAGTGATTTATGATGGACAAGTGGATGGAAGTGTTGGGAGGGGAAGACCACGTAAGACCTTCCATGACCAAATACAAAAAATGTTAGAGAAAGGGCAGGTCAAAAGTACCCTAAACCGACGGGCGTGTATGAGGAGGTTAATGAATGTGAATGAAGCTAAAAGTGTGTGCCAAGATCGTAGCAAGTGGAAGGATGTGATCTCTGCCTACGGGAAAGAGGCGTGACATTATGTATGTATGTATGTAAGACTTGAATATAAGCACGCAAAATCAAAGCAAATAAATCTATTTCAAAACTACAATTTACATTTACGACCGTTTGTCAAACATAAAAAGAGAAATGAAAATGCCACCATTATTTAATCTAACAAAAGCCAATGGACATAGGTACTTATCAATTATTTAGTTATGTCGCGTCCTGTACACACGTTACAAGGTCACTCTGTAATTTTACGGTCCGAGGCTTTAAATAATGGGAGACCATATGCAACTGAGTAGGTATATCTATTGCCATGTTCATTAATTACAGTTTGTTTTTTTTTTTTATTAATGTGACACGTCATAATGACTACATCCTGCCTGATGATAAGCAGTCGATGCAGTCCAATAAGAAAATGAAAGCGCTTTATAACGTGAAATAAGCACGCTATAAAGCGCATCCACTCATGACGGCCTGCTAAAATGCCGTTTCACGCCCCGCTTAAGAGACCCGGGATCATAGTAATAGATTGTAATATATTGTCTGCAACTTTGGTCAGTATGACTAATGGGTATTGTATTTTAAGGATGTTCTCAATAAAAGTAATAAACATTATCTTAGACTAAAGATTAGTTTAGAAGCAATTTGTAAGGAGCGTAAACTTGAACACAAATGCTATTATGTTTATCACGATGAGTTAGCAAGACTAACTACAAAAACAAAGGCTTTTTTTTCACATGAAATATGGTACATGAGTGGTATAATGGTATACAAACATCGATATAGTTCGTTCGATTTCGTTTGTACCTAAGTGCAATTTGAACCTAATCGTGGTAGGAATCGAGCCCACGACCTAACTAACAAATGCTATATACATACATAAACTATATACTATATATATACCTACATAAACATAAGCTAAGTAGATACATAAACTTTGACGCGATTGCTTGTCAAATATATCGTAACAATTATACCGTTTACTTATTACACTTTACGAATTATAATCGCATTCTCCCCGTGAGTACGAATCACTGTAAATTATTCTACACGTTCAGGCAAAAAGGAGTTTAATAAACAACGATTTATAAAATAACATATAATAATAATACTATATGATACTTTTACAATTTAACAAAATACAGACACCGAATCCTATGTTAGGTTTCCCTGTGGCATAGGAGTCAATTCCTTCCCAAAGAGAGATAAAATTAATTGTGACGCAACACAAAAGGTACTCCTCAAGGTCTAAACTAAATACAAAAAAGAAAACATACAAAATTTAAGAAAAGAATAGCTATAAAAATGTGTCATAAAAAAAATATAGTTACGTGAATAATATAAGATAAAATATTACTTTTATCTTATATTATTCACGTATATTTTTTTCATTATATTTTTAAATTATTAAAATATATAAAATATTACTGATATTATTCAGTAACTCTCATGCATTTTTATTATGTATAATATAGTTATATAGTATAGTACAGTAAATATAGTTTATATGTAGTGTGTATAATCGTGTAAATATAAGAAACTAATAATTACTATATCAACATAAAATTATAAATTTACAAGACAGGGATTTATCAACTATAAGAAGAACCAAAAATTACGCAGTATGTAAAAAAAGCTATCACAATACTAAATTAATTCAGCGATTCTTTTGTTATCAGGGGGGGCGGTTATATAACCAAATAAATAAAATCTTATCTATATGTAAAAATAATCATATGGAATGCAAAAGGAGTGTTATTGAATGGTTAAAAATACTTAATTATGACGAGACGGAAGCTTTATTGAAGACAAGAAGTTGAGACGTGTTACCTAGGAAGATACAATTTAATATTATATGCATTCGGCCTGCGGATTTATTATTGTATTTATCTAACACAACATAAATTTGTATGTAATTAATATGTTTAAGACAATTAAGTGCACACTATATTCACGTAATATCTAGGGGGGAGCCTTTTATTTTTTTTTGGGATGGAAAATCATTAAATGACCTTCTCCCGCTGTGGGTGGAGCGGGAGGGTGTGTCAGACTTCTACTGACTAAAAACCATCCGTGTTCCTTCTTGAGCCTGTAACACCGGCCGCGGTAACCCTTTCGAACAATCCCGCAAATCTAAGGGGGGGGGGGGGGGCCTGGAGACCAGAAAATATCAAGTCTAAATATAGGCTTAGTTTCAGGGTCCAGTCTCCCACAAAACTACATTATAGTTAGTAATTTATCACTATTGTAAACGTAGCCCTTAAACCAAGTTTTGTGGAAGAAAAATAAATTTGTTATTATTATTATTATTATATAATTTTTAGATGGACGACCAAGGAATGCTCTCTGTGGATGGGGTTAAGAGAATGAGTGAAAAGTATTTTGCAGACAAACCAGAAACTTTGAGTAATGCATCACAGTTTGTAGACGCTTGCAAAAGTGGTGCGTATTACACTGATTTTCTTAGAGGAATACAAAGCTGGTGGTTTTATTTACTAATTAATATATATAAATAACTTGAACATATCGTATGCTTAAAGGAACATCGACCCATTAATAAATAGGTCAGGTTTGAGTTAAAAACTTATAAAATCTTTCTTTTTCTTACTGAGATCGAATCAATGTTAATCAAACGTTGAAAACACAAGCAGAATTACTAATTAATAAATCAGTATCAATTTAATGCGCTTACAAGTAGGACAAGTATTCTTTAGAAGATCTTCTTTTGTGATGACCCAAAAATCGTTTTTTTTAAGTCACTATTCCATTAAGCATGCGATATAATCATTTCATAACTTACATCACATATCAGTTTAAAATTTCCATTGACTGGGATTCGAGTACAAATTTAGGAAGTCACTTAAATCTAGAAGCTAAACTTTCTTCGACAAAAATACAAATAATAATAAATTGAATTGACTCAAATTATCATAGAATTTAAAAAAAAATTACTGAAATGGAATGTAAAATGTAGTTCAAGTACGAGTATTAAATATTAAGAAATTAGAAACAATATGATGTATGGAATTCAGAATTTTGCATTTAACTGAATATTTTGTAAACATTAATCTCTTTCAAAATCTTTTACAGTAAATGATCAGACAGTAACTGACGGTGATGCTGGATGTGATCGAGCTGAATTGATCTTCAATTGTACAGTAGAAAAAGCTCCTTTGGTAACTATTTTTTTAAGTACTTGTATATAACAGAGTGCACAGAACTTCACAAAAGTTTTTTTGTTTGATTATGAAGATGTTGTTTTAATAATATTCTATAGAAAATTTGGCTCAAGTATAAAGTAGAAGCCCAGACAAGATTTGGCGGTTTGAAAATCGGATCAACTCGTGGTGGTGGAGTATGATTTGATTTACCTTTGTTGGTCAGAGGAGACCGGAGCCCAGTGTGTGGGACGTTTTTTTTTAAATAATGGCTTTGAGCTGTTAGCATATTTAACCAGTGTCAAGTAAATAATAATAAATACTATTTCATTCATTTCACTTTCCCGCCAAGAAGTCGAGTGGGACGTTAAAAGGTTTAAATAGTAACATTGTGTACATATATAATAACTTCTTTTTTTCAGTTCAATATTTCCTGAAGCAAAAGAAAATGAGAAGTAGTACCTTTTTACAGTACGAGTAAAATTTTACTTTTTAATTTGTAAATAAAATGATTAGAAACTATTTTGTTTTTATTTTTAAAAATTTTCCTGCTTGTATGATTTTGTGACACAAACCGGAGATTATCCGTAAATTAACAATAGAAATATACTTAAGGATAATCATCTGTTGTTGCAATTGATGTACGACAATACTAGATCCTATGGGGACATCTATATTATTTAATTATTAGGAACAAACGACAGTTACACAATGTAAATTACTAACAATGTTTAAAGTTAGTGTATAGCATATTATTCAAATATATTAATTAATTGTACTAACAGTAACATTGTTTACATATTACTCAAAACTTTAGAATGCTAAACAGAGTTGTAATTAACAGAAAATAATAAGAATGCATGAGGAACAAAATTCATACAAAATAATTTCTTAAGTTTACAGGTGTCTTAATAAACTGAGGGCCTACTCTAATTTAACGCAAATAAAACTTCGTTATACCTATCTCTTTCACTCTCTAGGCATATCATTATCGAGGGGACTTTTCTTTGTTTTTTTATGTAAGAAATAAAGTTACATCATTGAAGACCGATAAGGCGTGGAGTCGAGTATACACGCATACCGCTCTTGAGGTCGGGGGTTCAATTCAATTCACAGAACAAATCTTTGTGTGCATGAACATGAATATGTGTTTTTGTGCTCCTATGAATATTAAGTTATGTATTTACAAAAAAAAGTATTGTTGTATGTTTATCCGTTACTTAGTATCCGTAACACAAGTTCTTAATGATACTTATCTTGGAACTGAATAATTGGTGTAATTGCCAGAAACTATTTATTAATAATTTATATATGATTATTATTACAACTGTAAAAAAGTAAAATAACATAGTAAAAAAAGTAGAATATAGTATTGCCGAACTATTGGATAGAAAAGCTGAAGTAAATTGAACGTCAGTTTATAACGATCACGCCTGTTTCCCCGAAGGGGTAGGCGGAGGCATATTATATGCAGACATTAGACCAACTATATTTCTGGTCCCACATTACAGGTGGCGAGCCTATTGCCGCTTACAATAGGGAACTTTGATGTCCTTCAGATACTCTTCTATTGATCGGCAGGTACACACTTGCAGGTGAGGTTGGCTTGGGTCTTGGTCCCTATGCAATAGTATTTAACCAAACGTGTCACTTTTTTCTATCGATTGTGACGTCACAAGAGCTTTTTAGCGATGAGAAGTCACTGCGCGTGAAACACAGTCAAAAACGAAACTACCCGAAGAATTTGTAACTTGAATTCATAATGATATTTTTTTTAACTCTAGGTGCGATGGCAAATTTTTTTTGATGACGTAACTAAATAATCAAAATAAAAAAAACATTTATTCAAGTTTGGCTCAATAGAGTTCTTGTGAATGTCATACTTATAAACGCCTATTCACTGCGGGCCGGAGCTTGATCGTAAAAGAACGGGCCAGAAAATCGTCAATTATATTTAATTTTAGTTCATAAATTCATTTGAATGGTTCTTTGTCACCAATACTCTGTTAAACTGTTAAAGGGTATGATGTATATGTAGGTAATATATATAATATAGATTCTAATATAATCCAGTCAATCTAAACAGTCGAAGATAAAATAAATACGAAAGAGCTGAAAGTTGATAATAATGTTCAAAACAAAATTAGAAACAAAATTTTAATATGTATTATTATTGGTTCGGTAGCTTAAAAAAAATCGTTGTAAAGGTATCCTACCAGGGTGTCAAAGGATCCTACCAAGACCTTTTTTTTTTTACGTCTGTAACAAAATGCATTTACGCACTGCCTTCCGGCCAAAGGGGGACCGAAAGGGGGTGTGGGACTCACCACCGGCAGACACGACTGCCAGCAGCAATACCCACTAAAAATCTTCCGACGACGCCCGCCGCTTGTTGAGAAAGAGGCGGGGGCCAGTACCTGGGTTGCAGCTTCTGACACCCCGCCTGCGGCCAACGTCCCCCGGACCAAAACAGGGAGGACCTCCTCAGAGAGGCACAGTGGACGCGCCCCTTCTACCTTCCCATGCGACCATAGCGTGTGTGGCCGACTTCCCGGAGGGTCCATGGTTAGACAGCAGGGGCTCCCTGCCCTCACTGCCTAGACCCTCCTGGCGCTGCTGAGCGGGCCCTCCTGGCCCGCCCGCTGCGCCCTCCACAGGTCCCTCTTAGTTTCCCCCCCGGTAGTCAGTACTAAGGGCACCCAGAGTCGTCGGTATCTGGGTGTTACCTTTTCCCGGCCTCCGGGAGGTAATCAGCTCCCCCACCACGCCAAGGTGGAGACCTGTTCGGGGGGATCCTACCAAGACCTAAGGAGCCCAAGCCAACCACACCTGCCGATCAACCGATGAGGCTCTGGCGAATATAACAGTGCCCGGTAAGCTATATATATGTATATATAGTTGATCCCACGTAATAGGTGGCGAGCCTATTACGTGGGACCAACTATATAATTGTCGAAGGCTGGGCGTATAATATGCTTCTGCCTACCCCTAAGGGGAAACAGGCGTGAATGTGTGTGTGTATAAAAAGCCACAAACGTTAGCAAAATGACTAATAAACAGAAATATTAAAGTGATAAAAAAACTACTAACTGGACCAAGATAAAATTATTGAAAATTATCGATTTTATTATGTAATATACTCAATTTAATAAAAATTTTGCAAATCAATTACAGGAAACCTATGTCAACCTATCTTCTACAGTTTTTCTAGCCCAATACGGCGCAATTAGCATATTTTTTTAATGCTTTTTCATATTTTTTTAAGACAAATCTTTGTAAGCAAACGTGAATATTTGTTCTGGTCTGGGTGTTTTCCTATGTATTTAAAAAATGTATATGGATTTAGTGGGTTAGTGATCGCAGTTCCAGCCAGTATACGCAGGATGTCGCTGCTGTCCATCATCTGGTAGGATTTCCCATCGTCGACTCTTACGACTCCCCATAAGATGAGAAGGGGTGGCACTATCCTAGGACGGTACCACACGGTACGGCAATTGATATATATTACAACATAAATGACTATAGTATAGTTTAGTACAATTTAAGTTTAAATGCTGTCCTTCACTTTGTAATGGTTTCGATAAACGTTTAAATGATGAAATTATTGCAAATATTTTCAATTATATTATTTTGATTGGCTTATTTAAATCGGATAGAAAAATATATATAAATTCAAATCAATTTGTTTCACTACACATAATTCACAGTGAGTTTCAGAGTGTAATAGCTTACGAAATTGAAATGTTTTTTCATATATTTTTTGTTGTTTTCGTCATAGGTTATGGTTCTGTTCATGTAAGTTTTATTACAATATATTTTGATATATTGCAAAATTTTTTTTTTATTTTTTTTGTTTATTTATTTATTTAAACTTTATCGCACAAATTAAAATTAAAATGTACAAAAGGCGAACTTAATGCTGCAAGGCTATCTCTACCAGTTAATCTATGGGTTAGCAGAAAAGTATGAGGCAGTACGAACAAGAAAACATATATACTTACATAGAATTAAATATGTGTTAATAAACTACATATACCTATACACCAAATTAATAGTAATTATTAGTATAGTATAGTAGTATTTTTTTTCTATCGAAAGAACCTATGGTCTAGGCAAGGCGGCGGAGAGCCGGATGCCAAAATGTATGGCTTAAGATGATCAACGTGGCATACTTTTAGAGATGTCTATGTTCACCTGACTAAGATGATGATGATGATGAATACATTTCAACTCATTGTTACATGGTTGTATTTCACGTGTATTTAAAAGTAATTTATGCCAACCTTAAATGACCTTAACCTGACTATTGGGCCTCATAAGGAAGCTCAAAGTCGCTCAGCGTGCAATGGAGAGAGCTATGTTCGGAGTGACCCTACGTGATCGAATCAGAAATGAGGAAATCCGTAGGAGAACTAGAGTGACCGACATAGCGAAGCGCGTTTGCAAGCTGAAGTGGCAGTGGGCGGGGCACATAGCTCGAATTACCGACGACCGATGGGGCGTTAAGGTTCTTGAATGGCGACCACGAATCAGCAGGCGTAGTAGAGGGCGGCCCCCCACGCGATGAATTGATGACCTGGTCAGGGCGGCGGGGAGCCGGTGGATATAGGCAGCAAAGTATCGATCAACGTGGAAAGCAATTGGGGAGGCCTATGTTCAGCAGTGGACTTCAAATGGCTAATATGATGATGATAAACCTTAAATGATAGAATTGGGTATTACGTTAAATTGTAGTTTAATTCCCTACTAACTTTAGTAAAGAGTTGCTGGTGGGTTTATATCCCATCAGGCCAGTGGTCTGAAATTGCGAATACTACTCACATATCATACATTATCCTGTTTCAGTCATTGACAGAGGCTGAGATGAAAATCGAGTTCATTAAGTTTGTAACAAAATGTATGTCTGAGCACCCGGTCCCTGTCGCAGAACTGCACAACCTCCAGAAGCTGATCGTTCCCAAAGACCCGGCTGTCAAGTGCTTATTGGCTTGTGCGTACAAGCTTGAGGGTTTGGTAAGTGTTAAGACCGAGTAAGCGAACTTGAAGCGCTCGTAGCTCTGCGGTGCTCGGTGGTCGGAAACGATCACCAAAGTACAGCAGAGTTTATAGAGGTCAGTCCTTGGATGGGTGACCGTTTGTGTGGCATTTGATATCGAGCGCTTCCGTGCTTCGGAAGGCACGTTAAGCCGTTGGTCCCGGTTATCACTAAATGTGGTAGTCGTTAAGCCATGTTAGAGGCCTAATGGGCGGCTTGAAAAATTCTAACAGCAGGACGCCATACACCTGCCTCCGCCAATCCGCACTGGGTCCGCGTGGTGGAATATGACCCAATACCCTCACACCTTGATATTTGTGAGGAGGCTCGTGCTCAGTAGTGGGAAATTAGTGGGCTGTGATGATGAAGCGAACTCATTATCACATAATTTACAGGAACTTTTTTTCTAACGCTACTTGTCATATTAAACAAATCACGCCTGGAGGTAAGCAGCTCAGAAAATTATGAGCGCTCTATACTGTACAATAAATACGGTAGCAAGCGAATCCACTCATGACGGTCAGCAAAATTTACGTTTTACACCTCGTTTAAAAGACCCGAGACTATAAGAGTAGGGAAACACAAGCGCCGGTAAAAAATATTAAAGCCAAATGGTTTTTAATAAAATAATACACAGGATCGACTTACCTTTTGAGTCCAGTGCTGATGCAGAACCAGGGAGTTATCTAAGACGGTTATTCTAAAGAGCCGCGATATTCTAAGAGATGCTTGAGAAGCGTTAGGCTCAAAAAGCACGTGAAACGGTTCTTAAAGGTTTGTCAACGCGGTCTTGAAACCGCTGTTACTGCTGGCGTTTATCAGTTGCGGTTACCCCTTTTCATCAGACAGGTGGGCTGCATGCTTGTGTACGACCTTTGTATATATTTACGCACACGGAAATATTGTGGAGATAACATATCGTTCACCACTGGTACTAAGTCAGAACTGTAATTTATTATAGTGTAAAAGTTTCATTTTAAAGTTTATATAGGGTTCCTACAATGTTTTTTTTATCGTCTGTAAAAAAAATGCTGTTTACGCACTGCTTGCCGGCCAATGGGGGTATCGAGAGGGGAGTGTGGGGCTCACTGCGGCAGACGCGACCACCGCTAAAAAACTTCAGACGACGCCCACCGCTGTTGAAAAGGGGCAAGGGGCCAGTGCCTTGGTTTATAGCTTCTAGCACCCCGTTCGCAGCCAACGCCCCCCGGTTTAGAAACGGGAGTACCTCCTCAGAGAGACGCGATGTGAAGAATCCCCCCTTCCTCCTTGAGCGGCCAATGCGTAATTGGCCGACTTCTGGGAGGGCCTATTTTGGCTAGACGGAGGTGGCCCCCTGACCCCGCCGCCTAAGACCCTGGCGCTGCTGGACGGGCCCTCCTGGCACGCCCGCTGCGCCAACTGCGTAGCCGGAGAGTCTTCTTCTGCGAAATCACCACTTCGCAAAAAGAGATATAGGGAGGGATCCTACCAAGATCTAAGGAGCCCGAGGCAACCTCACCTGCAAGTGGTGCACCTGCCGTTCGACGGACGAGGCTCTGGCGAACATAAAAGTGCTCGGTAAGCGGCAATAGGCTCGCCACCTGTTATGTGGGACCGACTATATAATTGGCTAAGTGTGGGCGTATCATATGCCTCTGCCTACCCCTTCGGAGAAACAGGCGTAAATGTATGTATTTTAAAATTTAAAAAACACTTTAAAAAACACTATGTATTTTAAAGTTTAAAAAACACTTTTTGTGATAGTACAACAAAGACTTTAGCGCTATCATTTACCGATGTATTGTGGAGGTTATTATACCTGCGCTCCACTTCTGAGATCGTGGGTTCTAATCCCATATAGGACAAATCTTTGTGTGAATGAACATGAATATTTTTTCTGGTCGGGGTGGTTCCTATGTTTTCGAAAAAAGAGAATTTAAGTATGTTTATCCGTTACTTTGTATCCATAACACAAGTTTTTAGTGATACTTATCTTGGAACTAAATAATTGGTGTAATTGTAATTGAATTATTATTGAATTCAATTCATCATCATCATCATCACAGCCCATTAACGTCCCAATACTGAGCACGAGCCTCCTCACACAAATCAAGGTGTGAGGGTATTGGGTCATACTCCACCACGCTGACCCAGTACGGATTGGCGGAGGCAGGTGTATGGCGTCCTGCTGTTAGAATTTTTCAAGCCGCCCATGAGGCCTCTAACATGGCTTAACGACTACCACATTTAGTGATAACCGGGACCAACGGCTTAACGTGCCTTCCGAAGCACGGAAGCGCTCGATATCAAATGCCACACAAACGGTCACCCATCCAAGGACTGACCTCTGTAAACGCTGCTGTACTTTGGTGATCGTTTCCAACCACCGAACACCGCAGAGCTACGAGCGCTTCAATTACTTTTTGAATTCAATTACTTAATAAAAAACAATCAAGGCTCACAGCAGACATGTCAACACGGCAAGGGATCGCACAAGTATCGTACTTTGTATCCATTACACAAGTTTTTGGAACTAAATAATTGGTGTAATTGTAATTTAATTATTATTGAATTCAATTACTTAATAAAAAACAATCAAGGGTCACAGCAGACATGTCAAAACGGAAGGAGATCGTACCAGTAACATAACGTCATAATACCAGAATAAAATTGTTGATCATACAAGTATCGTAACATCATTATACCAGAATAAAACTCATTTCTTAACCTTTTTTAGATGTCAAGCAAAGGATTGTATGACATCGAACACGCATACAAACTTGCGGAAATAGCAAAGAATGGAGACGAGAAGAGATATGAAATGGGGAAGAAAATGTCGGATTTGTGTGTGAAAGGTACGTTTTATTTACCCAAATCGTTACTTACAAGATGTTTCAATTAGTCAAGCGGATTCAGCTGTACACTTTAAATGTGATTTTAAACCCAATCATTAATTTGCGACAAAATATATTGGTTTTTTTTTAATGCGACACGTCATTATGACCAGATCCCGCCCGATGGTAAGCAGTCGATATAGTCCAAAAAAGTAAAGGTGCTTTATACCGTGAAATAAGCACGGTACAAAGCCCACCCACTCAAGACGGCTTGCTAAAATTCCGTTTCACGCCCCGCTTAAAAGACCCGGTATTATAAGACATACATATGATGGTCTCACATGAAAATAGCTAGTTTCGCATATTTTGTCCCAATTAACATACTAAATTATGTGTTTGAAAATTTGTCAATTCATATCTGTATTTATTTAAGCGTGGCTTCATTCCGAAGCACTTGTGAAAGTCATTTACATCTAGTGCCACTACACTAGAACGGTAGCCATTTTGTTTTCAAGTGGGAAATCTTTTAATAATAGTCTCCTGCTGCGGGCGGAGCGAAAAGGTGTTTCAGACTTTTACAGACTAGTTAAACAAATATGTTCCTTCTTGAGCCTGCAATGTTCTGGGGCCGCGGTAACCATTCCGAATAGTCCCGCAACAGAACGGTAGCCTACAATTACCGTTTACCATTCAAAAGGACTTTAACCTTAAGTTTGTGTAAAAATAAAACCCATTAGAACAAAATGTGCAGAAATTGGAACCGCTTGACTTACTCTAATAAGCTTTGTTTTTATTAGACGAAACTAAAACATTTATCAGTCTCACCTGGATGGTATTGTTGCTTGTTGGATGCAAAAGCACAAATTAATCAGATGAACTAACTGACCGCAAGATAATACTGAAAAGATGAAGTCAACTGTTTAGCTTAGGGCTCCCCTACTGCTTTTGAAGTCAGCTGCCTGCTTGCACCGGCTGTTCGCTGCCCTGACCAAGGCATGGGGCATCCTCTACTACGTTTGCTGGCTTGTGGTCGCCATTAAATAACCCTAATGCCCCGTCAGTAGTCGGTTCTTCAAGCTATTGCCCTTCACACTTCCGATTCATCTTATAAATCCCCTTGAGAAGTCACTCCAGTTCTCATAAGAATTTCCTACATTAAGTATATCAACAATGTGTTTTTTTCAGTAAACGAATTGCCAGTAAGTGATGGTGAGAAGGGCTGTGATAGAGCTGGTCTGATATTCAAATGTGGTGTCGATAATGCTGAAAAGGTAAATACTGTGTTTTCACATACTTTTAAGTTTGTCGCGAGGTATCGGCTTACAAAAGCGCCACTTCCTCTCATCTCGTAAGAATCGACGAGGAGAAATCCTACCGGATGGTGGGCAGCAGCGTCATCCTGCTTACTGGCTTGAACTGCGACCTTCATAAGGCTGATATGCTGATGATAAAGTTTTTCTTTATATCCTTACTACTATTATAAACGTGAGAGGTTGTATATATGGAGGTTTTTTTTAAATGTTTTTAGGAGAACCAACAGCTTGCTAAGCGAAGCGCTCTTAGCTCTGCGGTGCTCGGTGGTCGGAAACGATCACCAAAGTACAGCAGAGTTTACAGAGGTCAGTCCTTGGATGGGTGACCGTTTGTGTGGCATTTGATATCGAGCGCTTCCGTGCTTCGGGAGGCACGTTAAGCCGTTGGTCCCGGTTATCACTAAATGTGGTAGTCGTTAAGCCATGTTAGAGGCCTAATGGGCGGCTTGAAAAATTCTAACAGCAGGACGCCATACACCTGCCTCCGCCAATCCGCTCTGGGTCCGCGTGGTGGAGTATGACCCAATACCCTCACACCTTGATATGTGTGAGGAGGCTCGTGCTCAGTAGTGGGACGTTAATGGGCTGTGATGATGATGATGATGAACAGCTTGCTAAACATAATACATGAAACATATAATTTCAGAAAGCCAATTATAGGTCCACACAGTTAGAAACAGAATCTTATATTATAACAACTTAGCCTCAAAAAAATTAAAACATACCCACATACATACAAAAAAATGTTTTAATTTAATGCCCACTGAACTTGTTATTTAATTTAGTTCTTGCCGAAACAATAATTGTGCAGAAGAATAGATAAAATTTTAAGTTATGACTATTATTACTAAAAAGGTTACCTGCTCGCCACATAAAAGAATTCTGTCTGTAATTGGTCGATGCAATAGGAATGTTTTTTTCCTTTACAATAATAAATGGCTTATAGGTACATCAGGATAACACACAGTCTATTATTTATGAAGATATTTAGTGAAATTCCAATAAAGATATGTTCAACCAGTTACTACTTCTTCGTTTATTTTTTACAGTTTGGATTCAAGCTTTAACCTGACTGTCTACAAATGAATACGCTGACTTCCAATTGTTGTCGCAGATAGTCCTGTTCTTAAAACAATTTCTGCTTTGCTTTTTAACTTACACATGTTTATAAGAAAAGCCTTAACCCCCTTCCATATTTATAGAACAGGGTCTTTTTGGGAATTTTATATTTTGTGCTTGGAAAATGGACCTTCATATTGTGATTAGGTAATTTGTGATGCTCCACATAACTTAGAAACTACATTAAATGAATACAATAAAATTGTAATTTCTTTCTTTTCCTATAAAAAAACCTCTGTTGCTGAATGTTATGCTTTTAGTTTATCTAAGGTCGGTGCATCATGTTTTATACTGCCATACATCTTGGTAATTAGCCGTCGACTCAAATATACTCTTCTCGATCATATCATCCTTTACATAACATAACATACAGTCACGCCTGTTTCCCCGAAGGGGAAGGCAGAGGCATATTATACGCCCACACTTCGCCAATTATATAGTTGAAAAAGAGAAATTGAATTTTAATTTTCCCTTTATTTTTTATCTACATCTAACATTCTCCTTTCCCTTGCATACAACTGGTTTCATGCGCTTCCTTAACGGCCCAGCCATTTTGATACGTATGAACGGATTTGTGGATCTTGCATCATCCTTACGAACATTGCCCTTCATTTTGAACAACAAGGGCATGAATCGCATGTTGTTATAATAATAATTTTTTATTTCATAAATTTAAACAACTACTACAGTATATCGCACACTGGAGTCACCTTTTAAGTATAAAATACCTGTGCTAGGAGACCCCGCTCTTCTTAACTATTTATACTAATTGTAGAAGTGTTTATATATAACTACTATTACAATATAGTTCAGGCAAGAGACTAACAATGTCAAGAGAAAAAAAAAATCTAACAAACAAAGGATTTTATTATTAATTAGCGGATAATTGTATATATATGCGTGTGTGTGTGTGTGTGCGTGTGTGTGTGTGTGGGTGTGTGTGTATGTGTGTGTATTTGTTTTGTCATGCTATATTATGTCAGTTTGTAATTTATAAAAGATTTTCAACGTCATCGTAACCCTTAGTTTTTAGCCAGTTCACAACAGATATACTACATTCACGATATGTTAAGTGGTGTATATTTAACTGTTTATTTAAGAAATTATATAGCGAAGCTGATTGTCTCGAGTACTGTCTTCGTGCATAGATTGATTTAACAGAAAATACTGGTGGAATAATTTCTACGTTTTTTAGGTGGGTTCTGATTATATGGGATAGTCTTATGCAATTTTAACACCGTTTGAACTATGTAAAGTTTTCTGGCTGTGAGGACATCGCTAAGCGAATAGATATCGTCCGTAGGAAATCTAAGGGGTTTCATGAGCATTACTTTTAGGAGAGATCTTTGTGTACGCTCTAGTTCTAGAAATTTCATTTTTGTAGCTCCACACCACACAGGAATACAATAAGTCATGACTGATTGGGCTAATGACAGTCATATTTGCGTTAGAAGGGGCATAGCAGTGACGTGCCTCAAAGTCTTGAAAATCCAGATAAGTTTTCTGGTGCGAGATATCATCATGTCTATATGTGAGTGCCAAGCTAACCGCTGATCGACTAAAACACCTAAGTATTTGACAGTTGTTACTTTAGCTATTCTGCAACAGGAACAATTAACACCGTCAGGTATAGAAGATGTTATAGAGACCTACAGTCATTTTATCCGACCTGCGCTAATTCGATGTTTAAAGTCCCGGTTGATATCACCTTCAATGTGTACAAGGGACATGGGATACTGATAGTAAGAACAAATAGGTGTATAGGGATCCTACTATTATCTGAGGAGCCCAAGCCAACCTCACCTGCAAGTGGTTCCTGCCGAACAACGGACGAGGCTCTGGCAAATATGAAAGTTCCTGATAAGCGACAATATAGGCTCGCCGCCTTTTCATAAGACCAATAATGAACTGGCGGGATGTGGGCGTGTGATGTGCCTCTGCATATCCTTTCGGGGAAACAGGCGTGAATGTAAGGGTAAGGGTATTCCAACAAGAGTTTCAGGACAAAAGGCTGGGTAGACCGCAGAAGTCGCAGAAGATATATTCTGTTTCGGTTTGCTGTCTTCCAAGTCAACATTCTTCAGTCTGGATTTGAACAGGATTTAGATCTCTAATACGTCTGATGTGACTAGAACAGTGTCGGCGAAAAGCATGAAACAGGGCACTTCTTCGTGTATGTGTATTGTTCTCTATCACCGTCTTCATTATCATCCTAGCACTACCCCGGTTGCCCTAGACTTAAGCTTAGAACCCAGGTCTAACCAGATCTCATCAATACAGAGGAAAATATTATTTTTGAGCTAAACCAGCTGCCAGGATACTTTCTTATATCGACTGTCGTAAATATTTATGACAGCCGGGATCAATGGCTAAACTGGCTTTTGAAGAAGCAAGCAATAATTATACCCCAAAACCAGCCTTGTGCCTGTCTATTGGTCTTACCACTTGGCTTTCACTACTTATTTAATCTGGTCCTGTTTCTTAAGGGTTAAGAAGGAATAATCTTACATTTATCTATTATCTATAGCTGAATCATGAACTGCTATATTTTTTGAAACGTTTAGATATATTATAATCTGCCCCCTTTAATGAACGTTTGACAACATATTAATTTAATTAAGCAATTGATGGATTGCTGAAACGAGAGATAACTTTCGTTTCAACGTTGGTCGTGATAACATCGTTGTTCTGAGGCTCCTATCTTACCTAAAGATGCCCTGTGTAGGGACAAAACACGTGTAGTGTTGAATTGTTTTTTCGGGAAAGTTAGCTGCGCGGCGATTGTTACCTTTCCACAAATTTCCACAAAGTGGAAAGGTTAGATTTCCACAAAGTAACGCCTGAATCTAAAAATTATACAAATATAAAACAAAACTTACCCCAATTAATGCGACCACTTTTTAAACTTTCACTTCACATAACACTTTAGTTTTACGTAAAAAAAACACGAATGAAATAAATTATATGTTTACACCATATATGGGGTTTATCATGTAAACTACAAAACCATACTGATGTTATATCGGAATGAAAATACAGAATTAAATAAAGTAAATATACCTACTAAGGTTGACAATATAAATACTATATATAGAAAAAACCTTTTACAAGGAAAATGTTTTCAATTGTATGATAGCACTATTGTACCTAGAGTTATTTACATTGCTAATTACTATTTACACTACAGTTAAGTACATTGATATCACGCCATATCATCAAGTTGAATATTTAAAAAAAAATATAATTTTAAAAAGAAGTCACGATAAAATTATTAACAACATTAATAATTACATACCACACGCCACGCCATCTAGTTAGCTAGAGTTTAAACTATGGATACTATACAACTAATAATACTTTAAAAAAAACTTGTACAACATAAGATAACATTTATTACTGATAAAATTCATCTTAGGTCTAAATATATAGTAAAGTAGGTAGAAAGTTCTTTATTTCATAAACTATTACATGGCACTTGAAAACGTCAAAACAAAATATAAATTAATAAAAAAACTAAATATTACTGTAAATTATGAAGCAAAAAAATAAGTGCAAGTGAATCTAAGTGCCAGTTCCGAGCCAGCGCTCTGTGAGAAGAACTGTCTAGAAACTCACAGGCTATGCTCTTTTAAATTATCAATCAATATATCAATGATATACTTATAACAATACAGAACACACACAGTGAATATTTTATAGGGTCCCCAGAAGCCGTAACCAATGAAGTAGCACTAATGGAACCTTCGATCACAGTCAAGTAAGTATGTAATATGAAACTGGGCTGAGTATAATAGGGGATGGTCACGACAATGATCTGGTTGACTTTTAATTCCAATTTATACAAATGCAAGTTGAAAATTAAACCCAAGCTTGTTTATCTGATAAGTAACCATTTACAGCATATATTCCTTTAAAGAAATTGTTTTTTAACTACAGTTTTGAATGTTGGCAATGGTAGAACAATTATTTCCTGTGGTACTTTATTATAAAATCTGTTATCATTACCCAAAAATGATTTCTATGTTTTATCGACAGTTTGGCAGAGAGCTTATTATTTAGAGCTTTTTAATTCTAGTATTAAAATTATGTGATTTCAATTTTTCATAAAAGTTTTATGTTTTTGTGAACAGACATTATATTATAGGATTATACACTGTGATGCAACCGTTAATATGTTAATTTTTTTAACATCTCTCTGAGAGAATCTCTGGACTTAAGATTATAGATAGCTCTTATGGCGCGCTTTTGTAGTACGAATCCCCACAACAACATACCATATGACATAATGCTATGAAAATAGCTAAAAGAAACTAAACTAGCTGTTTTTTCGTCCGTTAGAAGTCTTATCTTTTTGATGGCATAGCATGCTGAGGTAAGCCTTCCGGACAAATCCATGTTATGGGTTCGACTGCAATTTATTTTGTGTCATTTAATAACTCAATATTCTTGCTCAATATATAAGTATTCATTTTCAAGTTAGTCGAAACTTGTGTAATATTTGGAAATAAGAAAAACACACACATTTAAAACTTATAATATAATTTTTTTTAGGCTATGATATAGTTACTTACTTAAAGAGTTTAAATATATTTATGAGCACATATTAACTATTATTAAGTCTCCAAAGAAGCTGAAAGATGCCTGTAGTGAAATATTTCGTGAGCAACTATTATCTGGCGAACATAAAAGTTCCCGGTAAGCGGCTATAGGCTCACCTCCTATTACGTGGGACCAACAATATAATTAATGTAATGTGGGCGTACTTAACGAAATGTGTGGGCGTATAATATGCCTCTGCCTACCCCTTCAGGAAGACAGGCGTGATATTATGTAGGTATATTCGAATTATTATTTTTTAAAAAGACTTACAGTAAATGCTTAGACTGCTTCCCATCTATGTTTTACAAATGGGTATTAATACCTAAAGTCAAAGTCAACATTATATATTCAAGTCTGGCTCCATTCCGCCTATTCACTGCGGGCGGGAGCTTGAACGTTAAAAACGAGCAAGACAATCGTCAAGCTTAGTTTCTTCTCCCGCCAGTTACAAGAAATAACTCTTTAACGAGCAGAATATGTTAAAGATTTCCATTGCTTTCCACCTTAACTCAACTCCATAAGATTCAATTTATGGTGGGAACCATGTCGTATGGTAGACCACTGCCTTATAAACAGTGAGAGGAATAGGTAGTGCCTATTTGCCTAAACTTCGAAGAACAGAGACAAGAATCGGAGACTTCCTTAGAACAAATTTTTTTAAAATTATTTATAAAATTTTTTTATTTATTAAAAATTTAATTTTTTTTTATTTATTTTTAAAGTCACCTAATAGAGTGCGCTTGTTAAAAAACACCTTTCCCCACATTCCGCTTCCTCCAGAACCCGTTATTACAAGATGGGGTACTTGGTTGGAGGCGGTGTCATATTATGCAAAATATTACGAACAAATTAAAACAATTGTAAATCTTTTAAGAAGTTCTGACGCGCTATCTATTAGGTGTGCCAAAAATGTTCTTCAAAAGGAAAACTTGAAATCAGACTTGGACTACATTGAGGAATATTTTAAAGATATACAAATTGGGTTAAGAAATTACAAAAATCTAATTTAACTCTAACGGAATCCTTTGAAATATTTGATCACGTGAGAACTGTGCTTAGCTGGTGTTCGTCTGATCTTATAAAAAATAAACTCGAAAATGTTTTCTTTGTCAGATGACTCATCTAAGTTAAAATACACAATCATAATTTTTTCTATATTTTCAACTGTCAGGCGATTTCGTTTTATGTTAAGAATCCATTTATAAGTTGAAAACGACCTTTCAACATCGACTGAGGTTAAAGGCGCGTACATATAGTATGATCGCTCATCCCTTTCTGCTGTTATCGCGTCACATATGTCTCTAATTTTATTTAGATCGGGATTTCTGTCCATAACATTTTCGAGTTTATTTTTTATAGGATCAGACGAACACCAGCTAAGCACAGTTCTCACGTGATCAAATATTTCAAAGGATTCCGTTAGAGTTAAATTAGATTTTTGTAATTTCTTTAACCCAATTTGTATATCTTTAAAATATTCCTCAATGTAGTATAAGTCTGATTTCAAGTTTTCCTTTTGAAGAACATTTTTGGCACACCTAATAGATAGCGCGTCAGAACTTCTTAAAAGATTTACAATTGTTTTAATTTGTTCGTAATATTTTGCATAATATGACACCGCCTCCAACCAAGTACCCCATCTTGTAATAACGGGTTCTGGAGGAAGCGGCATGTGGGGAAAGGTGTTTTTTAACAAGCGCACTCTATTAGGTGACTTTAAAAAAATTTTAATAAATTTTTTTAAAAAATTTAGTTCAAAGGAAGTCTCCGATTCTTGTCTCTGTTCTTCGAAGTTTAGGCAAATAGGCACTACCTATTCCTATCACTGCTTATAAAGGGTTAAAGCCGCCGCTTTAATAATTTCGCTAGGCTAAGAGCAATATAAAGTTCCGCTACTACTTTAATTGTAGTCATTATTATTGTCATACGTCATAATGACATAAAAAAACATTAAGTTTCGGTTTTTTATATTTTTATGACGTACAGTCACCTTCGTGATTGGTGAAAATTCTATTTAAAATTGAGTCTTATTACAAGCGATTAAGTTGCGTCCAAACATTAAAAGTTACGCTTGACCTTGCGCTGACTGTACAGACGAATTGAACTAATAGTATTTTAATGTCATACGGACATGAAGTCTTAATATGTTTAAAAATGATAATGACAAGTCATCTATTCTTAGGGATCCTCAAAAAAGGAATGCGATTTTTTTAAATTGTCAAATTTTTTAATACCAATCTTTAGGTCTTTTTCATAAAATATAATAATTTTCGAAGTCATTATTATCTAAAACTAATGTCACCGGGAATAAACGGAAGGTTTTAAATCAGTCCCATATGAACAAAACAATTTTGAAGTATATAAACAACTTTATTGGATAGTGGTGCCAGCAGAAACTTTTGCACATCAATATCTAAAAGACAGAAAATAATTGTGTTTGATGTTACTAATAGCAACTTTTTGCCAAGTGTCCTGAAACTTGTCTTAAAATGAAATATACTTTATTGTCTTTAAGATCAACAGGATCATTCAGATTCGTAATTTTTTTACAAAAAAAAATTAACATTGATTATTTTTTTAAAAACAATGAAAGAGATATGAGTCGTAACAATGCAATAAAAGAAAATGGATTCTTTGTCAGAATTTGTCGAGGTTTCTCAGTTAATCTGTCTGTTGTCGTTTTATTCTCAAGATTAGTCAGTCGGTCCGTGACTTTTATCGGGAGAACTTGTCAGTCAGCCTGTCGTGATTCTAAAAGGGGGGGGGGTTTGTGCGTCATTCTGTCAATCTGTCGGTGATTCTAACGCGGCTTCCAAGAGGCAACGAGATTGAGAAGAATGTCTCTAGAAACTAATTTTTGTATTTCTATAACTGCATAGTATAAATAAAGTCACTTTATATACATAGTATAATATATAAAAAATATAATATACATATAATAATATACACAGTATAAAACAAAACAAAGTCCTCTGTCTATCCCTCTGTATGCTTATATCATTAAAATTACGCTACAGATTTTGATGTTGTTTATTTTAATGGACAGAGTGATTCTAGAGGAAGGAGGTACCTATGTAGTTTAACCGGACGAAGACGCGGGCGGCCGCTTATTCTACATTAAACTTATTGACGTTTAAAGAAATTACGGAACCAGCAAAGCGCGAGTCCAAATCTTACATTCCAATTTGTGATATAATTTGATCACAGTGATATCGCCCTTCAACTATTCGAACGATTAATTTTAATCATTATTAATACGAAATAAATTGTACACTATAATAACTCCATAATTTTAATATGCACGTTAGGCAGTAAAAACGTATAAAAACTCGAAATCTATAATCTTGACCCATAGTTTTGAGGTAATTGTATTCGAAAGTACGAAAATGTGGAAATTATTCGTTTTAATTTTTGCCATTGGATATGTTTCCGTAAGTGATTATTAAAGGGTGTTATTTAACGTGTCTTCAAAATTAATAAATTGCCAACCTAACCTAACCTTTTTGTGCATCAAAATTACTGATTGAGCACCTATTCACCTCATTAGATGCTCACTCAGTAATTTTGATGATCAAAAAAGTATTTTTTAGAGGTTCAGTTTATTATATTCCATTATTAAATACGCTTTTATTGCTTGTGTGTGGTGCTGGCCTAGAATAGTGTTCCATCTCTCATCTCCCGATGAGTCGTAAGAGTCGACGAAGAGAAAACCTACCGAATGATGGGAAGTAGAGTAATCCTGCTTACTGGATGCCCAGCGTGCTGATTATGGAAAGATACTCCCAATATATTGGGGAGGCCGATGTTCAGCAGTGGATAAAGTCAGGCTGATATGAAATAATGTTATAATAATAATAATAAAAATAATAATTCTTTATTCAAACTAAATACAATCAGAACAACAAACATATACAATTAGATAATTTACAATAACATTTTATATCTCTGCGCCTGAACTAGATAACTTAATATCTGTGCTTCAGGCAGCAGCGCTCATTCCCATTACATTTAATATCTAAGACATTTATTTACAAATGATACAAGCCAAACAAGAAAAAGTTAATATTAAAAAGTAGCATAAGTGTTGTGTGTCCTCCTTGTGTGTTTATGTTATCGAAGTCATGTGGAATGGAATCAGCCAGGGACATTTTGTTATGTCGTCGTAATGACTACACCACATCCTGGCTGATGGTAAGTACCACAAGCGCAACCACGCACGATTACCTGCATAAATATGGGTCACGCACCGTTTAAGAAACCAAGAGATCCAAAAGCCAACTGGTCTTACAAAATAAATAGTTGCACATATCGCACATCTAGTTCCTAAAAGACGTAAATGTCAAGAAATCCAAAATTAAGTTAACTATGCCACAAGTTTCCTTTTATAAAGATGCATTGAGTGCTCAAAGATCTTATTCGACAACTGTCCGACAACAAAGAGCGCCAAACTCCAAATCGAGTATGGTATCATAGTTATGACAAAAAGACTGCCGCAGTAAAGCATTTTTTATCAACTTATGCAATTATAATTATTAATCGCGTAATGATTTCTCAAGTCACAAGTCTCAATTTGAAGTTGCAAAACATTTATGAGCGAGTGGAATAGACAGTTACCATCGCCAGGAATTCCTGTGTTCCTGTGTAGAATTACTTCGGGAGTAATGCATTCACCAGATCCACCACCATCTATGCCACCTAAAGGCGGGTTGCTGAACTGAGAGACAAGCGTGATATTTCAAAAAGTCATTAAAAGTTCTGCTATTTATCGATAGATGGAAAAACTAAAAAGTATCACCCACCGCTGTGCCAGTCGGAGTGAGGGGTGTTAGGTATTTTTCGTTACGGAATTTCTAGATTCGGTCTCCACGCTCAAGTCCCGCGAAAGAAGCTACAAAATAGCTTAAAAAAATCTTTAAACCGTTCTACTGTAAATTTTGCAGCATTACAGTACTTATTTTAAGACCTAGATGTGCGATATTTTGGTTCGAATGCTGATATACCTACACTGCACAGTATGAAGGTAATTCCTTAGCCACTCCGCTTTGAGCTAGCATAGAAGTAAAAGATTGACTTGCAGGAGTTGTTCCACTCCCCGTTGGCGCAGCGGGCAGGCCAGTAGAACCGTCAAGCAGCGCCATCGGCTAATTAATCAGCTAATTGCCATGCACGGCTAAACATAGGCATTCCCCATAGAACGAGAATCAACTTAGTCGTCTGCAGTTTGCATCACCCTGATATCTGAGCCACGCTCTACATATACCTACAACATATGCAACAACACGACATAGTCTAGCGCTCAAGCTATGCAAAAATATACCAAAATTTTGATAAATTTGTATTGTACAATTTGAGTTTAAATGGTCATCCGTTATTGTTTTTCTTCCAGTCATTGACCGAAGAAGAAATAAAATTGAACTTTACGAAGTATATCATGAGGTGCATGAAGGATCACCCCGTCGACATAGCCGAGTTGACTAACATGCAAAAGTTGATAGTTCCCGAGAATCAGGACGCCAAATGTTTGCTTGCCTGCGCTTTTAAATTACAGGGCTCGGTATGTTATCCTTGTCTTGTATTAAGGTGGGGAGACTTCTTGGCGGGAAAGTGAAGCGTCATGTCTGCAGTTTTGTTTTATTTTCTAAAATTTGTGATATTTCTAACATTAATGTGTAATAACGGTGAATTATTAACCGTCAAGTGTTTGTGAATATACATGAGTGTTGGTAAATCAAACAAAACAGTGCAACATCACTTTTCAAATTTTCTCTCAAGGAGTCCATGTGAGATCTCAGTATAGTCCCACATCTTTACTGAGGACTCAAGGGGTTTAGGGGAGGGTATTTCATCTTCGATTTATCATCTTGATCAACACTCATTCTCATTTACTATAAATTATATATAATTAATATATCACTTACTTGACACTGGCTAAATGTGCTAGACGCACGAAGCCATTATTTAAATGGAAGAAGAAGGTGGGGAGTTATGTGAGGGCGCTAAAATTGGGATTTTTTAATTTGATTCTTTGCCATGTTTTACGAAAAAAGTATAACATAAATCTGCATCATATAACACATGAGAGGGTGTGGTTAAAAAAAAATACATATATAAAAACATTCACGCCTTTTTCCCCAAAGGGATAGGCAGAGGCATATAATACGCCCACACTTCGCCAATTATATAGTTGGTCCCACGTAATAAGTAGCGAGCCTATTGCCGCTTTCCGGGCACTTTTATATTCGCCAGAGCCTCGTCCGTTGATTGGCAGGACCACTTGCAGGTGAGGTTGGCTTGGGCTCCTTAGGTCATGGTAGGATCCCTATACACCCACACAAATATAATAACCAGTTTATTTTCATAATATTACATTTTCGAAGTAGCATCTTGCCTTTTTTTCCGGCGTTTTTACTTCTAAATCAAATCAAATACTTTTTATTTCATAAACTATTACATAGTACTTGAAAACGTCAAAATTATAAAAAAGTTACAAAAACAAATAAAATATAATTATACTAAAATCACGAAGCTTAGATTCACTTGCAATGCAACCAAACAATTAAAAAAAAACAAAAAATATTTAAGTGTAAGTGAATCTAAGTGCCAGTTCCGAGCCACCGCTCTGTAAGAAGAACTGGAAAGAAACTCACAGGCTATGCTCTTTTAAATTATCGATTGATTAGTTACAATCTTCATTTGTCCGTGACGCTATACAATGCAATATAATATAACATTAACAATTTTCATGTTTTAAGTCATTCATATTAGAATAGCCTGTATGAAACGATAGTTTAATCCCAATCATTTTTATCAGCCATATAGTCTTTGATAGAATAGTATCCCTTTAAAGACAGCTTGCGTTTTATTGTTAATTTAAATTTATTTAGGCTTAATTGCTGTATATTGCTTGGGATTTTATTATAGAATCGCACACATTGACCTTTAAAAGATTTGTTAATTTTTTGGAGCCTAGTGGCAGCTACAACTACTTTATGCTTATTCCTTGTGTTTAGGTTATGTATATCGCTTTTCTTACTCAATTTATCAATATTCTTATGTACATATACTAGGTTTTCATAAACAAACTGACCCGCCACTGTAAAAATACCAATTTCTTTAAATTTGTGAATGTTCTGTGTGTGTGATCTCTGCTGCAGTACAAAAATATTTTGAATATCTGCGGCACAACCCCACAGAAGAATACCATACAACATAACACTGAAAATAGCAATGATAAACAAGCCTAGCTGTTTCAACGTCTGTTAATTGGCGAATTTTCTTTACCGCGTATGCTGCAAAGCTGAGTCTATTTGACAATTCACCAATATGTGGGCCCCACTGCAGCTTAGAATCTAATATAACACCCAAAAATTTGGTGGTATCCACAAGGGTCAACTCAACTAAGCTATTAATAGCGAGCTTTTTTTAATTGATCTGGTTTTTAGTAGATTAAATAAATACCGAAGGGACTGTTTGTTTGTTTATGCAATTTTTTTTTTTCATTTTTTTGATGAATTTTTATATAACTGCTCTACAGTAGGAGCGGGGACGCCGAAAATCAGCGACATCCACTGTCCCCTTAATATGACGACCGACATAGCGTGGAGCTCTTTATACTTGCACTCCGTTTGGATTGCAAGTATAAAGAGACTAGACTAGACTAGAGTTAATTGAAGTATGGTGTCGTTTAATTTCCGCACAAGAAGGTTTTTAAGCCACATCAGACCCTTTACAGTCAAAAACAGCTTAAAACTTTTCAGAAGTATGAAATTTTTTACGTGTCAGATATTATTTATTTGTTGAAAATGTATAAAAAAATATTTATTTGTTTTATAAGTTTGTTTCAAAGTTAGAAAAAGTCAACTGAAAGTTTTTCAGTTGACTTTTCAAAGAGAGACGGAAGTTTAAACTTGAGTTTTTGCAGTCTACACAAGATCCTAGTCCTGCTCCATCAAAGCATCACGACCTCACCGAATTTTGGCCTCACCAATGTTTTTTACATATCGACCAGCCTGCATCCATAGGAGCTATAAAGTTTTAAAAAAGTTTTTTTATCAAGCTAAATTGTAATGCATTACCCTCACACCTTGATTTGTGAGAGGAGGCTCGTGCTCAGTAGTGGGACGTTGATGGGCTGAATTGATGAAATTGTAATGTTTTGAACAAAGTCGCAGGTTTCAGTAGTAATTGATATTAAAAAGTAATGTCTAAATAGTTTGATAAAACGGCAAATAGGATAATATTAGTTACTTAGACGTTATTGGTTACTTTTTTCCCAATAATTTAATATCGTTACATTGAAAAATAATTCTAAATGTTAGGTTTAATCACCATTGGACAAATTACTACTGAATATTATAAAATATTATCGCAATTTTAGATGACAGACAAAGGAGTTTTCGATATTGATCACGCATACAAATTTGCCGAGTTAACTAAAAATGGCGACGAGAAGAGACTAGTAAATGCCAAGAAGCTGGCGGATCTATGCATTAAAGGTGAGGAATACAACATACATACATACTATCTCGCCTGTTTCCCCGAACGAAGAGACATCATATGCCAACATTTCGCCAATTATATTATTGGTCCCACGTAATAGGTGGCGAGCCTATTGCCGCTTATCGAAATTAGGAAAATAAATGCTGCGACGACCTTAGTTAAGGGAGGAGTTAGGGAGCAGAATGATGAATTTCATATTACTTCCGTGACTTTAATTGAAGCTTTTTTTAGAGTTGTTTTATTCTTTTTGGTTTGTAAGAAACCAATTTAATCTATCTTAATTTCAGAGCGGGAGACAGGACCATGTCGAGTTCTCCTCAATGCAAGAATTCGTCCTAATCATGTGGCGCTAATAGATTTAAGTTCACTAGTGATTCAGAATAAGCTATTTGGGAATTATTATAATTTTGAATGATTCCAGTTAACGATGAGACAGTCAGGGATGGTGACAAGGGATGCGACAGAGCAGCGATGATGTTCAAATGTAATATTGAAAATGCTCCGAAGGTAAGCTCATACTAATGCCATATTGTGTAATGATAAGTAGATGACAGATGCACACACACTAGCAAAGATAATATAGTTAATACTCCTCATCATCATCATAGTCTTAAGGCCCAAGGTCCGCTGACTGGTACAACCGGAGTTAATGCCGTCTGCACTCCGCAACCCAGAGATAATATAATTGCAACAGCCAAGCGGCGATCACAATTAATCAAAAATAATCGCAATATAAAATAGAAAAAAAGCCGCTGTCTCTATGAAAAATGGGGGATATATTTACATTTTTATAAGCAGCTTAATGGGGCCTCTTACTCGTCGTGACCACTTACAACAGTAAAAAATGAAAGGCGTGGTACGCGGATACTGCCGATGCCGTGGTAAAGCTATTGCATAGCATTTTTATCAACTTATGCAATTATAATTATTTATTTGTATGTACATTTATATAGATATAACATCATATTATATACTTTCTCTGCGCGGCATTAATGTGTATTACCTATACATAAAGAAAAAATACACATGCGCAGTAAAGCCGATACAACCAATGCCACCTAAAGGTGGGTTGCTGAACTGAAGAGACAAGCGTGATATTTCAAAAGTCATTAAAAGTTCTGCTATTTATCGATAGATGGAACTAAAAACTAAAAAGTATCACCGCTGTGCCGGTTGGAGTGGGGAGTGTTAGTTTTTTTTTTAGTTACGGAATTTCTGGATTCGGTCTCCACGCTCAAGGCCCGCGATAGAAGCTATGCAATAGCTTAATACTGAATTAATAGAATAAATATTTTACTTTTCAGTTCGGATTCAAAATTTAAGATATCTACGTATCGAAGAAAGAACTGCCGGAACGATGCTTCACATTTACGTTATGGAAATATTTTTTAATGATTAAATATTGAAATTGTTTTAAAGCAAGTACGTTTACTTTTATGATTTGAGACGTTCGCCTGATATCAGGTGATACGGCAGACCATATTCAACACAAAATGACAGTTTGTATTCTATAGATACTTAGTTCTAAGTACCTACGATTTAAAAACCTGTCTCCCGGTAAAATCTCACCTCACAGGGTGACTTTATATAAAAAACAAACCTTTGGTAGAAACCAAATTAGCGGCTGAATATCTCCTGGTAGAGCGGTAGGAGGCATTACGACTCTGGGTGCATGTAGTATCGACTTCCTTGGACGGAAAACTAAGAAAGAGGGCTTAGGAGCTATAGACAACGTCGCGGCACCTCCCTGGAAAGTTAACAGAGGATGACCTATCCTCTGGGATAAATTCTGCAACAATGGTGGTTCGGTTTCTCAGTACATTGCACGAGAAAAAGTGTTTCCGTGGATGGCTGGGTTTGTCGCCAGTAGTATGGTGCCCTGAATCCGACTGATTGGTGTCCCTTTTGGCGTGGTTCTGCAGCTGCTGAACTATGTAACTTAAGAAAAGAAACATTTATCTCTGCGCTATGCTTTTCACTATCGAGTATCAGTTGATATATGTCCTACGCCTCGCAATTCTCAAAGAACCACAGCTAGAGAATAGTCACCACATTTATCATGCATCTAACAAAAATCATATAAATCACACTAAACACGATTGATCAAACAAGAGAAAAGTTTGGCTCAATACGGCTCTTATGAAAGTCAAAATTTAAAAACTAGCGCGCCTCTACTTATAGATGGTTTGCACGAGAGTTTAATAAGCTATGCGCTAAACTTTTACGTTTTAAAATGTAAAATGTGTCTTATTCCTGTCGCTCAGCGTTGAAAATACAACACTGCTGGGTAAAAAAGCTTTGCGGTTTAAAAGAGCTGCCTAGGCTATGCATATATATTTAAACGCTTTCGTTCGAATAAGGTATTATATCTCAGGGACCCAATGTGTATCTTGGCCTCCGACACAAGATGTCGCCATTGTATAGGTTCTATGCGGTCTTCTACCAGTCACCAGCTTGCCTTGCGAAGATTCGAGTGCACAGCAAAAAATTGGTAATCGGTTGGAGCATTATGCGAGAGTATGGTGGACACGGAGACATTCCAATCCTAGCTTCTCCAGTGTGTGGTCAAGCGTTGTCCTGAAGCAGCAGTGGGCTAGAGCAGTTGAACCATCTCATCATTCCCTACAATAGAGGGTCGACCAACAAGTCGTCATTAAAAGAGATATGCCGTTATTGTTCATATGATGGAATTAAGGTAGCATATCTTTAGGCAGCGGCGACATCCCAGTAGCGAGACCCATAGACTTCTAATTCACTGGGTCTCGGGTCAAAACACTGGTAAATAATAATAATTAAAACTAGCATAACTGGACTTGACTGATTAATAAAACCGGAGGGTTGCCACTGATAAAAATATAATGCACCAATGCTGTGCTGGGGAATACTGGATAAGAAATACACTCTGGATAATGATGACATAATCTTATTCACGTTTAAAAACAAGAGTCATCATCATCATCATCATCTCAGCCCACTAACGTCCCACTACTGAGCACGAGCCTCCTCTCACATATCAAGGTGTGAGGGTATTGGGTCATACTCCACCACGCTGACCCAGTTCTGATTGGTGGAGGCAGGTGTATGGCATCCTGCTGTTAGAATTTATCAAGCCGCCCATTAGGCCTCTAACATGGCTTAACGACTACCACATTTAGTGATAACCGAGACCAACGGCTTAACGTGCCTTCCGAAGCACGGAAAAAAAAGAGTACTATTTTTAAACTTAAATTTATTATGGACCACGCAGCCAGGATGTTTCACACTTTTGCCAAGGATGGTACCGGAGGACAGCAAAAGTCATCGAGGCGGACCCCGGAAACGGTGGCGTAAAGATATTGTCCCCAACGACAGGAATGGAGACATCAGAGGGAGACCTTTGCCCTGCAGAGAACAAAAAAAATTAAAAAAAAAAAATTTATACACGTGTACACAGTAGATCTAACTGCAGATAAGCAAGTTGTTTAACAAGGTCACGCTACTGATTTGAATTGCCTGTTCTTTAGACCATATAATTTTGGCTATTACTTATATAATAACAAAACGAAAATTCACCAATTTACTCATAATTATTTACGTACATAGTACACAGTTGTGTAACTGAATATAGGGTTCCAAATTTGTTGGCATGGAGTTTGATGTTAAAAGCTACCTTTTAAGCCCATAGCACCACCTGCTTATGCCATTGAATTTTTGTAATACCCATACATATATAAATACATTAACGCCTGTTTTCCCAAAGGGGTAGGCAGAGGCCTATTATACGCCAACACTTCGCCAAAAATATTGTCAGAATTACGAAATAGGTGGCGAGCCTACTGCCGTTTACCGGGAACTGTTATGTTCGCCAGTTTGATCTAATCTGATCTAATTTTCGAAGTTCTTACGGTACATTTTTGTTTTTAAATATTAAGTGTAATATTATATTATTGATAATTTGGGATCGTACGAAAACTCTTTTGTAGATAAACAAATTGGTCTTGCCGGCGAACCCGTGGTAAGAAAAACGTATTGATAGTTATTTTGGAATATCAATATAATCAACGCTTTGGGAGGTATGATTAAGACAACCCCCCCCCCTCCCCGACTGCCGACTGGTCTCCACCTTGTCTGCAACCCAACTACTGGTGCCCCGCCTCTTTCTCAACAAGCGGCGGGCGTCGTCGGAAGATTTTAGTGGGTATTACTGCTGGCGGTCGTGTCTGCCGGTGGTGAGCCCCACACACCTCTCTTGGTTCCACTTTGGCCGGGAGACAGTACATAAATTCATTTTGTTACCGACGTAAATAAAAAAAACAAGTTGTGATTAAGACTCTGCACTGGAAAGAACGAGGCCTCAACATTAAGAGGTCGGTGGATGTCGCTGACTTTTAGAAGCCTAGCAAGGCCTCTCCGCGTTCGCAACAGAGGGTATAATAGGATTCGTGCATGGACTGCATATAAAAATTCATTAAAAACACAGAAAACAAATGGGCCAAAACAACCAAACGGTCTTTTCCGTATTTAATCTACTAATAACCTGGAGTCATTAAAAATACTTGGGATAAATAGTTTGGAAGTTAAATGACGAAAAAAAATACGAGACGCAACTTTACATATAATATTTAGAAACTAAACTATTTTATTTTTAATCACACGTTCTCATGTCTTATATTTTTATGATGTAGGTAGGTAAGAAAAACTTCGAGAAAAACGTTCGCAGAAGAATTCAGCTAGCTTGGACAGCCTTTGGGAACCTTCGTTGTGTTTTTTCCTCGCCAATATCTAAATCAATCACTCAAAAAACTATTACATAGTACTTGAAAACGTCAAAATTAAATATAAAAAACCAATAGAAATATTATTACACTGAAATCACGAAGCTTAGATTCACTTATATGCAACAAAACAATTCAAAAACAAAAAATATTCAAGTGTAAGTGAATCTAAGTGCCAGTTCCGAGCCACCTACTGTTAAGTCTATAATGAGTGCGTTCTACCTATCAGACTTATGGTGCCGAGACGAGACGTGGACACTAACAGTAAGACTGGTCCACTAATTTAAAGTCGCTCAGCGAGCTATGAAAGGATTATACTATGTATTTCTTTGAAAAATAGGGTTTGGAATGAGGTGATCCAAAAAGAACTAAGTCACCGACATAGTCCTATTGTTTAGTAAACTGAAGTAGCATTGAAGAAAAAAATATACAATTTTTTAAGCAAGTGATCTATACTATCTATACTATATATATATATATATTAATATTAATAATTAATTAATATATTATATATTATATATAATATTATAAAGAGGAAAGATTTGTTTGTAATGAATAGGCTCCGAAACTACTGGACCGATTTCAAAAATTCTTTCACCTTTGGAAAGCTACATTATCCCCGAGTAACATAGGCTATATTATATTTTTTTAAAAATTAGGGATCCTTACTAAAAATCCAATAATGTAACCCAAGGTGTAAAAAAATGACCTGAAAAATTCCTTACATAGCGTGCGCAGCGAAAACTATTGATGATAGAACCAAATTATGTACTACGACTTTGCAGTACTCATTATTATCTACAAAAAGTGTCGCGACAGCATATGTCTAAATATTATAGTTAACTCACAGTAAGTGGTTTTTTATTCTAAAAATTTAATTTATATGCCGCCGCTTGAAAAGGCTCTATATTTGTACCTTGGTATTAATCCTTATCAAAAAAAATTACTTTGTATTCAAGACGGCTTCAATACCTTTTATAACTTTTTGAATTATTCAATTCGGACATTTCATTAGGAAGATATCACGAGTTTAAAAATGCAAGTATTAGAAAAAAGTCGCGTGGTGCCGCTCACCGCGCTCAGCTAGCCAGCATGCGATGTAGGCTCCATGTAAGCGTCACTGGGGTGGTACGGGGGGAGGAGTCAATGTAATCTATACTAATATTATAAAGAGGAAAGATTTGTATTTTTGTATGTAACGAATAAACTCAAAAATTACTGGACCGATATTAATAATTCTTTTTTTAATAGAAAGCTACATTATCACTGAGTAACATAGGCTATATTATAATTTCGAAAAAAATAGGGTTCCGTAAAATATTTGGGTTTTTCGGACACAAAGTGTAAAAATCAACCAGAACAGTTGCGTACGCTGCCTAAACTATAAAAGATAGAACCACAAAATGTATGAATGAATTAAAGACTTTTTAGTAGGTGGTACCTACTAAAAAGTCCGCGACACACTATACCTATATATGGCGAGTGAGGCACAACAACCCTTTTTTTTATTTAAAAATCTTGATTTTTTTTTTGTTCTATATTTATACGCATTTATTTTACTTATGCTATTAATCCCTATCAAAATTAATTATTTCATCACTAAGTGCAGTTTATGTAGATAATTTTTGGTCTTGGAATGATCAAAATTGGACGTTCGTTTTTGAAGTTATGGCGAACTTAAATTATTACGATTTCTGCTGCACAGCGCCCTATCACGGGTCGGGGCTCCCGACCATCAGTTTATTTTGTCACCTAAAAATAATTTAATGTCAAATGTTGTTTATGGGGAAGATTTACAATAATCGCTTTAGTTATCTATCCCAAAACAACAGGTTGCTCTCCGGGACTGCCGGTAAGAGTAAAAACTAAGTATTAATTAGATTTAAATATTTTCATCATTAACAACTTCAACATCCACATAAAGACAATCTATGCAGCCTGCGGATAATGACTGCGTCGTCGATGTTAGTGTCCGTGTCTGTGAATTGATCTGGAAATCATTTTGCTGACCGTGTCTTTTCTGGGTAGGCATTTTACAGCGGTAGCCGACATCCACGCGGGCGGAGCCGCGGGCGACTGCTAGTGGATTATAAATATCTTTGTAACAATTCCCGTGCGCAACTATAATTTCCCGAAAAATCGAAAAACAAATCAACACGACACGTGTTTCGCCCTTACACAGGGCATCTTCAGGTAAGATAGGAGCCTTAGAACAACGATGTCTTCTCGACCAACGCTGAAACGAGAGATAATTTTCTAGGGAATTATTTTTGGGAATTGTTACAAAGATATTTTTAATCCATCACTTGCTTACAATGGATTTCCGCAAAGTAACGCCTGAATCAATAAATTATTTTCAATTTTTTAATTTAATCCATCAAGGTATGTACCGTTATATCTATGCACTTTTATCATTTTGTAAAGAGTTCATATCAAATCGCTCATATCGATTCATAGAAAATCTTCGAAGGCGTTTTGGACTGCCTTAAACTTTTGTCCAACTAAGAAATTATCCTAATCCTGAGAAAAGTGATTATCGGTTGGAGCATTATAAATAAATAATAAATAAATATTCTCTTACAATCACACCAATTATTTAGTTCCAAGATAAGTATCATTAAGAACTTGTGTTATGAATACTAAATAACGAATAAACATATATAAATACTTTTTTTTTTGTAAATACATACTTAAGATACATAGGCGAACACCCAGACCAGAACAAATATTCATATTCATGCACACAAAGATTTGTCCTGTGTGGGAATCGAACCCACGACCTCTCCAAGTGAAGTTCAGGTATAGTGACCTCCACGCCATATCGGTCGTCAAGTTCAATTGTGCGTGGAGTATGGTGGATATGGAGACATTCCAATCCTATCTCCTCTAGTGTGTGGTGAAGCGTTGACTTGAAGCAGCAGTGGGATAGAGCAGTTAACCAATCTCGGTTGTTCAGCGACTAACTTTTCCATCATGACTTATAGTTATTGGCAAGACAGATCTGCCGGAATCGTCAAAAATCGTAAAAAAAATGATTGAACTGATTAGTGATTGCTGTTAATTTCATATGTAAGAAATATAATACATCTCAGCCCATTATGGTCCCACTACTGAGCACGAGCCTCCTCACACATACCAAGGTGTGAGGGTATTGGGTCATATTCCACAACGCTAACCCAGAGCGAATTGGCGGAGGCAGGTGTATGGCGTCCTGCTGTTAGAATTTTTCAAGCCGCCCATGAGGCCTCTAACATGGCTTTACGACTACCACATTTAGTGATAACCGGGACCAACGGCTTAACGTGCCTTCCGAAGCACGGAAGCGCTCGATATCAAATGCCACACAAACGGTCACCCATCCAAGGACTGACCTCTGTAAACTCTGCTGTAATAAACAGTCAAAAATAAAAATCTTTCCTATGTATAATATTATTACTACATTACTATGACATTATCATATACAATAGCGTGACTCAATATCGTGTGTATTTATTAATAGTTAAGCTACTGAGACCAGAACACTGTGTTGTAAATGTATTGAATTAAATATCCATGATACAATTTAATGTTTAAACATTCTGAACATTTTGTTCATATTTATAAAGATTGTCATCATTTCAATTTCTGAAATTGTTACTTATTACAAAAATAGGTACCTATTTTAAATCGTATAAAAAGCATTCATGTTTTAGTTTATTTATCATACAATTGTTTTCAGCGAACTGTAAAATTCTCAATATTTGTTCTATTTTGTGTAAAATTAATAAAATATAAATATGTGGAGAGTACTGGTAATGGTGCTTGTCGTCAATTCTGTAAAGGTAAGATTCTATATTTATTAACACATTTTTCAAATTAATAATACGTCGCTTAGTTTTAAAGCTTAAGTAATAACCACGCAAGTCAAAAATTGGCAATAATACGTTTTACACATTATTACATAGATCTTTTTGACGTGCACCCAATGCTGTCATAAAATTTATAAACTTCTCAAGCTCAAGGAGTTATTCGAAAAGTTCTATAGTTAATAATATTATTATATTATAGCGCGACAACCAGTCGTTAGTCGGCCATAGAATCTCGAGTAAAGAAACTGTTGAGACATTGGTCAGAAACGATTATCATATATTTTTTTATGATTTACGTCGGTAACAAAATTTCTTTACGCACTGCCTCCGACGAGATGGGAGTGTGGGGCTCACTGCGGCAGACGTGACCGCCAGTCTAACCCACCAAAAGTCTTCCGACGACGACGTCCACCGCTGTTGAAAAGGGGCGGGGGGCCAGTGCCAAAGTATAATGCTTCTGACACCCTGCCCGCCGATGTAAACTGTAAACGACTCCGGGTCAGATTTGGGAGGACCTTCTCAGACAGGCGCAGTGTGACGAGCCCCCCCCTACCTCCTTATGCGACAATGCGTATGTGGCCGAGGAAACGATTACCAAATTTAAGCAGTTTTACAAAGGTCAATCCTTGGACGGGTAATAGTGAGGCCTTCGATAATTACCGTTTTCATGCTGTATTTTAATTGTTAGCATACCTAAGTGTGATCATTACTTTATATATTTTTTCTGTCATATCTTTTTTTTACTTTAATATGTCTTAACCCATAACTGTCCTATTTTGTGTGGATTACGAATGTACAAAAATTATACATATATATAATTGAGTTTCATACAAAAATCTTGACATATATGGTTTTGAAGTTGCCCGGCCGCTATTACATATTCCCTAACGCCTTAACAGGCAGAGCACGTTTAAAATATTCATTAGATTTCCACCTTAAGTTCACCGCATAAGTTTCAATTTATGGTGGTCAAGGAGGTAAAGACACATAAATAATTATCTTCCATTCTGTTTTGATGTGTATAATTAATAATGGGTCGTTAAGGTTCACTAATAACGACAGTAAACTCGAAAACGTAATAGAGGACGACCGACCGACAGACGTCGGACAGCTCGGACATAACCTCGAAAAGTCATAGGTGCACCTCTAGGGTTTGAACCCGAGACCCTCCGGATTTTAAGGCTAGGGGTCTCGCCTCTGGGCTCAGCAGGGAACTTCATATACTTAGCTGATATTATAACGATGGAGCACGGGCGTCCTCACACAAATACATCACATGGAAATATAAGAGAAAAGAAGACATTTATTGTAGGTCTGATATATACTAACCTATTTAAAAAAATTTAAGGCATTGACAGAAGAAGAAATCAAAATGAAGTTCACTGAGCACATTATGGCGTGCGTCAAAGACCACCCGGTGGACCCCGATGATCTGCAAGACATCCAGAAGCTGATCGTGCCTAAGAAGCCCGAAGTAAAGTGTTTGCTGGCCTGCGCCTTCAAGAAGCATGGCACGGTCAGTATTACATTCTTCACACTCCGCCCACGCCAAGATCTTTTTTTTTGGACAGAACATCATCTAATGACTGTCTCCCGCTGAGGGTGAAGCAGAAGGGTGTTACAGACTTTTACTGACTAAAAACCATCTATGTTCCTTCTTAAGCCTAGTAACCCTTTCAAACAGTCTCGCAACCCCAGGCCCTCGCCAGGATCTGAACAGGGAAAGCTACATCGAGAGCGTCATTTTAACTGAAAATTAATCATCACTATAATTAAAATTTTGCGTGGTATAATAGACTCTCCTGATCTTCATGGTGAGCTGTGTCGACTTTATGCACCCGATAATTATTATAGGAGCAGGAAACATAAACTGTTTGCTGTGCCAACCTGCCGACCCGTTGCACGTTCAAAATCACCCATTCTGCGGACACTCAACGCACTTAATGCCATCCTGGATGCAGCACCCGACTGTGATTTGTTTGCGGATGGATGGCCTGAGATTTTGTCAGCGTGTCTGAGGTATTGTGAGAGAATGCGATAAAAGAAGTTTTTATGTGTAAGATTTTATTATTCTATTTAACTTTTACTGTTTTTGATAATTAATGTAATTGGTGTATTCTGTTCTGATTAAATAAATAAATAAACTGCCTTCCGTAAGTTGGGTAGGTACCCTCAATAAGGTGAGGCGGTTTTTCACACTCCAGCCGCACTGTTTTGCTGTACGAGACTAAGGTGATCGAGTGAGGAGTATTGCTGTCATCTTTTGGTTGGATCTGCTAAATACCTCCTCGATGCTCATGATGGACTGCATTCCTGGGGATGCTAAAGTAATAATAATAATCCTTTATTGCACATAAAACATAAATAGATTACAAAAGGTATCTAAAAACTTAAAGTACAAAGGTGGACTTATCTCTAGAAGAGATCTCTACCAGCCAACCCTAGTAGTTGTGTATAAATTTGTAGGTACGGGATTAAATTAACAGCGTCTCTCGAGAACCTACAGCTACGTAAGGGGGTTTATATCAGGTCGTCTAATTGTGTGTACTTCTAATTGGCTATGGCACACAAATGCTTACGATACAATGCAAATGTCAACGCAAAGTCAATTAAACTGTCTCAAAAATTTTCCAAGTGTAAGTGAATATAAGTGCTAGTTTCTAGCCACCACTCTGTAAGAACAACTGGCAAGAAACTTAAAAGCTGTGCTCTTTTAAATTATCAATTGTCCAGACACTAACTACAATATTTATGTGTGTCTGACTCTATACAATGCAATATAATATAACATTAACAATATTCATGTTTTAAGTAACACATAACATTATTTAACTTAATTGTCAACATATTAAATTGATGAATATAACTTACTATATCTGTTTTTTTTTATTAATAATTTTAGAACCTTAGAATTCAATGCTAACAAACACTCAAAAAATATATATTTGTAACAGTTTTAGGTTGAGTCTACATATGGAGGGGTTTTTGAAAGTTGTATGTTTTAGTTAAAATACAAAGTTATATAAAAAATTGCGTGCAAACAATGTTCACGTGCATGAAAATACATTTATATTTCCGTATATAATAACCATAAAGATGTGACCATATAGATATATATTAGATAGATAGATTATTATAGATAAAGAACAGTAGCAAAATAATAAGCGGAAAAAATTACATATATTGTATTGATATATATATATATATATATATATGTTATGAACGAGTAAAAAATCCGCGCAAATAAGCTAACTTAAAAATCTATAAAATTGCACCTCTCATCATCACAGCCCATTAACGTCCCACTACTGAGCACGAGCCTCCTCACACAAATCAAGGTGTGAGGGTATTGGGTCATACTCCACCACGCTGACCCAGTGCGGATTGGCGGAGGCAGGTGTATGGCGTCCTGCTGTTAGAATTTTTCAAGCCGCCCATGAGGCCTCTAACATGGCTTAACGACTACCACATTTTGTGATAACCGGGACCAACGGCTTAACGTGCCATCCGAAGCACGGAAGCGCTCGATATCAAATGCCACACAAACGGTCACCCATCCAAGGACTGACCTCTGTAAACTCTGCTGTATTTTGGTGATCGTTTCCAACCACCGAACACCGCAGAGCTACGAGCGCTTCAATTGCACCTCTACCAAAGTTTTATTTGAATTCTTAGATTAACGCGTCAAGCGAAACCCAAAATATAGCAGTGATCAAATTTTAATGATATTTATAAGATTGTTTTATTGTTAAGTTTCTGCCTTTAGTGTGACTGTTGCACACGAAAGTTATTAGGTCTCCACGGAATACCAGCGCTGTTGTGGCCCTCCACTGCAGAACATGCTGAGTGAAGTCCTTTTTAGGCATATTATATGTAAACTTATGTGTTAAATTGTTTACTGTTATGATTTATGTTCTTTGTTTATATGTATTTATGTCTTAATAATTTTTTTATCGATTTATTTATACTTATCATTAAAAAAAATATTATTATTATTGTATAAGAACTGTAATATACCTCAATTAAGTGCAAATAAAATATTCTATTCTACTATAATTAAAAATATTTTTACATACATACATTCACGCCTGTTTCCCCGAAGGGGTAGGCAGAGGCATATAATACGCCCACACTTCGCCATTTATATAGTTGGTCCCACGTAATAGGTGGCGAGCCTATTGCCGCTTACCGGGCACTGTTATGTTCGCCAGAGTCTCGACCGTTGATCAGCAGGTGCACCACTTGCAGGTGAGGTTGGCTTGGGCTCCTCAGATCTTGGTAGGATCCCTATACACCCAAAAATATTTTTTCTTTTACAATTACACCAATTATTTCGATCTAAGGTAAGTATCATAAAGAACTTGTGTTATTTAATATAGATACTTAACACCAAATAAACATACTTATATACTTTTTTTAAATACTGACTTAACAACCCTGATGAGTTGTAAACGCGGGGCCTAGAGTCGACGTAGAGTAATCCTACCGAATTATGGGCAGCAGCGTCATCCAGCGTACTGGCATAAACTGCTATCATCAACCCGCCTCTCAAGCGTAATCATTATGGGCAAGTACCCCTATTATGCGGGCGGTGCTCGGTGGTCGGAAACGATCACCGAAGTACAGCAGAGCAGAGAGCTAACAGAGGTCAGTCCTTGGATGGGTGACCGTTTGTGTGGCATTTGATATCGAGCGCTTCCGTGCTTCGGAAGGCACGTTAAGCCGTTGGTCCCGGTTATCACAAAATGTGGTAGTCCTTAAGCCATGTTAGAGGCCTAATGGGCGGCTTGATAAATTCTAACAGCAGGACGCCATACACCTGCCTCCGCCAATCCGCACTAGGTCAGCGTGGTGGAGTATGACCTAATACCCTCACACCTTTATATGTGAGAGGAGGCCCGTGCTCAGTAGTGGGACGTAAATGGGCTGAGATGATGACCCCCATTATCATGTAAAATATAGGGAGCCCAATGTCCACAATGGACTTTATATGGTAGAAACGATGTTTATGACTACTTCATACACATATGAAACTAGAGATATAATTCTTTTTATATTAATAGATGACGAGCACGGGTCTATACGACATAGATGCGGCCTACAAGGTAGCAGAATCCACCAAGAATGGGGACGAGAAGAGATTGGAGAATGGCAAGAAGGTTGCTGATATATGTGTAAAAGGTAAGAATACTTATTAATTAATTTGAAAGTCATCGTCATCTCAGACATTATAAGGCTTTTTTACCGGAGATGTGCTAAGAACAATCAATTGATGGGGCGCTGAGGTCGTTCAATAGCGACCGCGAAACAGACAACATCGTAAAAGTCAAAGTCAAAAATTATTTAATAGGTTGGGGAAAAAGTCTTTTCGTATTTTTGTATGAAAAGTCAAGACATTTTTTTCAAAGTTTATTTACATTTATTTACAATATATATGTACCGTTTTGTTGAATAACTTTCTGCCATTTTGTGGGCAGAGACATTATCCCGTTACTGTAGAAACTTTGGGACTTCTGATCAAAAAAACGGGACAAATAGTTTTGGCAGTCCTCTCTTGAGGTCAACCTTACAGAACCTAAAGAATTCTGCAGAGACCGAAACAGGTGAAAATCTGAAGGCGCAAGGTCAGGGCTATATGGTGGATGCACTAGGACCTCCCAGTCGAACTCTCTTACCACACCCTTCCTGTTGATCAATTCCGGCCGTTTTCTCTCGACTGCTTCCTTTAATCTCATCAGTTGCTGGCAGTAAAGATCAGAATCGATGGTTTTGGCGAGCGGTAAAAGCTCATAATAAACAATGCCCTTCCAATCCCACCATACACACAGCATCACCTTATTTCGTGTTAGGCCAGGTTTGGCCACAGTCTGTGAAGCCTGGCCAACTTTCGACCACGACCTTTTTCGCACGTTCTTGTCGTACGTGATCCACTTTTCATCGCCAGTTATCAATCTCTTCAAAAACGGCTCGGTTTCATTACGTCTCAATAATGAATCGCAAATGAGTACACGGTTCATTAAGTTTCTTTGAGTGAGCTCGTGTGGCACCCAAATATCGAGCTTTTTTGTATAACCAGCTTTCTTCAAATGGGTCAAAACTGTTTTGTGGTCAATTCCCAGTTCTTCAGCTACATCGTAACTACTAATATGCCGATCTTGCTCCACTCTTTCAAAAATGGCGTCCATTTTATTCGTAACAGGGCGACCAGAGCGAGGTGCATCTTTCACATCAAAATTTCCGGACTGAAAACGTTTGAACCAAATTTGTGCTACTCTTACTGACACTGCATCAGGTCCATAAACATCACAAATTTTTTTCACTGCTTGAGTTGCATTTTTGCCTTTTTTATAATAAAATTTTAAAATGTATCGAATTTCTTTATTAGATTCACTCATTTTTACGGAGAGAAAAACAAATGAAAAATAGCGGGAAACAACTTTTTTTTATTTTTTTCTTTCCTTTATAATGGAACCTTTTTAATGTTACCAAAACCAGCCAGACACAAATAGTACAGTCAAAAAAATTTTATAATAAGTTTATACCTACGTTATGCGAAAAGACTTTTTCCCCGACCTAATATTTCATAAATTATTATACATAGTACTTGAAAACGTCATAATTAAATATAAAATAAAACAATCGAAATATAATTACACTGAAACCACGAAGCTTAGATTCACTTACATGCCACAAAACTATTTAAAAACAAAAAATAATTAAGTGTGAGTGAATCTAAGTGCCAGTTCCGAGCCACCGCTCTGTAAGAAGAACTGGCAAGAAACTCACAGGCTATGCTCTTTTAAATTTATCGATTGGTTTGGAACTTGAATTACAATCTTCATTTGTCTGTAAAGCTATACAATGCAATATGATATAATATTAACAATATTCATGTTTTAAGTCATTCATATTAGAATAGCCTGTAAGAAACGGCAGCTTAAATCCAAACATTTTATCTGCCATTTAGTCTTTGATAGAATAGTATATCTTTGAAGACAGCTTCCGTTTTATTGTTAATTTAAATTTATTTAGGCTCAATTTGAACATTGACCTTTAAAAGATTTGTTTATCTTTTGGAGCTCAGTGGAGGAAGACTTCACCCTCGAAGGATCGATGATCTGGTCAAGACAGCCTTGTAGTCGGTGGATGCTCGGGAGTTTTTGCAAAGAACCAACAGAATCGATTTTTTTACTTAGCATCGCTTGATCCCTCGCATTGCATCCTTGCACATCACTGGTGGACACGCAGCCGAAGTCCACTGCTGAACAAAGGCCTGGCCATTTGTATGCAACGTCGAGCAATCTTAAGACGCCTGCATCCACGGACGACCCGCTGTCTTTACCAGACCATCGGCAGATCGAAGGTCGGCCTCTGATACATCTGTCGGTTCTTGGTCGCCATTAGGGAACCTTAGCGTTTCTTCAGTCATCGGTTTTTCTAGATGTGTGTAGATAGATTTTAAAGTTACAATTTATTCATTAAACACACACTCCCACATACGTGAGAGTCCATCAGTTGTGTCATTCAAAAGTAAACTAAGTGCTCATTACTTGTCAGATTTGGCACTTAGTTAGCACTTTTTTTAAATATATATATTTTTTTTGATTACTCTGATAATTATAAGATTTATATGTATGTATATAAGTATATATGGTTTAATATATTTTTGTAGTTTCTTTTCATTTACTTAGATCGGTAACTAAATTTAATCCCGTACTTAACCTAATTTACTAACTGCTAGGGTTGGCTGGTAGAGATCTCTCCTAGAGATAAGTCCACCTTTGTACTTTAGTTTTTAAATACTATTTTTGTAATGTAATTATGTTTTTATGTGCAATAAAGGATTCAAAATTATTAAATACTGGCCGTGTCCTGTGGTACCAGTCGTGCCGTGTGATACCATCCTATAATAGTGCCACTCCTTCTTATCTCACGGGGAGTCGTAAGATTCGACGAAAGAAATCCTACCGGATGATGGGCACCAGCGTCAGCCTGCGTACTGGCTTGAACTGCGATCACCAACCAGCCTATCTATGTCTATGTCTTTCTTTGCTACGTCCAAATAAATCCTATTTCAGTAGCTGCAGCAAGGTTTCTGTCCAACTCAAATAGAATAATATAGTGCGTGAGATTATACAAGGTGTAAGAAGACCCTGATCAAAGCCAGCAGCTACGTATTCTGCCCAGCATCAGAATATTTCTGTGGTGTCAAAGGAGTTCAGTCAAAAAAAATTATAATAAGATTTTTGCACCTATTGGTGCAAAACTTTAATATGTGTCACGGCAAAAAGGAGGTTAGTCTACACATTTTATATTATTTCATATACAATGTTTAGACTAACCTCTTTTTAGCCGTGACACTTTTTAAAGATTTGTACCAATAGGTGCAAAATCTTCTTTTTTTTTTGACTCATCTCCTTTTTCCTCTAAACCACAGTTTTTTTAGCCTATACCTAGGACATCAATAGTCTTATAGTTATTGTAAGTCACTTTGACTTTTTTTATGAAAACAAATTATATGCGTTATTTCTTGAGTTTCTTTACTTAAAATAATGTCTGCAGTATGCTTGGGCCACACAGAAACGCGGTCTGTTGAGCGCATTTTATTGTGTGCTACTATTTATAGTGTGCACCTCGTCCAGGTCGTCTCTGGCATATTTTATCGCAGACCATCTGGCTGGTGGTCTGTAGGTTTCGTCTTTCAGTGCCAGTATCTAGTACAAAACTCTGTGGCTTTACCGATCGTCGCACAGATATGTCTAGCCCATTGCCACTTCGCAACTCTTTCTCCAATATTGATGCCTTTAGTGCATTGGCGTATGTATTCGTTTCGAACGTTATCAAAACAAGAGACTCTCTAGACTGCATAACCTTTTTCAACACTTGTCTTACCATGAGTTTAAGGTACAAAGTGCTGAAGCCACCTTTGAGCCCGGCTTGCTCTTTTGGCCGGTGTGCGTCAAAGAGGATGGTCATTCGTTTTGTGAATGGGTTAGTGCGAGAACACTATAAATTTGGCTTCGTACAGCGATCGGCCAGTAGAAAGCTAGTATGTATGTATATTTATACTAAGAGTTCATTTCTTTTCATTCCAGTAAACGACAACCCGGTTAGTGATGGAGAAAAGGGCTGCGAAAGAGCGGTCATGATTTTTAAATGCACTATCGAAAATGCACCTAAAGTAAGTAAAGTTTGTATGTATGTCACATCTATAATAGTATTGTAATGTTGCATACATATTAGGTCGGGGAAAAAGTCTTTTCGCATAACGTAGGTATAAACTTATTATAAAATTTTTTGACTGTACTATTTGTGTCTGGCTGGTTTTGGTAACATTAAAAAGGTTCCATTATAAAGAAAAGAAAAAAAATAAAAAAAAGTTGTTTCCCGCTATTTTTCATTTGTTTTTCTCTCCGTAAAAATGAGTGAATCTAATGAAGAAATTCGATACATTTTAAAATTTTATTATAAAAAAGGCAAAAATGCAACTCAAGCAGTGAAAAAAATTTGTGATGTTTATGGACCTGATGCAGTGTCAGTAAGAGTGGCACAAATTTGGTTCAAACGTTTTCAGTCCGGAAATTTTGATGTTTAAGATGCACCTCGCTCTGGTCGCCCTGTTACGAATAAAATGGACGCCATTTTTGAAAGAGTGGAGCAAGATCGGCATATTAGTAGTTACGATGTAGCTGAAGAACTGGGAATTGACCACAAAACAGTTTTGACCCATTTGAAGAAAGCTGGTTATACAAAAAAGCTCGATATTTGGGTGCCACACGAGCTCACTCAAAGAAACTTAATGAACCGTGTACTCATTTGCGATTCATTATTGAGACGTAATGAAACCGAGCCGTTTTTGAAGAGATTGATAACTGGCGATGAAAAGTGGATCACGTACGACAAGAACGTGCGAAAAAGGTCGTGGTCGAAAGTTGGCCAGGCTTCACAGACTGTGCCAAACCTTTTTTTTTTTTTTTTTGATTTACGTCGGTAACAAAATGCATTTACGCACTGTCTCCCGGCCAAAAGGGGGAGACCGGGAGGGGGTGTGGGGCTCACTGCGGCAGACGCGACCGCCGCAGTCCTACCCACTAAAAATCTTCCGACGACGCCCACCGCTGTTGAAGAAGGGGCGGGGGGCCAGCACCAGGGGATTTGTAGTTTCTGGCACCCCGCCCGCGGCCAACGTCCCCCGGATCAGAACCGGGGAGACCTCCTCAGGAAGGCGCAATTTGTAGCGCCCCCCCTACCTCCTTGTGCGGCCATGGCGTAACTGGCCGACTTCGGGGGGGGTCTATGGCGAGACGGAAGGGGCCCCCTGCCCCCGCCGCCTAAGACCCCCCGGGCGCTGCCTGACGGGCCCTCCTGGCCCGCCCGCTGCGCCAACGGCGTAGCCGGAGAGAGAGCGGGTCCCGCTCCCTCTCCCGCTCCGCGGCCTCCTTCTGCGACATCACCACTTCGCAGAAGGAGGCCATCGCCTCCCACGCTGTCTCGCTGTCGACCATCTTTTGCATGATGGTCGGCAGCGAGAGAGCCACTCCACCCAGGGCCGCGGCCAACGTCGACCGCGGCCCCGCCCACGCAGGGCACGCCACCAAAGTGTGCTGCGCGGTGTCTTCCGCGCAGTCACAATGGTGGCAACACCGGGTCGACTCCCCCCCGGCGACGTCACACAGATACTTCCCGAAGCACCCGTGCCCGGAAAGTACCTGCAGACTGTGCCAAACCTGGCCTAACACGAAATAAGGTGATGCTGTGTGTATGGTGGGATTGGAAGGGCATTGTTTATTATGAGCTTTTACCGCCCGGCAAAACCATCGATTCTGATCTTTACTGCCAGCAACTGATGAGATTAAAGGAAGCAGTCGAGAGAAATTGCGGAAAGGCCGGAATTGATCAACAGGAAGGGTGTGGTCTTTCATCACGATAACGCTAGACCACACACATCTTTAGCCACTCAGCAAAAATTAAGAGAGTTCGACTGGGAGGTCCTAGTGCATCCACCATATAGCCCTGACCTTGCGCCTTCAGCTTTTCACCTGTTTCGGTCTCTGCAGAATTCTTTAGGTTCTGTAAGGTTGACCTCAAGAGAGGACTGCCAAAACTATTTGTCCCGTTTTTTTGATCAGAAGTCCCAAAGTTTCTACAGTAACGGGATAATGTCTCTGCCCACAAAATGGCAGAAAGTTATTCAACAAAACGGTACATATATATTGTAAATAAATGTAAATAAACTTTGAAAAAAATGTCTTGACTTTTCATACAAAAATACGAAAAGACTTTTTCCCCAACCTATTATGTCACGTCTGTTTCCCAAAAGAGCGGGCAGAGGCATATTATACGCCCACGTTACATTCTTGGTCCCACGTAAGTTGGCGACCGTATTGCCGCTTACCGGGAACTTTTATGTTCGCCAGAGCCTCGTTCGTTGTTCGGCAGGTGCACCACTTGCAGGTGAGGTTGGCTTGGCTTCCTCTGGTCTAATGGCCTCCTACTGCGAAGTGGTGATGTCGCAGAAGGAGGCCGCAGAGCGGAAGAGAGAGCGGGATCCGCTCTCTCTCCGGCTACGCCGATGGCGCAGTGGGCGCCCGGGGGGTCTTAGGCGGCGGGGGCAGGGGCCCCTTCCGTCTAGCAGTATAGACCCTCCCAGGAGTCGGCCAGTTACGCCATGGCCTCACAAGGAGATGGGGGGGGGGGGCACTTCACATCGCGCCTCCCTGAGGAGGGCGTCGTCGGAGGTTTTTAGTGGGTAGGACTGCGGTGGTCATGTCTGCTGCAGTGAGCCCCACACTCCCCTCTCGGTCCCCCCATAGGCAGGGAGGCAGTGCGTTTATAGACTTTAAATTATACATGATATGATCGCTCGAATATTTGTATTTTGCTCTGAATATTTTCATTTCATATTAAATGGCACCATGATTAAAAATTCCTTTAAATAATTGCTTCGTGCGTTTAGCACATTTAGCCAGTGTCAAGTAAGAGATATATTAATAATATATAAATCATAGTAAATGAGAATGAGTGGTAATAAAGATGATAGATAAAGGTAAATGAGATCCCTTCCCCCTAAATCCCTTGTTTCCTCAGTAAAGATGTGGGACTATACTGAGATCTCACATGGACTTATTGAGAGAATATGAAAAGTGATATTTTACTGTTTTGTTTTATTTCCCAGCACTCATGTACATCCACCGTTATCACATATTAATGTTCGAAATATCGCAAATTTTAGAAAATAAAACAAATCTGCTCACATTACGCTTCATTTTCCCGCCAAGAAGTCGATCAATAGATTTATAACCACCTTTTGATCTGTTTTTCTTTTTTTCAGTTTGGCTTCAAAGTTTAAATAATAATAGATACCTACGAAAGATAGCTCCTTGTGGCTGCTCGCAAAAAAATATTATCTACTATAATAATAATATTTATTCCCAAAAATACAATTTGCCTTAATAACTATTTGGCTGTAACCGCACACTATGATAGACCCCTATCGTTGGCATTGAAGCAATTTGAATATTTTCATATAATTATGATTTAATTTTATATTTTCTCTTATGTCTAAAAAAATATTTAGTTTAATTTTTAATGTCAATTTATTGAGAGGGTTTTACCGAAATTAAACTCTATACTGTATCATTTGTCTTTTATTCGTTCTGTAACCCATACTAAATTATCATTTTTGAAATAGTTTTAGCATGGTTTCTGCCCACCTCTAATACGGGTGAGAGGTATGATAAATAATCAGTTTGATAATTTAGTTACGCCCATATTGAATGCATTAATTATATCTATGTAGTTATTTACATGTATTGTTTCATATTAAAAAGTAAAAGCAAAAAATTAAGTTGTATCATAAAGTGACATCTAGCTGCCGTGTGGCGTACTTTAAAGCACACACACAGCTGGCACCCAGCGAGCATGATAAAAGTAACTAGAAAATAGTTTTATGTATCAACTGAAGATGGCGTTACCTGTGCAGATTATATAGTTTTTTCTAACCTATATTGTAGGTATATTGTCCAAATGTCCCACCAACTTACAAAGTTTACGGGGCAATAATTTAAAAGTACAAGTTATAATTTAAAAGTACAAGTTAGTAAAATACAAGTTATTATGCACTTATTTGTTTTGTATGCCTGTTTGATTTGTCTGAATAACCTAAAGACTCAATCATTATCAGAGTAGTGGATTATAATAATATTAATAATTATTTATTTCACAATGGTACAATGGAGAAATTAAAAATAAAACCTCCATAATAGGCTAGGTCTCTATAGTGGGATTTTTTAAAGAGGTGAATTTAAATACATTTTACATCAATCGACAGCTTTACATCTATAAAAAAAACATTATAATGATATTATATATGAATATTAGAGATACTACAAGTGAGTTATTAGCGTTTGTAAACTTACTCACTAGTTTTCTTTGTTAACAAAAAATTATAATATCACTTTAAAATTTTATAATTTTATGAATTGGTTAATCTTATTGTTATTGAAACGTGTTTGTACACGCAATGGACAATGAAAAACCCTAGTAGTAATATAATAAATAATTGTACAATGGTACCTACTTAGTTACTACTTATTTCTAAAGTAACTTCTTCCAACAGACCAAGAGAAAAAAAATTAAAAAACAAAATTTAAAAGTAGCGCGGGAACAAAATACGTTCACAAAATATCAATTTATGAGTTAATTAAGAATTTTCAACCCTTTTTTTATCGATTCTTGCAATATGGTCGAGTACATTGTTTTTATTATTAAATTGAAGTTATTTCCATCTGCCTTAACATCTGTCAGTAAAGTTGCACCCATCTTAGGGACAGGTGAATGAAATGTGATAAAATCACCCACATAATGACCACAACAGCCTTATTGTTTATATCGAACACTTTTTGTTTAACGCAGGCAAATTGGAAACTTGTAATTGTTGTTTTGTCAGGTAATTATTTTGATTCTAAATTTTTTTTATTGATATTACTGTCCTAAGCCATAAAGACATGTTCAATAGTTAAGCCCTGTTACTACTATAATTAATCTTTATAATATGTTATTTATTACTAAAGATAATATTATACACATAAAAAAAACTGTATTAAAAATAAATTTTGTTTTCATTCGACTAGGAAGGTTTGGAAGGCCAATTTAACCCTTTAGCGGGCAGAATATGTTGCAATTTTTCATTGGTTTTCCACCTTAACTCAAATACATAAGGTTCAATTTTATGGTGGGAATATATTTTCCACTGCCTGGTTAAAGGTTAATTGAAATACATAATTAATACAATATACTGCTTTATTTTTTTTTTCTATTTAAAATTCGTCAATTTTATATTGCGTGTATCCTTTTGTGTTCAATTTCGTACCATAAAAATGTACATTACCGTGTTAAATATGTTTTAAGTCAATGGATAGGCGTTAATGTTTTTATTAATATTTCCCTTAGGATAACAGATAAACTGAATCCAATATTTTTTATAATTTGATGTATTTTGTCCAACTATAATTAACATCATCCCAGCATTAAGCTTAGGGCCCAGGGTTTGCTCACTGATCTAACTAGAGGACCAACTCTAATTCAACGAAAACGAAACTTCGTAACACCTATCCCTCTTACTCTCTAGGTATATCATTATCGAGTGAAAGGGATGGGTATAACGAAGTTACGTTTACGCTGCATTAGAGTAGGTCTTCTGAATTGACTGTAGTTCAGTTATTACCTTTTATTAACGTAATTGAGTAAAGATTTATATATTTGTACATATGCTTGATATGAATAGACTCAGAAACTACTGAAAGGTGTGCGACAATTCTTTTACTATTAGCACAGATAATATAATACTAGTCTATAAGAAAGCTTCATTATCGCTGTGGAACAAAGACTTTTTCTAGAAGAAAATATGAATCCATATTAAAACTTGAATAATGTTACCGTGTTACTGGTCGTGTTTTCAACAGTATAGTTGAAATTCTTATAACTAGTCTGTAAGATGATTGGTTATTATATCCCGATGATTCAAGGCCGAAGGACATAAAATTTATTCTAATATTGCCTGGAAAACGAGTGCATCATCATCACAGCCCATTAACGTCCCACTACTGAGCACGAGCCTCCTCTCACATATCAAGGTGTGAGGGTATTGGGTCATACTCCACCACGCTGACCTAGTGCGTATTGGCGGAGGCAGGTGTGTGGCGTCCTGCTGTTAGAATTTTTCAAGCCGCCCATTAGGCCTCTAACATGGCTTAACGACTACCACATTTAGTGATAACCGGGACCAACAGCTTAACGTGCCTTCCGAAGCACGGAAGCGCTCGATATCAAATGCCACACAAACGGTCACCCATCCAAGGACTGACCTTTGTAAACTCTGCTGTACTTCGGCGATCGTTTCCGACCACCGAGCACCGCAGAGCTACGAGCGCTTCTTGGAAAACGACTGCATGACAGGTGATAACTATGTATGTCAATTTATCAATACAAGTAGTCATAGTAAGTGAAGCGATTGTTGTAAACTTACTAATCACAATATATTTTACAAAACGCTGTGAAGTAACCTTGATTTTAATAGTGCAAAAAGTATTTTGTTTTGTACTTGTGTGCTTACGTGACCGACTAATAACCTAATAATTTTTAAGGTTTCTTCAACCACTGTTACCAACTTTTCATTAAAAAAGACACTGATTTATATTATGCCAAACATAAAATTAACCTTATAGACTTAGGGTAGAAAACCAAGAAAAAATCTCAACCAACTGTGCCTTTTAAAGAGTAACAAGTATTCGAACTTTTTAAAATTTCTTTACAAGCCCCATAATCTATAAATGGGTATATCTATACGTTTAATCTTTAAAATGTGACCCTCACCCTAGACATGTCTAGTACTAATCATCATACGTTATACACACAAAGAAGAATAATTAGATACTACCATTAAACCAAACTCACCACCAAAAGGCACTTCTAAACGAATATCCACTTTAATGCAATGAAATTAAAAATGCAGATGGTTGTAAGGCTGAGAATTATTCCAGAAGAAAGGCCCAAGCGAAATTGATCTTTACAGCAAATATAAATAAGAGTTTACTTTATAAAGTCAAAGTAGTAACACGACTCGCAGCTATGCACACATGTTAATAAAAGCAAGTTTTTAAACACCCTTATGCATGAAATGAGTAAGCAGGTACAGAGGGACGGATTCTCAACAAAAAAGGGGTATTGGCGTACAAAATCAAATCACGTGCTATAAACTAATAGCAAATAAAATTTTGAGTTTAGTCTGTGACTGATAGCAACTATTACTACCGTAACGTATTACGTAACGTTAAATAAATACTCGAATGCGGGAACAATAATTGTTTTCCAAACCGCAGTAATTAATTCGTAGTTTTTGTTTAATTTCAGAATAATTATATAGCGCTCCGATTCGTTCTGCTATTCAAATATTTTGAAGTCAAATAATATTATATGAATGCAGTTCAGAATAAAAGCGTTTTACGAAAGATTATAACTGCTTTATTCATAATAACCTGCTGCAGTTTTTAAAAAAATAATTTGGTATCTGTTGGTTGGTGGTTGGTTGGTAGCCGGCTGGTACGTATGAGTGCCGACTAAATAATCTGTTAATATTTTTGCTCCAACAGTCCTTCTGCATCTACGATTTATTACCCTATCGCTGCGCCTGAGCAGCTCACCCACACATATTTAACTAAGCAGCAACTTCATTGATGAAACTCAACTGAGCAAGTTCTCAGTATATCTGCTTACTTCACTCAGATCGTCCGTATGATCGCTGTGACGTTTATGCATATACAAACAATCGTCTCTGCGATTGTTTTGTCAATATTTGACTCTTCAATATTGATTGTTCGGCTTCTAACTGTGTCGCGTTTGTGAAAAGTGTTGTTAAATGCAGTGCACATAGTCAATATGCGTGTGAAGTGATCGAATCTAAGTGTTCTGTTCTGTGTAGTGTTGTTTGTGTCAATTTGGTTTTCTGGACATTTTTCTGCATCGGTTTCACGATTTGGGTGAGTAAAAAGTTTTGAATTAAGTCTTGAAACAAATTAAAGGATTTTTTTGTAGAAACTTTATTGATAAGTTAATCTTGAAGATATGCTACTTTACATCATCATCAGGTTACATTTTTGGTAAAGAAAAAAACACTCGATACAAAGTTATACCTAGTGACATACAACAATATTCACATCCAAAAAATTAATAACAAGCTAATGCTCAAACTAATCCTTAATTTGAAGTGGTATAGGAACATAACGTTTATCTTTATAATCTTCACTGAGTTTAGGATTAACAGTCGAATATTTTTCTTTGATTTTCTTTGGTATTGTTATTTTTCTCATTAATATTCCAGCACGCTTCTCCAAAACTCTTCCATCTGTTCTAACATTGATTCTTTTATTATCAATACCGTGAAATGAATGTACTGGATTGTCCAATGGTTGGTCTTTTTCTTTATGATGACCAGTCTTATAGAAATATGGTAGTTTCTCTAAAACATCGTCATTGTCTGTGTCTCTTCGTCTTCGTTTCCCGGAGACCACGCCAAGCTGAAGAAGTATTGGATTGCTGACCAAAGCTGCAGCCGCTCCTAATAATGCTATTCCAGCTATCGGCCAAAGGACTGTCTTTGCTGCAAGACCCTGTTGACGAAACACGACTTTTTTAGTGGTATTTATTAATTTATGTAAAGGTACACACAAAGAGACATAACAGAAAAAACATAATAAGAAAAAATGATACAGGGCGCAGCTCATTTCATAGCGAAATATCTTCCAACTGGCCCGGAATGATAAGACTTCATTTATTTATGTTCAGTTTTTTTTATTAAAATAAGGATATTATAGACAAGTTTATTATGAAGTTCCCTAAGAGAGGTTTTTTTTTCTTTTATATAATGGCTTCGTGCGTCTAGCACATTTAGCCAGTGTCAAGTAAGTGATAATTATATTCATAATAAATAATTCATAGTAAATGAAAATGAGTGGTGATAAAGATGATAAATGGTAAATGAGATACCCTCCCTCAAGCCCATTGAGTCCTCAGTAAAGATGTGGGACTATACTGAGATCTCATATGGACTCCTTGAGAGAAAATTTGAAAAGTGATGTTGCACCGTTTTGTTTGACTTACCAACACTCATGTATATTCACAAACACTTAACGGTTAATAATCCACCGTTATTACACATTAATGTAAGAAATATCACAAATTTTAGAAAATTAAACAAAACTGCAGACATGACGCTTCACTTTCCCGCCAAGAAGCCCTAAGAGAGGTTACGAGTTCATTTTAAAATGACGTTCATTAATAAGATAGCACTGTCAAAATTTCTAAAATAAAATAACAATGCCAGATTATTCCAAAATATGGCGAAGTTCAAGGTAATATTATTCTTTAAAACGCTTTACAATAGGACTTAGCAAATGTCAGTCATTTAGTTCTGGAAGTTTAATATTCTTTGCAAGTGATGGATTATAATTATCTTTGTTATAATTCCCGTGCAACTATGATTTCACGAAAAATCGAGAAACAGTTCAACACGACGCGTGTTTCGCCCTTACACAGGGCATCTTCAGGTAAGATCAAAAGCCTCAAAATAAACGATGTCTTCAAGACCAACACTGAATCGAAAGATTTATTTAATTTTATTCTTTATTGTTTGTCTAAAAGTACTCAATACCAAACTGCAAACTTTTTGCCGTACCTAATTGCAATTACCTTTAAGATCATTGCTAACAATTTTAGATTTCTAACAAGAAATATTGTTCTTGGAAATCATTTACATTTTGTTTTGCTGCAGTTTTAATCAAGTAGCGATAAGAAATACGAGTATAACCAAGAAACAAAAGTCACCATACAATTTCACAGTAACAAACAAATAAACCGTTAAACTGTTGAACAATGACTAATTTCAGTCCAGTTGAGACAGTTCATGTAACACCTTACTTGCAAAGAAACCGTTATTGAAGGCAAATTGAGCCTATTAAGAACATGCTTTGGCACTTTTATAATAGGTTTTGGAAGTGGTTAGTGGGTAGACAGTGACATCTTTTGCGTAAAATAATGAATGAGAATCTTTACGCGTGCAAAATTTTATTTTATTTCAATAGTCCAACATGATTAAATTGTATTCACCTAAACAAACAAACAAACTTGTGGGTTTGTAATATTGGTAACCTCCTAGCAGTTTAATTACTGACAGGAGTTAGTCAGTAATCAAACTGCTTACATTGTGTATGAAATACTTTATATATAATTTAGTTTTAAAAATGTCTGTTCAATTTCCTTAGACATTTTCATAAGTAGTCATCTAGCTCTAAACTAAATAACGCTTAATAATATCTATAATTAAATTATTTTTGAATATTTATACATATATAGGGTGTATAGGGATCCTATCAAGACCTTTGGAGTCCAAGCCAACCTCACCTGCAAGTGGTGCACCTGCCGATCGACGGACGAGGCTCTGGCGAAGATTATAGTGCCCGGTAAGCGACAAAAGGCTCGCCACCTAGCACGTGGGGCCAACTATATTATTGACGAAGTGTGGTCGTATAATATGCCTCTGTATACCCTTTCGGGGACACAGGCGTGAACGTATGTATGTATATTTATACATTTTCTTTATTTATTTACATTTATATTAAAGACAAATTAGTTTGATTGCATTGAATAACTTAAATGAAGAAATGTTTCCCTATTTATATACACATTTTATTAAGCTGTCTGGGAATAGAATCCACGACCTGCATGGAGCCAGTGAGTATACCTACTCTATGGCATATACGTAGAGGGCTTTTAAAGCGTCATGCTTCATTTCATTGTAATTAGCAATGGAGATGACGACTAAAGGGGAAGTGGTTATTTGATAACGCCCACACAGCTTGGAAAACTGATACTAATTCATGGTTTTAACTGTTGTTTTTCTAAATGATAACTGTTTGGAAATACTTGTATTAATTACAGATCCAACCAAATCAGTCCCAAATAAAAGTTTGGCGATGGATATGGCGTGAAGGTTATTCCACATGGACTCCTCCCTTCAGCTTGGGATTACATTCCCATTCATATATCGTTCCATATAATATATTAGAGGTTATGACTATTCGTCTTGGTCTGAGTGTATCATGTCTGTTCATAATTTTCGTCTCGGCCACAAGAGGGACCTGTGGAGGGCGCAGCGGGCGGGCAAGGAGGGCCCGCTCAGCAGCGCCAGGAGGGTCTAGGCAGTGGGGGCAGGGGGCCCCTGCTGTCTAACCATGGACCCTTCGGGAAGTCGGCCACACACGCTATGGTCGCACGGGGAGGTAGGAGGGGCGCGTCCACTGCGCCTCTTTGAGGAGGTCCTTCCGGTTTTGGTCCGGGGGACGTTGGCCGCAGGCGGGGAGTCAGAAGCTGCAACCCAGGTACTGGCCCCCGCCTCTTTCTCAACAAGCGGCGGGCGTCGTCGGAAGATTTTTAGTGGGTATTACCGCTGGCAGTCGTGGCTGCCGGTGGTGAGTCCCACACCCCCTTTCGGTCCCCCTTTGGCCGGAAGGCAGTGCGTAAATGCATTTTGTAACCGACGTAAAACAAAAAAAAAAAAAGTGTATGGCGTCCTGCTGTTAAAATTTTTCAAGCTGCACAATTTTTTGAAATTATTTATTCACTTTAAAATATACAGTAATGACATTAAATATATTTCTCGCCAAGCTATAAAGCTTGTGGGCGAGATACGCTCGTTAGCATTTTCTTTCTTTAAATCAATTATTTAGGCTTCGCCATGTGGCTTAGCGATAATATTTAGTGATAACTGGGACCAACGGCTTAACGTGTCTTCCGAAGCACGGATGCGCTCGATATCAAATGTTACACTAACGGTCATCCATTCAAGGACTGAACTCTGTAAACTCTGCTTTACTTTGGTGATCGTTTCCGACCATCGCGCACCGCGGAGCTACGAGCGCTTCTGATCCAATTAAGCAGAGCTTAACACACTTGGTTAAAAACAACGGATAAACATACATTAGACTGTATAGATATTGATTTTCGTCTTAGTGAAATCGATTTGAAAAACCCATGTTCGTGCGCATAAATATACGATCAAATTGAATACGAATCCACGATCTTCGAAATAAAGAATCTTATTCATTTTCAAGCACCCATTTTTATTAATGTGTGGAAATTGACACCACTACTATGAAACATAGAACGCGTCAACTCGTACCGTTTGTAATATCAGTTGTATAGTTCGTATAGTTCAATATGCCGTTTGCCAAAATCCTTCAAAACCCTCATACATTTTGAAGAGCCCCTTTGCTATCTTTACCCTCTAAGGGGAATCAAACTTACGTGATCAAAATGTTTGTGATGATACCCGTAGCCGTGTTGGTGGCCCTCGTGGTGAAGATGGTGCTCATGAGGGTGGTGGTGAAACTCTTCGTGACCGTCAAAGCCTTCCGGGAAGTGGTACTCGTACCCGTAGCCGTTGTGGGGACTTTCTTCGTACTCGCCCAAACTGTAACCTAGTAAACAAATTACAATTCTAGTATTTTTAGTTTCAGACGAATTGACTTTATAATTGATAGGTACTACAAAATCTATCAATTATACTACAAAATCGTCGTAACTTGACGAATGTATTGCCCAATGCGTAGATAACCTCAAGGTCCTGCCTGCAATGAGGTCAGTATACCTGCACTCCACCCCTGAAGTCGTGGGTTCGATGTCCCACACAGGACAAATCTTTGTGGGCATGAATATGAATATTTGTTCTGGTCTGGGTGTTTCCTATTTTTATTAGGTATATATTTTCAAAAATTATATCAGCATCAAAAAGTCTACAGCAGAACGTCTCCAATAGATTACATTCTATTGAAAGTATATAATCTCCACGAGAGGCGGGTTCGTGACCGCAGATTCGGTAGGTTTTTTCTTCGGCTCCCCGTGAGATAAAGGTAAGGCACATGTCATGTAACTTATATATTATTACTTGACGACCAATATGACGTGGAGGTCAGAATACCTGCACTTCACTCCAGAGGGTCGTGGGTGCGATTCCCACACAGGACAAATCTTTGTGAGCATGAACATGAATATTTGTTCTGGTCTAGGTGTGTCCTATGTTTATTAAGTATGTTATTTAGTATTCATAACACAAGTTTATAATGATACTTATCTTGGAACTAAATAATTACTGTAATTGTTAGACATTATTTATTCATTTATAATGAAAGGGTGCGTTAGTTAAGACAAACTTGGGTTATTAATTTTAACTTTGATTATCTAAAAAATTACCTGATGTTTGCGGACGTCAGACGGCTGTCGCTCCTGATGGTAAATAATACTCCTACCATATATATTAATTTTTATGTCACGTCATAAAAAATCAAATACACTCTTTACTGCCCTCATTACGTAACAATATTGTGTTGTATTGTCCAGTAATTTCGCGTGAAGCTTTCTTTGTAGTTAGGAATCCTAGAGGATTATTAATCGATATACCCAATCGTTTTCTGAAGATGTGGAATACAAATATTCTTCTCGTAATTAGATGGAAACAAGTAATAAATAAAGTATAATATACAATTTATATTATATAAAATAATTTTTACCATGATGATTTGAATATCCTCTGCCATGACTCAAACTCTGTGCTATAGCACTATCGGGAACTGGAGCCTGAAAAAGAAACAGTTTATTTTATAACAGTGATAGATAACTAAGCTTTTACCTTATGGTAAAACTTTTACCCTTAAGTAGGATATTTTACCTTTAAGTAGGATCTTATATTTATACAAAAAAAAAGAATTATTGTTAAAGTGCGCTGCAGACTTGCTTGTGGCCCCGTGAATGAATTTTTTTTAATTTTTTTTATTGTCATCACTTTGTATAATATTTGTAAATATGTTATCTAAGCATGTGGCAGAAGTGGCAGTAATTCTTTAAGTTATAAGTATGTTCATATTCAGTACATTTAAATTAAATATAAAATATAACTTTATTGACCTCAAATATATACTTGACGTCAATGTCGTCCAGATTAGCCGGCACAGATTTCAAGTAATCGGGGAACATTATAATCCTACTTTTTTTACATTTACTTAAAAAGCCTCTGTTATCCAGGCCTAAAACTGTGGTTTAGACCGATAGTCGTACTAAAACTGAGGTGTACATTTGTGAATAGCCAGCATTAGACCTAGGGAACATACATAAGAATCCATCTTCTTTTTTACTAATAGAATAAAACCTTCTTTTTTACTGTTAGAATAAAACCTTCTTTTTTACTGTTAGAAAAAAAACCTCTTTTTTTACTGTTAATATTTAATTGGGACTTCTTGGCGGGAAAGTGAAGAGTCATGTCTGCAGTTTTGTTTTATTTTCTAAAATTTGTGATATTTCTAACATTAATGTGTAATAACGGTGGATTATTAACCGTTAAGTGTTTGTGAATATACATGAGTGTTGGTAAATCAAATAAAGCAGTGCAACATCACTTTTCAAATTCTCTCAAGGAATCCATGTGAGATCTCAGTGTAGTCCCACATCTTTACTGAGGACTCAAGGGGCTTAGGGGAGGGTATCTCATTTACCATTTATCATCTTTATCATCACTCTTTCTCATTTACTATGAAATATGTATTATTAATATATCACTTGACACACTTGACACTGGCTATATGTGCTAGACGCACGAGAGCATTATTTAAACGAAAAAAAAATTTATAGGTCTGTGTTAGGCTAAGTGAACATACATAAAAACTACTCCTTCTTCCCGCCTCTGTTAGACCAAAATTAGCCCTCAACACAAGCTACGCTCCGGTGGCGACACGGGACTCTTTGAAGCCTTTTATTCTCACGAGTCATAATGTCAGTAACTTTTTATATTTTATTTTTATATTACCTCAAATTGTTACCAGTCTAAGAACACGCAATCCAATTACGCACTGGAAAATCTATTTAGAGCGCATGGCTTTTTTGTGTTTGTAAGTAATTTTGTCGATGCGACAGACTTCTTTCACATTTAAACTACTGGTCGACCACTAATGAGTGCGCGTGTTCAAAAGGTATTATTTCTTAGTAAAAAGTTGCTGAGGTCTTAACCTATATTGTAAGGAGTACTAGCATCAAATTAAAAAACGAATCAATCTATGCATAGGAATGGTCTCGCATTTCTTAACCTTGATTTGAGTCGCGGGGAGAAACTAGATGTAGCGCATAGGGTTTTGTACCAAAGTCTTTAAAGGAAAGCTTTAACACTTTATCCCAAAAAAAACATTTAAAAATTTGGGTCGCGAGCTTCATATACTTATAAAAATAGGAACTTTGGGTCGAAAACCAAAAAGGTTGAACCTCTGGTCTAGACTGTTCGGTTTCAGAATTTTCCTTCGGCGGATGTGTTTACCAGCTCCATAGCCCCCAATAATTTTAAGCGGGGTGAAGCGGCATTTACGCTGGGCGACATGCGCTTGTTATCTTCTTTATTCCATGACATGGAGCGCTTTCATTTTATTGGGACTGCATCGACATACCATTATGGTGGATGTGGTCATTATGACGAGTCAAGTTAAGAGAACGCAAGCTCACACAATCTACTTCTAATCACTATTGTGTTATCACCTGTCCACTGCTGGACATAGGCCTTCTCAATAGATATCCACATTGAGCGATCCTGAGTCGCATTTCTGTCGCATCGCATTCTGGCCGCCTTGACCAGATCATCGGTCCATCGCGTGGGAGGTCGTCCTCTACTACGCTTGCCGGTTCGCGGTCGCCATTCAAGAACCTTAACGCCCCATTGCTCATCGGTTCTTCGAGCTAAGTGCCCCGCCCATTGCCGCTTTAGCTCGCAAACTCCCCTCGATATACCGGTCAATGCAGTCCTCCTAGGGATTTCCTTATTTCTGATTCAATCACGTAGGGACACACCGAGCATAGCTCTCTCTATTCATCAGAATTATGAATTTTAAAACCAATACTTACATACATTATATCACGCCTCCTCCTCGAAGGGGTAGGCAGAGGCATATTAAACGCCCATATTTCGCCAGTTGTATTGTTGGTCCCAAGTAATAGGTGGCGAGCCTATTGCTGCTTACTAGGAACATTAGTGTTCGCCAGAGCCTCGTCCGTTGTTTGGCAGGTGCACTATTTACAGATGAGGTTGGCTTGGGCTCTCCAGATCTTCATGGGATGACCCATACATCCATCAAGGAATGTAATGATAACAAATGGAGATCTGGGGGCACGGCAGTGCCCCAGCCAAGTCTCGAGCAAAACGGGCACGGCCGTACCATCTTTTCTCGAAGCGATTCGCTGCTATTCTCCCCCTCCTCCCCCCCCCCCCCCTTTATATCTTTGACGTGGACAAAGCTAGAAGTATAGGTTTTCGGTAAATAATAGTAGGCATTAGAACAAGCTTAGGTTCGAAATTGCATGCCAAATTCAATTAATTGTTTAGGAGTTGCGGTCGATCAAAGTTACCAAGATGAGCCACATATAAAGGAAAATTTATAAAAACATTAAAAAAAAAATATACCATAGAAAACAATTTTATATTTGCGGTTTGGCAAAAACATTGTGTATGGATTTTGAAAAAAATAAATAATTATGTGATATTAATGTTTACGCATGCGATGTGTGTAACTTTCAACTCCTCCAAATAAGCCGTTTTATTTCTTTCTTCTTGTGCTCATTGCCAGTCACTTTAATTATAATATAAAGAAAACTATTGATACAATTACTAAATGTTGATTTATAACTTAAAAATAATTTGAATAGGACCTGGCTTCTATGAGATCTCTAAACTTTTTACGATGGAAAGACTGCATCGAGAGACTTGGCATTTTTTTACATTTAATGTTTTTGGTAGGATCATAATAACGGCATGTCATTTCCATATTTTCATGATACTTTATTCGAATTGCAATTTTTCAAATGCTACTTGAACTTTAAGTCCTGATCAGTATAATTTACAACAGGAAAAAGAACCATAGCTTAATATGTGACACAAAAAATTCACAGTAAATAATTATCCTCGTATAATCACATAACAATTCTTTGAAACAAAAATCTGCTCATTTTATCAGACAGTTGTAACCTATAATTTCTTACACCGACAGTCGACGGAAGTGTTCGAAATATTATTCACCTTTACAGAGAAATCTCTGATCTGAGGTCGAGGTCGTCACGGGAAAGATTTCAAGTTATTTAAGAATGAACCGCACGTCTTGTTAACTCACACTTATCTTGCAGCAGTTAAAGTTGAAATTGGAGTAATTTATTTCAGCATTTGTAGTTACTCTTATGTGGCTGAGAATTGAGTGTGTTTTGCATTAGGCTACTAGTGAAGTTTCATGCAGTTAACTATTGTAAGCGCTTGTGGAAGAATGATAAGAATTCAATGTACTAACGTACTTAGCTGTGATTTTATCTACAGTAATGCGGAATGTTACATACAGTTAATTTTTTGTTCACATTGTAGTTTTGCAGAATTTTTGTTTCATTCAAACGAAATAGATGTATAAGTGACTTTTTATGTATCTATTCGTACCGTGCGGTCTATTGGTAGAGTTTTTATATCATCATTATTCATTACATTCTATTGGGAGTATTTGACCATAATCACCACGCTGGGCAAGCGAGTTGGTGATCGCAGTTCCAGCCAGTACGCAGGATTACGCTGCTGCCCATCATCTGGTAGGATTTCTCTTCATCGACTCCCCGTAGGACCATTTCTAGGCCGGTATCCAACCATTTCATTTGATTTTATACCTACGGCGCGATAATTAAGGAATGATATACGGTAAAATGTGAGCTGAAACTAGCAAGAAAGGACAAAAATACTATAGAAGAACACAGACCTCTTTTTTTTCCCAATATGCCTGTTTGAGTTAGACGCGATAAACTTCAATTCCCACGGGCTAGCCGCAAAATCGCAAGCATAATTCACGTATTTGATATAAGAAATATTAAATATTAAAAGTGCATCAGTGCCATATTAATACAAGATAAAACAAAAAAAAAATATACAGGTGCGGAGTCCTAATTAACTAGAAGCATATTTGTCTAATTATTTACAGAATAATTGATTATTTTAAGCCATTTTAAGACACTGCGCATCACTCAACATTAGTGATGTGCCGGATCGTTAAAAATGTATATCCGCGGATACGGATCTGAATACGCATATTTAGTGTAAAGATCCGCGGATACGGATACGGATACGGATCTTTATTTTCTTATTCAGCTGCGAAGTTGCTTTTTTTGAAATACAATTTACCAATAATTTCAATTATGATTAATTAATTTTTCAAACTTTTTTAATTTTTCCTGTCTTTACTCACTCATGTAAGCTAATGTTTAAACTTTATATGACACGCAGTATTAATTTACTTAATTAGAATTATCATTTAATTAGAGTTTTTATTTAATAATTCTACTTAATCACCTGAAAAAGATCCGTAAAAGATCCGCGTGAAAAGTAACGGACACGGATACGGATGCGGATTTTTCTTTTGCCTCGGATATCTGCGAATACGGATACGAATACGGATATTCGGAACATCACTACTCAACATATTTAACGTAAACAACTAAGGACATACATATAACAGTAAGTTATTTAAATTTATTTAAAAGGTCATCGTTAGGACTTCTTATTGGAGTATAGCTTTAAAAAAGTACTAAAGAACTTAGGTATACAAGCTTTTCTCCGACTCAGTTATTTTTCTACGAAATGATTATTATAGAATCTAGGTTTTTTTCATAGTAATATCCCTCAGGCGTAACTACTAAGGCACTACTTGCAACTACTAGTTTAACCGGTCGTCACAAATAAAGTTAACCAGTTGCATAGTACATAGAAATAAGTAGGCGAACTCGAGGCCCGAGCGAACGATAACAGCGTAGTCACGTAGGGCTGTCACTTGTTGCGGGACTGTTCGCAAGGGTTGTTGGGACATAGCATGCTCAAGAAGGAATATGGATGATTTTTAGTTAGTAAAATTCCACATAATGCGAAAGAGGATCGTCCAAAACGAAAAAAAATAAAAAAATCAATGGCACGTAATATACAACCTTCAACCGCGAGCAGCTCGCAGCACGCTCGTGCCTATGTACTCACTTAATACAGTATCTGATACATTACATGCTACACGGCTAGATGAGTACCCTGCTTCATAAATGCATCGGTAGCATAGCGGTAGAGTGTAAATGGGCGCGGGCGGTATGATGTCCAGCGGTGTAGCTACGACTGGCGCACCTTTAGCATCGATATTTTTTTTCAATGTATATGTGCGACGATGCATACGTAAGGGCGCGCTTACATACAAATCGTGTTTGGTCCATATGTTTAAAGTAATACCTTTAGTTATTTCTATATGTAATGTTTCCACATTTTATTGTGTAATTGTTATTACTGCTACCCCCTAAACTATTGGAAACGTACACAGGAAAGGCAGTGCCTATTGTGGGGTCATAAAAATCTAATTTTACGTCAAATACCGCGAATTTGGCGCTCGATTGAATATGTGTACATCTACAGTGTGAGCAATTTAATATAAATATACAGGGCGTAGAAACCAGACCCTGACCAAAGCTGAGAGATATTTACTCTGCTTAGCATTTCTTTTTATAGTCAAGTTATAAAAACAATCAAGATTGATATTAAAAACAAGTTTTTGGCGTTATTTACTATGTTTTTGTCTAAAATAGTGATAATACTCGTGAATGCGGAACTTTGCGCTCATTTCATTGCATGTTTATACTGCATTCGACTATTTGCAATTTTTTTTCAACACTAAAAATGATTTTCTCAACAAAATTTTTAGATAATGTCTCTTGTTATGATGGGTAAAATGCGTAGCCTATGGCTTTCAACGTCATATTATAGCCTGTATGTGTAAAACATACTCATTATTTTCCACTATGCCAGTAGCCAATCGCTTGCATAGTTGTCTGATAGCACACCGGACGTGAGTCAATGGACGGTACGAGATATTTTTTTGCTATCTGTCCTAGTCATGCAGGACCTATATTGTTTTAACCTTTATATGAAACAATTAGTTTAATATGAAATAGTTTTTCTATACCATCCGCAAACTAGAATATGCGGCCCATCTGATGGTAGGTTGTCACTGCAGCTGAAGGCCTGCAACAGCTATGGCACCACCGCAATATCAGAGCCTATTCTTTAAAAATCGTTTCACGCCCTTTATAAGGAAAAGCTTCCAGGGAGTTGATTTCACAACCAACAAAACAATTACATTATATTATTTTCTTACAAGATTTTACAAATAATTATATTTGTCTGGAGAGAGCTATGCTCGGAGTGTCCCTACGTGATCGAATCAGGAATGAGGGAATCCGTAGGAGGACTGGAGTGACCGACATAGCGAGGCGAGTTTGCAGGCTGAAGTGGCAATGGGCGGGGCACATAGCTCGAAGAACCGACAACCGATGCAATGGGGCGTTAAGGTTCTTCGATGGCGACCGCGAACCGGTAAACGTAGTAGAGGACGGCCCCCCACGCGATTGACCGATGATCTGGTCAAGGCGGCGGGAAGCCGATAGATGCAGGCGACTCAGGATCGCTCAATGTGGAAATCTATTGGGGAGGCCTATGTTCAGCAGTGGACGTCAGATGGTTGAGATGATGATGGTGATGATATTTGTCTTTTATCCGATCTCGGGCCAGTGGTGACCGGGACATTTGGAAGACATGCGTGGGGCCGAAGTCAACAGGTAGAGGCCCCTTAGACAACTTTTAATCTAATGATTATGTAACACCAACCGACTATTATCCATATGTGGATAGAAATACACATAAGGACATTCCCCGGTTAGTGCAGTACTATTAGGATACTTTGGCACTGGCCCCCCGTCCCTTTTTGAACAGCGGTGGGCGTCGTCGGAAGATTTTTAGTGGATAGGACTGCTGGCGGTCGCGTCTGCCACAGTGAACCCACACTCCCCTCTCGGTCCACCGTTGGTCGAGAAGCAGTGCGTAAAGGCATTTCGTTATCGCCGTAAATAAATTAAAAAATAGTACTATTAAGATAGAATGGAATCTACCATGGCCGGGATATTGGGTTAAAAAACTTGTTTTTACAGTTTGAATGTCTGTTGACACAACCTTGTTAATAGATGTCGCTGTACTATTGTGATCAGTTTCTGATTCGCGCTATTATTATTTGTTTGTATAATACCTATATATTTTAATGTAGTAATTTAGCATTACATTACAGTACAGAATAGACATTCGTATCGTTAAAGTAACCAGTATTCTGAGGTTTTATTACTAGACCTGGCGTCGTTATTTTCAAATTCAAAGCTAAAGGACTGGGTCAATTGCACTATGGATAGATAAGACTACCGTACACCTGCCGTCATCCTCAGTCTCAAATGATTGAAAATGGCAGGGCGGTGACTAGCCAAAGGATTAAATGGGCACTCCAAAACAGTCGTAGTGCAACGGCAGGAGCGCAACATCGATATCCTCGGCTTCAGGGTGTCGAGGTGTACATGTGCAACGTTTCCTACTCTCTGCCCAAGATGACAGTGCGCCAACTCACGACTTATGCATATTTTCACGTCCACCCTGCGAGCATGTAGCTTGTTATTTATATTATATTAATTATTCTTCTTTAACTTTTTTAACTTAGCGTTATCCCGGTTGCTGCCTTACGGGCCCGGGGTCCGCTTTCCTACATCTTCTTCTCCACTTCGCACGGTCTTCGGCATCCTTGGTCGATGTGTTATTGGCACGCATGTCATCCCTTACGACGTTATTTAATTATTGATTAGATATATATTTTATTATTTAGGACTACCTACAAGATTTCGCCTGTGGTTTTTCGTGAGATATAGTTTATTGCTTCCCATAGAAAACACTTACAAAAGGGTTTGAAAATAATTATAGAAATTGGATTTGTGATTGTTATTATTTGTGATTGTTATAATTTTGGATTGTGACTAGTAGCATTATTTTAGTAATTCTTTTTAGATTAATTTATTTATAAAAAGATAGTTTATATTAGTTTAGTTAGATTATAATTGTTAAAGAAAGGTATGAATGTGTGCGTGTATATCTTTATGTAACTTATGTCTATTATAGTTAATTTTATTTTAATTTTAATATTATCTAATTTTTTTTTTTAATTTTATCTGATTAATTTAATTATTGTTGCTGAGTTAGTTTTGTAAGTGTTGAATTGTATTTTTGAAATTGATTGTTATCTTTAATTACTGTAATTGGTTTTGTACACCGTTTTAATTAAAGTAAAATAAATAAAATAAAAATAAAGTATAAAAATAAAGTTACCTTAAATCTGACAGCAGTGCTTGAAGGCGCAAAGCTAGCGTATCTCTGATACTCTTTTTGCAATGTTCTTACATCTGTCGTATTCTGGAATAGAGAACAAAAAAATGTAATTATCGGTTGGCTTATTAACAATTTTTTTTCTGTTGGTTGCACGCTGTGTCTGTTGTTTTTCTTTTATTATAAAGGTTGTCTAAACGAAAACTCTCTTAGTGATTAGGCCGCCTGGGCCTACTTGGTATTCTTATATTGATTTGTTTTGTTAATGTCGCATACATTCATACATAAATTCACGTCTGTTTCCCCAAAGGGGTAGGCAGAGGAATATTATTTACCCACACTTCGCCACTTATATAGTTTGTCCCACGTAATAGGTGGCGAGCCTGTTGCCGCTTTACGGGCACTGTTATGTTCGCTAGAGCCTCGTCCGTTGATCGGCAGGTGCACCACTTGCAGGTGAGGTTGGCTTGGGCTCCTTAGGTCTTAATAGGATCCCTATACACCCTACTAACAAAACATACACCAAGAATTAACATAACAAATACAGTTGGTACTTAAAGCTACAAAAACAGTTAGTTTTTACTTACATGTCACCACGGCATGCATTAACACCAAAATAAGAAGATACATACAAACTATTTTACTTATAAAAACACAATAAAAAAACAAAAAAAAAACAACAACTTGTATGACATGACCGATTGGCCACATATCTTATTAGTAAAGGAATCAATGATGGTTTTTCGAAATCTCGGCAAGCCATCGGAGAAAATATCAATGTCCATTTTTTTAATATGATAATATAATTATGTTGAAACTAAATAATTGGTGTATTTGTTAGAAAATATTTATGAAATTATTTATTATCTATGTCGTTCCTCTATCGTTAAATTTGACATAATATATCATTATTGCAATAAATATATTTAATTCCAAAATACTAGTAGATTCGCCTAGTCCTTAGAAGGCACATCATATTGACGACCGATGTAGCTTGGTGGCGGGAATACCCGCTCTCCGCTCCTAAGGTCGTGGGTTCGATTCCCACGCAGGACAAATCTTTGTATGCATGAACATGAATTTTTGTTCTGGTCTGGGTGTTTTCCTATGTATATTAAGTATGTATGTACAAATAAAAGTAGTATTTATGTATGTTTATCCGTTATTTAGTATCCATAACACAAATTCTTAATGATACTTATCTTCGAACTAAATAATTGGTCTTATTGTCAGAAAATATTTATTTATTTATATAAATCTTATATTTATTTATATATATAAATTTGACAATCATTTATTTATTTATTAAAAAGAGATACCAAGACACACACTATAGATTAAAATTAAGAAATTACAATAAAATGGAACAGGTTCTGGTCAAATTTAGTTTTATTTATTTTGTTCTTAGGACAAGCACGATGACATAGTATAAATATTGGGCAACGCCATATTATCCCGGGTGTACCCTAATAATAATAATAAAAATCTTCATTTCGGATTAATATCCATAAAAGATTATTAGTAACAGTGAAAGCCTTAAGATCTAGTGTTAGTAAAAATAATTCTTAAGGGTCCATGGTCACTTGTCTAACCTGATTTCGTTGAATTTTTTGTGAGTCTGAATCTTTGTGCGACACAAATAATTTTCCACACCAGGTTTATGTAGTTAATAGAAAAACAAGAAATTTTTTGTAATAAATTTACTTTCAACAGTACTCATCATGGAATATTACACAGATACTTGTCCTATAAGCACTAAATAAATAATTAATTAACTGATTAGTGTACAACTTTATTCTGACGATCTGAAACATATATAACAAATAGTACCTCCTATTTGTCACGAGTGAGAATCAAATCCATGACATTGCGTCTTTATACTTATTGTTCTAATCTATCATTAATATTTATTATTCATCCTTTGAGTTATGACTGTGTTCATATTTTTATTATATGAAATATTTCAAGTCCTCGCCTACTGAGTCTAAGCCGCCCTCTTAACAGCTACGATAATCTTTAAGCTGAATATCTGTAAGGTCACATAGATCGCGGTTGCCAGGAATAGATAGCGATCGACAGAAAGGCAATAAGCAGTGCGTCAGCATGTCCTCCATTTCAATCAGCCAAGTGAGAAAGCCCATCGATAGGTGTGTACTGACCCTAATATGACAAAAGACGGCGAAGAGACGACAGAATAAGGGAGCCAGCGGTATCGCCAAGGAGTGGCGCACGGAACCACCGGAAGGCACCGAATGCGTACGTGTGTTTGTCCGCCCCAGAAGGGGGAGAAGGATAGATAGGGACATAGTTGAGAATTTTAAAAAACTTATAGGGAGTCAAGAGGTACGAGCAGTAATAAATAAATAAATAAATATTTCTGACACTGACACCAATTATTTAGTTCCAAGATAAGTATCATTAAGAACTTGTGTTATGGATACTAAATAACGGATAAGCATACATACATACTTTTTTTTTGTAAATACATTCTTAATACACATAGAAAAGCACCCAGACCAGACCACATATTCCTATTTATACACTTAAATATTTTTCCTGTGTGGAAATCGAACCCACGACCTCAGGAGTGGAGTGCTAGCAGTAGAGTGCTAACACCATCGTGTACAAAGGTTCCGCGCGTACGTCTGCGTTTCGGCCTGTATAACCTTAGTGTTGAGTCGAGCCATGGGAAGGTGGTGGGTTTGACCCTAATATGAATAAGACTTACCGCTCTCCCTTCGTGCATGGAATAATCTCTCAAACTAGCATTGAACTCAGCGTTGCTCACAGCATTACATCTTCCAAAATACACCAAAAGGGACCACAAAACCGCACATAAATTGTCTTTGAACTGCATTCTGGTTGGAAGTCACTGTTACTATGAAAGTGAAACACACATTGATTGTCCATTTCTCATAGAGGTTAGCTTTATAAAAAATGGGTATGGTGAGGAGTGAGACGAAGTGGATAGTGCGTGGTTCCGTCTATTGGGTTTTTCTTAACATTGTAAACACAGATTTTAATAATTTGTTGAATGATGCTCTTCCATATCGCTTTAACGTTTAAATGTCATTATGTCAGTCGTGTATAACATTCAGCCATATAAATAGAAAAATATTCGCTTACAATCAAACCAATTATTTAGTTCCAAGATAAGTATCATGCAGAACAAACTTTTCTGCTAACCCAAAGGTTAACTGGTAGAGAATGCCTTGCAGCATTAAGTTCGCCTTTTGTACATTTTAATTTTAATTTGTGCGATAAAGTTTAAATAAATAAATAAATAAATAAATAAAATAAGAACTTGTGTTATGGATACTAAAGAACGGATAAACATACTTAAACACTTTTTTTTTTGTAAACACATACTTAATATACATAAAAAACACCCAGACCAGAACAAATATTTATATCCATGCTCACAAAGATTTATCCTGTGTGGGAATCGAACCCACGACCTCTGGAGTGAAGTGCAGGTATACTGACCTCCACGCCATATCGGTCGTCAGATTCGCCATATCTGTTTAGACCAGTAGCAAACCCTGATCCTATGCGTAAGTCTACGCACAATCCAGATTATCATCATATCCTGATCAATCATGACCTGCATGACACAAAGGATACATTTGATGCCGAATTTCTAATTCCCGCAGAAAGATATGCGCTAATTCATTCCTATGAGATTTTCGAATACAAGCGACCACTCCATTTACATTTCAATTTACGTAGTTTATGGTCAACACTTAAATGAGTTATATTACTAACCCAATTTTGTTATTAAGCTGTAATTATTATACAGATATATATTATGACAATTAATTTAATTCTTATTAAGCATAACTAGTTATGAGTATGCGTGTACACATTTCGCGTAACACGACCTATCAATAGATACTTATCGCAAATTTTATTCCAAATAAAAAAACAGCCTTGGTTAACATAGTTTCAAAGATTCAAACTACCGAACCCCAAAACGGACCCCGTAGAGGGGTTGACAATTTGATGGCGTATGGAACAATGGTCCAAGATACGTCACGCCAGTTAACTCTTGCGCAGTTTCACCGGCTTTGTGCGTAATGCAGTAACGATCGTCCGAACTATGGGACTAGGGCTGGCAACGTTCACTTATTTTATAGCAAAATCACCCGAACTACTACTGTTCAGACGTCACCCATAAACTATGGATATGAACCGACTTATCGTTTAAAATAAAAACATATTAATTATTTCAATTCATTTATTCCTATTTGTAAATTATTACTTATCACTTAAAAAATAAATTGTACATACATACATACATACATAATATCACGAGGAATATTATACGCCCACACTTTGCCGATAACATTGTTAGAAGGATAGGTGGCGACCCTATTGCAATGAATAATATTTTGTTGAAAATATATTTATAAGAAAATTTGTTTTATAGATAAGTTAGTGTCTGCCAAGGTTACGTTTTACAAATGGTCCAAGTTACAATTGTAAAAAAAAAGTATTTAATGTCTTTTAATAATTAATTGGTTCATTGGTGGTTAACGTTACTTTACGAATATTCATTGTAACAAACCACAGACATGTTACTCGTATTTCAGCGTTTTTCGTTCACTCATATAAAAAATTATTATATCATTTTTAGCGTTACAACAAAAATAGTTGAAATATAAATGTCATGACAATCTATATAAATATAAAAAATATAATTTAAATATTATCTGACAATTACACCTATTATTTAGCTCCAAGAGAAATATCATTAAGAACTTGTTTTATGGATACCAAATAACGTAATAAAGTCTTTTTTTTTTCACATAAATACTTATTACATAATAACAAAACAAAGATTTCTCCTGTGTGGGAATCGAACCAAAAACCTCAGGAGCGGAGTGCGGGTATACTTGCATCCACGCCATTATGTCTCTTCACTTGTTCTCAGATGCAATCTTTGGGTGGGTGACAGTTATTATAAACTTTTGACGTTAAGCGCTTTTGTGCTTCAGAGGGCACATTAGACCATTAAGGTGTTATTACATAACGAGATCTGAAATTAGACCATTGGCCCTAGCGCCAAATTCGATAAATTTCAGCTATATCCTCTAGATATACATTTTCTGAGGTTCATCAATCCATACCATATCCATACCATCTGCCGAAAACCATAGGTTATTCATGACCTTGGCAGACTACTGAAGCGACTAATTAATTAAATGATTATTATTTGCGTTTCGAAGACACATTTTTACCTACATATTAATAATTTGTAATATAATTTTTAAAAAACACAGATAGAGACTTTTAAATATTACGTCAATCCTTAAAAAAATGTGTCTAAATGGAGAACGCCAACTTGTATCGAGTTGCATGAGTTCGGCGGTGCGACAGAATCAATTCGAAATCGATTTTTCCTAATAATCGATTACCAGCAAGTTCGGCGGTGGGCCCACTGGTTTAAAACTAGTGTTGTCACTATAATTTAATAAAATGAAGCCAGTGACAGCACTAGTTTTAAACGTGGTCTAACTTTTGATCTCGTTATTTAATAAGCCCCTTGATTTTAACTACTGCTATAGTCGTAAGTCACGTCAGAGCGACATGAAAAAATCTAACAGCTGACCCAATTAATTATGTTTTATTTTATTTAATGAAATTATGTATATATAATGAAGCGCTCGTAGCTCTGCGGTGCTCGGTGGTCGGAAACGATCACCAAAGTACAGCAGAGTTTACAGAGGTCAGTCCTTGGATGAGTGACCGTCTGTGTGGCATTTGATATCGAGCGCTTCCGTGCTTCGGGAGGCACGTTAAGCCGTTGTTCCCGGCTATCACTAAATGTGGTTGTCGTTAAGCTATGTTAGAGGCCTAATGGGCGGCTTGAAAAATTCTAACAGCACGACGCCATGCACCTGCCTCCGCCAATCCGCACTGGGTCAGCGTGGTGGAGTATGACCCAATACCCTCACACCTTGATATGTGTGAGGAGGCTCGTGCTCAGTAGTGGGACGTTAATGGGCTGTGATGATGATGATGATGTTGTATATATTTTTTTTTTTAATATTAGTGTCAGCCCTATATGTAGTTAGTTCAGGCGTGTGCGTTACCTTACCGCGTAGATTTTATAAATTACCTAGCTATTGTGACCGGTGTGGAAACTTGCCATCTTGTTACGTTTTGTTATTAAATCAACACGGGATTATGTGGACGACACCTCTGTCTCTAAACAATCGTACAAAGCTTTGTACAATACTCGGCTTATTTGGATTGAATCGACCTCAGGCAGAAGGTAGCTAATAGGACAAGTCATATAACATTTTAAAAGATATATTCGTTAACCAGATGCTCTCTTAAGTTGCAGCAAAACATATAGTGCAAACTATTTAGATTCAATGTATTTAATTTCCTGGTCCTATTTACTAATGGCTTATAAAAAAAATTCTAGCAAAGTAGTGTTTTTCAAAATAACATGCATATCAAAGAAAATATTTCACTAACAAACATTAGAATTATGATATTCTTTTAAGCACAGCGGTTCCGAACATATGTTATTAAAAGAATTACTTTTCATCATACTGAAAATGTAAGTATCTACACTAATCGATCAGAATTATACTAATATGTAAGTATATTACTAACTACGCCAAAGAAACCGTTGTGTACAAAAGGATTCTCATTTAATTTAAATGGACCTATTTCGGAATTCTAAAACAAAAGCAATCGATAAATTTAAAAAAAACAGTATTAGAAGGCAATTTCAAGTTTTAAAACGGACTTCTTGGCGGGAAAGTGAAGCGTCATGTTTTTAGAAAATAAAACAAAACTGCAGTGTTTTATTCTCTAAAATTTGTGATTTTTCGAACATTAATGTGTAATAACGGTGGATTATTAACCGTTAAGTGTTTGTAAATATATATGAGTGTTGGTAAATCAAACAAAGCAGTGCAACATCACATTTCAAATTCTCTCAAGAAGTCCATGTGAGATCTCAGTATAGTCCCACATCTTTACTGAGGACTCAAGGGGCTTAGGGGAGGATATCTCATTTACCATTTCTTATCTTTATCATCACTCATGCTCATTTACTATGAATTATATATTATTAATATATCTCTTACTTGACACTGGCTAAATGTGCTAGAAGCACAAAGCCACAATTTAAAAGAAAAAAAAGTTTTGAAACGAGTTAAAGCAAAATAGAATAGAAAGGTGACGCCGTAATTAATAGCTGCAAGGGAAATTGTAGCAAAAAAGATATCTCTTACTACGTAGTCGGTAGGAATCTAGGCCACTCAGTGTTCATACTACTGTAATTGGTCCGCTCGCACCAAGGAAGGGAAAAAAATCTACTACTGCTTACTCGATATCTATTAGATATGTAATTGATGATTAGCGCAGATTCTTTATTGACTAAGACTGAGATGTTTAGATTTATCGATAAACAGTTTTTTTAATCGACACATTTTCTATAATTCTCAAGAAAAAAAACTTATACAGAAACTTTTACTTTAAAGATAATATTCACTGGTACTAAATTTCAACTTGAAATACTTGTGTTGTATATAGGATTCTTTCTTTTGCCATTACCAATCCCAGTTACATGGCGTCTAGGAAGCGTATAGATTATATTTTAGGCAACCTCACAAATGAACAATAATAAACATGAAATAGCTAAAGAAATATTAGGTATTTATTTGTACGATTTATATGGCGGCTAAGTCGTTGGATCTTAGTATCTTGGATGGATACGTCGAAATTATATAATTTTATCCATATTTAGTGTACGGTGGTCCGCTTGCGGTTGAAAGCTCGACACTAGCACAGTAAGAGGAAAGAGGAATTAGATGCTGTATCAGGGGGTACCCTGGCCACCAGCAGAGGGAAAAGAAGTGCTGTACTAAGGGGGGCGCCCTGGCCATCAGGGAGGGAAGAGAATGCTGTACCAGAGGTACCCCGGCCACCAGCAGGCTGGGAAGGAACTGTGCGACAGTATGAGATGTAGAGAGAGGAATGAGACCCAACACGGACGGTTGAAATCTAATTTATGGCAGATAATTGTAAGGTTTTTATATGAATTACATGTTGTGTACACATATGAAGAAGTACAACGTCTGTGTAAAGTGTCGACGCTGCACATAGATGTTGCAACTGGGCCAAATCACCGCTGACCACGCTGACGCCAAGTCCAATGTACAAGATGTAGTCTTGTACATCCAGAAAACCCCTGCGTCACACTATGAACAAACATAGTACTACATAACTAACTACATATATTATTAAAATCTAATAATAATGGTAACATATCGTTATTCTTTATATCTCATTATTTCTCAGTACATTAACTGTCGTATCTTTATTGATACCCAGCTATGCACATCACTATTATATAAAAACAAATCTCATACCGCGAATGTGAAGAAAACAGTGCGTTTCCGTAACTAGCTTAGCGTTTTCTTTGCGCTTTGACCAATAGCTTAGCAAAGTCAGCTCTATTGTGATTGTAATATGGTTTCAAGTAGTGTTTGAACCTTAATTGTCGCAATTTCAGTTATGAACAACCGGTAATGCACTTATGTAAGCAATTATTGTCACTAAGTATAAGTGATGTAAGTGCAGCTTCCTACAAACGTTATGAATGGTCGTTGATTCTATTGATAAGTGTCAGAAAGTTTTAATTGGGTACGTATGGGATCATACCCAAATTAATGAGACAATATCTCATTCTATATAAGTCCCATACACGTAGCATATGCAGTATTTGCTCTTTGATCCCACTTCTAAACACAGACCTGCTCTCACAAAACAAGGTGAGCAGGGAAACCACAGAGATTTCATTTTGGGCTTTCGATGTTATCTGCATGATTTTTGCTTGCTTCTCTGCCTCAAAAAGCACATTAGTCCCAGCTGTAAATCTTTGTCAGTCGATTAGGAATTCTTTGTTAGTCGATTAGGAATTCAATGCCTTCTAACATTCTGAAAGCAACTAACGTTCGATTGTTAGAATTAACTCTGTGTTCAGACGGCATCCGTGAAATAACTGAAGTTCAGTTAGCTGAATATGGTTATTGATCGTAAGTCTAGAATACGACAGGGATTAATGCTAGCATGATGAGTAAGTAGAACTACCAGTGATCAGGTGGTCGAGTTGAAGTTAGCAGAGAAATTTAAATTAGCTGGGCTAAGGGTATGCAGTACTTATTTGCATGTCTTGTGTACACGCCAGTGATGCTGTGATGCGAGGGAATCAGGTCGGGTAGTACAGTATGTAAGATACATACGTATATATTTCCACGCCTGTTTCCCCGAAGGTAGGTAGGGGCATATTATACGAACACACTTCGCCAATTATATATAATATCCTTTATTGCACATTCAACAAAACAAAGAAACACATATACAAATCAAGCAAGTACAAAGGTGGGCTTATTTCTAAGAGAGATCTCTTCCAGTCAACTAAAATAAAATATAAATTATATTGTTTATTATATTGTTGGTCCTACGTAATAGATGGCGAACCTATTGCCGCTAACCGCCTTGATCAGCAGATGCACCGCTTCCAAGTGAGGTTGGCTTGGGCTCCTTAGATGTTGTTATGATCCCTGTTCACCCATATACCTATACATAAGTATGTAAGATAGTGGTCTTTATTGCCTTGAGATTATTTAGTCTATTCACGCCAGAGACTATTAACGTCTCTCTTGGATGGGGGACGGTGGTGGATTTAGATGTTAATACTACTTATTGTCTTTAAAAAAGGTTTTGCTAATCACACAGACAAAGTCGCTAGCAGCCAATTGCTTTAATTGGCGACTTCTCAATGACACTGAAGTGAATGAAGTTTACTAGTGTTTCGGAATGAAGCCCAGTCTATATAAATGAGGTAAGAATTTTCAGATGTCGTTTCCGATCGCCTTTTTTCGTGGCGACAGTAGCGCTGAATTGCTCTTCATTGTTTTCAACTTTTTCTGCTTCGTGTTTGCATTTTCGCAAATTGACGATTTTGAGTCGGTTGGTATCAGCTGGATTACTCCAGCCATCCAAGGTCTTCCAGAAAACCCGTCAGCGTATCTCACGTACATATATATATCATACTAGGAGTGTGAGGATAATAATCATAAATATTCAACCAACCAACCTCACCTGCAAGTGGTGCATCTGCCGATCAACGGACGAGGCTCTGGCGGACATTTGGTAAAACTAGGCATGGTTAATAACAAATATTTTAATAACTGTTCTATAACGATGTAGCAAGTTCACTTTTAACACAATAATCTCTTGATTAAACATATTATACAAAATGGGTAGCACTTTGCCCTCTTAGATACAACTAGACGATTTTCCATTATCTTAATCAGACATGAGATGGTAGAATTCTGTGATAGTACCCCTACCAACCGGCACTTGTTCAACTTTAGCTTCTTCTACCATTTAACCAACTCAAACAGAAAACCACGTGTCATTAATCTCCGGGGGCGCCAACCCCCTCCCCCTTAGCCCATCTTCCACAGAACGTCCATTAAACGGACGTACCTCCCTGAAAAAGCACCGTTACTTTTTTCACCTATTGCGATTGCTCTGAAGAATTTAAGATCATAAAATAAAGGGGCGATTTCAAACGAGTGGTTCGAGGATGGGAAACGTGGACCTAGTCATACTATTTATGTTCAGGTACTAGATGTGGCTAATAGTTTTTTACTATTTGTATTTTTTTCTAATTTATTTAGGACAACAAACAGCACTTTATTTTTTAAAACCTATATTTTATAATATTATTGCCTAATTTACAATGTTATATAGTTATAAGACGAATTTTTGAGTAAAAAAAATCGTAAGCTCGAATCCTATTTCGGCTACCGCGGAAGAGTTGTTGTTTTTTATTCTCTTCAAAATTTCGTCTCATTTCAGTTACAGTAATTTAAGCTTACCTTTTATATAACTACATATACAGAATAATAACACAACTATAATAACAATTATTTACAATACGATGACCAAATTATTGTAGGTAATCATTTTGATTTGCCAGAACATATGGATTGGAAGAACTGGTGTTATTGATAAATTGGTGTTACAAATAAAGCGCTACATAATTATGTTCGCCTTATTGACAAAGGCGGCAAAAAATTTAATATCACTTATATTTAATTCCAATAAAACTTAGGTCAGTTACAAACAATAATTGAATAGAAAAAAAATTATATATTTACATTATCAGTAAGCGGGCACACTATTTACGCGCATTTTCAAATTCGCGCAAAGAATAAGAAAGATCGTTTTTATTCTTCTTTTTGTAATTACATGTCACAGCTCTTCGTCTATTCTAAATACATTAAATTAAAATTAAAAATTCATTTATTCAAGTTTGGCTCAATAGAGCTCTTATGAATGTCATACTTATAAACCAACGCGCCCATTCACTGCGGGCGGGAGCTTGATAGAAAAAGAACGGGCAAGTATATTCAATCTATACCATGACTTCTTCTATACTTTAATAAACTTCCTTTATCCGCTTTATTTTTTATATTTTTTTACGTTTAAAAGGTTGTTTTGGTCAAACGGAGCATAATCGCTTCCAGCATAGCTTTTATATAGAATGTAACGCTTTTTATTGGCGGGCGCCTGATATATCGGGGTGCCAAGCGTAAATCTGCTGCGGTGAAATAAATAATTTAAAACTAATAAAACGTGCCCGAACGCCGAGGAACGTCGGGTGATTTGCTTGTAGGTCGGGCTCGCCATTCTTCAGCGAATGAGCAGAGTTTTATTGGAATACAAACAAATGGTAAACGGTTAAGGCCTTAAGAAAGGTTGGGAATGATAAATATTTTTTTTTTAGGCTATCAGGTTTGACCCAAAAAAATACATAAATTTTGCTAAGAAAAATCGAGATTGGTAATATTAAAATAATAGTAATATTATATCATCAAAGTTTTAAATCGTTTTATGTTCTATGTATTATGAGACTCTGTACTTACAGTCAATAACAGTATAATATTTTAAGGGAATATGTTTATTTTTATTTGTAATAAAAAGTGTCAGAGTCAAATCATGAGAAGGGAAATAATATTTTAATAATAGTAATAATTTACTCTTTATTGTACACCATAATGGTGAATAAATAGAAGGTAAATAAATAATAAGGATTACACATAAAAACAAAGAAAATTAAACAGGTAGGTATATACAATGGGCGGCCTTATGGCTTAAAGCAATTTATTGGTGGTATATGTGGTATTATCTCAATTACGGGATAAAAACTCATCATAACAATACAATAATAATCAGTGAAAGTACACACAGCGCCATCTAGTCCAATTAAGCAGAGCAAAACAAACTTGGTTCAAAACATCGTTATACATATACATAAACATACATTACATTTTAAAGATATTGATTTTCGTCTTAGTCAAATCGATTACAAAATTCCAAATTTATGCGCATAAATATTTGTATTTTGTTGGAATCGTATCCATGATCATCGAAATAATCAATAGATCTTATTCATGTTCAAGCACCTATTTTTTTCTCATGTGTCGAAATTGACACCACTGCCTTTAAAACATAGAACGGGTCAACTCGTACCGTTTGTAATATCAGTTGTATAGTTATGTAAAAAAATTGGTTTATGTCTTGGTATGTCGGCGATAGACTGCAGGAAGCCACACGTAATAAAATTACCAAATTACCGAATGACTAAAGTAGCAGAAGACAGCGCATCGTTTATAAAATGCATCTATAATCCCATACACAATTCAAAAGAATCGATCTTCGCTCATCGGTTAACTTATGTATGACTCATTTATTACTCTCCTAACAATAACATTCCCAGTATTGAACTGTAACATTGATCCGTTATTTTCTCAACTGTTTCACATTCCTACAGTAATATACAAGTATGCACAAGTCTACCAGCAGGTAAAGTATGTTTCCATATGAAAGATAGTTCGACTAATAGAGATAAATAATTTATTGATTCAGGCGTTACTTTGCAGAAATCCATTGTAAGCAAGTGATGGATTAAAAATATCTTTGTAACAATTCCCGCGCTACTATAATTTCTCGAAAAATCGAGAAACTATTCAACACGACACGTGTTTCGCCCTTACACAGGGCATCTTCAGGTAAGATAGGAGCCTCAGAACAACGATGTCTTCACGACCAACGCTGAAACGAGAGTCATTTGAGATAACCTCTAGATCTATTCCACTCCATTTATTTTTATTCTCAATAACAGCCCTAATCGGTTAACTGTCATCCATCAATGGACTGTGTAACTAATATTCTTGAGATTTCTATGACACTAACCTTTGTGGACTCTACTGCGGTGATTGATTTAGACCACATGGTGTCGCGGAACTAAGAGCCGCCTTTGAAACTCGTTATCTATAAGATTATACACTGTAAATTTTTGTGTAGTTGTCCATTTTCTTGTTTATTTCTCTGTTGTACTTTTGTATACCTGTCTAGATAGACAGAACTGTCTAATCTCCGAAACATCTAGAACGATTTTAAAGCAGTGAAGCTTGTAGACAATTGATTTTAGATGGCCCTACCTACAAATAAATGAACATTTTCTGACTATTACACCAATTATTCAGTTCCAAGTTCCAAGATAAGTATTATTAAGTAATTGTGTTATGGATACTAAATAACGGATAAACATGTATATATTAGGTGGGGGAAAAAGTCTTTTCGCATAACGTAGGTATAAACTTATTATAAAATTTTTTTGACTGTACTATTTGTGTCTGGCTGGTTTTGGTAACATTAAAAAGGTTCCATTATAAAGAAAAGAAAAAAATAAAAAAAAGTTGTTTCCCGCTATTTTTCATTTGTTTTTCTCTCCGTAAAAATGAGTGAATCTAATGAAGAAATTCGATACATTTTAAAATTTTATTATAAAAAAGGCAAAAATGCAACTCAAGCAGTGAAAAAAATTTGTGATGTTTATGGACCTGATGCAGTGTCAGTAAGAGTAGCACAAATTTGGTTCAAACGTTTTCAGTCCGGAAATTTTGATGTTAAAGATGCACCTCGCTCTGGTCGCCCTGTTACGAATAAAATGGACGCCATTTTTGAAAGAGTGGAGCAATATCGGCATATTAGTAGTTACGATGTAGCTGAAGAACTGGGAATTGACCACAAAACAGTTTTGACCCATTTGAAGAAAGCTGGTTACACAAAAAAGCTCGATATTTGGGTGCCACACGAGCGTCAAAGAAACTTAATGAACCGTGTACTCATTTGCGATTCATTATTGAGACGTAATGAAACCGAGCCGTTTTTGAAGAGATTGATAACTGGCTATGAAAAGTGGATCACGTACGACAAGAACGTGCGAAAAAGGTCGTGGTCGAAAGTTGGCCAGGCTTCACAGACTGTGGCCAAACCTGGCCTAACACGAAAAAGGTGATGCTGTGTGTATGGTGGGATTGGAAGGGCATTGTTTATTATGAGCTTTTACCGCCCGGCAAAACCATCGATTCTGATCTTTACTGCCAGCAACTGATGAGATTAAAGGAAGCAGTCGAGAGAAAACGGCCGGAATTGATCAACAGGAAGGGTGTGGTCTTTCATCACGATAACGCTAGACCACACACATCTTTAGCCACTCAGCAAAAATTAAGAGAGTTCGACTGGGAGGTCCTAGTGCATCCACCATATAGCCCTGACCTTGCGCCTTCAGAGTTTCACCTGTTTCGGTCTCTGCAGAATTCTTTAGGTTCTGTAAGGTTGACCTCAAGAGAGGACTGCCAAAACTATTTGTCCCGTTTTTTTGATCAGAAGTCCCAAAGTTTCTACAGTAACGGGATAATGTCTCTGCCCACAAAATGGCAGAAAGTTATTCAACAAAACGGTACATATATCAATATTATTTACAATTAAATAAATGTAAATAAACTTTGAAAAAAATGTCTTGACTTTTCATACAAAAATACGAAAAGACTTTTTCCCCAACCTATTATATATATATATTTTATTGTAAGTATATACTTTATGTACATAGGAAAACACCTAGACCAGAACAAATATTCATTTTTATGCACACAATAATTTGTCCTGTGTGGGAATCAACCAATGACCTCAAGAGCGGAGTGCGAATAACTCGCCGCCTATGCTACATATTAACCAAAAAGCACCTGTAGATCAAGCGAACAAAGTCGCAAACAGTCGCTAGTTAACTAAAATCAGACCTCTAAAGCTATCACTCTTCGTTTTCATCGATCAATGTCTGCAAACATCAAAGACGGTATCGGAGTGTTAGCAGACTTAGTCGTCATTAGATTTAGATCTACGTTGAACGATTGCTTGTGTAAGGGCAGATGCCTTTACATTTAATGTTGAATGTTAAATGTTCAATTAAATAAATGTTTATGATAGAAAATGTTTAATAAAAGTTGATTATAATAATGTTACAAAAAAATGTTAAAATTAAATGTTTAAAATGTTAAAAAATGTTAAGCGAGCTCGATGGTAAACCGATAACTGACGTACTTGCGTACGTGATTTTTCTAAATTATATAAATTAACTTAATGTGCAATAATACAAACTAGGCCAGAGTACAATGTGCGGTTGCTGACCGTACATCTTGGCGGGGCAACAAAATAATGTTAATAGGTTAAAAGTTAAATAAGGTATTTTAAAATACTAATAGTTAAAGTTAAATTATACAAAAAATATAAAAATTGAAAAGTAAGAAAATCTAAATGTTAAAAGAATGAGGTGTCGCGTAAGAAGAACTCCTGTTTACGGTCCTTTCTATATTTTCTGCCCTTCTTGGCTTTGGTGGTGGTACTGTGGTGGTCGTGTTGGCAGTGTTGACGGCGAGGGTGCCGCGGCGTTTGCAGTACACGTAGAGTCCTCCCGCGACGAATGCTGACAGGATCAGTAGCCCCATCGTGACGTATGACACGATGTATTGGTGTACATCGTGTTGAGACATTTCAGTCTGTTTTGTCTGTTCTTCTAATTCCTTCAATGAATTATGAAGTTTGTCGTAATCGTGTTTTATGAATTGTGTGTTTGGTTGGTGAAGTGATAAATCAATAGGTTGCAAAGATGTGAGATTATTGATACCTTCCAGGTCTAATAAAGGTATCTCTGGGTTGACGTAAATGTTATTTGTGTAATAGACCTGTGTGTGGTATGTTTCCTCATTGTTTCTTATTATGCATCCTTCCTTGGCTTCTAAGATGCCGGTTGAATGTATAGCCTTAGAAGTCATGCGACCTTCACATATGATCTGTAGTTGACACTCCGTGCAACAGGCATACAGCCATGTGTTTGGTTTACGTAATGGTGTCCAGTTACTATTACAAGTTTCCGATGTGTATACACATTTTGCTATAGTAATATTTGTTATGGCTCCAATTTCACATGGAATTTGATGACTCCTCATGTTCCGTGTTGGTTTGTTGACTGAGCAAACATATGTGCTTGGTTCTATTTTTATGCAACGGTCAAGGTCGCTGCCTGTGAGTTGCATAAATGTTTCTTTTCTCATGTTAACTGCAACGTATTCGGAGCTTGTTTTCATGGAAAGCGACTTCTTATTGTTAGCTTTCATCGGTATCGGAACTGTTTTATATACAGTAAACGGTGTGTCACCTGTTAGAGGCAATGTAATTTCTATGATGAAGTAATTTTCTAATACTCTTGACTTGACCTCAAGTAGCTTGTATATATCTGCTAGTTGGGTTTGAATGTTGTCCACAGGTATAGATAACTGCTGAGGTAACTGTCCAGAAATAATGTTCAGTTCCTGGAAGAGCTGACTCTGGGGTAGAAGTCTGGTATCTACGTGACCATTGTGAATATTAGTTGAGGTGTCTAGTAGCATGTGTTGGATGTGTCGCAACTTAGACAACATTATTGAGGTGGTGGTGGCCATGATGTTGAAGTAGTTCAATTCTTCCTCCTCCTGAACAGCTTTACCCAATTTTCGTAGGTAGTCGTCTGTAGTGTTGAGGTGTTGAGATAAAAGATTGAACTGGGTAATCATAGACTCTTCGTTTCTCTTTAAAATGTTGTTTTGCGCCTCAATAATTGATGTCTGACCTTTAATCAGTTTCAGTAAATGGTCTCTGTTGTTATGCAATGTTTCTATGTCTTGTTTATATTGCGCTGCAAATCTTTCGTCCAGCACACCGAATAGACTGTTTGCAAGGTAGCCTATTCCATTAATAAGACCTCGGGTGATGCGTCCTCTTGTTTGACCATGGTGTGTTTCCAGCATGTAATTGTTATGATCAAGTTCGTTTAGTTCCTGTTCGAATTCCGTCATAATCGTTTTGCACATCGTTTTATAATCGAATTGCTCACACCTTTCCCCAAGGTGTTTCACAACTCTATGTATGTTATTTATGCCTTGCCAATATGACGTCATGTTATAGTAGGTAACAATCTTCCAGTCGTCATGCACGGTTTGTAAATTGCCGATTTTGTCAAAGTAGATAGCTCTGTTTGGTTCAAACGGCGTGATGTTTATGACGTTACTGTTTTGTGTAGAAGGTTGAAACAATGTTAATAATGTTATAAGCATGCAGAGCAAGCTGGTACTTGTTTTCTTTGATTTAAATGGTGGTTTTTGATTGTTATTGTTTGATGTTGGTTTTTTATTATCCTGGTTTGTTATACTAGAGGTGTCGGTATCAGGTTTTTCTGTTTGAGACTCTGGTATCGGGAGTTTAACTAATTTTGTTATTGGTCTTGTTAGTAAGCCTGTTTTTGTTTTCAATGTTACAACCCTAACCAGATTATTTTTTCCCTGGTGAACCTCTTGTATTCTGCCAAGAGCCCATTTTGCTGGAGGCAGGTTGTCCTCCTTGATTAAGACAATATCCCCGATTGTTAAATTTATCGTTTTATGTAGCCATTTACTTCGAACTTGAAGTTGTTGCAGGTATTCAGAAGACCATCTGGCCCAGAACCCTTGCTGCATTTTGTTAAGCAACTGCCATCTTTGTCGAATGCTAATGTTTTGCTCTTCGATGTTTTCATGTGGTAGGAAAGTTGCTGGTCGGCCGATCAAAAAGTGTGATGGTGTAAGGTAGTCGATATCCTCAACGTCTTCTGTTAAAGGGCAAAGTGGTCTAGAGTTCATACACGCTTCGATTTGGGTGAGCAGTGTTAGGAACTCCTCGTATGTTAACTTTTGTTCTCCTAAAACTCGTTTTAGATGGTATTTCATAGACTTAACTGCAGCCTCCCAGAGTCCGCCTGCAGTCGGCCAGCTCGGTGCGTTAAAGTGCCATTCTATTCCCATTTCACTATTCTTTCTCGACAAAGTGTCGTTGTTGAATGTTTGAGCAATGTGTAGTTGTTTAGCTAATTCTTTTTCGGCTCCAACAAAGTTTGTTCCATTGTCGGAGTACATGTGTTTCGGGCAGCCTCGTCGCGCAATCATGCGATTAAGCGCAAGTATAAATGTTTGGGATGATAAGTCCGACGCGAGTTCTAAATGTACCGCTTTTGTTGTCATGCATACAAAGACCACGACGTAACCTTTACTTGTTTTTACACCTCGGCCCTTGTTGAGTTTGACGTCAACAAATCCTGTAAAGTCTACCCCTGTGTGATAAAAAGGTGGTGATTGCGTTATCCTCTCACTGGGTAAGTCAGCCATCAATTGGTAAGGTTTTGATGGTCTGAAACGACAGCACTTCACACAGCCTTGTAGGTGTTTTTTGACAGTATTATTTCCTCCTATTATCCAATACTTTTGTCTCAATGTAGCTAATGTTAATCTCGCTCCACCGTGTAGCGTTGTGGCATGCGCCCGGTCAATGAGAAGTTGCGTCAGTTTGCTGTTTTTTGGTATGATAATAGGGTGTTTTGTGTCTTCGGGTAAGTTGGAATTTTGTAATCTCCCTCCAACTCGTAAAATGTTGTTATCATCTAGATAAGGGTTAAGTTTTAAAAGTCCAATGTTGTTATTAATTTTCCCTTTTGTTTTTATGGCCGTGATTTCTTGTTCAAAGTGTTCATTCTGCACTTGTTTAATTATTATGTAAGTAGCGCGTCGAATATCGGCGAGTGTTAAATTACATTGTTTTGACGGGTGATTCATGGGCAGGGCTGCCCCGTGACAATTTATTCGTGATGAGTTTGTAATAAAACGCATTACCCAAGCCACGATGCGTATTATAGTCATAATACAGCTGTACTTGATAAGGAGTTGTGTTATAATGTTAATGTTTTTGTTGTCTGTAGTTTGAGACGTAACTATATGCACCTTTTTGACTTCTATTTCTGGGGTCATATACGTGTCACATGTTTCAGGAATGTCTTCACAGCTAAGCCATTCGGGTCCCTTAAACCACAGAGGAAAGTTATGTAACTGAGAAGGTAATAGTCCTCGTGAAGCGCAGTCGGCCGGGTTCTGCTCCGATCTTACGTGTTTCCAACTCTCCGCGGGCACGACCGATGTTATCTCCTGTACTCTGTGTCCAACGAAGGCCTTCCATCGTGAGATATCTCCTTTCAGCCAACCAAGCACGATCATGGAGTCCGTCCATGCAGTTACTTTAATGTTCGGTTTATCAAGGCAGTGTTTTATTTTCTTAACCAGCTGAGCCAGCAACTGAGCGCCGCATAACTCAAGTCTGGGAAGTGTTTGTTGTTTTTTAATTGGAGCGACCTTTGTTTTCGCTGCAACTAATGAAATTTGATGTTTAAGTATTCCCGCTGGGACCCTGCTGTACACAACACAGGCGAACGCTTTTTCCGATGCGTCACAGAACGCGTGTAGTTCGCATTCTTCGCTCGTTTTCAAGCCAAGCCAACGGTCTATTTTGAAAGGTTGCATGTTTATTAACTCGTTTTTAAGTGTTTTCCATTCTTGTTCTACGTCGTCGGGAACTGCATCATCCCATTCCATATTATGCTTCCATACTTTTTGAAACAGGATTTTTGCCTTGATTGTTATTGGGGAGAGCAATCCCAGCGGATCAAAAATGGTAGATATGTCGCTTAAGATTTGACGCTTTGTTGAGTGTTTGTTAGTTTCAGTGTTGTTTTTGTTTTTGATCGTGGGTGTAAATATGAATTTATCTTGTTTCGGATTCCATGCCAACCCTAAAGCCTTTGATGTTGATGCCTCTGTAAAGCTGAAACTTGTAGGGCTAATCATATGTTCTGGCAGGTCTTCTAACAATTGATGTTCATTGCTTGACCACTTCCTAAGGTTGAACCCTCCTTCTTTTAATAAATTTATTAGTTGGTCTCTCGTAACTCGAGCCTCGTCTATGGTATCCTTACCAAATAACGCGTCATCGACGAAAAACTGATTGAGTAAAATGTTTTTTGCTTCCGGGTACTTGTCACCCTCGTCCAACGCCAGCTGTTGAAGTGTTCGGAGCGCTAAGAATGGAGCGGCCTTAGTGCCATACGTAACTGTACACAGTTGATATTCCTTTAGCAGTTGTTGTGGGCAATTTCTCCACACTATTTTCTGTAAGGGTTGATGTTCAGGATGTACCGCTATAAAGCGATACATTTTTTCAATGTCGGATGTAAAGACATATTTGTACTGTCTCCACTTCAGCAGGATGCTAAGAATATCTTTCTGTAGGTTAGGTCCTGCCTCCATTAAATCGTTGAGACTGTGTTTTGTACTTGTTTTGGCTGACGCGTTGAAAACGACTCTCAATTTTGTTGTTATAGCGCCTGGTCGCACTACTCCGTGGTGTGGTAGGAAGTACTCAATCTTGTTGTGTGTAGTGTTGATTTGTTCCATGTGACCCATTTCTTCGTATTCTTTCATGAATTCTGCATATTCCTCTGCAAAAGCATGGTTTCTTGCCATCTTTCGCTCTAATTGTTGAAACTGGGCGATGGCCTGTGGCTTGGATGTTCCCAGGTGTTCATCGAACTTGTCCTTCAGAGGGAGATGGACTTGATATCTCCCGTCAGGCAGTCGTGTTGTTGTTTCTTTGTACAATTGTTCGCACTTATCGTTTGGGTCCGTATTTGCCTTGTCGTCCTGCAATGACTCCTGTTCCCAGAATTGAGCAAGATCTTCAATGTTGTTGACAACTACATGACAGTTAAATGTTTTGTGTGTGTAGTTGCCGCACACTACCCATCCTAGCTGAGTTTGTTGAGCTATGATGGATGATGTATTTGATCTGATGAGCCCTTCTAACAGAATTTCCGAATAAACATCGGCTCCCAGTAATAAATCTATATCCTGAGACACATTAAATTCAGGATCAGCAAGTTGTAAATGTTGAATGTGCTCAAAATGATCCATATCAACTGTTTTACTCGGCAGTTTGTTTGTTATAGACTTCATAATAAGTGCATTAATGTTAATGTTGAAGTTGGTGTATAACGCTTGACATTTAAGATGAAGCACGCCTTTGCACTTGGTGGTGGCTGAAGCACCAATGCCTGATACCACCGCGCTCATCTTGTTCCGCTTTAACTGTAATCTTTGTGCAGCGTTTTCTGTAATAAGACTCACTTGAGAGCCTTGGTCTAGCAAGGCGCGTAAGGTAACTGTAGTACCATCAATAGCTGTCACCTTAACTTGAGCTGTGGCTAGCAGCACTTCGTTAGAGTTGTCATGCGCTAGGTGCGTGTTTAACCGCTGACCTACATTAGATTTATTTCCGCGCGACTTTGCAATCTCAATTGCGTCATGCAAGATGCTACTATGCGGTTCTTCGCAGTGCTTGCACTTTTTATCCGACATACATTTTTCGCCTCTATGGCTAAAAAGGCAATTTAAGCAAACACGTAACTCGTTAGCAGTTTTCAAACGCTCTTCTGGTGACATGCTTAAGAATTCTTTGCAATTATACAAACCATGCTGTTTATTACATCTAGGGCAAGTTATAATGTAATTATGAAATGTCTTTTTGTTGTGAAATGTTTTTACTAAATTTTTAGTTTCTGCCTGAGTATTTTGATGTTGCAATTTAGGCTTACTGTATGTTGCATTATGAACTGTTTTCGTTTGATTATTTTGATGTTGGCTGTTTGTGTTACGTGGGCGATACGGACTTGATTCCAGTGACATAAATTTGGTCTCAATGAATTTCAGGAACTCCTTTAAAGCTGGCATGCTTCTCGGGTTGTCCAATGTTGCTGTAAAAAACTGGTTTGTTTCGGGATCCAGCTTTTGCATTAAAATATAAACCACCAAGGGGTCCCACGACGAGGTATCAAGATTTAAATTTTTGATAGCCTCGATGCACTCGATAGTAGTATCATGCATTCTTTTCAGCTGAGACGCCGTTGGGGTTTGTATGTTGGGTTGGTTCAGCAGAATGTTAGCCTGGTAGGTGAATAATAGTCTCTCATTATCGTATCTCTGCTGAAGAATCTGCCAACTGGTTTCGTAATTGTCCGAACTAATGTTTAAGTGTTGAATCAATCGCTCAGGTTCTCCCTTCAATTTTGACTTCAAATGTTGCATTTTCTGAGCGTTAGAGATGAAAGTGTTGCGATGGACGATTTCTATGAATAAATCTTTAAATGTTGTCCACTGGGCGTAGCTGCCACTGAACGTAGGAAGTTCAATTTTAGGCGTAGATTTTTCCTGATGTTTGCTATCCCAAATTCTCTTGTTTATTTGTTCCTTGCTGAATTCATACAGCCTTTCTAATCTGTTGTAATCTGTCTCAAACGCTCTCGTGTCGTCCAAGATGTTGTCGAGTTTCCAGTAGGTACTATCGACCTTTTCCCAGCGTTGTGTAACTGTCTTCAACTTATCTTCAAGTTGCCACTTTTCTTTCACGTTCTCCAGATCCATGTTTCTTACCGCCCTCTCAAAGGCTCTAATGTTCGACCGCTGTTCATTCATTATGTCCCTTGTACGCTGGTCTACGTCTTTTCTCTCGTCTGACATTCTCCTACTATTATGTGGGGTCTCCTCGTCGTCATGTTGTCCTAAATCCTTCTCTTGAGTACATGTAGCGCTACTTTCTCCGTGTTTTTGGTGTTGAGTAACGAAGCCAAGATTTTCATCTTCGATCTTAACTAACAATCTTTGTTTCGACTTGTTTATCATAGACTTGGTTTCTTCGTAGAGTTGTTCTAATCGATCATACACACGATTCTCGTAGTAAGGCCCTGACTTTTCGCAATCAAATAATGATAACTTAACGTCGTTTTTCTTAAATTCGCTCCATAAAGTTTCTAGCTTGTTAAGTCTATCATCGTGATATTCAAGAGACGTTTTACGCGAGGGACCATCTTTCATAAAATTATCCTTGATCTTTTTAATTGCATCAAGAATTGTAGATTGATTGGTAAGAAGGTCATCGTAGGAAGCCATTGTTGTTGTTTAGCGGAGTTTGGTGTACACGGAATATGCCAAGTTTCCCAAAAGGTAGTTAAAATGGAACGTGCTCACCGGGTTTGCAGCTACCGCCTGTTGCTATACTGCTCTGCGATCTGTTACCACTTTCACAGTCACTTAATGTTAGTTTTTACACTGATTTTAATGTTCTGTTATGTTAATGTTCAAATGTTCGCACAAGTGAATTATACCACGGCACTGATTCTACTTCTAAATGCTTGAAGGACCAAAATGTAAGGGCAGATGCCTTTACATTTAATGTTGAATGTTAAATGTTCAATTAAATAAATGTTTATGATAGAAAATGTTTAATAAAAGTTGATTATAATAATGTTACAAAAAAATGTTAAAATTAAATGTTTAAAATGTTAAAAAATGTTAAGCGAGCTCGATGGTAAACCGATAACTGACGTACTTGCGTACGTGATTTTTCTAAATTATATAAATTAACTTAATGTGCAATAATACAAACTAGGCCAGAGTACAATGTGCGGTTGCTGACCGTACAGCTTGGAAACATTCGTTGTAGCTTTTTTGTCATGTTTTATAGGGTAATATAATGGGGTATCGAGATGAAAACTTCAAGCAGGGAAGCTAGAGTGGGTTTTGTGTATAGTTTATATAAGTATACTGTATTTTAAATCTTACTTATATGTTTCTGCGGTGGTGGCGGCATGCGTCGGTTCGTTGCGTTCCCTAAAATATGGTTGAGCGAGACGCGTCTTCTCATGTCTGCTGTATTTGTCCGTAATTAAGTTAGTATTGCTAAAGAGAGTTTTATTTTCTGTTCTTTTGGATCTTGTGACTGCAGAACACAATTGTTATAGTATTAGATACTTTTATGGTAACTATCGGGAGAAAAAACTAAACTTGACGATTTTCTTGCCCGTTCTTTTACGATAAAGCTCTCGCCCCCAGTGAATGGGCGCGTTAGTTCATAACAGCTCTTTGAGCCAAACTTGAATTAAAGACTTTTGAATTTTGAATTTACCTCACGCGTAATGTCATCATCATCAACCCAAAGACGTCCAATTAACATAGGCCTCTCCCATAAGTTTCCAAGGTGACCGATTGCAGGGGCCTGTATCCAAAGTGATCATAGTGTATAATGAAATAAATAATTACGAGAACCTCTGTTGTTGATGGATACTTAATTGCTTAGAACTTTTCTAAGTTCCCTATAATATTAAAAGGCAATGAAAGAGTTTATTAGAAGGGATTCTAGAAGGCTGACAAAGTAAACGAAAATCTGATAAAACTAAACAGTATGTATCCGTCACTGGAACATTAGTCGTACACACATATTTTGTTGGATACTTCAAATAACGCTTCTTTCATTAGATAAGCTTAGTTTGAAACTGAAATTATTTAATTTATTTGCATAGTGTACAGCAATGCTTTGGATTCGATATTAATATATGAAATAGGACACATTGCCTACCAACTTTAAAGCCTCAGAACAAGTATAGCGACAAAGTTCATATGTTTTCGCATAAAACCAGGTTTATAAACTTAAAGTGTATAGGGACCAAGACCTAAGGAGCCAAAGTGTGGGCGTATAATATGCCCCTGCCTGCCCCTTCAGGGAAACAGGCGTGAATGTACATATGTATAAACTTAAAGACCTGCACAAAATCGTTTCTATTTATTTATTTGGTACACCAACAGATTACATGTTTACATTTAAAAGTATACATTATAAGAGTTTACCTAGCATGCAACCCTTTTTTTTTTTTTGTTTTACGTCGGTAACAAAATGCTTTTACGCACTACCTTCCGTCCAAAGGGGGACCTAAAGGGGTGTGGGACTCACCACCGGCAGACGGGACTGCCAGCAGTAATACCCACTAAAAATCTTCCGACGACGCCCGCCGCTTGTTGAGAAAGAGGCGGGGGCCAGTACCTGGGTTGCAGCTTCTGACACCCCGCCTGCGGCCAACGTCCCCCGGACCAAAACCGGGAGGACCTCCTCAGAGAGGCGCAGTGGATGCGCCCCTCCTACCTCCTTGTGCGACCATAGCGTGTGTGGCCGACTTCTCGGAGGGTCTGTCGTTAGACAGCAAGGGCCCCCTGCCCCCACTGCCTAAGACCCTCCTGGCGCTGCTTGACGGGCCCTCCTGGTCCGCCCGCTGCGCCCTCCACAGGTCCCTCTTAGTTTCTCCCCCGGTAGTCAGTACTAAGGGCACCCAGAGTCGTCGGTCTCTGGGTGTTACCTTTTCCCTGGCGCCTCCTGCGCCCTACCGGGAGGTACTCAGCCCCCCCACCACGACAAGGTGGAGACCAGTCGGGGAGGTAGCATGCAACCCTATGACAAGTGAACACAACATTAAAACAAATGACAACAGAAAAGTATGAAATATAATATTAAAGACAAATAACAAACTAAGACGCACACAACGAAATCCTTAAAACTGTTAGTGACAGGAAGACTGAATTTTAGATTTGAATTTCTCAAGAGATAAATATCTAAACCGCTTTTATCTAAATAGCTTAGCATTCTCGGCAATGGGGCATGTCTACCGAGGTTAGTTCGCTTTTGAGGTACAATATATGTATTCATTACCTTCCTACGCGAGTTGGGCCTAGGCACGTTGAGTCCAACAGTGCAAAGAATATCCTGACAATCGATTGCACCACTAGTCAACTTATATAAAAACATCAGGTCCAGCATTTTGCGGCAATCCCTAAGAGACATTAAATGGAATTTAGCTAGAAGATTCTACGGACAGATTAAGACCTAAAGTTATTTTTATTTTCATAAGTTTCAACGCCACGCTTGCGGCTGTAATGATGACAAACCTGTAGTCATCTCCGCCACATAGCGAGTGATGGATCTCGGCATCCCCCAGACTGCGCCATCAGCAATATGAGACTGAAAAATGTTGCTTTACACCTAGTGTAAGTGGTTCGACAAAGAACCGCTAGAAAGGCAAAATGTAGTTTATGCTTTGAATAAATGTACTTTATTTAAGACAAGGCATTTTTAAAACTAGTAACAAATGCACAGTAACTGTACTATGAGATAGACTAGTTTGTTTATTTGTTATGCTTTTAATTTAAACAACTAAGAGGATATTTATGAACCTTGGTAAGAAGAAGGAAAATATATTGATTCATTATTTTGACGACCGATATGGTGTGGAGGTACCTGCACTTCACTCCAGAGGTCGTGGGTTCGATTCCCACACAGGACAAATCTTCGTGTGCATGAACATGAATATTTGTTCTGGTCTGGGTGTTTTCCTATGTATATTAAGTATGTATTTACAAAAAAAAAAGTATTTAAGTATGTTTATCCGTTCTTTAGTATCCATAACACAAGTTCTTAGTGATACTTATCTTGGAACTGAAGAATTGGTGTGATTGTAAGAGAATATAAGAGAATATTATTATTTTGTTCGGAATAGTGCGTGTCTTCTTTAAGACAATGCTCTAATGACAATAAAATTAATGTGCAAGTTTATGTAGGGTTTGCTTGAATATTTGTTTCTCAAACTTACAAAAAGGGCATACTTTATAAAAGAATAAAATTTATATTAAGGTACTTAAATAAGGTATTTATAAACTGTAACAATAATTACGTGTATATTATGAATATGAATGAACCCAGCTCGTTAGATATAAAATAAATGTATACAAATCTGATTTTAGTTTTGATGAATCATTATTTAAAATAAGTGGGCGTTATAATGAGTGCGGGGTTAGAGGCATAGAGGATGTTTGTTTGAAGGAAGTGGTTTTATTTTAATTACTTCTTCATAATTTCTGTCACCACACCGCCACAATAAGTCCACTACTGATTTTGAAGCGTCATCTACTACGTTAGCTGGTTCGTGGTCGCCAATAAAGAACCGTAATGTCCAATTTTCCGATGCGTTTTCCCATTTCTGTTTCTATTACTTAAGCTTACTCCGAGCATTGCTCTCTTCATTGCATATTCGGCGACCTTGAGATTGAGATTCCTTATAAGGACCATTGTCATTGTTCTATTAACGTTACCACAGGTATTCGCAAATATTTTCTTTAAATGTTAATGTGAATCATTTCGAACGACTGCAGTGTAAGACCGTTGCATAGACATTAATGTGTGTGGATATGCGCGGGGGCGTTTAATGTACGGGGACTTCGAATAAAAGGGTGACTTTGGTACAGTCAGCGTTATTTAGTTGTTTACATCCAAAGCGCTATAAATAATACTATAATTAGAGAAAATTTTGAAAAAATAACTGTAATGTCCTGTGCGTTGATGTGTTGCATCAAATAATAATTTTTTTATTTGTTTGTGTTATTGATAGAAATTCCAAGCACCCATTATTTACAGAAAATTAACACTTATAAATAATACAAAAACACACAGAATTAAAAGAAGACATTACCAAGATTTGGAAATTAAAATATAGTCTAGATTGTGACTCTGGTGTTCTCCAGTTCCGAAGTATCCCTAAAAATCTCTTACAGTCATTCCAAGTATTAGTTTATCAAAAAACTTACATACAGGACCATACTAGCCTCTATTTTAAACACTTGTCGAGACTAATTATAAAATTGATTCCATATCACAAGACTCAGATAATGTTTGTACATATATACATAATTTCACGCCTATTTCCCCGAAGGGGTAGGCAGATGCATATTATACGCTTACATTTATATTGTTGGTCCCACGTAATTTGTGGCGAGCCTATTGCCGCTTGCCGGGAACTTTTATGTTTGCCAGAGCCTCGTCTGTTGATCGGCAGGCGCACCACTTGCAGGTGAGGTTGGCTTGGGCTCTTCAGACCTTTATACAAGCTCTATCCACTTTAATGTAATGTTTTTTTAATGTAGGTCAAAAGCTTTAGGGCGTGCAACGAAATATATGGCGCTCTGGGTGCTAACAAGTATTTAACGCCGACTGTACATTTGAATTTTGTCTCATATTAGTTGTCTGTTTGAAGGGTGTCGGACGAAAATAGAAATCCCAGGTGACATGACACAGACGAGATTTGTTAGGACTTCACTCGGTGATCTATACACTGTTTGCTTTAACCTCGGGCCTTAATAAGGCTATGGTAATCATGACGTTCATGATTCTGATAGATAAGTTTCAACTGCAAACATCTTTGAAATGTTAAACTAATTGGTAAGCAAATTGTGTAATGTTATTGTTATGTTACACTATTTGTGTTACTTTAAATAAGTAGTTACTTAATAGTTTATTTATTTACTTACCTTACTATAGTATGTACCCATGTCACTAAATTTAAACAACTAGGTATAATATGTACAAGTACTTTTCTATTCTCTTAGTCTTAAGTGATCTTTATAATAAGTCTTGTATTTGATGTAACACGTCTTTTATCCTGTTTTGCTTCATCATCATCATCATCATCTCAGCCCATAAACGTCCCACTACTGAGCACGAGCCTCCTCTCACATACCAAGGTGCGAGGGTATTGGGTCATACTCCACCACGCGGACCCAATGCGGATTGGCGGAGGCAGGTGTATGGCGTCCTGCTGTTAGAATTTATCAAGCCGCCCATTAGGCCTCTAACATGGCTTAACGACTACCACATTTAGTGATAACCGGGACCAACGGCTTAACGTGTCTTCCGAAGCACGGAATCATATCCTATTTTGCTTATTACACACAAATTTGAATTGCAATCTAGATTCTGTACCTTACTTCTTAAGATTTTTATTTGTGAAATTGTAATTTGTCGTGTGTATTAATAAATAAATAGTTTTCCCTTATTATTTGAATTTGTGCCATATGATACCGGCCTAGAATAGTGCCTATTTAACTCATGGAGAGTCGTTAAAGTTGACGATGAGAAATCTGACCGGATAACAACTGAAAACTGGCTTGAACTGGAAGCACCAACCCGCCTGCTCAGCGTAGTTAGTGATGAAATACCTCCAATATACTGTAATCTATTGGTTTCACAAGGCTTATATGATGATATTAATTTAATAACAATGATGTAACCGTAGTCAGTATCCCGTTTTACGAGTGTTACAACTAAAATTGAACACTGTAAGAATTATAAAATGTTTATATTCGTAGTGACAACCATTTTGCTAATTAATGTAGTGCTTGACAAAGTGTTCTTAGAAAATTTCGTATGTATTAAAATTGTTTTGAATTTTTGTCATCATTACTAATGCATTATTACTATATTACTTAGCCTTAGTTAAAGTTGCTTGGCTTGCTGTAAAGAAGAGTCCACAGCTGTGCTCAGGTTTCCTTCCGAAAACCATGAAAAAAAAACAAATGAAGAAAAAATATATTTCTATAAAACAAATAACTGTCGTGGTCGTGGATCTAAGACGTGGGGAGATTGGGGAAAAATTACCCTCATTACCGTACGAGGAATTGGGGCCAATAAAAAAAATGTTATTCGTCGAGATGAGGGGAGTGCAGGGGTGGTTGACAAACGAGTGGACTAGCATTGCCTAATGAGTCACAGAACTGTATACATCGTATTCTCTTACGCAATTAAATACATGTTTTTTTTAAAGTAAACTATTAAAATGAAAACTGTTTTATTGAATTTGGGCTCAAATGCATTTACATATATCAAGAAAATTTAAAAAAAATACCGCTACGTTTCACTACTGACAGGAGCTTGAGAGGAGACTAATCGAACAAGACACTCGTCAACTTTCTCTTCCCGCCAAAAATAATCATGATTTAACTTGAAGTAGCCGTAAGTGGCCGTAACTAGATTTTATTCACACCGCACAAAGGCACGATCGCAGCCTAAAATTTTGGAGGGGGGCATTAATATTACAATAATATTTTGAATAAATTAGACTTTGTTATTGTTATTTTTTTTTATTTGACTGCTTCCACCATTTCACGGCACACGTCAGTTTCCAATAGCTCTGTTCTTTTATGCCATAATTAACATGTCGAATACTGAACATAGAGCTTAAATTGTGAGCGCTTGAGTTTAAGGTTAAAATATCAGGTTAATTTTCGTTTCTTTTTTAACCTGAACCCTTCTTAGATTGTGGGAAAAGGAGGACTAATGTGAAAGGTATTGGGTCGAGACGATGATGATGAATATTGTATAAGTTAATAGCCTGTGAGTTTCTTGTCAGTTCTTCTCACAGAGCAAAGATTCACTTACACTTAATTTTTTTTCAAGTGAATCTAAGCTTCGTGATTGAATTGATAATATATTTACTTTGTCTTATATTTAATTTTCACGTTTTCAAGTGCTATTTCATAAATATATATTATTATTTTATTACCAATTATTATTATGGCGTGTTCACCTGCAAGATGGACGGCCAGTTAAGAGTTTCAGGATCACGTTGGATGCCTGGCCCCTCACAATCGGTCCCAATTAAAGCTTATGGGAGAGGCCCATGTTTCGTATGTATGAATGACTTAAAACATGAGTATTGGTAATGTTATATTCTATAGCATTGCATAGCGTCAAAGACAAATGAAGATTGTACTTTAAGTACCTACCCTATTGATTATTGAAAAGAGCATAGCCTTCTTGCCCGTTATTCTTACAGAGCGGTGGCTTACAGATTCACTTACATTTAATATATTTTTGTTTTTTAATTGTTGAGTTGCATGTAAGTGAAACTAAGCTCCGTAATTTCAGCGTGTTCCGATTGTTTTTAATATTGAATTTTAAAGTTTTCGAGTACTATTAAATCTAATTGAGACTTATTTAAATTCAAAAACCCTTGATCGTCATAAAGATAAATTAAGTGCAATTCCACACAATACTGTCTTATTAAAAAAATCGATCATTGGAAGTGCTACAAATATCTGTAACAAAATTCCTGAGCAAATATGTAATAATTCCTAAAAATTCTTTAAGTTCAAATTACGTGAACTATTGATAGAAAAATGCAATTATAATGTCAAAGATTATTAGAAAACGACTTATCACTATAAACTTAGGACAAAGTCCGACTTGTTAGTATTACTTTTAAAATCCATAAATATGTTTTCGTGTTATATGAAATCGCAACTAATAGTACGCTCATGAGGCAGACCACAGCTAGATCTAAACCTATACTGTAACACCTATCCTGGGGGCCTACCGCCGAATTCGATGGATTACCGGTAATCCATCTAGATCAAACTTTGTTTATGTTCATTAATTCGTACCGGGGAATCTGCCGACAATCACCTCTCATTCATGACCTTCAGTCCGTGACAGACCAATAGGTAAATGGAGAATGCCATTTTGTTTCGATTTCCATGAGTTCGGCGGTACGACAGAATCAATTTGAAATCCATTTTGCCTTATAATCGATTGCCATCGAACTCGGCGGTAGGCCCCCTGTAACCTGTGTTCGGAGGAGTGGACGTCTTTGGGCTGATGAGAATGACATTTTTATATATATTTATTATATCATCATAATAAAATCTATAAAAAGAGCTATCATCAGTGTTATAAATAGTTACTGTGAAACGTCCTGTTATGATCTGAACAAACAAAATATTTGCTAGCACAACAGTACCTGTCATAAACAAATTCGCGGATCATTTTGTCTGTTCCCTGTTTCGGCACGTTTCAGTATGCAGTCACTCCTCGTTTTGTATTTGCTGTAGACGTAATCCCCTTGTTTAACGGATTCCCAAATATCATGGATTAATGGTTTGCGAGGTGCTTATCAAATATTCCGCTGGTTGTTCATGAAAGCCTACGCCTAGCCATGAGCTGGGAAAGGGGTGAAAATTTTAGGGTGTTACGTTAAAATATTACTGCTTTTCTGTTTGTTTTTTAGTGTAGATGTTATTTTTGCCACAATTAATAGTGCAACAATCAATTTATTGGTCATTTATTATATATTATTCCTGTTTAAATTATAATAGAAAATACTTAAGATAATACAGTGATTTGATTCATGATAAAGACCACATTATTGTAGACAGAATGTGTATTAGAGTGTCAGAATCGAAACCATCAATTAATTGGTCATTTATTATATATTATTCCTATTTAAGTTATCATCGAATACACTTAAGCTAATACAATGATTTGATTCACGATAACGACCACATTATTGTAGACAGAATGTGTATCAGAGTGTCAGAATCGAAACCACGAATGAACTCAGTTGAACATTCCATTTATTGATAAAAAGTAGGTTGCAGTTAAAAAAAAATCATTTTTTTCTTTTTTTGGAAGTTTTGCAATTGCTTGCTCTTTTAAATGAAAAAAAAGAAGGTTTTACATAACAAATATAAAAATACATTAAAAGAGATATTTAGATAACAAAAATTGTGTTCAAAAAAGTGACAATAGCGAATGCGAACATATGTCATTTATAAATATTTTATTCATTTTGCACTCCGAGCTATTATGAATTACGTACTTAATATTAACCCATCTATTTACTACAGGAGCTTGAGTGGAATAGAATCGGACAGGAAACTTGTAATGTATATCCTTCTGTCATATTTCTTGCAATAAATAGCAAATTTAATACAACCAAAGTGACAGGAGCTTGAGTGGAATAGAAACGGGCAAGAAACTTGTAATGTATACTTCTGTCTTAGTTCTTGCAATAAATAGCAAATTTATTACAACCAAAGTGACAGGAGCTTGAGTGGAATAGAAACGGGCAAGAAACTTGTAATGTATATCCTTCTGTCATATTTCTTGCAATAAATAGCAAATTTAATACAACCAAAGTGACAGGAGCTTGAGTGGAATAGAAACGGGCAAGAAACTTGTAATGTATATCCTTCTGTCATATTTCTTGCAATAAATAGCAAATTTAATACAACCAAAGTGACAGGAGCTTGAGTGGAATAGAAACGGGCAAGAAACTTGTAATGTATATCCTTCTGTCATATTTCTTGCAATAAATAGCAAATTTAATACAACCAAAGTGACAGGAGCTTGAGTGGAATAGAAACGGGCAAGAAACTTGTAATGTATATCCTTCTGTCAAATTTCTTGCAATAAATAGCAAATTTAATACAACCTAAATGCTTTAATTTAAATGAAACGCATAAGCCATTACTATTATTGCGCAGTGCCGATATCATTCGTAAGTGTTTGTACCAATAGGCACCACCCCACCCCCCGCCTATCATAAACACTCATCTCCAAAGGCTGCGGCCCTCTTATGCAAATTGCCAACATTTACAACTGGCTATGTAACTCATGCGGCGGACAGAGGCTTACCACACGTTATCGGCATAATCTTGGTCGAAAATTGTACTACTATTTCGTTGAGCGAAGCTATGGCTTGTTTATGCGTCATATTCGTGGGGACTAGTCTGCTCACATTTATTATGTTTGATTGTAATGATATTCACGTTGTACTAAAATGTGTTTTTAAATATCTAGTTACTGCAGAAGTCAACTTTTACAGATTCTTACTGCAATTTTTGGACTAGCTGGCTTTTGTAGTTTCTCTCTGTTATATAAAGTATTGATTGCCAATAAACACTCGTTGTCATGCAGGGCTTATTGTATCGTCAGTTTGTAAGGCTGCCAACAGATGGCGCTGTACTTGGTTGAATCGCGCAAGTAATGTCGTGCTCCGTAGACATTATAACTGATTTGTATTAATTGTCACTTAACTATCCTAAAACCTATAGTGTACTGTTTTGTTGACTATATTGTGCTATGGTACACACTTAATTATGTTGTGACCTTAGCCAGGGGGTTACACACTTTCTCTCCTGAAGCTCCTGCTTGCTGAGAGAAAAACTCGAAGCAAATATTTAAAATAAAAAAAAGCTTCATTTTATACGTTTCAATCGCAAAGTATCTGGACCTTAATTTTTACCCTAACATATTGTGAACTATATTTTATGTTGAATAAATATGAACGATTGGGACTTTCTTTAAAAGCACGTTTCACCAATATTTTTTTGCCGTGATTCTTTGATAAGTTTCAAAGGAATATATTTGGAGGATATGCTTACACAATCATTTTTAACTATCAGATTGAAAACGTAAAATAGACCTTTAGTTATGATATATGAAATTAAAAATATATTTGATTAAAAAAAAAAACTTAAATCTGTCCTAATAAAATTAAGTGTTTTATGGTAACAGTATTTCCGGCACCCTTTTTGCGAAGTGACACTCATTTCTGGCACCCCGGAAATTGTGAACGTCTAGCAGAAGCGGTAAAGCCGGCAATTTGTTCAAGCGGTCGCTGATTGCCGTGTCTTCTTTTACAAAATATTAAATTATAACCAAATGCTAAATGATCGCCCAAACAGCCTTAAAGATAACATGACACTTTAGTACGTACCAAGTCGTAATAAATTAATTCAAAAAATAAAATTTACCTTAACAACGACAAAACATAGCGCACATATTTAGTATCATTTCAGCCCATCAACGTCCCACTACTGAGCACGAGCCTCCTCTCACAAATCAAGGTGTGAGGGTAATGGGTCATACTCCACCACGCTGACCCAGTGCGGATTGGCGGAGGCAGGTGTATGGCGCCCTGCTGTTAGAATTTATCAAGCCGCCCATTAGGCCTCTAATATGGCTTAACGACTACCACATTTAGTGATAACCGGGACCAACGGCTTAACGTGCCTTCCGAAGCACGGAAGCGCTCGATATCAACGATCGCGATCAAATTAAGCGACTGTTATCCTTAAAGGTTTAGAATGAAATAGTTGTAATCCCAAAAGTATTTTTATTTAATTTTGTATTAGAGTACTAAAAAAAATTGAATAGCATATCGCATCTACAGTATTTAAGAGTTGTCGCAAGTATACCGACAATAAGGCTCTCTGTAATTTAATTAATATAATATTATTAAAAACAAATGTTTAATCTTAGTTTATAGTTGTTAATCCTTCCAGTCAACCTGTTTAAGCAGTTTTGTAGGACATTGTTCGTAACTTATATGTAATACAATATATTTTGTAAACAAGTAATAATAGTAGAATAGAACGACAAGGAGACAAATACCATCAAAGATGTTGGAAATAAGCTGCTTTGAGAGTCTTAAGAATTTCACAAAGTCCGCGCAACCGATTATATTATAATAAACATTTAATGATATAAGTAAACGATTTAACATGAAATAGATGTGTGATGTTTATCAAAACACAATTCTAAAGTTTAACGTATATACGTTCGTCCTTCATACACTGTAAGGTTCAAAATTGTAAGCGGTTCAATAAAATTTTGTTTGAAACCAATTCAAGTGAAAAGCGGCCCGCTTGCGGCCAAACGAAATTACTGAGAAACTGTTGCTTAAGATTGGTTTCTATACGATTCGGACTTAGCTATTTTTAGACATGAAAACGTTTACATAGCTATCGGAAACTATCACCGAATTAAAGTAGCATTCAAGAAGGCCAGACAAAGACTACATACACAGAAATATAGAACTATAGGTATATTGGGTACAGGGGACAGCTTGTTTTATATCTTCCAGCTGGCCCTGGAAAGGACCTATGTGTGTATGCATTATGATCGACAGTGTAGAGACCCCTTTTAAGTACACGGTAAGTCAGCGTTGAATATTTGGTACCACCTAAAGCGCTATCAAGATCTACATACGTCTATATTGTTAAGAGCGAAAGGCGTGTTCCAATATACTTGACGCTCTGGGTGCTACAAGCAATTTGAGTCATTTTTGACTTTTTTGACTTTGATTTTGACTTGCTTTTAGTAAAGAATAGGGTTTTTGTTTTTGAGCTGTTGAAAGTTAAAGCGCATCTTTTATAAAATGTATCGAAAAAAACTACTTTCTATATTTCTTTCTTAAAGGCATTCCCAACTAACATTTTGGTAATAAGAATAAGTGCTATATGAGCTGCATAAGAGAATTTAAAAACCGAAGGTTCTATAAAGGTTCTAACGATTAGGTGGTATAGCGCGCTCTAACCCTCTTTTAACCCTCGTTTGGGCGTGTACGTGTTAGAACCTACAGTGCTTTAAGGGTTGTATAGTAGTGGTATATGAGTGATAAAGTAAGAGTTATAACAATGCTATTGCAGTACTGATTACCACTTCAAGTGTTTTATAAGCTTTATACAGGTTATAACTACAACCTAAAGTTGTAAACAAGTTGTGAAAACCACTTTAATAACTCTTTTAGTGACACATGGTTACTTTTTGGATCCAATAAATAACTCAAGACTTCTTTAGTAATAATAAATATGACCGAAAAAGCTAATGTTTAAATTCATTACATAGTGGTGACGCGTATGTGTTGTTATTTAATAAAATAATTAAGGTAAGTCAAGTGTTTCGATTACTGAGTGTTATATGGGATAAAACTCATGCAGACGTAAGTTTACGGTAACAATATATATTAGTGTTCATCTCATTTTTGAAGCGCTTTAAAAATAAACTACTTCTGATGATAAAATAATGTAAAAAATACAGCCTAAAAATATTTTTTTTCTTTATTTATTGCATTTATCAATTCCTGGTGCCAACTAAAAACATTTTAATTACAAATTATGAACAATTGAAGTAATTATGTGGACCAGTAACATATAAATACGTTTTTTCTTTCACATTTTTTTGAGGTTATCTTTGTTAAATGGTGTCTTAGTTCTAATTACTTAAGGATCCCGCTAACTCTTTTATTACTCCCATAGTGATTTAATACTAAAAGTAAGCACTTCCATGGCACTTGAAGTTCTATAACATGTTTATAAAAGTGAAAAATATTAGGTTTAACTTGTTTAATAGTTCTATGTGGAGCTGTAAGCTGATCGTTTTTAGGGTTCTGTTGTCGTTTGAAGAAAATCCTTTATATATCACACGCCTGACTGAATGACAAAAAATCCAAGAATTATTTATATTTTTATAAAAATAATAGATATTATTATCAATAAGATATTCATGTTAATATTTTGTAAAAAAAGTTGAACACACACACGATCAATGACGTCAGAAAGTAGTTTATTTTTAATGTTGAAATAATAGTTCTTATTGTTACCTATTTACCTAGATGAAAACAGTTCTTAAACATTGTATTAATATATACTTATTTACCTTTTATTTATGAAATTAATTACTCTTTTCGAACTTAGTGTATTTTTTGATTATTTACAAAACGTTCCCTGTTATTTCAGTAAATAAGTCGCAAATAAAAGGCAATTGTAAGTAGGTGCTACCTACTTGATGACACCGCTTTTGCACTCTACGGACCGCCTGGGTAGGTACCTAAAGCCTGCGAGTGCGAGGCGCTCGCGTTAGGCAAGGGCTCTGTGCCTTTGTCAGTCGGCAGTGTGCTGCGATCGAGCGACGAACGGAGAGAGAAGCTGCGAAAACGGCTCCGCATCGGATTACAAGTAAGGACCATGTAAAGTTTTTTACGTATGTAGAAGTAGTAAAGTTACTGATGTGTATGTCTCTTCGCAATAATTTCAAAAACAAAATCTATGTAGATCCCTACTTATAACTGCATTAAGTACCACTGTTTATTCGATTTTCACCAATGTATAGAGTGATTAATAAGGACTAAACATTATTTGTACTAGTTGGATACCATAATACGACATTAAATGATACTACGCGTCTTACTAGTCCAAAGAGAAACTGAGCTATAGGTATTTAATTTCATATTATTCACTTAACAATTAGGTCATTCATCATTTCTGTTTAGTTGTCTCCTGTGTCACTGTACAAACTAAATGTTTAATTTCGCACAATTTACATAAACAAAACAGCGGCGGCGCGGGCGCTTCAAAGGCGGTATGTTTATATTAAAAAGATGACACGTGCGACGTCACAGGCTCGCGGCGATCCATTGACCCAATTAATAACTACCTAAACTACAACTAGTAACTAAGAAGGTTTCAACTTTCGGCAAGAAAGCCGAATAGAAACAATATAAATTTATTTATCCTTTTCGTACGTAATAAATAATCAATTGATAGGAGCGCGTAATACATGTTATTGTAATTACTTTTGCATGTAAAATTATTTCATCCAAAGCTTATGACACTTAACTGTATGGCTCTTATGCCAAGGGCTTAAGGTTTATTATTGTTTATAAATTTATAACGAAAAAAAAACAAATAGGAAGTGTTTTACACATTTTTTTTTAAATTTTAATACACGCATTTACAGCTCGACGTGCGTATCAAATATCAATGATTAGGTTATGTATTCCTGCCCGTAATAGTCTAGCTACAGCTACAGCATGTGGCAAAATTTAAAATCCAAAATCTTGTCCTGTGGCTAAACTACTGCGTATTTTTATTGAATTTTTTTGTGTATGTTCTGAATGTCATACTATATACTAAGCTTAATTTAATGTCGTATTATGATATCCACCCATAATAATTCAGGTTTTGTATCAAATAAATTGTAACAGTAAAAAACAATCATGCCCGACACATTTTCTATTTCCGCGCGGGTGAACTCGCTGCACGAGAAGCTAGAAATAGTTAGTACAATCGGCTATCATAATTAGAGTGTATAATACTTGTACCTGTTGGAGGCTTCCGACATATTGCACTACACACACGGTATCAACGTATGAACCTCGATACGGGTGTATCGAGGTTCATACGTTGATACCGTGTGTGGAGTGCACGGGCTGCTTGTATGCACTTTAGTTATATCTTGGAATTTGTAACTGGTCGTCTGTCAACGTCAAAGTATCATATCATCAGTTGGCACTACCTGCAAGCCTGGACAAAGTGACATTTCGTTTGTCGTTAACGCCAACAGAAAAGTAAAATTGTATGGATTTCACGTTTGTGATTCAAAGTTTTCGTCGAGAACATCCATACAATTTTACTTTTCTGTTGCCGTTAATGAAAAACAAAAGGTCACTTTGTCTTACTACTACTACTACTACTACTATTTTGTCTTTGCTGGTCGGTGGAAGTACTGCTAACCGACATGACTTTGACAGCTCCAAACGGCTCGTTAGATTTGCCGAGTTATAGATAAGTTAGGTGGGTGGGGCCTGCGGGGTGCCAATTATTTTAATTGTTTTTTTTTTTTCAGTATGTCTTTCAAAATCGTTAGGACTTATGAAAATAATAAAGAAAAATTGTTTGCTGTACCTTCCTTCTGGGAAAACAATAATGTATTAAAATGGCCACGGAAAAATGAGGCTAAACATCTTAAAAACGAATCCAAACCGGAAGCCGATTGGAAGCAGTTGAGATGTGTGGTGAAACGACGAAATATTCCAAGTTACGAGACTGCTGAATACGTGTTAAAGGAAATGGTGAATCATACTGACACGGAAGACGATACAAACACTTCTAAAAAGCCTGAAAAACCATTACGTGAATTAAATTTAAACATTCTCGCAGATGAAATTGTAAGTTCTATTATAATATTTACTCAATGATTTAATACTTTACGTAGTCAGAGTTAAAAATCGATGAAACATGCATTGTTCCTAAAAATTCTAATTTATCTCATCTATATGGTCGATATGATATTTTGAAATATTTTTACAGGTGTACCCCGCTGCATCAGGATCCAATAATGTTAGTATCCAAATACCCACTTCGTCAGGATCAAATAATAATATCATTTTTGACATTCCCGCTGCATCTGAATCCAATATTATTACCTCCGAAATTCCAGCTGGAACCTCTGTTGGAACGGACAACGTCTATGAGTATCACATCCTCCAGGACAGTCAAAGCACAACTCAACACCAGTGCTACACTAATCTTGGACAAAATTTGGAATTTCTCAATGTATTATCTAATCAAACACATATCATAAATGAGCTCAAAAGTATAAAAAACGTGCAAAACATTATAATTCAGAAAATTTCATTATTTTCAATACAGTTAGATGACGCAGTTTCTCAAATTACTCAAGCAGCTGAGGGCCATTTCCAGGTCAACTACTTGAATGAATCTAAATCTACACCAAGTAACACTGCCTTTTATATGAGGCCAGTCGAAAATATCCAGCAATTAAATGAATTAGAACAGCAGTTATCACAGAGTAGCATAAGACAAAAACTGAGAAACACGTATTCGATGCTATGCAATGGAGGTAGAGGTATGGATTGCGCGTATACATTGGCAGACATCTTATTTTCGCGATCCTTTCTATGCCAATGTACTTGGAGTGGAGGTAGTCGTGGAAGTGACATTAAAATTGCCTGGAAAAGTTTTAAACAAATCCTGTCTTTTTTTGGGAGCTGGTTAATTCCTGGGATAAAACGTACACAATCAATGACAACGAAAGTTTTTTTAAGAACATCCTAAAGAATTCAAGAAAGAGAAATTTGGCAAAGAATTTGCGAGCTTCCACGTCAAGGAAACGTTCAAAACTTTCAAAGGAGGAAAATGCAAATGATAACGAAACAAGCGATGAAGATATGTCTAATGAAAGTGATGACGATTCTATGAATACAGAAAATCCAGTTATAGAAAAGAAAAAACAAGAAAAAGAACAAAAAGTGGAAAAGAAAAGTGGCATCGTGGAAGAAACTCAATTGACAGAAAATAACCCAGAAGAAAAAGGTCAAGCAGCGGAGAAAGAATATAGCGGAGAAATTAATGAAATGAAGATAGTACACTCAAACAATTCTTCAAATGATAAAGAAGACGATATGAATGATGAAAATGTTAAAACAGATAAAAACATCGAATACATATATAAAGATAATGAAAATGATTTCATCAAATCAAATAAATCTTTTGAGCCCAATGAAATCAAAGAAGTAGATAATATTGAGACAATAGATTTAAAAGAAAATGAAGAAGAACCAAAAACCAAAGATAAAAGTAATGAGCCAAGTACATCGAACAGTAACTTCCAGATCCAGAAATACACACAGAAAAAGAAAATCGTAAGAATGTCGAAAAAGAAGAGAGAAGAAAATCGTCTCCTAAAAATAAAGAAGAAGCGGCCAATTTCACATAAAAATGTTAGTGTCTAAAGTGTTAGCCATTATATGAATATTGGAAAAGGCTCCTTTTTTATGTAAGTTTGTAGCTTTTTTATGATTGTGCCATGCGGAGTAAGAGTTGCCCTTTGATAATATTAAGGAAATATAGGATGAACTTAAAATGATGAGCAATGATTTAAGGAATGGTTCAGATCATGAACCTGAACAGCTTCCATTAAGGGAAATCGCAATAAAAATCAGCTGTTTAGATATTTCGGGCAAGTAGATTATTAGTATTGCACTTTTCTATAGAACAGCTGGATTATTTTTTGGGTTGATCATAATGAAAGTTGTTCATATTCATGGTCTGAGCAACTCCTTAAATTTTGCTTATGATTTCAAGTTCCTCCTGTAAATAGGTGCTCTCTCCTCTTCTATTTTTGTAATATTTTATTTTTTGTTCGTACTATACTTTCATGGACAAACCGTCCAATTTTCAATTTATCTCGATGGTGTTCGTTATGGACTTCATAATTCAAATATTTCTGCATTAGCCACTCCCATATATTTTTAGTTATCTTTGGTTCAAATTCAGTGAAAAAAGCCACACTAGTGTAGGTTTCATTTACACATGTATGTGTGATGATCATGAAGCGTACACTGCAAACCTTGTCATCGGTCACGGTAAACATTATGTGATTTTAACATTTTAAAATGACATCCATCCTTCGCTCATTCGTTATTAGAGGTGGTAAGGTAAACGCTCCTTTTACGGACTTAGTCGATTTTGGCTCCTATTGCGGTGCTATTTAAATTGTTGCGTTTAATTCTCATTTAAGAAAGTTTAAGCACACCAAATTTAAATAAATTGTTTTATAATAGTTTATTTAATTTCGGTCTGCTTAAACTTTCTTAAATGAGAACAAAACGCAACAATTAAAATACCACCGTAATAAGAGCCAAAATCGACTACCTTCGTAATAGGAGCTTTTTCGATTTCTTAGTATACGCTGAATATAATATTAATTATCAGTTGGAATCATGTTCATCGTGACATCAATAATTTGAGAAGGCTTTACCTAGTTTTTTAGTTTTTACTTTTGATTTTAAGATTTTTTATTTTTACTTTGTTATTACGTTAAGTATTATGTTTTTTTTTGTTTTTATTTCATAGTCCTTATTTGTTCAATTACCAAAGATGTGTGTGTTTGACCAAAATTTCGAGCAATGTTTGATTGAAAACATTTTGGTTATGTATGGTTCCTTTATTAAAATTTAATGTTGATTTTGCTAATGACTTTCACACCATCGCAAATGACTCAGTACAATTGTACTGTATTACTACAGTAGAATAGTACTGAGTCATTCGCGATGGTGTGAAAGTGTTGGAAATCATTCACTGACTGACTAAATAACTTTTTGACTGATTATATTACTAGGAGATAATATGTTAAACGATTGATAAAAGATTATCTTAAATAAAACACAATTTCTAAATAGCAATCTTTTATTTTCAAACTGTGTGTAAAAGTGGTAAAAAGTACAGAAAACCATTTTTTTGATACATACTAATTTACTTTTTACATCTTTAGGATGTAATATAATTTCATTCGATGCCGATGGTAATATGCTATTTTCACTGACTTTATAAATATTGAAGAACGACGACCTGACTGGTTTCTCAAATACTACACATTTTTCCGTTATTTGTTGGCCGTGAATATTTATTAACTTATCTTCAACTGAGATATATTTAATTTCAATGATATCACCAGCCAGTGAAATAAAATATTTATTTTTAAATTTGCATGATAATACGAAGTTCTCAAAGTGAAGCACTGTATCATTTTTGTGCTTGGTTAAAAAAGGTTTATCAAACCTTTTTTTTGGAATAGATGTTACATTTTTATTTTGCTCTGATAATCGTTTAGCTATCTGGGAAAGTGGTTTATTTCCCTGCCTTAGCATATTTTTTATTACATATAATTTATTTTCGAATGGATAAGCGTTAAATGTTGGCAATGGGCCGAACCTTTCCACTTCATCGACTACGTGTAACAAATTGTGGACATTACTTGTGATGTAATCTGCGCCATAGAATTGTTTATAATTATCAACAAAGTAATCAAACATTTCCCTCCCAAGTGGCAGTAATTGATAGTAATTTTGAGAAGAGCATATTGTAACACCGCAAAATAGAGTCAAAAAATTACTGTAAGCTTCCGGCTCAAGGACATCTGGCAATATAATTATGCTCAAATAATGTAAGAAACTTCCGAATTCACTTGCTTTCCAGTGAGCAAGACAATCTAGAGCTCTTACTGATCTGTGAATTTCAGATGGAAGTTTGCATTGATTTAAAAATACATTAACATTTTCGATATTTTGTGCACACCACTTAGTCTTAAGTCTTCCAAAATTTCCGTCTCTCCATCCTATTAGTAATCTTTTCATAATTCCCAAATGAATCAAGTGCAACGAATCTGAAACGGGAAAATGTTCTACCATGTCGATAGGTAGTTTTAATAAGGGTGAATCCATTTTATGATGGCTCCCGTACATTTTTCTTCTAAAGTTTTCGTCGGTTCTTGCAGAAGATCTTTTTGCTGAAAATACAACAGTATGCGTTGTGTGTGAGTATTCCCCAACGGTTGTGCATTTTAAACACCCATTTTTTCCGTTAAAATTGCAAACACCTGAAAATGTTATAAAATATTGTCATGAATTACTATTTCATAATTGATACTCACGCGTGTGTCTCTGCGTGCGTGCGTGTGTGCAAACTAACCTTTGACATAGGCGCGTGCCGGGGAATCACAAATAAAACATCTAATTTTGACGTTCACATTCGTACCCTCAACACAAATTCCTTGCTCCAAAACGATGCTCATTTCCTTCACAAAATCTTCCAGGAATGAATTTAGGTTTTTTGGTTTACCTTTCCCATAATAAATGCCAATAATGAATGGATCACTAGTTTCACCTTGATGAATGTTAGCCAATATAGGCCAGAATTCATATTTTGAGCTTTTAAATATAGGTAAGCCATCGAGATTTAAATTCAGAAGAATGTTATTTGGTAGCGGTATATAATTTTTAAGAATATTTGATAAGGGCATAATAATCCCATGATGCCAATATTCACCACCTTCAATTATTTTAAGGTAAATTGCTGTTGGCGTCTGTAAAATCGTCCGTGGATCAGACGGTAAAATATCCGTAAATCTTTTATTTAAAATTAAAAGAAAATCTTTTAAAGCGACTTGACTTATATTTTTTTGCAAAGCCCATGTTCGTATATCATTTTTAAAATTTATGTTTTTCAAATATTCACTTTCTTGTTCATCATCTGAGTTGTTTGAACTACTGAGCGGTAACAGATTATCATAAATTTGTGAATATTCAACATCAGAAATAATTTGCTGTTGTACGGAACCCTTTTGTATTTTAGTTGGTCGCTCTTGATATGAAACATTATCGAGTTCACTAGATTTGTATTTTGTACTTCTATTGATATCAGAACTGTTGACTGGGATAAAATCAGAGTCTTTTTCTGGATTTTGATTTAGATAACACTGTTTCTCCACTATATGCAATGCTTCTCTAGTCACCGTGTCATGTATTTTTTCCTCAACTGATGTAGGCTCGTCGCATTGGATTTGCGATAATTTAATAATTTTCTCATATTCTCTCAAAGCCTTTCTTCTGACTCCACCCGTTTGTTTTTTAACTCTCCATGGTTTCATTTTGAAAAATGAAATATTTCCAAATAAACGCCACGTCGCAAACGTAACAAATTATAGTATTTGAGGTTAGGTTAGGTTAAGTGACTTGAAGTGATTATGAAGAGTTATAAAATTTGCAAATAACGTTTGTTGCTGTATACAAGGTTTTATAAGAACCACAATATTACTTATGGCTGACCGATAAACTCCATTTTATAGCCTGCAGTGATTTAAAGTTGGATTCTAACTCTTGCAAAATCTAGCTCTATAGGAGTTATAATCAATACCTCTTAGATGCTTATTGCTTTCTTACTAACTCTTAAGGCTCAACAAAGCTCGTTAGGTGGTACAAAACATTTATCTGACTCTTTTTAACAATACCAGAAGATAGTAAGTGTTAGTACACACCTGACAATCACTTGCAGCGTTAAATACTACTTGAAGCTATTAGGTTAAGCCTCAAGGTGTTACAAGACCTTTTACTACCTCACTAGTAGAACTTCAGGCGTTAGTAAGTGTTAGTGGACACCTTACAATCACTTACAGCTTTTAAAACTTCTTAAAGCTATTAGGTTAATCCTAAGGTGTTATAAGAACTTTTAATACGTCAGTAGTAGAACCTCAGCCGTTAGTAAGAGTTAGTAGACACCCTACAATTGCTTTTAGTGGTTTGTGCCCCTTAAAGCTATAAGAATAATTTATACAATGGTTTCCATAAACTCCGTACTACCACCTTAAGTTATATTTTTCCCTTTATTACTGTTATCCCTCTGGGAGGTTTAATTAGTTATAACTAACTCCACTGTACAGACGAATGTTGCTGTCGCAACTCTTATATGCCATATATAACACTAAGAGCTGTAAAACAGGTTGCCGTAAGCACTAAAATGTTTGTTGGGTTGTTTCTGGTCTCCACGATCTGTAGGAACCCCAAAAACCTCTTTACATAAATACAAACATCTAATTTATTTATCAATATTATATATTTAAAAAAACTATATTTCGGAACCTACAATAATCCATGACCTTTTCCTAGATCGTCTCATTCTCATGTTGAAACTAGATTCTCAATATAAAAATTTTCAATATCAAATAACTACTTATGTGGTGTTCAAAGTAGGTTTAAAAGTATATTATATACTACTCCTTCAAGATATTTTATGCTTATTTTGAAAGTGTGAAACTTACCTTAAAATTGATTTTGTAAAAATATTAAATAATTAATAATTAATAACATGATGGAACTGAGTGAAAATAATGTATAAATAACGCAGTAACTTTTAATTCTAGTATATTAATGTTGTTTAGGTTAGTTTAAATTATCAGCTGTTATTTAAATATACAGGATGGTCCTGATAGCGACGCAATGTAATATTTTTTTTAGACTACTATTAGAACCAGCCTGTGTAGCAACACTTTTGTTGAGTATGAAGTGCAGATTATCGCTGTTTAAAAAATTAATTGCTTGTCAGTGTGGCAGAAGTAATAGATATTTCTTCCGACAAATTGATGAATGATATTTCTGTAATTATATATTTTCTAAATAAATAAATTGAAAATTTTTGGCGTTATAATTGTATTATGGTAAGATTTGTCTATTAATTAAAACACAGATATAATATAGATTCCCTAGATCCTACCAAGATCTCAGGAAACCAAGTCAACCTCACCTGCAAGTGCTGCACCTGCCGATCAACGGACGAGGCTCTGGCTAACATAAAAGTTCCCGGTAAGCGGCAATAGGCTCGCCATCTATTACCAACTATATAATTGCCACGTTGTGGGCATAGAATATGCCTCTGCCTACCCCTTCGAGGAAACAGGCGTGAATGTATATATAATTAAATATTTTCTGATAATTACACCAATTATTTAGTTCCAAGATAAGTATCATGAAGGACTTGTGCTATGGATACTAAACCACGGATAAACATACTTAAATATTGTTTTTTTGTAACCTACCTACTTGTACTCCCTAACCTACTTAATATTCATAGGAATACACCCAGACCAGAACAAATAATCATGTTTATGCAAAAAAGTATGCACACAAAGATTTGTCCTGTGTGGGAATCGAACCCACGACCTCAGGAGTGAAGTGTAGGTAGGTATATACTGACCTCCACGGCATATCGGTCGTCAGGTCAGGTCAGGTCGTATATGTATAGGCAATAGGACCTAATTAACAATCGTTACCATCCTTACTATAAAGCGTTCTGAAGTTATATTGCTAAAAAAACAGTCATCTAAATTTTAGTTTTTTTTTTCATTTAGATATTTTATTGTTATACTACGTTCAACAGATGAAAGGTATACCCCTATTCGAATACAAAAACAGGTCATAAGAAAGGATTCCAATTCCGTTCATATTCAAATGAAATATGACAAATGTCTTTGGAATGTACAGTCATTCAAAAGGAATGTGAACTACATACGTACGTGTGCTTATGTCTGGTATCTTTGAATAGTACACCTTATCTATTTTTTAACACCTGACCAGAAGAAAGATGTTATAGGTTTGTATTTCTATCTGTCTAAACCTTACTGTGAATTGGCATAACAGTTTTTATGTTAACTTTCATAAGGGCTCTATTGTGCCAAACTTAAATAAATTATTTTGTTTTTGACTTTATATATATTTATAATAGGTGTATAGGGATTTTACCAAGACCTGAGGAGCCTTTTTTTTTTTTTTTATAGAAGTAAATGCCTTTACGCATACTTTGCGCCGCAGGGACAGCACAAAGCTATGTCGAGCTCCCCGGCCGAGATGATAGTGGCCGGGACTACCGACTAAACCCCACTGTTTCCTGCCCAACGTAAGGTGCCAAGAAGGTGACAGAAAGACCTTATCCTCCTGTAGCACCACGCCAGTCCGTTTCACAGACCCGTCATCTATTTCGTCAACCCATAGTTGACCACCCCATGGTGGCAGCACACCAGGAAACGTGTGTGCCGCCTCCTACTCCTTCGGGATACGGAAAAGTGCGTGTAAAATATTCCCTGAGCTTTTACCAGCACGCCCGGCTATGATGTTAGCGCCCCGGCATAAGCCCGCCGGCGCTGCCCTCTCCTTCGACGTCTAAGGGGATCCGCTGTTGGGCTCTCCTCCCTAACGCGCTCTTCCGCCTCTTTTGCGCCCATAACCGTCTCACAGAAACGGTGCACCGCCACCCAGGAAGACCTGAGGAGCCTTTTTTTTTTTTTTTTTTTGATTTGATTTACGTCGGTAACAAAATGCATTTACGCACTCTCTCCCGGCCAAAGGGGGACCGAGAGAGGTGTGTGGGACTCACCACCGGCAGACACGACCGCCAGCAGTAATACCCACTAAAAATCTTCCGACGACGCCCGCCGCTTGTTGAAAAAGAGGCGGGGCGCCAGTACCTGGGTTGCAGCTCTGACACCCCGCCCGCGGCCAACGTCCCCCGGACCAAAACCGGGAGGACCTCCTCAGAGAGACGCAGTGGACGCGCCCCTCCTACCTCCCTGTGCGACCATAGCGTGTGTGGCCGACTTCTCGGAGGGTCCATGGTTAGACAGCAGGGGCCCCCTGCCCCGCTGCCTAAGACCCTCCCGGCGCTGCTTGACGGGCCCTCCTGGCCCGCCCGCTGCGCCCTCCACAGGTCTCTCTTAGTTTCCCCCCCGGTAGTCAGTACTAAGGGCACCCAGAGTCGCCAATCTCTGGGTGTTACCTTTTCCCTTGCGCCTCCTGCGCCCTACCGGGAGGTACTCAGCCCCCCCACCACGACAAGGTGGAGACCAGTCGGGGGGGAAGACCTGAGGAGCCTAAGCCAACCTCACCTGCAAGTGGTGCGCCTGCCGATTAACGGACAAGGCTCCGGCGAACATAACAGTGGCCCGCCACCTATTACGTGGGACCAACTATATAATTGGCGAAGTATGGGCGTGTAATATGCCTCTGCCTATCCCCTGGAAAAACAGGCGTGAATGTATGTATGCATGTATATAATTTATACAGCTAACTTTACTGACGTTTTTAAAAGGAGAGTGCTCTAATTTTTTAAGAGTATAGATACCTATATTATTCCAACAAGTCCTAAGAGTACTCTTAAAATAGTATGTTTTTTCATCTATAGTTTGTTCCATGTATGTCCCCGATTAAGCGAACACGGTCTGAGAATTCTCTTCATCAGGTCAGTCTTATAAAGTCTACTGCTAAACGTTCCCCCCTCCCCCCAACATGATATTGCATTAGGAGTATATGCACATACTCACCACGCTAGGCAGGCGGATCGGTGATCCCATTTGAAGCCAGTACGCCGAATGACGTTGCTGCACATCATTCCGTAGGATTTCTCTTTTTTATGTATGCTTACCATCAGGCAGGATGTAGTCATATTGACTACTTTCTGCCTTAGTTGATGCAATCCAGTAAAATGAATGCTTCATACTGTGAAATAAGAACGGTACAAAGCGCATCCACTCATGATGGCCTCCCAAAAAGCCGTTTTATATCCCACTTAAAAGAGCCGGGATTATAGGAACAAGGCAAGACATGACTCCCCGTTAGATGAAAGGGGATGATTCTATTTTAGGCCGGCACCTTACGGCCCACCGAACGCCTTAGTGATTAATTATATAAATGATGTTTATTTGTTTCAGTGCAATCATGTCGAACGTGTGCCAGCGATATATCAGGAGGCACTGCGACGAGAGGGACGGGGGTTCCTACATGAAGGTCAGTACGATAAGTTACAAAATGACTCAGAGTGCTGTTAAAATATAATTTATATTAAATATGCATACAGTTATTCATGATTGGTAATGTAGTGACAATTATTATCCGCTCTGTAACTCCAACTAATGTCGTCTTTTAGTGTTACAGCCTTCTGAGTGGATCGCAACGTAATTACATAGTTTATTGTCATTAAAAATTGGGCTCTAGATATAACTTCTTCGGCCACGCACACACATATGGTAAAGTGGTATGCACACAAGTATAAGTTTCGTTTCAACGATCAACGGACGAGGCTCTGGCGAACATAACAATACCCGGTAAGCGACGATAGGCTTGCCACCTATTACGTGAGACCAACTGTACAATTGGCGAAGTGTGGGCATATAGGCCTCTGCCTATCCCTTCGGGGACACAAGCGTGGATGTATGTGTGTATAAGTTTCGTATATATATCGTACACAAGTATATGACAGTAATTGTGTTGGCTTCAAACCTCCATAGAACCTCTGGTTAAGTCTCCACTGCTTTACTAAGGGTAGGACTTTAAATTGTCTCCACTAAAATGACGAAAACTCAAATAACAAACATGTTTGCATTTAAAATTTAAATATTCAAAATCATTTATTCATGTTTGGCTCCGATTTTGAGCTTTTAAAGTGAAAATCAACTTAAAAAGGAACGCACCCATTCAGAGGGTATTCGGTTCATGTTCATAGCAACATGATTTTAAAACAAAGGGCAAGAAAATCAACAAAGTTATGAGAAAAATAAAATTTCTTTAAACACTTGTGTAAAGAAAAATCTTTTTAGTAAAATTAACATAATTACAGATAAACATAGTGGACAGAGTGTAACACCTCAAAATGCTGGAATAGTACGAGCTCGATTTAGTCAAATAATTTAATATTGAAATTTAATTTATTTTTAGGGACATCTCATGAGCGGGTGATATGCATGTGCTGGACATTCTCATTTCCTCCCGATCCGTCGGTGACCACACGATTCTTGTTAGCAAGGACCTGAATAGGATTGTCCACAGACCTCTTGCTCCATAGAAGTGTCGTGGTTAAATATATTAAACAGGTTTACATATGGTATAATATATATAAATACCATAGCCATCCATTACCAACCATACCAACCAACCATAGGGTTAAATATATGAAATAGTTATTATTTATAAAAATTACTAAAATTCTTCGCGACTAATTAAAAGACGACAATAAGAGTGGTGAAGATTATAAATTTTTCTTTGTTTTTGTATTCTCTCTTGTTTATATGCAAACATTGTTAGTGGGCTTTTCGTTGTACGCATCTTAATTTCCGTTTCATTTCAAGTCTTAACATGATTTATTGTTGAGCATCAGTGACAACAATGATTTTTAGTGTCATAATGAAGGACGGTATTATGCCCTGACTTCTCAGAATTCAATATATTGTGGCACAGTCATATAATATCTTACACAGCGCCACCTAGCCATAAAAGAAACTTTGATACTAGACAATGCATAATGATTATAGCTAAAAAGATATTTTTGTAACAAAGAATTTTGCTTTATACAAACACCCAGCCCAGGACACATATTCATTTTCATGCACACAAATAATGTTCGTATTTGTACCCATGACCTCTGAAGCAAGTAACTTATACTCCATATCGGTCGCCATTTGCTACGTGAGTTAATTAATATGTCAGCTATTTTATGAAATTAAAAAAAACAGTCTGTTTTCGCCTTCTTCACTCACAATGCAGAATTCCATCCACAATACACATATCCGCTGGACATTCGCATTTCCTCTTGAGGTACTGTGACCACACGTCTCTCGTTATGGGGGACATGAATAGTATTGTCAGCTCTTATTTGCCTACCTTCATGTTGCGGTTAACACGGGTCTACTCTTATGAGTCATATGTTATAAGATTCGATGTGTTATAAGGTTTTATGTAAAAATAATCGTGCATGACTTGACTTTGAATTGAAACAAAAGCTGAAAATATTACAATTTATTTTAAATATTTTTATGAACTATAATACTATTCATAATATTCATAAAAGGATAATTAATAGTTCTTTGTTTACTGACTGTAGTAGGTTTACCTTTGTAGTATATCGGTAAAGTTTGAACTCGTAGCCAAATTGTTCTTAGAACCGGTCTCAACCAGCGCATAAATTAATCCACTTGGATGAAAGTGAGTCATAAGAATAAATAAATATATAATTTCTAACAATTACACCAATTATTTAGTTCAAAGAAAAGTATCATTACGAACTTGTGTTATGGATACTAAATAACGGATAAACATACTTAAATACATTTTTATAGTAAATATATACTTAATATAAATAGCAAACACTCAGACCAGAACAAATAATTATATTAATTTACACACATATTTGTCCTGTGTGGAAATCGAACCCACGACCTTAGGAGCTGAGTGCAGGGATACTGACCTCAACGCCATATCGGTTTGATAGAAAATCAAACCTTTTTATGATTGCATAACAAGAGGTATATTGAAATAATCTATAATTTGAACATTTCATCAACATTACAGAACTCCTTTGGAACAAGAGCCACGTAGTCATTCAAAGATTGGTCATTAAAACTTTGGGACAATTTTTGAACTTCTCCAAATGAGTTGGTGAAAGTTCTTTGAAAATAAACTCGAGGTGAATCAGGGAGGTGTTCAGTCCCAGGGCAGTAATTACCGTTTAGCCAATCGTATTATCTTCATTTAAATGAGCAGTGATTAAACTCCAATTGGTTTTAATTAATTTTCACGAATCTTAACCAGTTGGAGATTTAACACCGTTTTATTTATTTGCTATATGTTATGCCGATATTTATTAAGTGTGTACATAGTTTTGTATAATTACTGTGGGGTCAATGCCCAACTCGTTGTTTGTTTAATAAATAAATAATAGTTGCAATATAAAAAAGGTTAAATGTTTTTTATAGTTCTTCCTGAAAATATTTTTAAGTAGATCGACAATTCAGATAAATTCAAAAAACAATTTATAACTCGTCAGCTATTAAAAACTGCGTAAAATTCATGGGGGTGCTTCGGGTACTCCAGGGAGTGCTCTACCTCTAGATTTCCACTTGACACTCATTTTTGTGTGTATTTTGACGGCCGATGCGTGGTGGCGAGTAGCCGCACTCCGCTCCTAAGATCGTGGGTTCGATTTCCAGACAGGACAAATCTTTGTGTGCATGAACATGAATATGTGTTCTGGTCTGGGTGTTTTCCTATGTATATTGTATAGTACGTATTTAAAAAAAAAGTTTTTATGTAAGTTTATCCGTTAATTAGTATCCATAACACAAGTTCTTACTAATACTTATCTTGGAACTAAATAATTGTAATAATTGTCAGAAAATATTTATTTATGTAATAGTTTTATGAAAGCAACATGCCTTAGCACAGAAAAAAAATATATATCAGCTTATGAACTCTGTTCATAGCCAACTCCACATGCGAATACCAAGACAAGTGTTGATCAATTTATTCATATCCATAATTTGCAGTTTGATAGGAATAATCATCATCCCAGAGCATTAACTTCCCAGTACCGAGCACGGGCCTACTCTCATAAACCGAGTTGAATGAGAGGGTATTGGGTCATACTCCATCCCGCGGATCTATTGTAGTTTGACTGAGGCAGTTGTGTGGCGTCCTGCTCTTAGAATATTTCTGCTATCTGCTAATAGCTCTGCTATTTATCGATAGATGGAAAAACTAAAAATATCACCGCTGTGCGCCGGTCGTAGTGGGGGCGTTAGGTTTTTTTCGTTACGAAGTTTTCTCTGCAGAGCACGGAGATGTCTGGCGTTCTTTGGGGGAAGCCATGTTCAGTAGTGGACAGTAATGGGTTAATTAATTGATTGATACTAGTTTCTGTCACAGGTTTTTCTTACACAGTAATTATCTAGGTATTTATTACACTCAATTTGAGCACAGACTATTTTGAATCTTGATTTTGGTCTACTATTTAATCATAGGACACATTCAATAAAACTTCAAAAACACATTTTATTTACACATGTGCCTAAATTATATAGTAACTTTTTGAACAAAATATAAGTAGATATTCAGGTAAGTAAAAAGTAATTATTATGTAAATTGTCAGAATTCAGCGCGCGGAGAACAAAGCAAAAATCTCGTTAGAACTTGACAGACGTGCGTGACCCTCATTGTTATGGATAGGTTTATAAATCAATTTTAAATAGAACGATGCTTAGATTTTTTTTTAAGTAGGTATATCTTAATGGTAGCGAAGTTAATTATGAAAATGTAATTTAAAATATAAATACAATTATTAATAATGTAGAACAAACTTAAATAAATATTTACAAACTAAGGGTCTCCTACTGCTATGGGTACAAAGACCGAAAAATATTTTGTAAATTATATAATTTAATAAATTATATTTTATAATTTATTATTAATAATTCGAAGAACATCCCCAAGCAAACACAATACAAAGCAAATTTGAAAAAACACTATATTGGTGTACGTGCAAAATTGTAGTTTGTCTTCCTTATTCTTATTAACTTATGTAATTAGTATAGAATAATTTGTAATAAGTATAAAAAAAACTGAGACCCAAAGACAAACCAGTCACACGGTTTTGTGGGATATGTTTTTATGTAACTTGCATTATTTAAAGGAAATAAAAGTTTTATCTATATATCTATCTAAGAACCTAATCTTAATGCACAAAATATCCTGTGTGGGAATCGACCATCAGTCCTCAGGAACAGAATGTAGATTACCGTGCTCCACGCCTATCGGTCATGCAAAAAAAATGTAACATTAGTTCTAATGTTACAATAAGCCTTTTTGTATTTTTAAATAGATTTATGCTTAAATACAAATTACTTTATAGAAAATATAAAAAAATATTTTGTGTTAAAAATTACTTATAAGAATCGAAACTTGTGTCAGACAGACACAAACAAAAGTTCCATACAAAGTTAGTTGGTGAGGATCGTTTAATTTCCGATGCGATTATGTATCGACGCCGGTTGAAAATGTGAAGTTACCACTTCATCTTAGCCCATTAACGTCCCACTACTGAGCACGGCCGTGTGGAATCTGCCAATTGTGCCACCTTCTCTCAACTCACGGGGAGTCGTAAGAGTCGGCGAAGAGAAATCTTACCAGATAATGGGCAGCAGCGTCATCCTGCGTACTGGCTTCAACTGCGATCACCAACCCGTCGACCAGCGTGGTGATCAATCAATCAAATCATTTTTTTGTCAAACACAGGTTGTTATGATAGGTACATTAATCATTTTTCTTCTACCGTGTCCTCATGGGCGTACAATACTGTATTAACTTAAAACTTAAAAAAAACATTGACAAAAAAAAAAAATCAAATCTATCATAAACTTAATCATTAATTTTACATTTTACAAAATTCTAATTCTATTCTACTGCTAAATGAAATCGAACCCTGCCTTAGTAGTAATGTCATATGGATTTGTCATTTAAAAAGTCTGTGAAACTATAATAAATAACCTTCAAAACGAAGTCGCGTAGTTTGTTTTGAAACAGACTAACACTGATGGAACAAATATCTTAAGGTATTTTGTTATAAATTCCTCATGCACTTTCGAAAAAATATTTACTGAATAGAGCTGTGTGGCAACTAATTGATTATGGTCAAATGCCCAAATAGAATGTCATCTATTGGGGAGGCTAGTGTTTAACAGTGGACTTTATAAGGCTGTTACTAAACGATACTAAGCACGGGCCTCACAAATCGAGGTGCGAAGGCTTCGGGTAATTTCCACGTTGAGAACGCTGTGCTCATACAACTTTTCTATCTGCCAAATAGTGCTTCTAACTTGACACCAACTATCACATATATTGATAACAGGTACGAACTAGTACCATGAGACAATGGGCTTATTGACTACCATATACCACCTTTATAGTGTATAGGGCTCCTACCAAGATCCGAGGAGCCCAAGCCAACCTCAACTGCAAGTGGTGCACCTGCCGATCAACGGACGAAGCTCTGGCGAACATAAAGGTTACCGGAAAGCGGCAATAGGCTCGCCACCACACTAACAATAACAAATGGCGAAGTGTGGGCGTATAGTATGCCTCTGCCTACCCCTTCGGAGAAACAGGCGTGATAATATGTATGTATGTATGTATATACCACCTACCATATGATAGCCCGGACTAAAAGCTTTGAATGTTCTTGTCACCTAGAGCTGACATGTGTGAAAGCTGGAAGACAGGAAACAAGACTATTCAATTTGTATCTGATATCGGCTGGTTCAGAAGCTAGACAGATGAACAGCATATCAAATGGGATGCAGTTGATATGCAGATCCTTTGTCGAGATCTGGTCGGTTGTCTAAAGCCTCCAAGCAGATTAACTTCGAAAATACTTCCCGACCACACAATTTCGTTACACGCATTTTTTTACTCATAAAAAATCATCAAATGACAGCCTCCTGCCGAGGGTAGAGGCTAGAGCGAAGGATGTTTCAGACTCTTAATTACTTAAAACCATCCATGTTCCTTCTTTAGTCCTTTATGTTCCTGGACACGATAACTGTTTCGACCAATCTCGCAAAAAACTTCGGGTTTTCGGCACCATAACGACATCGCTACGATTCTTAATTTAAAATCACTACGAGAATGGAACTGCTATAACTGTACCACCACAAATAGAAGCTGTACTACAAACAAAAGCTCATACAAAGTTAGTAGCGGTGGATCGTTCAATTTCCGATGCGATTGCGAATCGGCGCCGGTTGCATACGTGACGGCTGACGCTTCGATTCGACGGCTCGTCACGAGAATTCGTATAGCCATGCCTGTAAGCACTTTTCTTTGCGTTAGTTTTGCTTTTGGCAGCCTGACCGTTTGTTGTGGCTTATCTCCGAAACAACTGGATCACTTTTGAAAGCATTTTCACTGGCACGTATTTGATGCTTTCAAAGTCAAAGTCAAAATTATTTATACAAGTTTGGCTCAATAGAGCTCTTATAAAGACGAACGCGCCCATTCACTGCTGGCGGGAGCATGATCGTAAAATAATATTAAGTTTTATTGAGTAACATAGACAACTTTTACTTGAAAAGTACAAAATACTTAAAGGTAACGCAAGCAATATTCACGGGCGGCCGCTAGTACAATTTTAAACATTTTTCTATGTATATTAAATAATTTACGATTAAAAAAAGAAGTTTTAGTATATGTTTATCTGTTATTTAGTATCCATAACACAAGCTCTTAATGATACTTATCTTGGAACAAAATAATATGTGTAATAATCAGAAAATATTGCTTTTCAATGAGTCAGGGCTTACGCTGAAAAACTAATATAGGCCATTAACAACAGTAGCTTAATGCATAATGTCCTGACAACGATTCTTTTAAAATTAATACATCTATCCTGCCACAGTTTTTTAAGTGGTGCACAATCTTACGTACATTTGAGGTAGGCAGTATCTTGCTGAAACTTTTTAAAAGGGCTTTATACTACAGTAATTTGCAAAGTTCACTTTCAGCTTAAGTTTTTTTTTTTAAAACGTGTGAAATGGTATGAGGTTAGCTCTTCGCCCACAATCACAATAGACGAGAATTATTAGTCATTATATATGTTACCGGCCAAACCTGATTTTAGGACAAGCTAGTATAGTCTTTTTTTTTTTTTTTATAGTGGTAAATGCCTTTACGCATACTTTGCGCCGCAGGGACAGCACAAAGCTATGTCGGGCTCCCCGGCCGAGATGATAGTGGCCGGGACTACCGACTAAACCCCACTGTTTCCTGCCCAACGTAAGGTGCCAAGAAGGTGACAGAAAGACCTTATCCTCCTGTAGCACCACGCCAGTCCGTTTCACAGACCCGTCATCTATTTCGTCAACCCATAGTTGACCACCCCATGGTGGCAGCACACCAGGAAACGTGTGTGCCGCCTCCTACTCCTTCGGGATACGGAAATGTGCGAGTAAAATATTCCCTGACCTTTTACCAGCACGCCCGGCTATGATGTTAGCGCCCCGGCATAAGCCCGCCGGCGCTGCCCTCTCCTTCGACGTCTAAGGGGATCCGCTGTTGGGCTCTCCTCCCTAACGCGCTCTTCCGCCTCTTTTGCGCCCATAACCGTCTCACAGAAACGGTGCACCGCCACCCACGAAGCTAGTATAGTCTAGTCCAAACTAATTTAGGTGGGCTGCAACTATTATAATAAAATGTTGTTTAATGATAAAAAAAAATCAACCTAACCCAAAAAGAGAAGTATAAATATCTCTTTTTGGGTTAGGTTAAGGTTATTTTTTTTACTTCCCATTAACAAAATCGGGTTTGGTCGGTAATATACATCCTGGTTCGTAATGTTTATTATTCAATATGATTATCCTATTTGTTCCCATCATATCCTAGCATTATCTCGGTTGCCCTAAACTTAAGCTTAGGGCCCAAGGTCTGCTTACTGTTTTGACCAGATTTTTTGACTGATATTTAGTTATTACATAAAGCAATGGCCGTCTGACCTCCGCCACCCAGAGAAAAACATCATTCTATGGTTAAATCAAATTTATTAGTTATTGTACATTATCCTGGTTCGTAATTTTCATTTGTTGATCTTACCTTTGTGTTTTTATTCATCAATATATTTATCCTGTATCGTTATTGTTAGTCACATTTTTCCTGGAAATGAATCGCTGAGTTGTCGACAGAGCTATTGTTCGTCGCAAATGAAGAAAGTTGCGACGTCGCGTCGATAGCTGGAATTTTCAATGGACGAAACAAGGGGATTTTTGCTTTTCCTTTTAACTGGGTTATGCCGTAATAGGGGCAACGAAGTATTATTTTATTCCTCAAGTCATTGTTGTTATATTTACCAGAATATATGGCAAGTAATAACATAGTATTATCAGGCCCCCCGCCTCTTTTTCAGAAGCGGCGGGCGTCTTCGGAATATTTTTAGTGGATAGGACTACTGGAAGCCCCACACTCCCCTCTCGGTCCCTCTTTAGCCGGGAGGCAGTGCGTAAAGGCATTTTGTTACCGGGGTATATAAAAAAGGCACCGAAACATTGCCCCCCCGACTGGCCTCTTGGACTGTGACGCAGTGGGGAGGCTGTATACCTCCCGGTAGGGCGGAGGAGCTGGTGAAAAGGACACCCGAATTTGTACTGACTACCGGGGGGAAAATAAAAGAGACCTGTGGACGGCGCAGCGGGCGGGCCAGGAGGGCCGGGACTCAGCAGGCTCGAGAAGGAACATGGATGCTTTTTAGTCAGTAAAAGTCCGACACATCCTTCTATTCCACCACTGATCTTCAAATAACCATTTGATGAAACGAAATAAATAAATACTTTGGTCCTCAGTACTGAGAAAAATAACATAGAACGGAAATTCAAAATTCGTTGTAAAATGTAAATTTAAGAAATTCCGTCGTTGTCACAGTGACGGCCTTAACGCACTTAAGCAAGGTACGCTGACGGCTGATTTGTTACGGTATTTGTTATTTCTCCCCTCCACTGTAAGTATTGTCCCCGACCAAGTAATTATTTGCTAGTTGCAATAAGGACTTGCTGTTTTTGCCAACTCTTAGAGCTTTTGCTGTTCTTAACATCTAAAAATTCTCTTTTTTCTTTTTAATGTACCTAGATAATTGTCCCGTGAGTCGTATTCATTTTCAGGCATATATATTTATCTTGTGGGGGAAATGGATATAGCCTTAAGAGCGAGTGCAAATTTACTGACCTCCACTTTATATCGGTCATCAAAATAGGAATAATACTTATCGAATATGTATATATTAAGCTATTGCATAGCTTCTATCGCGGGCCTTGAGCGTGGGTGGAGACCAAATCCAGAAATTCCATAACGAAAAATTCCATAACGACCGGCACAGCAGTGATACTTTTTAGTTTTTCCATCTATCGATAAATAGCAGAACTTTTAATGACTTAAAATCTCAAGCTTGCCTCTTTAGTTCAGCAACCCGCCTTTAGGTAGCATTGGTTGTATCGGGTGGCAAAAATTTGTTTTCATATTGGTCAGCACGCTCAAAGTGTAACTTGAATTAATATCAAAGAAAAAAAATACTGCATAAATAAAATAGATAAATAATTATAATTGCATAAGTTGTTTTATTTAATTTTTTATGTGTATGTAAGCAAATGAATAAATCAATATCTATGCAATCACTGAAGGTCAGCCAAATCATAAAAAAATAAATAAAACATAATTATAATAGGTTGGGGAAAAAGTCTTTTCGTATTTTTGTATGAAAAGTCAAGACATTTTTTTCAAAGTTTATTTACATTTATTTACAATATATATGTACCGTTTTGTTGAATAACTTTCTGCCATTTTGTGGGCAGAGACATTATCCCGTTACTGTAGAAACTTTGGGACTTCTGATCAAAAAAACGGGACAAATAGTTTTGGCAGTCCTCTCTTGAGGTCAACCTTACAGAACCTAAAGAATTCTGCAGAGACCGAAACAGGTGAAAATCTGAAGGCGCAAGGTCAGGGCTATATGGTGGATGCACTAGGACCTCCCAGTCGAACTCTCTTAATTTTTGCTGAGTGGCTAAAGATGTGTGTGGTCTAGCGTTATCGTGATGAAAGACCACACCCTTCCTGTTGATCAATTCCGACCGTTTTCTCTCGACTGCTTCCTTTAATCTCATCAGTTGTTGGCAGTAAAGATCAGAATCGATGGTTTTGCCGGGCGGTAAAAGCTCATAATAAACAATGCCCTTCCAATCCCACCATACACACAGCATCACCTTATTTCGTGTTAGGCCAGGTTTGGCCACAGTCTGTGAAGCCTGGCCAACTTTCGACCACGACCTTTTTCGCACGTTCTTGTCGTACGTGATCCACTTTTCATCGCCAGTTATCAATCTCTTCAAAAACGGCTCGGTTTCATTACGTCTCAATAATGAATCGCAAATGAGTACACGGTTCATTAAGTTTCTTTGAGTGAGCTCGTGTGGCACCCAAATATCGAGCTTTTTTGTATAACCAGCTTTCTTCAAATGGGTCAAAACTGTTTTGTGGTCAATTCCCAGTTCTTCAGCTACATCGTAACTACTAATATGCCGATCTTGCTCCACTCTTTCAAAAATGGCGTCCATTTTATTCGTAACAGGGCGACCAGAGCGAGGTGCATCTTTAACATCAAAATTTCCGGACTGAAAACGTTTGAACCAAATTTGTGCTACTCTTACTGACACTGCATCAGGTCCATAAACATCACAAATTTTTTTCACTGCTTGAGTTGCATTTTTGCCTTTTTTATAATAAAATTTTAAAATGTATCGAATTTCTTCATTAGATTTACTCATTTTTACGGAGAGAAAAACAAATGAAAAATAGCGGGAAACAACTTTTTTTTATTTTTTTCTTTTCTTTATAATGGAACCTTTTTAATGTTACCAAAACCAGCCAGACACAAATAGTACAGTCAAAAAAATTTTATAATAAGTTTATACCTACGTTATGCGAAAAGACTTTTTCCCCGACCTAATATATTTATGCAATATATTTTTTTGTTCATATAAATCAAGTTACACTTTGAGCGTGCCCTTATCGGTCACGATAAGAAAACAAATTTTAGCCACCTGATACAACCAATGCTACCTAAAGGCGGGTTGCTGAACTAAAGAGATAATCGTGAGATTTTAAGTCATTAAAAGTTCTGCTATTTATCTACATCTAACAATACCTATATACCATATACCTATCTCATACTAAAAAGTATCAACGCTGTGCCGGTCGGAGTGGGAGGTGTTAGGTTATTTCGTTACGAAATTTCTGGATTCGGACCCACGCTTAAGGCCCGCGATAGAAGCTATGCAATAGCTTAAAATATTTACAGCTTCATATAATAATACTAAAAATCAGTACGATAATTACGTAATGATTATAATTAACTTTTTGTTTTAATCAACCATTTTACTTTTTCTCTTAACAGAAAGAAGTCGCGTTTAATTGCGCTGAACTGAACCCATCTTTCAGGCGATTCTAAAAGATGTTAAGGCGACGAATATAATAATATACGAAACTAGGTCTGATTGTGTCAGTTTACCTATTTTATTTTTATTTATGTAATCTTAGTTGCACACATAAAAATACAATGCACAAAAGGCGATCTTAATGACATTAGGCAGTTTCTACTAGTCAACTTTGGGGTTAGCAGATACATTAATTGCGGTGCCAGCTAGGGAAAATATTTATAGTTATGATACTTACTTACGTAAAATCGTACGCTTAATTTTGATTGTCTACATAAAAATACACACATATACATTATATAGACTATATGATATATAGACACAAATACATATATTATATGTAAAAATAACACACTTAATAATTTAAGCAATTTAAAACTTCATATAGTATATATAGAAATTACTGCTGCTAGTAACTGTTGACAACAGTTTTGTTGTGACTTGTGAAACAACTTAAAATTTTAATTTTACGAAATGTTATAACATAAATCGTTGTATTCTAACAGGATGGTATAAAATTAGAATTGAATATTCCTAAAGAAAACTTTAAAGCAAAAACCATTCCTTTTTTACAAAAGGGGTCAAACTTGCAATAAAATGTGACAAACAATCTCCTAAATTCTCAATTATTATTGTTCTAATGTTATGACACTTTAACTTAATAAAACCGATTCGTGACGGTACAAAATGATTAAGGTCAGTTATATTTTTAGTAAAAAAATACTTTTTACCATAATCACTACTTTATTAATTTTAATTATGTATTAAATAATCAAAAACTAACGATATTATTGCAAAACAAACTTAAGCGCTAAATGAGCTTTGTTTTTTTTTTAAACACATATTCACTGTAAAAATATCTCACGGAAACTGCCACTAGTAACATTTTTAAATTTCTTTTCTTCTTTTTGAAAAAATATTACTCTTTCCGCAATACTTCGCCTTAACAAATCAATACAAAACAAGATGAATCGAGACATAAATAATACTGGCCAACAAATGAAACGAGAAGAAGGTTTGTTCATTTCACTCCTTTGTTGTTTTAAAATGTTCATTTAATTAATGACGTTAAAGGATTGACTTGGTAAGCCTTTGATCAATGTTCTATTAGCTATAGAATAAATTATACTACAACTAACTGATCCGAACGGACCGTAGTTCTGTCCGATAGAAAATCTGCTTCTTCTTCCATTTAAATAATGGCTTCGTGCGTCTAGCACATTTAGTCAGTGTCAAGTAAGTGATATATTAATTATATATAATTTATAGTAAATGAGAATGAGTGGTGATCAAGATGATAAATCGAAGATGAAATACCCTCCCCTAAACCCCTTAAGTCCTCAGTAAAGATGTCCTCAGTGAGATCTCACATGGACTCCTTGAGAGAAAATTTGAAAAGTGATGTTGCACTGTTTTGTTTGATTTACCAACACTCATGTATGTTCACAAACACTTAACGGTTAATAATCTACCGTTATTACACATTAATGTTAGAAATATCACAAATTTTAGAAAATAAAACAAAACTGCAGACATGACGCTTCAATTTCCCGCCAAGAAGTTGTCCAACAATGTCAAACTCTATGGTTACTATGTAAAGTTTATACTGTCCGAAGTAAATTAAAAGAAAATAATTAAATACAAACTTTGTCCCGACAAAAACGAAAACAATAAAAATAATCATCCAATTAGATGCAGTTGTTCGAAAGTTATGCGCGTGCATACATTATGGCGCTTCATTTTTACATAAATTAGATTAGATAGATGTGTAAGGAGGGGGATGAAAGAAGACTGCATGCAACCGGAGATAAAAATGTTAACATTGATATGTGGAGTAAATAAAATGGATAAGGTAATGAAAATAATAGTATAGTATAGTAAATTAGGGTTTTATACCCAATGAAAACAATCATAATTATGATCAAAGTTAAATAATCAACTTAAAAGGTTAACGATTTATAAAATCGACAATCAAATTATCAACCGACCTTGACGACCGATATGGCGTGGAGGTCAGTATACCTACACTTTACTCCAGAGGTCGTGGGTTCGATTCCCACACAGGACAAATCTTTGTGAGCATGAACATGAATATTTGTTCTGGTCTGGGTGTTTTCCTATGTATTTTAAGTATGTATTTACAAAATAAAAGTATTTAAGTTAGTATGTTTATCCGTTGTTTAGTATCCATACCACAAGTTCTTAATGATACTTATCTTGGAACTAAATAATTGGTGTAATTGTCAGAAAATATTTATTTATTTATTATTTTATTTATTTATCGGCAGCTAATTTGGTCAACAGGTAAAATGACAACAATGTAGCAATATCATTAAAAAACATTTTTTGAAGCACCTGTGATTGAAAATATGAAAGGATAAATATGAAGCTTGTATAAAGGGAAGCGTAGTGAATATGAACGCAAGTGAAAAAGTATTTGGATTTTATTATTAAATTCCACGCGGAGGAAAGCTGCAGGTAACAGCTAGTTTTTTCATGACAAATTTTCGTCAATATGTCATTTGACCATAGACTTCGAATGCAGAGTATATTTACTTTCGTATAGGGATTTATATAGGAATCCTACCAATACCTAAGGAGCCCAAACCAACCTCACCTGCAGGTGGTGCACCTGCCGATAAACGGACGAGGCTCTGGCGAACATAACAGTGCCCGGCAAGCGGCAATACGCACCTATTACTTGGAACCAACTACATAATTGGCGTAGTGTGGGCGCATAATACGCCGCTGTCTACCCCTTCGGGAAAACAGGCGTGAATATATGTATGTACATACTTTTGATATATATATCCCTATAGCATGGGTTTTATTTTATTGAACGTCTTGATAAAGACACTGTTATTTTTGGACACGAAAACATTTCAAATGTAAATAATTTCAATAAACACTTACAATTTTTTTATTACATTTTCGTAATAGCTTCTTTGTAAGACTGACTACATAACAAAGATTCATGGAGGCGACAATTAAAACATTCTTTTTTCGAAATAAAAGCCCAGTAAACTCCGTGGAAAGTAATAGCTTTATTGTAAATGTAACGAAAGACATTATTCATAAACGGGGTGTCGCGTCTGCACCCCGGGGACGCCCCGCTTAATGCTCAAATTTGCATTCTGTCATAGTACTGCGATGATACTGAGATAAATCACGGATATAAAAACTTTTTTAAAATTGGAAAATTAAAAAATGCAGCACAAAAGCTTCCATCTTCATCATCAGCGTATTTTGACGAACGATATGGCGTGGTGGCGAGAATACCCTCTCTCCGCTTCTAAAGTCGTGGGTTCGATTCCCACGCAGGACAAATCTTTGTGTGCATGAACATGATTTATTTATTTATTTATGATTATTTGTTCTGGTATGGGTATATATTAGGTATGTATTTACAAAAAAAAGAACTAATGTATGTTTATCCGTTATTTAGTATTCATAACACAATTTCTTAATGCTACTTATCTTGGAACTAAATAATTGGTGTAATTGTCAGAAAATATTTATTTATTTATCAGCCTACATTTGTTCACTGCTGGACCCTATGTCTTTTCCAATGGCACGGCACTGGGCTCCATCTTCGTTTTGCGTATGTCGTCGCTCCACCTAGCTAGAAGACGTCCTATGCTACGCTAACGTAGACGTGGTCTGCACTGTAGGGCACGTCTACCCGGTTATCGGTCCAACGGCAGATACCATCAGTGGACGGCATATGCTGATATGATGATGATAATCCTAACCTAACATAGTTTAGTGATTAGTAGATAAGAAATATGTGAAAGTTTTTAGTCATATATTTAGGTATTGTAAGCTCAGCTACTCTATCGTATTAGGTTTCGTGCATGTAAATATAGTTGTAAGTTTTATGAATGAATAAATAAATAAAATAAATAAACATTTTAAGTACCAACCTAGGCACTGAACGCTTTGTTAGTCGCTAAGTGAGTACAATAAGAAAATTTACATACAAAGAATTGTTAGGATTGTCTTTTAAATAGGACAGTGCTTAGCTATTGAAATTGATCGATTTACTTTCATTAAGTTTCTTTGGTAGACCGTGAAGCATGAAATTCCATGGCATAAATGCCGTTTTATCTATTCTAATAAAAAGTTAACCTTGACGATTTTCTTGCCCGTTCTTTTACGATCAAGCTCCCGCCCGCGGTGAATGGGCGCGCTAGTTTTAAAGCTTCTATAGGGGAGCTCTTTTGAGCCAAATTTGTATAATGATTTTATATTTTGCTTTTTAGGAATATTCATTCCCTATCTTTTAAAAAATTTAAAGAACAAATTAATGCGATTAAGCGATTTTTTATGGACTGCATCGACTGCTTCCCACCTAGGCAGGCTCATAATCCCCCCCGAACAGGTCTCCACCTTGGCGTGGTGGGGGGGCTGAGTACCTCCCGGAGGCCGGGAAAAGGTAACACCCAGAGACCGACGACTCTGGGTGCCCTTAGTACTGACTACCGGGGGGGAAACTGAGAGGGACCTGTGGAGGGCGCAGCGAGCGGGCCAGGAGGACCCGCTTAGCAGCGCCAGGAAGGTGAGGCAGTGGGGGCAGGAGGCCCCTGCTGTCTAACCATGGACCCTCCGGCAAGTCGGCCAAACACGCTATGGTCGTACGGGGAGGTAGGAGGGGTGCGTCCACTGCGCCTCTCTGAGGAGGTCCTCCCGGTTTTAGTCCGGGGGACGTTGGCCGCAGGCGGGGTGTCAGAAGCTGCAACCCAGGTACTGGCCCCCGCCTCTTTCTCAACAAGCGGCGGGCGTCGTCGGAAGATTTTTAGTGGGTATTGCTGCTGGCAGTCGTGTCTGTCTGTGGTGAGTCCCACACCCCCTTTGGCTGGAAGGCAGTGCGTAAATGCATTTTGTTACCGACGTAAAACAAAAACAAAAAGGCAGGCTCATAATAACATATCACATTGTAAAAAATAAAGATTATTTTGTCAGAAAAAATATAACAATTTGACCAAAGCCTTTGACCTTATTGGTTCCTCATAATATGGTGATTTAATTTAATTTTAATAATTTCTAATAATTATGTTTAATATTAGTATGTTTTCTTTTCTGTGACATGTATTGTTGTATTACCAATAAATGAGTATTTGAGTATTATTATCTTTGAATAATAAGCGGTTATTCCTAGGTAATGTCAAATATGGTGCCCCGTAATTGCCTGCTACGTCTCAAGTTGTTGGTTAGTCTGTCTGGCGACCAGTTTCTTGCCCCAATTCTTCTACACATCATTTAGTGGAGAAGTTTAAGGCAACCTCGTAAAGTATGACCTACCACCATTCACACTATAAGCTTTGACTATATGCATAATATCACGCCTGTTTCCCCGAGTAGGTAGGCAGAGGCATATTATACGCCCATATTTCTCAGTTATATTGTAGGTCCCACGTAGGTCCCAATAGGTGGCAAGCCTATTGCCGCTTACAGGAACTTTTATGTTCGTCACAGCCTCGCCCGTTGATTAGCCTCTGATTAGTTTGGGGCAATAAGAGAGAGTGGGATGTCATAACAAGAATGAAGTCGTTTGCGCCTCAACCGAGATTTATCTGCCATCCCAACATATACTGCCCTCGATAAAATATCATCTCATAACATTAAACGGTGGAAGGAAATAAAAAGAGATATAACAGGGGCTTGTCAACCTCCCGTCCGAGTGTTGGGACACTTCCAAACAATTAGACAGAGCTCGTTAGCGCCACAGTGAAGAACTTCCGAGCTCATTGCGTTTAATAACTGCAAATGACATTATGCCCCTTTGTTCAAATAGGTGAAAAGGTTATTATGCATTTTTGGATGAGATAATGAAGGCGGTATCGTCAAGGAGTGGCCGTTTTTGAATAGGTCAGTAAAAAATAAAAAATATTTTTTGCTAAACCCTAATGTGTACATAGATGTTATACAATTTTGGAACCAATTCTATGGACCCTGTCGGGTACGCAACTTTAAGTGTGAAAAGAGGGGAGTTACAATCAATAATTATTAAATTACAAAAAATAAATAAAAAAATTTACAAAAATAAAACTTAGACTTTACTAGACAGACCCTGGGCCCTAAGCTTAAGTCTAGAGCACAACCGGGATAATTCAAGGATAATTATGACTTTTTTCAAATAGGTGAAAAGGTTATTATGCATTTTTGGACAAGACAATGAAGGCGGTAGAGTGAAGAGTTTTAAATCAGGCAGATGCTGTGAAGTTTTTCTTTATCTATTTGTTGCCAGCTTGTATGGATGCATAAAACGGATATAAAAAGATTAAAATGAATTCTGGGAGTAAAGCAATTAATATGAAAGCTCCGAGGTAATATGACAAGATGTAATGAGAAAAGACGAAAAGCATAGACGTAGAACCGTAGGAACAAGAAATATTTTTCGCTAAGAGACTTCATTGCTTCATGTTTGCCTTAACGATTCCAAATCGATTATAATTGAGGAATTCCTAATGGTACTCATGACTTGCTTGACCTATATTTAATTGACCTGCTTTACCTGAAATTAGAATTTGGAACTTATTATACACAGTTTAGGACTGAAAATAATTGTGTCGCTTTATATGCTTGTATTGCCGTTGCCAAGCAACGATTTGTGTACGGAAATAAGAGAGCAATGACCTTTGACCAGTTCATTAAATTTGTAAAGACGGATATAAACAGAAGCTAGCTATAAAACCACGCTGCAGATTGCAATGAAAGCAATTGATACTTTTAAAATGAACTTTACATTATAAAATCTTTGATGATGATATTGATATCTAACAAAGATAACATAAGCGCCTTGTTTTTGTTTTGATTTATGTCAATGGTTGACAGCTGGGGAAAGTTAAATTATCTTTGTGTGCTAGCCTGTTTCCCCGAAGGGGTAGGCAGAGGCATAAAATACGCCCACATTTCGCCAATTAAAAAAGTTCCATGTTATATGTGGCGAGCCTATATCCGCTTACCGGGCAATGTTACGTTAGGGTTGCCAGAACCTCCCCCCCGACTGGTCTCCACCTTGTCGTGGTGGGGTGGCTGAGTACCTCCCGGAGGCCGAGAAAAGGTAACACCCAGAGACCGACGACTCTGGGTGCCCTTAGTACTGACTACCGGGGGAGAAACTAAGAGGGACCTGTGGAGGGCGCAGCGGGCGGACCAGGAGGGCCCGTCAAGCAGCGCCAGGAGGGTCTTAGGCAGTGGGGGCAGGGGGCCCCTACTGTTTAACCATAGACCCTCCGAGAAGTCGGCCACACACGCTATGATCGCACAAGGAGGTAGAAGGGGCGCGTCCACTGCGTCTCTCTAAGGAGGTCCTCCCGGTTTTGGTCCGGGGGTTGTTGGCCGCAGGCGGTGTGTCAGAGCTGCAACCCAGGTACTGGCCCCCGCCTCTTTCTCAATAAGCGGCGGGCGTCGTTGAAAGATTTTTGTGGGTATTACTGCTGGCAGTCGCGTCTGCCGGTGGTGAGTCCCACACCCCCTTTCGGTCCCCCTTTGGCCGGAAGGCAGTGCGTAAACGCATTTTGTTACCGACGTAAAACAAAAATAAAAAAAAATAGATGCACCACTTGCGGGTTAGGTTGCCTTGAATAAATATTTTTCTTTCTTCTTTCTTTCTTTCTTTCCTTACACTTCCTATCATACTTATAATCATACTGCAATATTTACCTCGATATTTTTTATTTTGTATTTCAATATAAATGTTTATAGTGCCAAAGAAAATATGGAAAAACTACGCTAGCAGAGTAGCCAAATGATTGTTTGGCAAATCATTTTTGTATAAATAGATTTAGATTTTTACTAAGAACTAATATGCAAAAGCTACTGGGTCGATTTAAATAAATGTAGCCACTTACATTTCGTTAAGGACGATTCCTTACAATCGTACCTACGAGTATTACATGGGGTGCATGGGGCCTACCAAAACATGGGCCTTTTTTTTTTCTTTTTTTACGTCGGTAACAAAATGCATTTACGCACTGCCTTCCGGCCAAAGGGGGACCGAAAGGGGGTGTGGGACTCACCACCGGCAGACACGACCGCCAAGTAATACCCACTAAAAATCTTCCGACGACGCCCGCCACTTGTTGAGAAAGAGGCGAGGGCCAGTACCTGGGTTGCAGCTTCTGACACCCCGCCTGCGGCCAACGTCCCCCGGACCAAAACCGGGAGGACCTCCTCAGAGAGGCGCAGTGGACGCGCCCCTCCTACCTCCCCTTGCGACCATAGCGTGTGTGGCCGACTTCCCGGAGGGTCCATGGTTAGACAGCAGGGGCCCCCTGCCCCCACTGCCTAGACCCTCCTGGCGCTGCTGAGCGGGCCCTCCTGGCCCGCCCACTGCGCCCTCCACAGGTCCCTCTTAGTTTCCCCCCCGGTAGTCAGTACTAAGGGCACCCAGAGTCGTCGGTCTCTGGGTGTTGCCTTTTCCCTAGCGCCTCCTGCGCCCTACCGGGAGGTACTCAGCCCCCCCACCACGACAAGGTGGAGACCAGTCGGGGGGGACCAAAACATGGGCCTAAGCCAACCTCACCTGCAAGATGGTGCACGTGCTGTCTGATAGACGAGGCTCTGGCGAACATAAAAGTTCCCGGTAAGCGGGAATAGGCTCGCCACCTATTATATGGGACCAAAAATATAATTGGCGAAATGTGAGCATATAGTATGCCTCTGCCTACCCCTTCGGGGAAACAGGCGTAATTATATGTATGTAATTATATAAAAGTATTCAATAATTTGCCTCCGGAAATTAAAGAATTAAGATTAGATTAAAATTAAAGAATGAATTAATTTAAATACAAATGAAAAGCCTGGCTAATAAATAAACCATTTTACATTTTTAATTTGAAGCGCTCGTAGCTCTGCGGTGTTCGGTGGTTGGAAACGATCACCAAAGTACAGCAGAGTTTACAGAGGTCAGTCCTTGGATGGGTGACCGTTTGTGTGGCATTTGATATCGAGCGCTTCCGTGCTTCGGAAGGCACGTTAAGCCGTTGGTCCCGGTTATCACTAAATGTGGTAGTCGTTAAGCCATGTTAGAGGCCTCATGGGCGGCTTGAAAAATTCTAACAGCAGGACGCCATACACCTGCCTCCGCCAATCCGCACTGGGTCAGCGTGGTGGAGTATGACCCAATACCCTCACACCTTGATTTGTGTGAGGAGGCTCGTGCTCAGTAGTGGGACGTTAATGGGCTGTGATGATGACAATTTAAATGAATACTTCTTTACGAATAACATTAAGTAACTATTTGTAAGTTATATAAATTGTACGCCCGCAACGGGTAAACTGTTGTTACTAATGTAATGCATGAACACCAGCAAAATGTACACAGTCTTAGCAATAAATATCTATTCTATTCTATTATATTCTATGTACCAATGAAACAAGACTTTGACAAAGCTTAACTTTAAAAAGGCAACAAAATATAAAAACATAACATTGACTTTGTAAACTCACGCATATAAGACCTTGTCTGTTTTTAGAAATAAGTGGGAACTTAGCGGACCCCATGAATTTCTCGGTTCAGTGGATGACACGCAAGCTACGTCTGCTTTCATGTCTGAGGACCCTCGAGAGAACGTGAAGAGATATGAATGGCTTTTTCATATGTTAAGGATAGACAGTGTAAACAGTACGCACAAAGATAGAAAATAAAAGAGGTTTCTTATTTTGTTGATTATTCTTGTTTTTCATTTATTTATTTATTACAAGAAAGATTTGTGCAACTGGATAATATCAGTGGAGGTTAATGAGATAATGTAACTAAAATTTACAATTTACTTTTTTCTGTCCATTCAAGTAAAATCAAATTATGTTACTTTGAAATTTATGGTTATATGGGAATGCTCTCATCACGCATAAGCCCTTGTAGTTTCTGAAGGGGAAAATATCTGTATTAATCTGTTTATAATGTGTTAATAATAGTAAATAAATTAAAAAATCTTACGAAAAGAACCTTCTGCTAAATGTATACATACGTAAACTGTTTGTGAATTTTATTTACGTACACAGCGTGATCCTTTATGAAACCCAAAACACAACCATTTATTTTCGTGTTTTTCTTTGATATTATCAAAATGTCAATTGCAGTGTTTACACCAAAAGAGTTGATGGAAAACTGTAGGGCCTAATAAAATGGTGTAGTCAGCACAATGCGTAGGGTGTCACGCGCCAGCGGCCGCGTCCGTGCCCTTAGACTTTTTATTTGAGCAACTTTTTTCGCCGCCACCCCGTCTGCAAACTAAGCAAATACCTATCTTTGGTCACACATCGCTGAGCAGAACGGTGAGCGAGCGCCTGTGCAGTTGCAAGAGCAATTATTTTCCATTGCAACATTATCTTTATTATTTTATAGAGAATAAATGATACCTACTTTAGAAAAATATTTTTAGTAAGTTTTAAATAAAAAAATATTCTCTTACAATCACACCAATTATTTAGTTCCACGATTTCATTACTTTCATGAACTAGTCAAAAAAATGATTTATGACCAAAAGAAGAGCCTTAGGGTGTTTAAGGTTAGATATGTGTTGATGTGTGTTTGTGTTATGTTACAGACCACAGAATCTTAAGATTTTATTATAAAATATTTCGTTCAAAAGTAATCTAAGACTTTAGAAATACAAACAATTCAAAAAACCCGTTAAACCGTTGTATAAAAGCATTATATTTTTAATACCTTTTATTGTCTGATCTAAGAGATTGTGTGCCCTGATAACAAAGCAAATAGTCGGCTACAGGCTGCGGTGAACAAGGTTTAACTCATTTCCCGAACATACCCAATATGTGTTGTGAGGCATGGAAGACGGGGGTGCGGAACAAATCAATGTTTGATTAATAGGAAAACGAGAAACTCAGCTATCAGGGTGTTTAATCTGCAGGTACCAGCAGCAGCACTAACATAACAGGGCCTGTTACAAGGTAAAGGTATGATAGAGACATACCGATTGATATACCTTCACCAGACCTACTCCAGAGGTCGTGGGTTCGAATCCCACACAGGAAAAATCTTTGTGGGCATAATATGAATAATTTTTCTGGTCTGGGTGTTTTCCTATGTATATTAAGTATGTATTTACAAAAAAAGTATGTAGGTAAGCTTTAAGTATATTTATCCGTTGTTTAGTATCTATAACACAAGTTATTAATGATACTTATTTTGGAACTAAATAATTGTAATTGTTAAAAAATATTTATTATTAATAATTTATTATACCTAATTGTATCTAAAGATTTCTGGATACTATACTAACACTTAAAATTAACACTGGAGATATAAGCCACTGGGTTAACTGTCTCAGTAGCAGTTACTTATCTTAATTTCGAAACTTGTTTGCTCAAATTTCAAAACCTGAATTAAAAATTTTGTACCTATAAAAAAATCGGAATTAAAATACGTAAACCAAACGCCTACCTCTGACAATCTGCAATGTCTCCGCCTGGTGGAATATGTTATTACGTTATCGTAGGGGTAACCGATACCAGCTAGACTAGAATAATATTAAATGTATGTAAATTATTTAAAAAGGTTTTGTTTCTTTTTCAGCTCCTGAACACATTATCAACGGATTTAGAAGACATGCTGACTGAACTGTACACGGATGGGAAAATTAACAGGTCAGTGAAATCAACGAACTTTGAGAACAATACAGCTACGCCATAAGCTGCACAACGACAGAAAACTTTGTGATATCCAAATAATTTTTAAAAGAAAATTTAAGAAATTTAGTTTAAAATTCGCATGCTTAATGGAATCGTGACTTAATTCAATAAAGACAATTTTTGGGACATCACAAAACAAGATCTTCTAAAGAATACTTGTCCTACTTGTAAGCGCATTAAATCGATACTGACTTATTTATTAGTAATTCAGATTGTGTTTTGAACGTTTGATTAACATTGATTCGATATCGAATAAACAGAAAGACTGTATAAGTACTTAACTCAAACCACCTATCTATTTAGACCCGATGTTCCTTAAAGCATGCGGTATTCTGAATGATTTCCAAATGACTGTAGTTCAATTTTGTATCAACAACATCCTGAACATGCTCATCGACAGGCCTCTTCTAGGGCAAAAGCACAATCATGAGCGTCTCAGACTTAAAGGGCGGTAAACACCTTATTTAATGTACCTCATACCTAATAGAATGAGTAAGTGACATTTTGAGTTGTATGTTCGACATATTTAATTTTGTTCTTTTCACTTAAGTATATGTTTTAATTTTATTAAAGTTTTTAGTAAAATTTCACATATTTTACATATTTTTTTGAACCTAATAGTTACTGTTATTGTATGTGCTTGCTTTTTGGTCTGACCTAATTTCATTTCTTGTCAGTATATACAGTTATACACCAAAATCAGAAGTTCAAAATATACTACAGTAAACAAGATTATCTGAACAGTGACCCGGACCAGTAGCCAAATCGAATTACGTCCGGGGTTCGACTCTCGACCCGCCTTTGATACCGAAACCCTTTGAAATATCCCAGTGATGTAATTGTATCATCATATACTAATATTATCCCGGTTGCCCTAGACTTAAGCTTAGGACCAAAGGTCTGCACACTTTTTTTTTTCCATTTACTTCAGTAACAAAATGCATTTACGCACTGTCTACCGGCCAAAGGGGGAGACCGGGAGAGGGTGTGGGTCTCTATGCAGCAGACGCGACTGCCGCATTCCTACCCACTAAAAATTAATTTCCGACGACGCCCACCGCTGTTGAAAAAGGAGCGAGGGGCCAGCACCAGGGGATTTGTTGTTTCTGGCACCCCGCCCGCGGCCAACGTCCCCCGGATCAGAACCGGGAGGACCTTCTCAGAGAGGCACGGTGTGTCGCGCCTCCCCTACTTTCTTGTGCGGCCATGGCGTGACTGGCCGACTTCTGGGGTGGTCTATAACTAGACGGAAGGGGCCCAAGGGTCTGCTCACTGGCTCAACCAGATTTGACTGAACTTCAGTAACTACGTGGTGCGACTGTCGTCTGACCTCCGCAACCCAGAGGGAAACACATTATATGGTTAAACCAGCTGTCAGTCTGTTAGACAGCACTGACTTCCTACTAACGACTGCCATAGATGTTCATGACAGCCGGAACCAACGTCTTAACGTGCTTCCCGAGGCACAGAGCGAGCAAGCGGTAATTACGCAGATTGACATAAATCCAATGATGTATGATGATTACGCAGATTGTATGTGGCTTATTTATTAGTCGTCCATCTTTAGTAAGTTGACTTTTCTGGCACTGACTGGCGAAATGTTCATAATTAATTGTTCTGTTAGTAAATCTGTTAGTAGCATCAAAAGAATTGGCTTTTGAGAAAAAAAAAGAAGGTAAATAATAAAGGGATTCATACATACATACATACATTCACGCCTGTGTCCCGGAAGGGGTAGGCTATACGCCCACTTTTTGCCAATTACATAGTTAGTCCCAAGTAATAGGTGGCGAGCCTATTGACGCTTATCGGGCACTGTCCGTTGATCGGCAGGTGCACCACTTGTAGGTGGGGTTGACTTGGGCTTCTTAGGTCTAGGTAGGATGTGGATCCTACGAAGAGGAGGAGTATAGGGATACTCCTTATAATTTCATCATTCGCAGATTCAGCCGTTAGTTATTATATGATTATTCGGCAGCTTGAAAAATCAGCTAATTGCGCTAGATCTAGATCCGCGTAGTGAAGTATATCCTGAAACCCTCTTACCATTTATTGAAAGAGAAGGCCCAGTGGGACATTATGAAACGCAGACATGATGATAAATTTCTATGGGACCTCCCGTACAGAAGAAAATGTAAATTTTCAGCTTAAATCTTTTGCGGAACGTAACACTTTGTCTATTTGAGAACAGCAATGCTTTACACCATCTTTATCCTAGCACAATATTGGTTGTGCCTTAGACTTAAGCATAGGGCCTAAAGTCTACTTACTGGTATCACCAGATTCGGCTGAATTTCGGTACTTCCTAATACCGACTGCTATAGATGTAAGCAAGTGATGGATTAAAAATATCTTTGTAACAATTCCCGCGCTACTATAATTTCCCGAAAAATCGAGAAACAATTCAACACGACACGTGTTTCGCCCTTACACAGGGCATCTTCAGGTAAGATAAGAGCCTCAGAACAACGATGTCTTCACGACCAACGCTGAAACGAGAGTTCAGATAGATGTTCATCACAGCCGATACCAACGAATATTTCCGAGGTACAGAGCAATTGAGAACTACGTACATAAATTCAAAAAGTCATATGAATTTGAACTTGAGACCCTCTGAGTTTTAGTCTATTGGTTTCATCCCTGGGCTATTCTACTGATAAAAATGCTACTTACGTACTTACTAATAAATAAATAATACCCTAGGAGACAAACGAAATACTGTTTAAAAAATACAAAGCTTAGCAAAAAAAAAACCAACAGAGTACACCCAGACAGCGGGATTATGCAGACCGCACGCTCCGTGCAATTCAATTATTATCTTTGCAATTTCCATCGGTCGCCTCAAAGGCGGTTTGTATTATTTTCTAATTGCTCATAAAAGCAGAGTCCAATCGTATTATAACTCCGAAAATCTGCTCTGATTAGATTGGAAATCGCTGTTGAGTGAATGGATTTAGTGAATAGTTGAGTGAGTGAAGGACACCTTATTGTTTACCAAAAAGTTTACAATACTTTAAGGAAATAATTACATTTATGATGTTCTGAGTATTTTTAGGGACATGAATGAAATTGTGCAGTCAGTTAAAACCAAATTCAAGCATAAGGTTTTATAATGTAACGCTACTGCTTGCATTTGGTTGTAATGAAAAGTTCATCATTTTTCCTGCAGATTTTATAATTCGTTTTTTTTGTTTTTCTCTATAGTTTCAAATTCATAAAGGTTTTTAATGTTGATAAATAAACAATAATAATCACAAAAATTAACACTTTGTACCCTTAGCCTAGGTAGATAACATTCCAAAAGGTAATCACTTAAAATCGACCATCTTTAACAATAGGAGTGCGACAAACAAAACGACACACAGAGAAGTAGAAATATTGTTTTTTTTGCACGAAATGTCTATTAATATAAACTAGTAGATCTTGTATATATTGTGAAAAAAGAAGATGATATTTAACGCTTTTTCAACATTTTTAAATTTCTAACATAACCTTAATAAAAAAAAGTACGAATTTATTTTTAAATGCCTTATTATGCCCAATCAGTTTTTCTGATGTGCAACCAAGTCTTATTTAAGAATAAATATTTTTTCAACAATAAAAGCAACAATAACACCTTCTAATAGAAAGCTCCATGAAGCCTGCTTATTGTGAATTCACAATAAAGATTTTGTTTCAAGGAGGAAAAATAAAATACAACACAATATTTATTTCAGTAATATCTTTCTCTCGCTTCCTTGCCTCCATTTTACACCTCCGCGTACGAAGCCCTTAGTTCGCGGATTTTGCATATTTTTTTTCAGTTTGAACCTTACGAAAGGTTCCGTATACATTCATCATCTTAGCCCATTAATGCCGCACGACTGAGCTTGGACCTCCTTCCATAGAGATATTGAAGTTACTAAGAAGAGGTTTTCAATAAATATATAATATTACAGGGTGTACAGAGATCCCACCATCATCTTTAGAGCCCAAGCCAACATCACCAGCAAGTCTGCACATGCCGATCAACAGACGAGGCTCTGGCTAACACAAAAGTTCCCGGTAACCGGCAATAGGCTTGCCACCTGTTACGTGGGACCAACAATACAATTGGCGAAATAAGGGCGTACATATAATTTGCCTCTGCCTACCTTCCGGGAAACAGGCGTAAATGTATGTATGTATTTTAAAATGTTTGTGGCGAGCGTATTGCCGCTTATCGGGCACTGCATGTTCACCAGAACCTCGTCCGTTAGTCGGCAGGTGCACCACTTGCAGATGAGGTTGGCTTGGGCTCCTCAGGTCTTGGTAGGATCCCTATACATTTTTTTAAAAATAAAATCATCAAATGACCTTCTCCCCTGTGAGTGGAGTCAAACAGACTTCTACCGACTGTAAGCCATCCATGTTCTTTCTTGAGCCTATGTCCCGGGGCCGCGGTAACCCTTTCGAACAGCAACTGAGGGCCTACTCTAATTTAAGCGAAAATTCGTTATATCTATCTCTTTTACTCTCTAGGTATTACAGTACATTATCGAGTGATAGGGATGCGTATAACAAAGTTTCGTTTTCGTTGAATTGAGTAGGCCCTCTGAATAAAAAGCCTAAATGTCTCTTCTCCACGGAACCCTAGTAAAATCCGCTGAAACGTCTCACTATGCGCCATCACATTATGCGGTGGAAGATTATCATAAACGCATAATAACACTTCCTGCGTTCGCGTAAAGACTCTTTGTGTTTTATGTCCCTTTTGGTTTACTTCGAGGGGATATGTAAAAAAAAGATTTAAAAGTTATTTCACCATATATTTAAATTACCATACTATTATAATATACTATAATATATTAATACTTGTTTGATATAACTATTTGTGTTTAATGTCTGTTTTGGTTACTTGTAGACACGTAATAAAAATATTTAAAAAATACCTTACAATATTGTATATTAGGTCGGGGAAAAAGTCTTTTCGCATAACGTAGGTATAAACTTATTATAAAATTTTTTTGACTGTACTATTTGTGTCTGGCTGGTTTTGGTAACATTAAAAAGGTTCCATTATAAAAAAAAGAAAAAAATAAAAAAAAGTTGTTTCCCGCTATTTTTCATTTGTTTTTCTCTCCGTAAAAATGAGTGAATCTAATGAAGAAATTCGATATATTTTAAAATTTTATTATAAAAAAGGCAAAAATGCAACTCAAGCAGTGAAAAAAATTTGTGATGTTTATGGACCTGATGCAGTGTCAGTAAGAGTAGCACAAATTTGGTTCAAACGTTTTCAGTCCGGAAATTTTGATGTTAAAGATGCACCTCGCTCTGGTCGCCCTGTTACGAATAAAATGGACGCCATTTTTGAAAGAGTGGAGCAAGATCGGCATATTAGTAGTTACGATGTAGCTGAAGAACTGGGAATTGACCACAAAACAGTTTTGACCCATTTGAAGAAAGCTGGTTATATAAAAAAGCTCGATATTTGAGTGCCACACGAGCTCACTCAAAGAAACTTAATGAACCGTGTACTCATTTGCGATTCATTATTGAGACGTAATGAAACCGAGCCGTTTTTGAAGAGATTGATAACTGGCGATGAAAAGTGGATCACGTACGACAAGAACGTGCGAAAAAGGTCGTGGTCGAAAGTTGGCCAGGCTTCACAGACTGTGGCCAAACCTGGCCTAACACGAAATAAGGTGATGCTGTGTGTATGGTGGGATTGGAAGGGCATTGTTTATTATGAGCTTTTACCGCCCGGCAAAACCATCGATTCTGATCTTTACTGCCAGCAACTGATGAGATTAAAGGAAGCAGTCGAGAGAAAACGGCCGGAATTGATCAACAGGAAGGGTGTGGTCTTTCATCACGATAACGCTAGACCACACACATCTTTAGCCACTCAGCAAAAATTAAGAGAGTTCGACTGGGAGGTCCTAGTGCATCCACCATATAGCCCTGACCTTGCGCCTTCAGATTTTCACCTGTTTCGGTCTCTGCAGAATTCTTTAGGTTCTGTAAGGTTGACCTCAAGAGAGGACTGCCAAAACTATTTGTCCCGTTTTTTTGATCAGAAGTCCCAAAGTTTGTACAGTAACGGGATAATGTCTCTGCCCACAAAATGGCAGAAACTTATTCAACAAAACGGTACATATATATTGTAAATAAATGTAAATAAACTTTGAAAAAAATGTCTTGACTTTTCATACAAAAATACGAAAAGACTTTTTCCCCAACCTATTATATTACAATGTTGTAAGGTATGTACAAGTTTGATATATATCAAACTTGTTTTATTTAACTGTGCTTAAATAAATGAAGAACATATTTTTGTTTTGCATGCCAGACCTTCGTTATAAAGGCTACAAATTGTAGAGTTCCTACCATTATCTTTGAAGCCTAAGCCAACCCCACCTGCAACTGCCAATTAACGGACGAAGCTCTGGCAAACATAGAAGGGCCCGGTAAGCGGCAATAGGCTCGCCACCTATTACGTGAGACCAACAACACAATTGTCGAAGTGTGGGCGTGTAATATGCCTCTGCCTACCTTCTAGGGGAAACAGGCGTGATGCTATGTAAATTGATCTATTTATAATCCATATACAAATAAGAACGACCCCGAGTTTGTATACAAATCAAATTGGGGCACTATCGATATCCATGTAGGATAAAATTAAGAAATAATAATGTTTTAAATTTACCACATTTATTGGTTGCTTTGAACTATTGAAGATGTAAATAGGTATTTGTTATTAAAATCAGTTTACTACTATTTGCGCGTTTCTAAGATAATATATCTTGAGAAACGCATAACATTAGAAAAGAACGTAATTATTTACTATCTATGATAATTACTTACTGGCTTAAAGATACTTGGACTGTATGTAAAATTGTTGTATTACTGTAAATCTTCCAAAAATAAATAAAAAATATACACAAATATCCACGGTCGAACTAGTTTTTAATAACGTTTGACAATGTTAATAGTTAACACATCAACGTTTTAAAGCTAAAGTTTAAAACGTTGATGTGTGTCATTTAGATTTAATGCAAACACACAAAATCCCGCGAATTTATTTAATGAACTCGCTCCAGTAAATTAAATCTGTCACTTCATACGAGATGCAACAATGTAACCCGTCAGGAACAAGCTACAGCCAGCTAGAACAAAGCGTTATGAATAATGAAACTCGCCTCGAAGTTTTACCCCACAGAGCACATAGAACATTTGCGGCGAGACCGCTCTGACGTGGCAGAGTACCCACAAAGACACAGTTAACGTACAGACAGTAACAGAAATACTGAACTTTACATTTGTAACTGGCGGGAGAAATAACCGAACTTGACTATTTTCTTGCCCGTTTTTTTACGATCAATCTGATATGGCGTCGAGGTTGAATTGCACACCTCACTGAGATAACTTCAATACCCGTACAGAACTGAATGTACTTAATCTTAACTTAAATGGGAAGTTAATTTAAAGCCGATGGATGCAGGCTACTCAGGATCGCTCAATGTGGAAATCTATTGAGGAAGTCTATGTTTATGATGATGATGAACTTGAAAATGTGACTAGGTTTGGGTGGCTATTAGGAACGAAAAGTTTTTACGTGTGTTTATTTGTTGCACCTTTAGAACAGAGCTGTACTTAGTTTGTGGCTAATAGGGTTGTATGAGATGTTCAGATATATTACTAATTTTATTTATTATATTTAGGGCGACTAACAAAACATACACCAAATATGAACATAACAAATACATACATAATATCACGCCTGTTTCCCCGAAGGGGTAGGCAGAGGCATACTATACGCCCACACTTCGCCAATTACATAGTTGGTCCCACGTAATAGGCGAGCCTATTGCCGCTAACCGAGCAGTCCGAGCACTGTTACGTTCGCCAGAGCCTCGTGTGTTGATCAGTAGGTGAACCACTCGCAGGTTAGGTAGGCTTGGAATTAGATGTCGGTAGGATCCCTATACACCCTGAACGAATATATTTCTTATGGCACCAAAAGCAACGACTCAACAAGTATAAAAATAAAACAACCTTTACCTACTCATCTTATTTTCACTAGCAACTAGCATCTAGGGTGTCGGCGAGTAACGGGCTTGAAAAGTGTTTTTTACGGCTTTAATACGAGTTTATTAAAATATTTAAAGCCCGAACTTTTCGGAATTTCCCCAAAGACACACTCAGCGGCCCGGGGAGACGATCCGAGGCTCAAATTAAATGGATTGCCACACCCTCTACCACATCGTCGACGTTTTGTGTCAACAGTCATTATTTATAAAGGAAAGAGATTTGTTCAATTATATTAATTAATAAATAGTAATAATTACTAATTCTATTACCTAGATAGACGGATGACCTAATAAAGGTCGCCGAAACACGTCAAATGCAGACTGCCTGCAATTGGTTACATTAGAAACTTATGGGGAAAATTATTTCATTACTTTATTTTTATTATTGCCGTAAAGTGCAATTCTTTATTTTTAGGGTAAAAAATATCTTAGTTGACAAGGTTATTGTTATGTTAAGATCAAAATAATGTTGTAAGTTTATACGATCTGTTGCTAGAAAGAACTTATTTTTTTGCTATCTTCTTCAAATTCGTAATTCTCTATCAAAAACTCGCAGAATTTTTGATAGAGAAAGTACTAGACTGAGTATAGGTTATTTATTTTCTTTTAAATTGGTATCACTTGATCATATTATTTCTAGACATTAGTAGCCTTATTCTGATATGTTCCAAATGTGCTCGGAATAAATAATAAAAAAGGCTTTCCATACAAAAGAAGGATTAATAATCCACACCCTTTCATCCCCGAAAATCAGAACCTTTTGTTCTATCCACAATGACGTGATCACCCTACTGCAAAATAGCCTAAAAGCTAAATGGACTATTAGGGGAAGTCCCCGCCTGAATTTTCGATTTTCGCTTTCAAATCCAGACTTTGTAGTTAAGTTTTGCCTGAATGCTATTGGCAGATTATAAAATATAGCTTCTGGTCGCGACTTTCGCTGCTTACACTTTTAAATAAAATCTAAGAGAAAATGTTGAAATATTTTACCCGCTTGGCGGAAATGAAAATGAGTTTCAGTGTTAAGAAAATATGTCCTGACTCCTGATAATGTGATTTAAAATGAACTCAGAAACGTGATACTAAAGATATATTAAGTAATTTTTTATACTTTATTTATTTATAAGAAAAGCAACAACGAAATAAATTAACATTGTTCATAAATTTGATATGTTAAATTGTAAAAATTGAAACTAATTCAAAACGAGATTCATCTTAAAACATTTTGGAAATAGAGTCCTTTTGGTGGAGTCGTGTTTTGTATACATAGCTGAGTGATTTATTTGTTTTTATTTATGTATTAGTTACACGGGCCTGGCCCAATTACAATAACTAACACAGTGGACAATTTTACAAGCATGATAAAGTGTATAATTAGAGACGACAGTTTTGCCTGGATTGATTCCCAGCTATCTACGAATATGTCACAGTCAGGGTACCGACACAGGAAAGCATTAAGGCCGGTGTGCATTCGGGCGCTCGGGGAGTGATAGTGCGCAGCAATGCGACACGTGTGTATTAAAAGAGTGATCATTCCTGTGGCTAAGTATTTTTTAAACTAAACTAAAGCAGCATATTATTAATGCCAATCTATAAATTAGTAAGGTGTTGTGAATACGGCCAGAGGTATAATTATTATTAATATTACCTTATTATACAATAATTATGTGTCTCTTTCATTATAAGTGAACTTTTTGTTTTTATGAGAATAAATGTCTTTAAACTTAAACCTAGCTAAAAATCCTAAGCCAACCTCACCTGTAAGTGGTGAATCTGCCGATTAACGGACAAGGCTCTGGCGAAGTTCCCAATAGAGGCAATAGGCTCGCCATTATAGGCCGCCAAAAATATAATAAGACTACTGAAAGCGTTTAACATTCCTTTGTCTATCCCTTTGGAGAAACAGGCGTGATAGTATGTATGTACTTATTACATAATTCTGAATATGTGATTTTTTTAAATATCTATACGACTATTCATATACTAAAGGGTGAATAGGGATCCTATTAAGACCTGAGGAGGCCAAGCCAATCTCACCTGCAAGTGGTGCACCCATTGATCAACGGACGGGGCTCTGGCGAACATAACAGTGCCCGGTAAGTGGCAATATGATCGCACCCTATTACGTGGGACCAACTATATAATTGGCGAAGTGTGAGCGTATAATATGCCACTGCCTACCCATTCAAGGAAAAAGGTGTGACTGTATGTATGTATGCATATTCTAAAAATAACTTTATTACAATACAGTACAGTTTTTTAGTAAATCAATCGACATCTTCAATACAGTACACAATAACAACAGAATTCACTCTAACCTAAGTTCCTTACTTTTCAATGCAGTTATTGAATAACTAATTTATTTCCCTCACACAATATACAGTACAAATTTTGCAAGGACGCCTTATTCTCGTATACAATTCAGCAAGGCATTTGCCATATTGGTTACTTTCCCGCTACTCGTACGTATTGTATGGAAACAGTAGTAGTGCCCTTTGTCTGGTTGCATTGTCGTCGACTTTGCGGGTAGAAACAGCCTGCTGCCCTTTCAACCCTGATATTGTTATCCTTTCCGTATAGTGTTGTGGGTAGAGTCGGTAATTTTTGTCGATATAGGTTTATTAATTTGCACTGTACTTCGATTGTTTTCCAAACTTCGTCGCAACTAATATAAGACACATTAATCCACTTGAAATTAATTTTATTCGTATCAGTAGTTTTATTTTGGGTTAGTATTTGTTGATAGTTTTTTAAAAGGTGTAATTTAAAAGTCCGGCGACGTGTTAGTATTGCTATTGGTATAAGCGTCCATAAGCTGTTTTTGTCATTTTCCATCAGGTTGGTCGTATGATTAGGTCACGTCACAGTTTAATAAATGTTAATCATATTTTGGATATACAACACAGTAACTTAGTATTTATAAAAATAAATCTGAATATATTAATATTAAAAATTAATTTTAGCAGAGTAGTACAAAACAAATAATTCGTTGCCTTTATAATGTTTTGTACCCGACAAAGATTCTGGCCTATTATTATTTATGTTTTAATATTAACCCTAATCACAATAACAGGGCATCTTCTTAAAAACCACCACCTTGGTTTGGTGAAGGCAAAAATTGTACCTAATATTAAAAAGTCGATATCTACTGCAATTAAAAGCTGTAGCACATCCTTAAATGTAAAAGCAGTACCTTTTGAGTGATTGCAGGCTCGGCAAACAATGCAAGCGAAGTCAATCTCGCATCACTCACTACGCACTGTCTACACATAAGTACAGATGCGTTTTATATACACATCCGTCTACACATGCACATAAATAGTACTTGGAATTGAGAATGTTCTGGAATGGGGGGTTTTGTTTTATGAAATTTTGTTGATTTTTGTCAAGTCAAACTTTTTTGCCCTTCGTTGTTCACATGTGTGATAAATCAATGTGTTAGGCACTGTCGTATGCATAACCTATCTACTTCTAGATAAATAAATAGGATAATACTATTTTTATTGTGTTCATTATTTGTTCGATATTTTGTGTGAAGTTCGCAAGGTCAGAGGAGTAAATTCTGGAATAAGGTCATTTTGTTTTATGAATATTTTTTTCGGTCAAGTTAAACTTTTGTGTACTACTGTTTATATATAATGTAGTAAAACACAGAATCTGTTTATCTGTCCTTTTACTTAATTATGTATTTGCTTAAAACTTTGAAATACATTAAAACATTTTTTGAGCACTTTCAGTAGTAAATTCTCTTAGGATGTCTTTTTACTTGAGATTTAGAAGTAATGTAAAACACTTATATTAAACTAGCTGACCCAGCAAACGTTGTTTTGCCTTATAAATTTACTAAAATGGCTATTGAGAAATAAGGGTTGATCGTAAAAGGGTGAAAATTTTGGATTGTATGAATTTTTGTATGTTGTATCATAAAATAAATAATTTATCTTAAAAATAAAATTTAGGAATGGACTACCCCTAACATTTAGGGGGATGAAAAATAGATCTTGGTCGATTCTCAGACCATCTCAATACGCTCACAAAAATCGGTCAAGCCGTTTCCGAAGAGTATGGGAACGAAAACTGAGACACGAGAATTTTATATTTATGATTACTTTTGAATCTCTAAAAATATAAAATAAATAATCTCAAATTACGTAAAAATAATTACCAACATCTTTTTTATCCTTCTTAGCAACTATCAAATTGTGTATAAATATAAAAGAAAAAGTTATAAATGCGATCTTGTGAACGTTTTTGATCCTTACACATACGGTTATAAGGCCTATTTACGTGAATTGTGTAGTAAAATAAACTTTGTTATTTGTTTAGGAATTGGCGTACTGGCAGTCAAGGAAAGGGACCATAGATAAACGTTACTATTATTGTTATTACGCCATTGTTTTTGCCTTTTGCTATAGTTTGCAACACTTTACTCTTTAGTTGGGGAGAGAAATGAATGGGGAATCGTGCTCTGTTTAATTATTGTTATTGAAGGACTGTTTACTTGAGGCCTATTCAAATCTGTAAGGCATTTGATGCCGCTGTGGATAGAAGTGTATGCCGCGGGGGTATTTAGAGGCCTATTTAAGCTTGATACCTCGCGTACGGTAGCGGTATACCGAGTGGGTAGGTGTACTACTGTTTACTAGATATTTCACTCCAGTCGCGAGCTAGCTAGCTAACTTATATTATAACTTTCTATCTGTGGAACGGCAGCGAATTTCTCTTAGGCTTGAATAGTCCTAAGTATACATTTCGGCGGCTAGAGATAATTGGAAAGATAGTACTGCATATTGTAAGATAGTATTGGTAAGATAGTATTGCATTGTTTTTGGGAATAGGTACACGGGGATAGCGAATGCCGCCGTGCAATACTCGTAAGTAGTAGTACCGCAATATTATAAAAGGAGTTGTTATCCGAATTGTGTTAAGATATATAATAAGTTACCAAACTCAGTGAGAGAGATCAATTTACCCATATTTAAAATGAAACTACAGCTGTTATGGCTTAAAACTAAATGTTTTTATTCACTCGCAGAATATTTTAACACTAAAATTGAAATTATATAATTTGATATTATTCGTTATTTTGACATCAATTTTATTTTATTGTGATTATTACAATGACTTTTTAATTCCACTTATTTTATATTGACATTCACACGCCGTGCGTTTGTGCGTTTGGCAAAATAGATGTTCTATTATGTAGGAAAACAACCACATGTTACTGTATTATGTGAATAAATTATTTCATTATTTCAATGTTGCCGGTATATATATAGTGTAAATATATAATATAGATATGTAGTGTATAAAAAATGATAGTTCTATCGATTCTATCCTATAGATTTCCTCATTTATTTCTATACGTTACAGTCAAAAATTACGATTGTTTTTTGTTTATATTCACCAGGAAACGTCAAACACCAACTGTAGATTGAACTAATAGAAGACGTCGACGGAAGTCAATAGGGTTCAAAATGTGAAACCACAATTTAGTTCGATAATAAATTGTATATATTTTGAACTAAACTTTATGCAAACAAAGTCTTTTGACTTTGTATCGCATACCTACATTGTATTCTGTCATAAAAAGAATTAAATCCGCTCGTCCTCTCCTTTCTCAGATAATACCTTACTTAGTTAACCACAGTAAATCTAAGCGTTTAAACCGATAGCTCCGGTAAAATATACTTTGTAACATTTATCATGAACTGAGGTAAACAATTGCACAAAATGGCATCGTAAATACTTCCATATTAATCTTCTTTAAGAACTTGCACAAACAATACCCGGAATAAACCCGGGATATTTTTATGCGTACAGAAACAAAATCCTTGGGTAATCTACCATCTTCACGCACCCTAATGGAGAAAAAAATATTTTTAGGGAAATCTCTCCCTTGTTTGGGAATAAGCAGATGACTGTGTCTTACTAAACCTATTTTCTGTTCATATTGTAAATAATAATAAATAAATAATTCATACACTTACACCAATTATTTAGTTCCAAGATAAGTATCATTAAAAACTTGTGCTATGGATACTAAATAACGGATAAATATACATAAATACTTTTTTTTTGTAAATACATACTTAATATACATTGAAAAACACCCAGAACAGAACAAATATTCATCGGTCGTCAAAATGAAATGAAAAGTATGAATGTATGTTTCAAAATTTAAAAAAAATTAAGCGTATGTTCAAGGTAGCAGACAACTACAAAAAATTATAAATAATAAAAAATATATGCATCAAATTCTTCAGACAGTACATTCTACGATGTACGATTACTAAGCGCTGAGCGTAAACATGTTACTGTAATGTATCTTCTTCTTTTATCAATAAATAAATACCTAAAGTACAATAAAGCCTTACCGTTATATTATCTTACTTACCATCTCTTTTATTATTGACGACCGATTTGGCGTGGAGGTCAGTATACCTGCACTTCACTCCAGAGGTCGTGGGTTCGATTCCCACACAGGACAAATCTTTGTGTGCATGAACATGAATATTTGTTCTGGTCTGGGTGTTTTCCTATGTATATTAAGTATGTATTTACAAAAAAAAAGTATTTAAGTATGTTTATCCGTTCTTTAGTATCCCTAACACAAGTTCTTAGTGATACTTATCTTGGAACTAAAGAATTGGTGTGATTGTAAGAGATTTTTTTTTTTTAAATATTACTGAGTTTTTAGTTATTTGTTTATTTGTGTGTGTCTTTTCCATTTCATCAGTGGGGCATTAAAATTTGCTTCATGCTTATTTGGATTCTACATTAAAATGGGAAATTGCTTAGTTTTACGGTAAAATAATTATGATTGCTCCTCACACTGTGAATGTAAAAAATATCGTGAGTAATCCTGCGCTGCAGGGCACAGCATTGCCACACCGCCGTCTGCGGTCACCCTACAAGATTATGCCATTTGCCAAATGAACGACAACACATACCTACGTACTACTGTCGTTGAAAGAAAATATTAAGTTGAAAGTAATATTAAGTCAAAAAATATGAATTCATATTGATATAAAATCAGTAGACAATTCTTCAAACAGTAAAGACTTATTATGAGACGATTTTGACTAGAAAATCAACTTGTACGCAGTTGGTTGACAAAACTGTAAATGCAATAAATTCAAAATTCAAATTCATTTATTCAAGTTTGGCTCAAAAGAGCTCTTATGAACGTCAAAACTTAGAAACTAGCGCGCCCATTCACTGCGGGCGGGAGCTTGATCGTAAAATAACGGGCAAGAAAATCATCAAGGTTAGTTTTTTCTCCCGCCAGTTTTATATTATTCATTTTATAGTATCTCCGTATTGTAATTAGCTTTTCAATTTGATTATTATACAGTACAGCTGTTTGTCTTTCTATAATTTTATAAATATATTGTGTATATTATTTTACTTTGTATCCTGCAAATTTACGGGAAATAAAATAGAGCCGTAAGTATTATCCTGCCCTGCAGCACGGCTTTGCCACAGCGTCTGCGGTCACCGTACAGGATTATACCATTTGCCAAATGAACAGCTGATTAAAATCCCATTTCTCGGCGGCGACGCCTGCGGCTTGCGACATGGCATACGCATCAACGCTCTAAACACGATTAATGTCCCTTTAACGTACGGGTTCACGGTTTTTGGGCTGAGTGGTCAACTAATAACTTTGCTAAGCAAGGGATTTTAAACGCTCTAAAATCAGGAAAATCTAAAATGTTGCCTCTAATCCATTTGGTGATAGGACTTTTAATTTAATTATAACAGCTACCTATCACCCTCATTAATTTGACTGTTTAAATTTCCACAGATAAAACAATTTTAATGAAGATTACTGGTTACTTACCGGTTAAATAACTATAAAGCAGTAAGAAAATAATAAAACATGTAAATTTGTCGTAATGTACCTTATTCTGAAACCGCCCTTTTATTGATTACAATGAAGCGCTTCTTACTTCGCGGTACTCGGTGATCGTTTCCGATCGAAGCAGAGTTTGCAGAGGTCTGATCTTGGATGGGTGACCGTATGTGTGGCATTCGATATCGAACGCTTCCGTGCTTAAGGCACTGTAAGCCGTTAGTCCCGGTTATCACTAAATGTGGTTGTTAACCCATGTCAGAGGCCTAATTGGGCGGCTTGAAAAATCTAACAGCAGAACGCCATACACCTGCCTCTGCCAATACGTACTGGGTCAGCGTGGTGGAGTATGACCGAATACCCTCGCACATTGGTATGTGAGAGGAAGTTCGTGCTCAGTAGTGGGACGATACCGGGCTGAGATGATGATTGATTAAAATTTATTGTTTTCTTTTATTTACGCTGTTCAGATGATTTTCAAAAATTTTAAACAGTCATCACAGTTTATTTCTCGTGACATGTAAAAATAGTACAATAATCTGCGTTCAATAATAACAATGTTCTATTTAGTAGTGATAATTCATTTGCAAAAAAAACCAAGCCATTCCTAAATCTTCTCTACTCAAGCTCATTTCCGTAGTTATAATTATAATTATGTCAAGTTACCTTTACATTCATAAGTCCTTTAACAGAGCCCAAATTGAAAGTGTTATGAATTTTTGCTTAATGTAATGTAAATTGAGTGAAAATTCGTTTTCATTTCAATGTAATGTTTCATTGTGTGGCTTTTCGGAATAGACTATTCTGTATCAAAATATACTCATTCATAAACTTTTCTGTACTCTTTAAACATATTACCATCCAAGTCCATTATTCCCCTGTTTACATACGCAATATAAAAATATAGGATCCCGTCAAAATACACTTTAGTGCCTATATAAATAAAGTTCTTTATTTAGTAGCACGGAATACTTGACTACTAAAATAAGAATAGTGATGGGAAATATCTACCATAAAGTATACCGTATTTTATTTTATTTCAACATTATAATTAAACATAGCATTATTATCCTTTTTGCACACTGTAAAATAGGTACAACTCCCCACTTAAAAATGTTTATCTGGGCAGGGCTCGGAAAACCGGTGGTAGTAGGCGGCACCAGAAGATGAAGGCCATGTTCTACCAACTTCTAACCCCCCCCCCCCCCCCGGGACAGGTCTCCACCACCGCGTGGTGGGTGGGCAGAGTACCTCCCGGCAAAAGGTATCACCCAGAGATTGGCGATTCTGGGTGCCCTAAGTACTGACTATTGGGGGGGAAACTAAGAGGGCCTGTGGAGGGCGCAGCGTTCCCGTTCCCGTTTAGGGAATGGGGGCAGGCGGCCTCTGCTTTCTAACCATGGACCCACCGGGAGGTAGAAGGGGCGCCTCCACTGCGCCTCTCTGAGGAGGTTCTCCCGGTTTTGGTCCGGGGGACGTTGGCCGCAGGCGGGGTGTCATAAGCTGCAACCAAGTTGGCCCCCGCCTCTTTCTCAACTAGCGGCGGGCGTCGTCGGAATATTTTTAGTGGGTATTACTGTTGGCAGTCGTGTCTGTCGGTGGTGAATCCTGCACACCCTTTCGGTTCCCTTTTTGGCCGGAAGGCAGTGTTATGAGTATTACTTAAATAATAAAAATCAATAAAACTATTATCAAAAAGTATAATCAGTGTACTTCGTATTCGGAACGGCTATATCCGTACAGGTACATCCCTAAAGAAGGTGAAACAGGCAGTCAAAATATTATTATTTCATAGCACCTTTAGCTGCGGTAGCAACCATTAGCATAAAATGTATGAAGTACGCCCACTCAGTAAATTGAGACGGGATATCATTTGGGAGTAGCTGGAGGGGTGTATAAGCAGCAAACTACTTGTATTAATGAATATATTTTATAGCTTTTATAAATCTATTTATTGACCACTTTCGTAGAGAAGGGGCATACATTTTAAAAGGTATGTGTGTCGGGCTTAAATATCATTATCATGTTATCATGTCACTGATTCTCATATTAATGAATACAGTCGTTTTATAGCTTTTAGAAATCTATTTATTGACCACTTTCCTATGATAATAATAATAATAAAAACGTTTATTTGGTACATTACAAATTACAATACAAATAAAAAATCTTAAAGCTAACAGCATCTTAAATAGTACCAAAAAGGCCTCCGCTCAGCATAATGTCGCAACAAAGGTTGTCACGACGCTGGTATTCTGCGGATGCCGGTATAATGAGGTAATGACTCCATATAAACAAACTAAAAATAATAAGATATTGCGTTACTTCACTTCCATCTTAACTTATAGCATCATTATATAAAATCTAATTTATTTATTTAACTATAGCAGACTTTTGCAGGCTCAATAGATGCATCCTATATTTATATTTAAAACACTGAACACTAGACAACTTTCTTATTGGTGGAGGAATGTTGTTCCAGCACTTTGAGGCACAGTATCGAAAACTACCACGAAATATGAAAGGGCGTTTCTCTACAGAAGGGGCGTATTTAGTCGACATATATACATTTTAAAATGTATGTGTGTCGAGCTAAAATATCATTATCATATCACTAATACTGCGTACCGGCTTCCTCTAACAAACTATAATTTTTTATGCCGTTCAGAAGGCTAATTGTAGTTAAACCCTGGACTAACAACTTAACGTGCCTTTCGAATGTCTGTAGTAGTTTTTTGACTTGTCAGTCTCAAGAGGTGACTCTTATCGGGGGGATCTGTCAGTCTGGCTGTCGTCATGCTTAAGGGGGGAGGGGATTGTCCGTCAGTCAGTCAGTCTATCGGTGACTCTAACGAGACTTCCAAAAGGCAGTACTTTCAGAACTCTCCTGCCACGGGCCAAATAGATGAATAACTCAGTCCTTGCACAAATTAATTCGATTTACTGAGGCCAAACCCCGTCTGAGGCTCGCGAACACAGAATCGTTCCCTTTTCCTCTATTACATCCAAACTAGAAGTTAGTTTCGGCATTAGATTTGTCGTACTTGACTAAGTTCCATAGTGAAAGGGGCAAAGTATAAAATTGTAGATATATTAACTAAATAAATCATTTATTCGGAACAAACATTTTAAAATGACATCAACCCACTACACTGTGCAACAGTTTGTCAGCGAGACAACGCTCGACTTTTAATTTGGTTCAATCATCATCTCAGCCCATTAACGTCCTACTACTGAGCACGAGGCTCCTCTCACATACCTAGGTGCGAGGGTATTGGGTCATACTCCACCACGCTGACCCAGTGCGGATTGGCGGGGGGCAGGTGTATGGCGTCCTGCTGTTAGAATTTTTCAAGCCGCCCAATTAGGCCCCTGACATGGCTTAACGACTACCACATTTCTGCTTTACTTCGTAATCGTTTCCGACCGAATTGGTTCTATATATATAATGCAAAATTACTAGTTCTTGTAAAAACTAGTAAGGGCCCCCTGCCCCCGCTGCCTAAGACTCTCCTGGCCCGCCTGCTGCGCCCTCCACAGGTCCCTCTTAGTTTCCCCCCCGTAGTCAGTACTAAGGGCACCCAGAGTCGCCAATCTCTGAGTGTTACCTTTTTCCATACTCCGGGAGGTACTCAGCCCCCCCACCACGCCAAGGTAAAGACCTGTCCGGCGGAGATCCTTACCCAGCCCAGAACCTCTATAAACTCTGCTCTACTACAGTGATCGGCTCCGACCACATAAAACCGTGGAGCTATAAGCGCTTTTTTCTATTTTGAATTCTGTAACCAATATCCTTACTCTTTGGTAAGTTTCAATACTGCTAATAAATTCACCGAAGCCTCAACTATGCCCTCTCAGTGTATCGGTCCCGGAGTGCATATCCTTGTTTGACATGAAAGTAACTTATTCAAGTTGTAACTAAGTTTCTATAGCCCTTTAAAGTTGTATACAGGCTTCGATTGTTCGAGACAGTTGCGAGTCTGAGATGGGGAGATTGATTCATTGACTGGGTGAAACTTCAAGGCTGTTAAGGTCTACGAGTTTTATATAGTTAAATTTGTATATAGCATCGTATTTCGCTACAAATTTTACTTAACGTAGGATTTTTTATGCGACAAGGTTGCATTCCTACATACTATTGGAAAATGGACAGTCTATATACGCTTTTAATAATAATACCAGTGCAAACAATTTATTACAACTTAGGCTCATTACACGTCTAAAATTAACCTGCTTACAAAGAGTTTCGCTATAATGATGAAAATCTGGACAATTTTTTGTATGCATGTAGTATGAAGAAGCGCTCGTAGCTCTGCGGTGGTAGGTGGTTGGAAACGATCACCGAAGTACAGCAGAGTTTACAGAGGTCAGTCCTTGGATGGGTGACCGTTTGTGTGGCATTTGGTATCGAGCGCTTCCATGCTTTGGAAGGCACGTTAATCCGTTGGTCCCGGTTATCACTAAATGTGGTAGTCGTTAAGCCATGTTAGAGGCCTAATGGGCGGCTTGATAAATTCTAACAGCAGGACGCCATACTCCTGCCTCCACCAATCCTCACTGGGTCAGCGTGGTGGAGTATAACCCAATACCCTCGCACCTTGGTATGTGAGAGGAGGCTCGTGCTCAGTAGTGGGACGTTAATGGGCTGAGATGATGATGATAAGATACATTTATCTAAGGATTTTTCGCTACCGATTTTTTACAACGTAAGATTTTAAATGCCACATATATACCAATTTTATATACCAATCGATGCTTCGATTGTTCGACACAGTTCCGAGATGGGAAGATTGATTTATTAAGTTTTTTTAGAGATTTATGTTTACACTAGCTACTGCCCGCGACTTCGTCGTTGGCCGCAGGCGGGGTGTCAGAAGCTGCAACCCAGGTACTGGCCCTCGCCTCTTTCTCAACAAGCGGCGGGCGTCGTCAGAAGATTTTTAGAGGGTATTACTGGCGGTCGTGTCTGCCGGTGGTGAGACCCACACCCCCTTTCGGTCCCCCTTTGGCCGGAAGGCAGTGCGTAAATGCATTTTGTTACCGACGTAAAAAAAAAAAAAGGTTACCTTAGTCACGGATCCAGCCGCGCGGTGGATACCCAAGACGACTCCCGGCCACCGTAGGTGCTGGATTGTGGGCGGTGGGTAATGGGTAACTCGCCGCCCGTCTGCCTAAAGACAACAGGCTGCGTGGACGGCGCGTTCGTTCGTTGCGGGACTGTTCGAATTTCGAAAGGGTTACCGCGGCCTTGGTGGTACAGGCTCAAGAAGGAACATCGATGGTTTTTAGTCAGAAGTATAGTACTTGTTAATAGTTAAATATAACTATAACATAAGTATAACATTTTATTTTATTTTTCTTTATTAAATTTCAAATAAATATATATTATCATATCCTAGCATTATCCCGGTTGCCCTAGACTTAACCTTAAGGCCCAGGGTCTGCTCACAGGTTCAACCAGATTTGACTGAATTTCAGTTATTACATGGAGCGAAAAAGTCATAGGTACGCCACCAGGGTTTGAACCCGAGACCCTCTGAATTTACAGGAAAGGAGTCTAGCCTCTGGGCTATCGCCACTGCTTTAAATAAATAAATATATATATTAAATTGTTAGCATAGCCATAAAATAAATGTAAATCCACCTGATGGTTTAAAAATACCTATATATATTTATATATAATAATATATTGAAAAATCAGGTCTAAGTCTGCAATAAGCTCAAAGAACCTTTACAACAGCAGCTGTTCCTTATTTTTCTTTAAAATTACAATTATTTCTGAGATTACAATTACGACCATCTCTTGGCTGAACATAAGACTTTATGAGGAAAGTAAAAAGTTATTATCAAAAATATGAAGTATCTCTCAACGAAAATGAAAAGAAAGATGAATTATTATGTCTACCAGTGGAAAAACGCTCCTCTCATTGGTTAAGATGCGGTCACACTGGCGCCTTAATATTATTTATAGGAATATAATGAACTAAACCTCTAAAAAAGTCAAAAGTCAAAGTCAAAAGTCAAAAATACTTTTTATTTCATAAACTATTACATAGTACTTGAAAACGTCAAAATTATAAAAAAATAACAAATACAAATAAAATATAATTATACTAAAATCACGAAGCTTAGATTCACTTGCAACCAAACAATTAAAAAAAACTAAAAATATTTAAGTGTAAGTGAATCTAAGTGCCAGTTCCGAGCCACCGCTCTGTAAGAAGAACTGGCAAGAAAGTCACAGGCTATGCTCTTTTAAATTATCGATTGGTTAGTTACAATCTTCATTTGTCTGTGACGCTATACAATGCAACATAATATAACAATATTCATGCTTTTATTAATATTAGAATAGCCTGTATGAAACGGCAGTTTAATCCCAAGCATTTTCATCTCTTTAGTCTTTTTTGATCACCAAAATTAATGATCGAGCATCTGATAGGGGGTTAGGTGCTCACTTAGAATTTTCTGATGTACAACAAGGTTAGGTTAGGTTGGCAATTTATCCCCCCGACTGGTCTCCACCTTGTCGTGGTGGGGGGGCTGAGTACCTCCCGGTAGGGCGCAGGAGGCGCTAGGGAAAAGGCAACACCCAGAGACCGACGACTCTGGGTGCCCTTAGTACTGACTACCGGGGGGGAAACTAAGAGGGACCTGTGGAGGGCGCAGTGGGCGGGCCAGGAGGGCCCGCTCAGCAGCGCCAGGAGGGTCTAGGCAGTGGGGGCAGGGGGCCCCTGCTGTCTAACCATGAACCCTCCGGGAAGTCGGCCACACACGCTATGGTCGCAAGGGGAGGTAGGAGGGGCGCGTCCACTGCGCCTCTCTGAGGAGGTCCTCCCGGTTTTGGTCCGGGGGACGTTGGCCGCAGGCGGGGTGTCAGAAGCCCTTTGGCCGGAAGGCAGTGCGTAAATGCATTTTGTTACCGACGTAAAAAAAAAAAAAAGATTGGCAATTTATAAATTTTGATGACACGTGAAATAATTATGATCCTTATTTATATGACACAGGGCATGATACATGGCAAACTCATACGCCAACATTGGCAAATGTTGGCGCGTGAGTTTGCCATAAGTTGGTTGTGTCAGAACAGTGCAGCAATGGATTTACTTTTTAAGTTATTATTAAACTTATTTGTTAACAAATAAAGTCTAATTTAGACACAATAGTCAATGTGTATAAAAAATGTTTAGATAAGAACTTCTATGTCTTATCGCTTTCTGTCATTCATGTCGTAAAAGCGTAAGTGAATGTTGACACAAACAAAAGCTTGCTTTATATATTCCAGATAAGGTGTAAGTTTGATAAAAAATATTAAAGCTAAAAGTCGTTTTGCTCCATTTCATAGGGTATACCTATATCTATTTATTCTATAGTCACTCGGTGCCATATTTGAGTTCTGTTTTTGTATGTGATGCGTTATCTAGTTGTATTGTTGATCGAAGCCCGCGATAGAAGCTATGCATTAGCTTAAAAATGAAGATGACAAAAACTTTAAAAATATTATATTATGAGGTATGGGTGCCTATAACGTTTTTTTAATCCACTTTGTTTCAGCATTATGAATACGCCCTTCCCGGTGTCGCCCAAGGCGTCCCGGTAATTATTCAGGAGCCGACGCATCTGCAAGCTCCCATTGGGTCTCGGCGTTTTTTTATTGTCTTAAAATGTTACCCGTAAAGACTTTCGTGTACTGAGACAGGCTTTTAATATTTTACGATCACTTAAAGGCATGGTAGGCTTCATTGTTCTCGTGTTTGGGGTTTAATATATAAATAAGTATAAATAGCTAAAAGAATATAATTTTTGAAGACTCGGCAATTCAGACTCGATAAAGTATGTATTATTTTTAACCTGCCAGCAGTCGTCTCATACTCACACTATGTCAGTATGGTAGAGTATAATGACACGAATCCCTCTCATCTTGGTTATCGTGAAGTTTGGCTGAAATTATGAGGGAGAAGTGTCTACCGCCTCTCAGACTATAAGGATGGAAGTCTTCAAGTATATTAAATATTAACTATATTTTAGACTATTCATAATTAGAGCTATGTTAAAGAAATCCAATTTTTTATGTGTCTCTAAAAGATGTTTGTCACGCTTAATTCCAGGCACGTCAACTTATTGAAGTCGCATTACTGGTTAAGGGTCTCATCTCATAATTCAAGGAGAGAAGGATTACTGGTACTTTTTGATAGCATGAGGTTTTCAGGTCTACTACAAATAGCCCAATAGCTTAGCGTGCCTTTAAACGCGCTCCATATTAATTGTCACCCATCCAAGGGCTGACAGCTTAACATTGGTAATGTATCAGATCTGTATAAGTGATGGAAGGCTGCTATAAAATATAAACGTAGCCATTATTACTTAGTGCGCGCTGGTCCTCATATCGTTTCGTATGAAAACCGCGAACCTACCCGGGGGATTTAATTACACAGCGCAGCCGTGTTTAATGGACCGTCAACGAAAGATAAGCCACATTTCGCACCGAGTTTCACCCTTGCGTCCTTAAAAAAATGGCCGATATCGTCACAAATAAAAGGAAGCTGCATTTTATCGCCTACGTCAAATATATTAAAAAATATCTACAACTACCCTACAGTTTTTGGGAAATTCTGAAAACAACACAATTTTTATATAAAAATAAAATAACTGTTAAAATTTAAAATAATTAATAAAAATAAATATATATAAACTAGTAAAATTACAAGTATTGTAGATAGAAATAAAATTATCGACTTTAAAATTTAACTTCATCGAAAAATATCTATTTATACATACATAAATAATGTCACGTCTCTTGTTGTGGAGGTAGGCATTACATCCTGATTCACTCATTCCGGATCTCTTTAAACATAAAATTATAAAAATACGTGTGTCCTTACAAATCACAAGCAAATGCTAATAAACAAAGTTTACATTGCAATTTTAAAAAAACATTTATCGTTTCAGATTAATTATAAATATTCCATATATATTTTAGTATGCTTACAATAATATCATTACGATATTTGATAAATTATTGGAATTCATCTTCTACATTAATTTTATCAGATTATCATTAATCTCAGCAGCATTTTAGTTCTAAGTTCCACCTCGAACAACCTGCCACTTACAATACTGTGTACTCAAAACCGCAGTATATGAATAAATAACGTAGTCTAGTTCCGGCCGCAGTTGTTCCAATCGTAAACGGTTTTATTAAAAGTTGTAGTATTGTTTTTTCGTCGGTGAAATAGAAACGTTTTCCGGTTATTTTTTGTCAAAAAAAACAAACGGAATTTGTTTTTTATTTTAATATTCTCACAACTGCTGAAATGTACCTAATTGCTAAGCTCTTAAGGAGTGCGAATGTCTTCCTATTTATGTTGATAATTTTCATCTGAAGTTACTAGTTAATTTATCTTGGTTTAAAGTTACATAAATGTTTAAGTTTCATATGATTTTCTAAATACATTATTATTTTTAAAAGAAAAATAGCTTTAGCAATTGCATGTTGTTTTTTCTTTGAATTTAAGTTTGTTTCGCAAATTTTGTTTGTGTGTGTTTTCAGTAAAATATTACTAAAAAGATATCAAGCATCATTCTGCTTAAAAAATTATAAATCTTTTATAAGTCAACAAATTACGTGTATTTATATGTGCCCATATATAAGCAAACATAACGATACAAAGTGAATTTTGCCAACCAGAAAAATATTATTGAAAGAGCTCGCAACCAAAACATTCAGAACAAAAGTGCTATAATACCCCATGATAAGCAAACAAAAGTATTCGACGCCGAAACGAATAAACGATATTATTTAATCAACATAATTAAATGAGTGTCGGAGATGCAACCCAAATTGTGCTGACGAGTTGTCTGCAATCAGCGAATGAGTGCACGCGTCCAAAACATTTACCCGGTGGAACGGGAATTAACCGGACAGTTAGGGTTATCTCTTTTGTGAGTTTTATAACAAACGTAAAAGTAAAAAATAGCTGTATTTATCTTTAAATAAATTGTATGTTCATTTACGAGCAGTTAATTTGAAAAAAAGGACATAAGGACATTTGTGTTACGCTAAACAAATTTCAAATTTAACACAATGTTAAAATATAATACTAGTGGCACTGGACTCCACGCTAGGATTCCCTATGCCATAGAGCATTGTCTTTTTTAATTATGAAATATGTGCAAACGATTGCATTGGCTAGCGTCTAATTAAAAATAGTGTTATATTGATAAAAGTGTAATGTAAATTTCAGATTTTATTATAATTTTGCATATTAAGTTTCTCCATTTTATAAATAAACGCAGAACGATGCAGCGAATTCGATAACTGATTTTGCGTATTTGCACGCAAAATCAGTTAGACTTATTTCGTTCAGGGTTCGGTGTATAGGGTAAATATTTTTGTAATATATTTCATAAATAAAAAACAGTCGTTTATTTTTACGACTTTTAAAATGTTTTCTCATTTGTACTCGGCAGTGAGTGGTAGCAACAATAGAGCCTGATTTACGCCGCATCCTGCGGTTACGTCAGCAGACCCGACGTACAATATATTTAGTGTCTATCATGTAATATAGCGCTCTCATTAATTTATGAAGCGAGTAATTAGGTATTTAACAGAAGATGGCATAAAATTACTAGGAGGTATTTATTTGTTTTCTGAGTACCCATAGCTTGGAAGTTTAAGATGGTTGACAGCGAAGGGGCTTGGGAGGCAATGGCCTCCTTTTGCGCAGAGCGAGAAAGAGAGAGAGATCCGCTCTCGGTCTCTCCGGATCCGTCGTTTTCGGGGCAGGAGGGCTCGTGGAGCTGCCGTCCAGCATGTACCGTCGAGAGAGTCTCAGGAAGTGAGTGCGGGGGCACCTGCCACCTAATATGGGATCCTCCAAGAAAGTCAATGCACTTCATGAGTGTTACGCCTGAGAGATAAGACTGGGTGTAATTACTGCTGAGGAGTGGGCTGATGAGAGACCATGGTCCTGCCTTTTTGCCAACTAGTGACGGGCGTCGTCAGTTTTTAGTGGGTAGGCTGAAAAGTTCCTGCAGGAGCCCCACATAACCGCTGTCTGGACCCCCGACCGGCTGGGTATGCGTAAATGCATTTTTCTGACTTTTTTAAAAAAAAAAGCTTGGAAGTTTAAGGCACATAATGAAGAAAATTCAACTCCCGTCTTGTTTTAAACTTAAATTGGATAGAAAATTTGGGTATTAATTATATTTCTAATAGTATCGCCTCCAAGGTGATTTCGGCTACTGTTATTACCTTGGACTGCCTTCACGATGTCACTATTCAACCCTTTTTTCTTTTTCTTTTTAAATAATGGCTTCGTGCGTTTTGCACATTTAGCCAGTGTCAAGTAAGAGATATATTATTAAAATATACATTATAGTAAATGAGATTACGTGGTGATAAAAATGATAAATGGTAAATGAGATGCCCTCCCCCTCAACCCCTTGAGTCGTCAGAAAAGATGTGGGAATATACTGAGATCTCACATGGACTTCTTGAAAGAATTTGAAAGAGAGGTTGCGCTGTTTTGTTTAATTTACATAACGGTTAATAATCAACCGTTATTACACATTAATGTTCGAAATATCACAAATTTTAGAAAATAAAACAAAACTACAGACATGACGCTTTACTTTCCCGCCATTTTATTTTACTGTTATTTGTTGTACCGATGAATTGTAAGAATTTACTTTGTGTCAATTGACTTTAGAAGATAATAAATATATGTGAATAATGATATGACTTGAGATACATCTTTATACTCATATATTTATTTCATAATTTGAATATTGTGAACGATACGTCATAACATGTATTTATTTACACATAAAGATTTATCAAAGCACGCAATTTATTATTATTTATTATTAATATATCACTTACTTGACACTGGCTAAATGTGCTAGACGCACGAAGCCATTATTTAAAATAAAGAAAGAAAGAGTTTACTAGAGAAATAAGATATTGTCAAGTGTCTAAAATACTATTGCATAACTACACAAAAAGAGATTTGTTCCGGAAAATTCTGTAATGAAAGCTAAAGGGCCAGTAAGAGGCTCGATCAAATTGCGTTATCACGGGGTTCGACTACTCCTAAATCGAATTAGCCGCGCCACTTCTTCACAGTTAAAAAATATTAGTATATGAAAACAAAGTTAAAGGTACGATTTGAGCAACCTTTAAACGAGCGGTGTGGTTTTTAAACGACTTACTAAAAACCACAGATAAAACTGATCTTCCTTTGTTTTGTTATTAATGTTGACAACTAGATAGTTGTAGTTTCAAAATAAAAATAGTAAATTGAAATCTAGATTTTTTTATTATTATTCCTTCGCATTGTCCTATAACAGATATATTTTATGCAAAAGTAAATAAAATCGTTTATTTAAGGGTTAAATATAAGAATGAAGATTATAATTTAAGTATCGTACCAATTCATAAAAAAATCAACTTTGTTGTTTTCTAGTACTATGTAAGTTTATGAAATTAAAAAAAATATGGCTTAATAATTCTCTCATGAACGTTTATTTAAAAACTAACATAAATATATATTTACTGCGGGCAAAGGATTTAGTAGTTAAGATGTTCTTTAACCTTATTGCTGTATTTTAAACAAACTATGGATTCTGCAAATTATGTAAAAACTAGAAACACTAGATCAAATTTTAAAAAATATGACAAGAATTTTATTTACTATCACCATAGAGCAAATCATTTAAAATAAATAGGATAACCATGACAAGAATAGCCTAGACATTCTAGATTGCTTGTTCAGACTTAAAAAGTTTTTATCGATTAATTAATTTAGTACAAAGTAAAACATATTTTACTTTTATTATTTCACTATGACACCGAAGAAGCCTTTGATTCGAATCGCCAAAGGACTTCTCGCTTCGCTACACACTCGTCTTTCTTTTATTTCCGAGTCCGACTACTTAGAATCTTATTTCAATTTCTAAAGTACTCTATATAGGACTTTAATTGAGATTATTTACTTATTTATTTCCTTGGATAAAATAATTGATCAGTGTCGCTCAGCGTGCAATGAGAAAGTCCGTAGGAGAACTGGAGAAACCGACATTGCAGGTTGAAGTGGCAATGGGTTAGACGCATAGGCCAAAAAACGAACGTCCATGGCGTTAAGGTTCTCCAAAGGTTATCGCAAATCAGCATACGTGGATAGCCTCTCAACCGATGAACCGATGACCTGGTAAAAGCTACGCGTCACCGCTAGATGCAGAAGTCTTCAGAACGGTTGACGTGGAAAACAATTAGGCTGGCCTATGTTTAGGAGCGGATTTCTTATGGCAGAGATGATTATGATGAGATGCTTTCCTTATCAGAAGCCTCTTTAAATTCAGAGAAGTCCTGCTGTTAAAATGTATTAAACTTCACGACTACAACATATAGTGAATTCAAAGAAAATATTGTCATAAGAGTTTCTTATGAGGAACTATGGAACTTTAATAATTATATTGGCACAATTGGCAATTTTTTTTTTGGAACACAGGTAGGTGCTGTAATTATTACATTTAGATCTAGTTATGGTTTCACATCATGAGCTTCCAATAATCTTGGACTTCAAATAAATAATGATCAACTTGTTATATTTTGGTGTGCAACAAAACACATGTTGTAGATAGCAATGGGGTACCGAACCTCATCCATTATTTATAAAATCCCCGCACCTGGGGGTGGTCCAAATCATAAACAGTGAGCCAACTTTATTTGGAGCCCAAACAACCCACCCTTAGGCGGTATTTGCGCTATGAGTTAGTTTACAGAATGTTGGGTTGCGACAAGGTATCGTACTAGTTCCTGTGTTACTTTTTAGAATAAAACTAGAATGAATATAATTTGACTGACATCATTAATTTACCACAGCTCATTGGATGGAGATATAATATTTTATGCAACAAAAAAGTTATTTTTTATCTTTGTTTTTTGTGCATAAAATAAATATTTGTATGGGGATCCTACCAAGACCTGAGGAGCTCAAGCCAACAATGTTATGGGTACTAAATAACGGATAAACATACCTAAAAACATTCATTTTTGATATTACATACTTAGTAAACATAGAAAAACACCCAGACCAGAACAAATATTCATGTTCAAATAATTACAAAATCAAAATGACAATAAGAATAACAATGACATATAATTGAAATGCAGCCAAATCTGTTAGTCCAATGAGAAGAACCTGGCCCTAAGATTAAGTCTAGGGCAACCGGGACAATGCTCTAGATATGATGACCAAAATAATAACATTGATTATTATCGTTCCACAAAAGAATATCATTATCGAGAACCATTAACCAACCAAAAAAACGTCGGGGCAATCTGACAGAAATTATCAATACATTCTATTTCTTACATATAATGCTGCTAAGTGAATAAAAGGAGTAAAAAGGATAACATACATAGCTATCGCTGTCCAATCCGACTTATAGGAAACAACTTTGTTTCTCCTAAGTCGGATTGGACATTAGGACTATTACCTCAAATTGGTAAAATAAGTAGTAAATTAAACATCTCAGCCGATTAACCTTTTACTATTGAGCACAGGCCTAGCCCACGACCGCCTTGTACCTTTACAGATTGTGAAGAGGGAGCCAACAAGGTTGAAGTATGGAATCTGGACCTTACATTATTAATACTATAAGGCCGCTTGCATTTGGAGATTTCTTTCCCACGAACCTTATTTTCCCATACATAATTGTATTATAAGGAAGCAGTCAATAAGATTAAGATATAAGATTTACATCTCTATACTTTAAGGCAATCTACCGTAAACTTCTGCGGTTTCACTAAAACTGAGTGAGGCAAAAAAATTCACTTGTTCAGCGGGGGGTTCTAGATTGAGCGAATAAATCACAGCGCAAAGAAATAAGATATTTTTCCTTCAAATATATAGTCGAGATTACTACATAAGGGATGAAATAAGTTTTTGGGTGCAACGTTCTGTTTATATAATTTTTTGTGCCGAGTCTTGTTTTCTAAAATAAAAATTTCTTCTAACTTGTGTTTAACAAACAAGAAAAATACTAAGAAAGATGTGTGCGCTGTCCTGTGGCGATTGTTCATGGGCAAGCTTTGTAGAAGAAAAAACCTTAAATTATTTAATAATTTATTGATTCAGGCGTTACTTTGCGGAAATCCATTGTAAGCAGGTAATCGATAAAAATTTCTTAGTAACAATTCCCGCGCAACTATAATTTCCCGAAAAGTCGAGAAACAATTCAACACGACACGAGTTTCCCCCTTACACAGGGCATCTTCAAGTAGGAAATGAGCCTCAGAACAACGTTGTCTTTACGACCAACGCTGAAACTAGAGTTCTTTACTTTATCTTAAGCCTCAAGGACGATTTTAAAGAAACATACCTATTAAGTATGCTATTTTACATCTTAAAAAACATATTACTTATTTTTGTGTTACATAAATGACTTATGCGAACTAAAGCTAAGAAACTGCAACATCTTGGCATATGCTGACGATACCACTTTCACATTTTATGGAGACACATGGGACGATGTACTTAAAACGGCTCAAGAGGGTTTTAACAGGGTATGTAATTGGCTTGCCACTAATTCATTAACTGTTAATGCTGGAAAAACTAAATTCATAGCCTTCTCCATTCGGAATCTAAAAGAACATTCAAATCTGTCACTCAAAATTTTCGCGCACCATTGTGAACTAAAATCATTAAACTCATGCCAGTGTCCAAATTTAGAACAATCGAAATATATAAAATATCTAGGAGTGGTGATTGATCAAAATTTATCGTTTGATGAACATATAAACAACCTGTCTAAACGAATAAGAAAGCTTACATATATTTTCAAACGCCTGAGGCACATTGCGGATAGTCAACTTATGAAGAACGTCTATCAAGCTATTTGCCAGTCGATATTAGGTTATGGCATATCAACATGGGGAGGAACGGGCAAAAGTTTAATGTTGAAAATCGAACGTGCCCAAAGACTAATTTTGAAAGTTTGCTTCTTTAAGCCAAGGCTTTACCCGACCTTAAAATTATATGAAGAGCTAAAGCTGCCTACAGTTAGACAAATGTTTATTATGGCAGTAATTCTACGAAAACACTCCGAGATAGCATATAATAAAAACCATGAAACCACTAAACTAGCCTGTAGAAGACATTACACAGTATGTAGTAGTGAGGGTACAAACACGGCGTATGCGCGTAAATTTTATATTTTCCAAGGTAGACTTTATAATCTTGCCAATAAATTGCTGTTAATATACCCTAAATGCAAAAGAGAATGCAAAAAAGTAATTAAAGAATGGCTACAGACTCATGCGTATGAAGAAACTGAGAGTTTACTCGGAATTGTAGAATAAAGGGAAATACCTAATTACCACACACACACACACACACACACATTACACACACAAAGACACACACGCAAACACACACACACACAATATACACACACACAAACACATACTTTTTCCTTTTTTGTTGTGTTATTTACATAATTACTGTTTTTATTTGTTTTTCAAATTAAAGGGCAAAACCCAGAGGCGGAGGCCAGGAGACCCATAGCACAGGGTTTACCTAGTTTGGGCTCTCCTGTCTCCACTGTTAGTATTGTATTCAATATTTTTGGCCCTATTTGATAAGTTACTTATTAGATATTAAGAAATATGCTAACTGTTGGAGAGAAATAAATAAATTATTATTAGTATTATTATACGATTCCTCTGGGACAAGAGAAGCAGTATATTACGCCAAAATATAGAATTCTATTAGAACAAAGACTGGTCCATCCCAATCAATATCCACTGGCCAAACTTATCACGTGACCCAATACAAGAGCCTGAATATTTAAACAGTAGATGTAGGCTCACACGCCGAATACAAATTGTGGCCATATGAAGTAATTTGTGAGTGCCAGTGCAGTATACTTTTTATGATGTTGGCAACACGTGTCAGGAGTGAAAAAAGGTTCGTCAATAATAAATGTGCAGGTGAATTGGAGTGTACTGCTTTATGGGACCGTGGGTTGGATATATTGAATACTTTGTAGGGGACATCTTCCTATCTTAGGGGTACTATCTGGAGGTAAAGTTACAATTTTGTATAAACATTCTTAATTTTATTATGGTATTATTAAGCTGCAAAATTACCCACATCTGATAGATGGAACTACGCACAATAGTCCAATATCTGGACAATTTCACTTTCAGTAAAATTTTATTCATCAGATATTAAAATAAACATACAAATTCAAAATGCGTTATTATGCGTTTTAATTTTTGGTTTAATAATTTATTCGACTGATCTCTTTGAACAATTGAATAGTGTATGGATGTATGGGGATCCTACCAAGACCTGAGGAGCTTAAGCCAACCTCACCTGCAAGTGGTGCACCTGCCAATCAACGGACAAGACTCTGGCGAACATTATAGTGTCCAGTAAAACTTGAAAGAGATAATGATGGCATCTTACTGCATACAATTATATATACTTTTTATAATGAAATAACTAAAAATTAAAAAAGGGAGGTAAGCAACAATAGGCTCGCCAGTCGCCACCTATTACGTGGGACCAACTTTATACTAGGCGAAGTGTGGGCGTATAATATGCCTCTGCCTACCCTTTCGGGGACAAAGGCGGGAATGTATGTATGTATGTATAATTAAAAAGTCGGTTATAAGTGCGGTAACCATTAGCACTAACATAGAATATTCCTGTGACCGTGCTTTTTCTATGGAGTTTATAGATCAAGTGATGGATTAAAAATATCTTTGTAACAATTCCCGCGCTACTATAATTTCCCGTAAAATTGAGAAATTATTCAACACGACACGTTTTTCGCCCTTACACAGGGCATCTTCAGGTAAGATAGGAGCCTCAGAACAACGATGTCTTCACGACCAACGCTGAAACGAGACTCTCGTTCAATAAATTAGTTTATAGATAATTTGTATCGAAGATCTTTGTTATCGTTTTAGTCGAACTACTCCCATTTATATATCTAAAGCATTTTTTTGGATGGGAAATCATTTGTCGTCAGTCGTCATCAGTTGCAGACTTTTACAGACTAAAATCCACCTATAGTCTTTCTAGGATCTTTTCGAACAGAGCCGCTACAAAATGTCTCATGTCTTAAGACCAATGTACACAACCTCTGATTCATGGGCATTCCTGAACTTTTATTGAGTCATCACAACGGTCCACCTGGCAATGGTGCTAAATTGCTTGCGTTATCCAGCTCGATGATGGCTCTGAAAATATATACAGCCTCTATCAGAAAGCTCAGTAATTTAAGTAATTCTGTGTTCAATGTTATAAAAACTACAAACACATAAATTAACCTCCAACTATTTAATCGATTAATAAGAAAAATCTTTCCTAAGAGAAACGATTTAATGGAATGTATAGGACGCTAAAATCTATTTTTAATGTTATCTACTAATCCCAAATAAAAGTCAACCTTATCTCAAATTAGTCATCCAGATATAAGCTTGATCTTTTTAAGTTTAAGTTAAAAAATATTTTTTATACATGTAATACACCGACGACCGATATGGCGTAGAGGCGAGTATACCCGCACTCCACTCCTGAGGTTGTGGGTTCGATTCCCACACAGGACAAATATTTGTATGTATAAATATGAATATATGTTCTGGTCTGGGTGTTTTCCTATGTATATTAAGTATGTATTTACAAAAAAAAAAAAGTATATATGTATGTTTATCCGTTATTTAGTATCCATAACACAAGTTCTTAATGATACTTATCTTGGAACTAAATAATTGGTGTAATTGTCAGGAAATATTTATTTATTTATTTATTTATTTAATACATCAATTTCTATATATGACATTCAAAACCCACAGAAATGTGTCGCAATGTCTAGTCGGAAGCCAGTTAGACCTAAAAAATTATAACCAACCCTACTTTGGAGTCGAGCTGACGGCCTCCTGGTTTAAAAGCAATAAATATACAAATTAATTTGGAAGTATTTTACCTAGGACGTGCTCTCTATAGTAAACTAAACTTTCCAATATGTAAAAGCACTTTAAAACAATGTTCGCATAAGGATGAACATCGGCCCCATTTCGGGCGCCATTTTGATAATTTTCGCGCCAACCTCGTAGCCGTAAATATTAAATATGGCGGTCGCAAGTGGTCTAGGCTGAGTTATGACTCAATATCTTTCGACCCTTGGCACCTGTGTGGTCTTGCAATTGATATGTTCATATTTATTAATAGTCCTTTATCACGCAATATGGTTTTTTGGTGATTGAGCAGTTTTGGCGATTACGTTATTGGATTATATTTTTGCTAATATTCGTGTGTTCGGTGAGTGTTTAGTGCGATAATTATCTAGGCAATTGTTATTAAATAAACTAGGCACTAGTGGGGAATAGTATATCTACCGCTTCGCTCTATCAAACCCCGATTGTTCAAAGACGAAAACATAAATTAATTAGAGAAATTTACCAACAATAATTTAAAAAAAAAGTTTGTTAATTGTATAAAAAATATTTTTTTCTTACAATTAAGTACACCAATATAACAAGATAAAATAACGTAATGACACGTTAAGTTAATTATGAATAAAATAATTTACTTTATTGTCTGTAAGATCAACAGGATCATTTAGATTCGTCAATTTTTTACACAAAATGGAATGGAATAACTTGTGCTATGAATACTAAATAACAGATAAACATACATAAATACTTTTATTTTGTAAATACATAGGAATTCACACAGACCAAATCAAATATTTTTGTTCATGCACACAAAGATTTGTTTTGTATGGGAATCGAACCCAAGACCTCAGTATGGGAGTATCTGTGGTCAATTAGAAAGCCGCTACTGGTTCTGCGTGGGGGGAAGGTATGACCGAATTCACTTTTATCATTCTCATGAGATAAGGAGGAGACCAGAACGTCCCTTAGGCTGATAAAATGATGATAATGAGTCAATCTGTGCAAAAGAGGTACCCATAATAAATAATTATGAATTTGGCTTGACATAATAAAGCTAACCGTACTGCCTAATTTATAGACTACTCTGATGTACAGAAAACTGGCAGCGATACTATAAAATATAATATGCATGGCTGAACAATTACTTCACATCTTAATTTAAGTCATAACAATAAGTAATGTGCTACAATATTCTTTGCGGTAATACACAAAGTTCTCGAAACCATTCCTGCCAAAGCAATTCCATTTGGAGAACAACGCTTAGGAGCTGAAGACCAACAAAACAAGAATAATATTTCATTTCAACTTGTCGTCGCCATGTTTCATAGTGCAGCTTAACATAGTATGACAACACCAACGTGACTGTCTACTAGATGTCCTTGTAGATACTTCCTTCTATCGTATACTCTGTCACACCTATGGACTGTTACATTTACTCTCTCACAAAGGCAGGTTGGAAACTCACTGTTATCAATCACCTAAAATAAATAAATAAATATTTTCTGACAATTACACCAATTATTTAGTTCCAAGATAAGTATCATTAAGAACTTGTGTTATGGATACTAAACAACGGATATACATACTTATATACTTTTTTTTTTTGTAAATACATACTTAATATACATAGGAAAACACCCAGACCAGAACAAATATTTATGTTTATGCACACAAAGAGTTGTCCTGTGTGGGAATCGAACCCACGACCTCTGGAGTGAAGTGTAGTTATACTGACCTCCACGCCATATTGGTCGTCAAAAGCTTTGAATTATGAGAAATAACTTACTATTATTACGTACTATACATAATGGTCACCCAAGCACGTTACTCCGTACACACCTGCTTACAAATATAGAGACACTTATACATACGAATAAAAAAATTAAATCTTCTCATTTCGCTAAGTCTCAATGTTACATACATCAAAGTTTTATTTTAAAACTTATTTCAGGAACCTTATTATCTACATGTGGTAGGTGTAGTGTCTTTATTAAAAATGGTGTACAAAATATGTGTTAGTATCGTATTTATATAATATTTTATATGTAAAGAAGTGCCTAGAATTATAAAAAAATATAATTCCCTTGTTATACTGATTGAAAAATACTGTGCTTGCTTAAGAACCGTGATGGCAATCTCTCGTATCGTTTATAATTAATTCGTCACACATTTTCATATTTCCTTCATGATTTTCTCATGGTGTGTTGACTTGACAATTCAAAACTCCATATTGTTGTATGACACTTGAATGAAAATCGTTTTGTAAAGTTAACTTTACATTCGTCGACATCTTTTGTTACTTACATTTCGGTGCCTATTTCGGTGCATATTTTGGTTTAGTTAAAATATGAAAAATCAAAATTTATTTATTTGATATTAAAATTGATTTTCGACTGATTGATAAGTCCAGTATGATTTTTAATATGATTTCGAATCTTGAAGTGTACATTCTCATGGCTTCTATAGTCCCGCGCCTTTGAAGTAGGTGTGAAGCGGAATTTATATGAACTGCTTACCATCAGGTAGGATAAAGTCATTATAACGTACCACATTTAAAAAACCCGGCATTATAAATTAACATTAACATTAACACTAGAAAATTTTTACTAGAAAAATTCAACCTTTCTTCTGGCTGGCTTATTGACTGCAACTTAAAGGGAAAATGGCCGAAATGCGATGCTAAATGACGATCCATACTAAATGTCACGCAATCGTTCACCCATCTAAGGACTGACATCTGTAAACTCTGCTTTACTTCAGTGATCGTTTCCGACCACTTAGTACCGCTTCTGTCTTGTCGTAGTAACCAAAAAGTAATTGTAATTTTCTATGCGCTTCTCTCATAAAATACTTTTCGGGTTTATTACCTTAAGTGTAAAATGCTATTCAACCCATACAATGTTATATAGAATGATGCAGTAAAAAAGCACCTTTGAAACTGTTTACTTGGAATAGTGATGTGGTGAAGGCAATAGCTTTATAGTAATTTTATTCAATATAATTTATTGATTCAAGCGTTACTTGCGATTTCCGCAAGAGATCCATTAGAAGTAGGTAAGTGATGGATTAAAAATATCTTTGTAATAATTGCCACGCAACTGCAATTTGCCGGAAAATCGAGAAACTATTCAACACGACACGTGTTCCGCCCTTACACAGGGCATCTTCAGGTAAGATAGGAGCCTCTGAATAACGATATTTTCACAACCAACGCTGAAACGAGAGTCTTTTCGAGTTTTTTTAATTCATCACATGTTTATGTAATATATTTTTATTATAAGCAACAATGTTTATTTAAAGACTAATGCACAGGTGATGCAGTATTTATAGTTTGCAATGTATTTACTTTATATTTTATCACGTGTTTTTGCTCGATGAGTAAATAAAATATACGATAAAAGATAATAAATCTGTACAAATATTTAATTATTAAAATATTAAATTTAAACAATTTAATATTTATTCAAAATTTCAGCCAGTACAACTCGGGTTCAGCTCGAAGGGTGGCTGTGAGAACGTGGCTTACTCAGCCCGCACCTTCTTGTTCAATGGTGGTGGTAACGTGCTACTATAGGTGGATGTAATAAAAAAAATGATAACATAATTATAATTAAGTTTTTTTAGATAAAGCTACCTACATTAAGATCCATTCCATAGCACCTGTTATATTAATATTAGTTCTGCAATAACGCAAAAACGGCTTACCATTTTGGGATTAAATTACACATACATGTATCTAGTGATTTCCTATCCCCAAAACACGACCAACATTAAAGTCTAAACGAATATATTGGAAATATTTGATTGAGTGTTTAATTATTCGCATTGAATAGCTTCCGCAACTACAAATAGTTCCAGAACGATAAAGTTGAATAAAAAAGGATAATATCGATACTTTTATCGATTGATCCACATCATTAAAGCCTGATTTATTTGCGGACAATGTTCACGAGTCATTGCGCCAAACTTACCGACAGCCATTAAGATTTACAGCGGACCCCTAAATAACTTAAATAGTTTGAAGGACCCCTCGCACCATTAAACTGTCTCCAACTATTTATAGTGACCACGACATGGCTGAGTATAAAAAAATGCTTTAAGCTTTAAAATTTAAATTTAGAAAGAGCTCAACGTTCATTAATAAAGGTCATGTATTTCAAAAAAAGACGTTTCTCTACAGTTGAGTTGTACTGCATTAGTGGTCTGCTTTCAGTTAGGAAATGGTATATAATCCTAACAACTTTAAAAAAACACAAATCCCTACCCTACGTTTCTCATCTTCTGACAAGGCGCCGGCAAAAAGTAGCTTGTCCGAAATCTTTTAAGACTGCGTTTGCCGGTAGACAATTTACCTTTCGTTCTACTTTTTTATTTAATAAAATTAATAAGGAATTAAATATATATAGCGTCAATTATGTGACTGCCAAAAAAGTTCTGGAGGAATGGGTTAAGTTCAAAACATACGAGGAAATAGAATCGATACTAAACCGAGACCTATTATAGCTCACATACATACACATATACTCTCAATCACATAAAAACACACGCTAACACTAAGTCACAAACACACACATACACATACACACACACACACACACACACACACACACACACACAACACACATTTGCGCTGGGAGAGGTGTCCCATATAATATAAAATATGTATAGAATAGAAAAGAGCGGCGTCTCCAAACACAGGCTTTTCAGCTTAAATGGAGACTCCATCCACTTAGTATTTAAGTTCAACCATGTAAACGAAAATAAATTTTTTTTTTTTTTTTTAAGCTTTATCATCGTCTTAGCACATTAACGCCCCACTACTGACCACAGTTGCCGTGTGGTATCAACTTATAATGGTGCCAACCTCATCTCACTGGGAGTCGTAAGCGTCGACAATGATGGGCAGCAGCGTCATTCTGCGTTGAATTGCGATTACCAACCCGCCTGCCCAGCGTGCTGATTATGGGCAAATTAAGCAAAGGGCTATATTGTAATTTATCAGAGTGGCTAACGTTCTGCAGTGTACTTTATAAGGCTGTTCTGATGATGACTGACCACGGACCAATGTGAATAGGATTTAGGTCATTCTCCGTTATGCGGTATCATTTCGGATTGGCGAAGGCAAATGTGTAGCGCTTTTTTACAATACACCTAACAGTTGCACCTAATTTGCTTTTTCGAATACTATATTTAGGGTGGCTTGATGAACAGTTCTTTATTTAATTTAAGCTTAATTTAATTTAAGCTTATTTTAATTTAAGCTTAATTAATTTAAGCTAAATTTAATTTAATTTAAGCTTTATTTCATTTAAGCTTAAATTAATCAAAGCAAAATTTTAATTAAATTGTCATTGCATTTCAATCATTTGTTTGAAGTTGAGAGGAACAGAGCGATGTTTTAAATAGATCTAGCACTAAACAGGATTATTGACTGTTGTGCAAGCCGCCCTGAGTGACCTTTGAGACCAATGGCTAAACGGAAAGCGCTCGATATTAAATGCTCCACAAACAAAGACCAACCTCTGTAAAATTTGCGTAAGGATTACTTTGACCTACCAAAACTTATCAGTTTTTCCACTGAAAAGAATAAAAAATAATTTAATTTAGAGACTTATATCAAAAAAATATTTTTATTTATAATATTATTTAATCTCTGAAGTGCCACCGCTTTCTTTATTTATGAAAATGGCAAAAATAAAATAAAATATGCTAAGGAAATTTTGCACGATTTGCACGATTTTTCGCACGATTTTTTGCACAATTTTGTCCTCAAATTTTACTTGCGGTTGCTTTTACAATATAAAAGAGCCAAAAACTCTTACACTCTTCTCTTCTTTTGTTTAAAGACTAACAAAGGCATGGATAGCAAAGGCATATTACTAATTAGCATTATACCAGGGTAGTGTACGCACTACAACAATTGCCAAAATAATAATGGTTCGCTATTCTATTCTCAATGCGACTTCAGCACAGTCCTAAGTCGTTTGCATAATTAATTGACACAACTCGAACGGCTGGCGTCATCACGTGGGTTCATGTTAATTAAATATATAATTGTCAACGAGAACATTCCCTCATTCCCTCATTAGATATTCGGTTGAGATGGAAATTATCATTATGGCTGTTACCTAGTTAGACAAATACTTTTGTAAACTTAGTACTATTATTCACTTCTATTTACGCGAATAATTAATTATCCTTGTGTGGGAATCGATTCTCTACGTAAGTGGCGTAACAACACTTTTATTTATACATAATCTCTGGCCATATTGAATTTCGTGTTAAGAAACACAGTTTATGTGAGAACATTTTTTTAAACTACAATAACTCAATTTTGCTAAACATAATGATATAGATGAAATCGTTTGTCAAAGGTCTTTACGTAAATTCAACTCGCACTTGCCCATCTTTGCCTCATGATCGTTAAACCAGCTGTCAGTGTATCAGATTGCAATGTCTTCCTAATAATGACTGCCATATATTCTCATAACAGCTGGGACCTAAAGTGCTTTCCGAGGCACGAAGCAAGCGATAATTATGCACATAACTTCAAAAAGTCATAGATTTTAACCCGAAACCTTGTATTGTCGTCAATTGGTCTGGACACTTTATTTCACGCATCACTTCTCAGCATCTCGGACTCTTAACCATCATCATCTCAGTCCATTAACGTCCCACTACTGAGCACGAGCCTCCTCTCACATACCAAGGTGCGAGGGTATTGGGTCATACTCCACCACGCTGACCCAGTGCGGATTGGCGGAGGCAGGTGTATTGCGTCCTGCTGTTAGAATTTTTCAAGCCGCCTGTTACAGTACAATATCTTTGTGCTGTATCTATAATCTACATCGCAATCTTATGTTCCTTATCGCACGTTTAATGTTTCTACTATCTGTTATCAACACGAAGTCGTTAGTATATAAGATGCACCTTTGGATAATTATAACCAGACTATACTACATCTTTTGTCTCATTTATACCTAATCATATACTGCCAAGAAGTTTGGCAAATTGGTGACCCCGACGAACGAATACGCAGCAAGAAACATGGCACATTAAAAAACACGCCCGAGAAAAAACACGCAACACGCCTCTAAAATGGCTTAGCGACTACCAAATTTCAGTAATAACCGGGACCAACGGCTTAACGTCCCTTCCGAAGCACGGCTTCTAACCATAGCTTGAACTGTAGTTAACAGCATATAATCCGGTCCACATAATGCAGGGATGCAACTGCGATGTTGTGTCCATAGCGCACATAGATCATCAGTGTGTGCAGGGCAGTGTCATCGACATCACTACACTGGTGACATTGGTCTCGGCACTGGGCTATCGCTGCTTATCTCGCTTGACCTTAATTAAACTGGGGAAAAAAGGTTTTATATGTATTTTATTTTTATTATAATATATGAAGAATCAATCAATAAAATTGCAACACAAACAGACATTTGAAACATGAAGCCTCTGAATCGGTCATATCACCCTTGTACAGCCTGCGAGCGGCAGGGGCGTTCAACCTAGCCTTTATGCTTTATTCATGCTGTTAGAGCGTTTAGGGTTGCCACTCTTAGTTTACATACAAATACAAATACAAAATAATTTATTTGCTCAAACATGTGTACTTAACAAAATATGGTATTACAGTAAAGTCTTTCGACCAAGTCTCAACATATTTACCATTTTGTGGTATGCAAATGTCAGTTTTATGATTCCCCATTCAATGTCAGTATAATTATTTATGATCAAAATTAATTATCTAAAATTACACAATAACAATAAAATTAAAATAAATAAAACAAGAAAATGATGTTAACTAAATTAAATTACAAGAAAAAACGGGGTCAGTAAACACCTATTACAATTAATCATAAAGTGTATCGGTCAGAAAATCGCTTATGTGATAGTAACATTTGTCTAACAGTAATTTTTGAAGATTTTTGTATTGTCAAATTTTTCAATCATACAATCCCAAAACATATTTAGATCACCTAATAATGTTCAAGCTCATATTAATAACTGAATAATTTTAATAAATATTGCAAGTTAGTTAATGTAAAACCCAATCAAAGCTCGTAATTTGCTTAAATTTCTTCATTTAATTAGGTTTCTGTTATGTTAAAGCAGTTTTAAGTTCTCTAAATAAATAAAACAAAAGCAACAAGGTGTTCAGGAACGCGGCACAACTGATGAAAATTGGTCTTGCCCTATTTTGAAGAGCTTGAAGACTTAAATCGTTATTTACTTTAGTGTTTCTTTTGTTGCAGGTATTAACAAGGATCTATAGTAGCATGGTGTTGTTAACATAGGTACGCGTTTTAAGTGGGTAAGTAGTGTTTTCGCGTTAATTTAATATAAATGAATTACACATACATATATTCACGCCTGTGTTCCCGAAGGGGTAAGCAGATGCATAATCTACCCCCACACTTAGTTATATAACGCCAGTTATATAGTTGGTTCCACGTAATAGGTGGCGAGTCTATTGCCGCTTGACATATTTAAGGGTTTTATTACATAAATGAATTTAGGTAATAAATTCCTTAAAAGAAATAATTCATATAAATAAGTTAAATTTGTATTTGATATATAGAAAAGCCAATAGCCAGTGAAAGATTTTTGAACAAATACATCGCCATTCATGGCTGGCAAAGATTTCCTCTCTCAAACCAAACTGGCAAGGTTACAGTTCATCATCTTCTTCATGATTATAGCCAGTACGATGACGTTGCTGCGGGCTGAATGGTGCAACATCATTGCAGATTCTTACGACCCATTGAGATGAGAGGGGGCGGCACTATTTCAGTACCACACTGGATACGTCTACGGTACAGTTAAATATACATAAAGCTGTAATTGCCAATTCTGTAAGTGCAAACCCTACGTCCCAAGCCAGACCGTCCGTCAAGTGTCCAAGTCGATTGTCCTGAAAATTAATCACACCGGGAGCGAATCGGGAATCACCGCTTATTTGCTCTTGTTAGCCTCGGGCCATTGCCGGAGTGTTTACACTTGCACTTTTGCTTGTACCTACATACTCAGCGCACCAATCAGTAAAAGCCCTTATTAATTTATAGGACCAGTAAAGATTGTAACAGAAAAGTAATTAACAGATTTTTTTTACGTTAAGACAATAGTAACCCAGGTTTTACTAATTTTGACTAAAGTTTGAAATATTAACAAACTGAAATAAAAAATTATTTCAAATAATTTATTGATTCAGGCATTACTTTGCGGAAATCCATTGTAAGCAAGTGATGGATTAAAAATATCTTTGTAACAATTTCCGCGCCACTATTATTTCTCGAAAAATCGAGAAAATAAGCGATATTTTTAATCGATCACATGCTTAAAAATTATTTCGTTCAATATCACACGTACATAAGCATAACAAATTAGAGAAATAGGATTGATACAGATTGAATGGTATCGAAAAAGGCTCTTGTCGCTGCCAGCTGGTTTGTGAAGTTAGGGTTTGTAAAGTTCCATAATAATAGACTTGTCTCGGCAATATGGCGTAAAAATATTTTTAGTGGGATTTCACTTCTTTTTGTAAGTTGCTTACGAATTTTTAATTTAATTATTCATAAAAATGAGTCCCTTTAGTGAATTTCAGAACTCTAGCCTACTTTTTTGCAGAAGACTCATACGGAGATTAAATTTATAAGTTTTATTTTTATTGCTTAAATACCATATTTTGGCTTTGTAAAAATGGGTGATGATAATCAGAGAGTCTTTGATGAATGCACAAAAGTTGCGTTTCGCTTGCCTTGTCTTCGCCCCCGCCACTGCCGTGCACCCAGATGAAAGTACCACAGTGTAAATATCATTTTGCTCTGTAATTATCTCAAACAAACATTCCACACCACACACATAAACTTTCTTCCATAGCGGAGTAAACGTGTAATACAGTGATTCCCAAAGTAGCCGATATCGAGCACCTCTTTACGTAAAGGAGTCGTCATAGACGAAAACTTGGTATTTCGATTGGAAATTCTATTGCAGATTTTACTCTTAATACTTAAAATACGATTATTGATAACTTTGATATTTACTGCTAACTAACTAACGTAACAAATAAAGCATTTATATTGTGTCGAGGACCGATGGTGTTTGATGTGTTAACTAACAGCAAAGCTTTCAAGTTGATAAGTATTTTAAATCAATAGGGGAAAAAACTAAAAATAGGATTATTGAACCAATTTGTGAATGAAGTATGGCGCACTATAGCTTAGGAATCCTTGGTACAAACGGATAAGTTTACTTATATTTGTTTTGTTTGATATCGTTCGTTCGATACTACTAAGTTAAATGTAAGTAATATTTGATGGCGCAAGCCTTGTCTGATTTAGTTAAAATACTCGCTTGTTCAATTAGTAAAATTAAGGTAAATAAACTAAAAATGATATTTCAAAGTCATTTGCCTAGGAGTCTGAGGTATCTGCTAGTATTGAAAAAGGGGTCTCTTGCCCAGTATAGTTTGGGAATCCTTGGTACACACGGATAAGTTTACTTATATTTGTTTTGTTTGATAACGTTCGTTCGATACTACCAGGTTGGATGTAAGTAATAATTAATGGCACACGCCTTGTTTGTTTTAGTTGAGAAACTCGCTTGTTTGTTGGTATTTACAGTTATTGGATTGCCTATTCGCGAAAGTGTTTGCTTTATTATTGATTAGAGTGCGGTATAGTTAATTTATTAGAGGGAGTAGTAATAAAAAGCCTCTTATTCTCCAGAGTCTTTGAGTGGGGGCTAGTATGATTTTGCAGCCTGGCTAGAAATGAATTATTATCCTTAGACTTGAAATGCTAGCTTATTTGATTTCAGAGCCAGGCTAATTACTCGTTGCCCAATAGTTCTGTGTAACAATAATTATAGTTCTTTAGACATATCACATAGCGCCATTTATTTCCAAAATAAGCAAAGCTTGTGCAACGGATATATATAGGTACCTACATCTATTTTAAACATGTTTTATATAAAATATAATAATAATAGAGCTTGTTTTATGGGTGTGAGAGTGTGTTCTAAAATAAACATATTTTATAACATTTTCTAAATGCATTCATGAAATACATGCAATCAGACGCCTAGGGCAAGAAAAAAATTCACGTTCATGCAAACTATTTTTTCGCTATAAACTATAGAAAATAGCTCTGAAGGTTCGATACCCGCACACCCACGACCTTCAGAGTGATTTTCTGGTATACCTAAAACCGAGCAATAATAGTCTCCAATAAGTATATTCTTAATAATTTAAATAGCTCGAAGTACCAATAAAGTTTAAGGTTCTTCCATGGAGACCACGAATCAGCAAACGTAGTAAAGGGCGGCCTCCCACCCGATGGGACGATGTTCTGGTCAATGCGGCGGGGAGTCGGTGGATGCAGGTAGCACAGGGTCTTTCAACGTGGAAAGCATTGAGGAAGCCTATGTTCCGCAGTGGACTTTGAATGGCCGAAGTGATGATGATGATAAAGTATTTATTTAAGCAAGTGATGGATTAAAAATAGCTTTGTAATAACTCCCGCGCTACTATAATTTTCCGAAAAATCGAGAAACTATTTAACACGACACGGGTTTCGCCCTTACACAGGGCTTCTTCAGGTAAGATAGGAGCCTCAGAACAACGATGTTTCACGACAAATGTGCTTACAATGGATTTCCGCCTGAATCAATAAATTAATTATTCATTTTCCTATTATTAATGTATGGGGAAGTGCTATGCTCGGCAGTGGACTTTCTTGGGCTGACTTTTTTGGCATGATGATGGTGATGAATTATATTCTGAATGTCGCTTATTATTTCTATTTACTTTTCTTCTATATGATTCATATAACGACCCAAGCTTAACACTTTCCATAATTGTTATCCCTTTTTTGTATTCCCGTGAAATGATTCATTCCTTAAATTAAAATTAAAATTTTAAGACTTTTATTTCCAGATTACAATAAAATTTGAATACATTCCGCCAAACTGCATAGCAGTTTGTTGGCAGAAACACACTCCATATTTATATTTACATTGCATGTCAAAATACAAAATTATCACCATTTATACAATTAATACATTGTTATTATTTACTTATTCTATATTAATAAATTCTCTCCTCCCTACGCAGAATACATAAAGCTTTTCATTTAATAGGTTTGTACAGCATTAAATATTTGTGGCTCGTAACCAGCTACCGTAGATAGATTATATGTGTTTTTGTGTAGTTTCTAAGATTCTATACTATACTACAATTAAATAATATGAAAGATCTGAAATCCATGTAAGTTTGTGTATGTAGGTACTTAATTGAAATCGCTTATGTGAGTATATTTGGGTTTATCATTTAGAAATAATTTTGCAAACATACAACGGTCACCCACCCAAGGCCTCTTTCATCTCATCTTGATTTTGGCGATCGATTTCAACCACCTAATACTGCGGAGCACCCATCCAATGTTCTCTACCACTACGAGCGCTTCCCGGAGTTGGTTTATAAAACTTTTTTTTTATTAAGTATAAATACTACAGCATGATAAATTGTGATTTTGTATAAAACAATGTCATAACCTACCTATCAACTGACCGATAAATTGACCGGTCGAGCACGCCAAGGTTTCCCCACAGATATGAAATGAGTCACAGATAATTATTTTGTTGTCTTTAAGGAGACTTCGGTAAAATGACGTCACTACTGATAGCCTATCACGCGAGACAACATACCACGTTAATAATGTTTATAAATGCTCTATTGAAGATTCTCTAGCTACTCAAAATTGTGTATCTTAGTCCCACCTCAATAGTACTTACTTGACTTATCCTATGTCCCCTCGATGGGGCAAAGGGCGCCGGCAGTGACTTTCCATCTCAATCGGTCTTGAGGCTCGTGCTTGATCTCCACGCCTTCCCAACATTATTTGCTTCATCTACCTGGCGACACACTGTGGGCCAGGTTATTTTGGAATGATCAAGTTTCTGCTTTCCTTTTCGGTTCCAATCCATTCCTTGCTTGGGTATAATGATAAAAATAAATAAAAAATAAAATAAAATAAAATATACTTTATTGTCTTTAAGATCAACATGATCATTTAGATTCGTCAAACATTCAGACACAAAATTGAAATTCGATATATTTTTTTAACAACAATGAAAGAGATATGAGCTGTACAATAATAAAGAAGTAAAAGCAAATGGGTTCTTTGTCAGAATTTGTCAAGTTTTGTCAGAATAGATCAGAACCCATTCGGAGCGTGTGGCTGATATACATAGTTCCAATTACGGCGCATGATCTGCTGGTCGATCAGGGTTTCGTAACAGCGTTCTCGCAGGTCATCGATTCATTCATTCGAGATTTTTTTGAGCCAGTATCGATTTTTTGGTATACCGAGGATTCGACTAAGGCCTTAATGTAGTGGTATCGACTATAAATATGTTGTAAGCTAACCGTAGTGCTTTTTTAATTTTTTTATAGTGACTTTATATCGACCACAACCGTACTATCTAATGGTAAGCAGTCGGCTCAATCTACAAACATGAGAATGCAGAATGCTTCATAAGCAGAAGCTCAAAAGATTCTTGTGAAAATTTAGAATAAAATGGTAATTGCCACTTTCCTACTCTAGCGAACGTTATCGAAGAATGTCTTAAAATCTTAAAATCATCCACATTTACACGAAAAAAATTGAGTTTACACTAGTTTTAGAAAATAAAAAATTACCTCAATGTGTTTTTTTCTACGACTTTTGACGTTTTGTAAGGAAATATTTAAAAATACAACTGGATATTTCAGCAACAAAATAATTTACACATAAAACGCCGTATTTTGTTTTTAAAGGCGCGTTCGAATTCTGTCATTTAAATTTGAATTGGAAACAAAAGAGGCGTGACATCAAACAAAGGGCTGGCATATTATTGAACCAAATAACTCTATACAGCTTCATCATCACACCATAGTGAATTTATGAAAGCTATGCATGTATGCCATATAAATATTAAGTGGAGCTCCTTGGGAAACTATGGCGTAATGTTTGCAGTTTTGAACTGCTTAAAGTTTATTCTTTTATGGGAAAAACTTGTTTCGAATAGACTATTCCCGCAATAAAATAGTCCGTAGTTAAATACATGAGTGGACGTTGTCTTTAATGGTATTGACCGAAGTTACTACTTACCACCAGATAAGTCTATTATGCCTACCAAGTTTAAAATTATGTTGAGTTCCTATGATGAAATCGTTGTACTGTCATAATTTAACTAACTCACAAGCGTGTAACAGTTGATCCAGACAGAGGTATTGTCCCAAATCGATGATGGGGTGCCATGCGTGAATGGGCACGAGATGGATTGCTGTGCTCATTGGAAGCTGACGATTAAACCTTGTTTACTGTTATATTGTTATCGTTATAAACATGGTTTGGAAGGGTTAAATTGGTTAAAGTTACGAAAAAATTCATAATATTTTGAATCTATAAATTTGTATAATCAAAATCAAGAGCTTGCTCGTTGAAAGCTGATAATTGACCCTTGTTTACTGTTATTTAGAGTTAAGTTAACTAGAAAATCTCAGAAAATAATGGATAGGCTTTAAGCTAGTGCCACCTAAGAAGCGGAGCGACAATGAACAATATTGCAAGATCGGGAAACAGAATTCTTCCTTGTGGGCGCTGCGGGATTATAAATGGCATAGAATTATTCCTCAAATTTGTGCGAATGAAACCGTAGACACAGTTAGTTAAAATATAAACCAACGACCGCGTCTGCCCGAGTACAATTCCGATATATGCATCGTTATGTGAAAAGAATGTGTTATTATACCGCAGTAAAAATAAGTGTAGTATACACCCTTACTTACTTACCTTATTTTTTTTTTTTTTTTTTTTTTTTATTGTTTCAAAAACGTACAGTTTTAATAAATAGGGATCCTACTAACATCTAAAGAGCCCAAGCCAACCTCACCTGCAAGTGGTGCACCTGCTAATCAACAGACGAGGCTCTGGCGATGTTATCAGATCCCTGCAAGCGGCAATAGGCTCGCCACCTATTATATGGGACCGACAATGTAATTGGCGAAGTGTGGGCGTATAATATGCCTCTGCCTACCCCTTCGAGGAAACAAGCGTGAATGTATGTATGTATGTAAAAATAAGTCCTTTTGCTAGATCCTATCTTGAGGACAAAATCTGAAGGCCTACTCTAATTCAATGAAAAACTTCACTTTTGTTATACTTACAATGCCAGGTGCTCATACCCTTTACTCGATTTACCAGTCGTTTTATTAGCTTCGTGGTCTAAGAGCCTTAACGTTAAAAAAACGTACTTACTTCATTGTAAAGCTTCAACATTCACTGAAGGGTAAAGATCATGTTACTTTATAAAATAAACCATTCTCCATACCATCATCGTAAAAAGCCCTAAAATTACATGTACCGGCCAAGAGCCTCGTCTTGTCAAAAATGTACTAAGTCTACAAAAACCTGTGTTCTGCAATCACAAGAATTAAAATTATAGAAGAAAAGAATATGATAAATATTTCTGACGACTGATGACTGAAGTATCAATAAGAACTTTTCTTATGGATACTGAATAACGGATAAACATACATAAATACTTACTACACCCAACCAGAACAAATCCAGAAAAAATATTCATGTTCATGCACACAAAGATTTGTCCTGTGTATGTTCGAACCCACGACCTTAGGAGCGGAGTGCACCCGCACTAGCCACCAGGCCATATCGATTGTCAAATCATGAATTTCACAGTTTCACAATTTTTTCACAACTTCACATGAAACGCACAGACCTAAGCCTGTATTGTGACAAGTTTGATGACCGATATGGCGTGGTTTCGATACCCACACAGGACAAATCTTTGTGTGCATGAACATGAATATTTGTTCTGGTCTGGATGTTTTCCTATTTTTATTAAGTACTAGCAGTCGCCCGCGGCTCCGCCCGCGTGGATGTCGACTACCGCTGTAAAATGCCTACCCAGAAAAGACACGGTCAGCAAAATGATTTCCAGATCAATTCACAGACACGGACACTAACATCGACGACGCAGTCATTATCCGCAGGCTGCATAGATTGTCTTTATGTGGATGTTGAAGTTGTTAATGATGAAAATATTGAAATCTAATTAATACTTAGTTTTTACTCTTACCGGCAGTCCCGGAGATCAACCTGTTGTTTTGGGATAGATAACTAAAGCGATTATTGTAAATCTTCCCCATAAACAACATTTGACATTAAATTATTTTTAGGTGACAAAATAAACTGATGGTCGGGAGCCCCGACCCGTGATAGGGCGCTGTGCAGCAGAAATCGTAATAATTTAAGTTCGCCATAACTTCAAAAACAAACGTCCAATTTTGATCATTCCAAGACCAAATATTATCTACATAAACTGCACTTAGTGATGAAATAATTAATATTGATAGGGATTAATAGCATAAGTAAAATAAATTCGTATAAATATAGTACAAAAAAAAAAAAATCAAGATTTTTAAATAAAAAAAAGGGTTGTTGTGCCTCACTGGCCATATATAGGTATAGTGTGTCGCGGACTTTTTAGTAGGTGGTATAAGATCTTTAATTCATTCATACATTTTGTGGTTCTATGTTTTATAGTTTAGGCAGCGTACGCAACTGTTCTGGTTGATTTTTACACATTGTGTCCGAAAAACCCAAATATTTTACGGAACCCTATTTTTTTCGAAATTATAATATAGCCTATGTTACTCAGTGATAATAATGTAGCTTTCTATTGAAAAAAGAATTATTAATATCGGTCCAGTAATTTTTGAGTTTATTCGTTACATACAAAAATACAAATCTTTCCTCTTTATAATATTAGTATAGATTACATTGACCCCCCCCCCCCCCCCGTACCACCCCAGTGACGCTTACATGGAGCCTACATCGCATGCTGGCTAGCTGAGCGGCACCACGCGACTTTTTTCTAATACTTGCATTTTTAAACTCGTGATATCTTCCTAATAAAATGTCCGAATTGAATAATTCAAAAAGTTATAAAAAGGTATTGAAGCCGTCTTGAATACAAAGTAATTTTTTTTGATAAGGATTAATACCAAGGTACAAATATAGAGCCTTTTCAAGCGGCGGCATATAAATTAAATTTTTAGAATAAAAAACCGCTTACTGTGACGTAACTATAATATTTAGACATATGCTGTCGCGACACTTTTTGTAGATAATGATGAGTACTGCAAAGTCGTAGTACATAATTTAGTTCTATCATCAATAGTTTTCGCTGCGCACGCTATGTAAGGAATTTTTCAGGTAATTTTTTTACACCTTGGGTTACATTATTGGATTTTTAGTAAGGATTCCTAATTTAAAAAAAAATATAATATAGCCTATGTTACTCGGGGATAATGTAGCTTTCCAAAGGTGAAAGAATTTTTGAAATCGGTCCAGTAGTTTCGGAGCCTATTCATTACAAACAAACAAACAAACAAACAAACAAACAAACAAACAAATCTTTCCTCTTTATAATATTAGTATAGATTACATTGACCCCCCCCCCCGTACCACCCCAGTGACGCTTACATGGAGCCTACATCGCATGCTGGCTAGCTGAGCGGCACCACGCGACTTTTTTCTAATACTTGCATTTTTAAACTCGTGATATCTTCCTAATAAAATGTCCGAATTGAATAATTCAAAAAGTTATAAAAAGGTATTGAAGCCGTCTTGAATACAAAGTAATTTTTTTTGATAAGGATTAATACCAAGGTACAAATATAGAGCCTTTTCAAGCGGCGGCATATAAATTAAATTTTTAGAATAAAAAACCGCTTACTGTGACGTAACTATAATATTTAGACATATGCTGTCGCGACACTTTTTGTAGATAATGATGAGTACTGCAAAGTCGTAGTACATAATTTAGTTCTATCATCAATAGTTTTCGCTGCGCACGCTATGTAAGGAATTTTTCAGGTAATTTTTTTACACCTTGGGTTACATTATTGGATTTTTAGTAAGGATTCCTAATTTAAAAAAAAATATAATATAGCCTATGTTACTCGGGGATAATGTAGCTTTCCAAAGGTGAAAGAATTTTTGAAATCGGTCCAGTAGTTTCGGAGCCTATTCATTACAAACAAACAAACAAACAAACAAACAAACAAACAAATCTTTCCTCTTTATAATATTAGTATAGATTTATTTACAACAAAAAAAAAAGAAAAGTATTTAAGTATGTTTATCCGTTGTTTAGTATCCATAACACAAGTTCTTAATGATACATATCTTAGAACTAAAAAAATTGGTGTAATTATCAAAAAATATTGATTTCATTTAGAGAAAACTCCCAGTAAAATATTACTTAAGAAAATCTTGACCATTATAGGTTTCGTCGCAACAGACATCTTCAACGCTTTTACTTAAGCTTTCCAAAGACCACTTAGCTAGAAGTTTATATGCGTCTCTAATTAATTATTGGCCCATAATATACTTTCAAGTTAATGAGCAATATATATTCATGACCCACAGGCAGTGAGAAAGCATTCCAGGGGCACTGCAGAAGGTAAGACCTGTTGAAAATTTCATAGACTTGTTAAGATAGGTTTGTTCACAGTTCATTCTTAATTCCTAGTTTGTTCCTTTAATTATTTATCTGGCATTATTTCAGTAGTGTGGCATTCACTAATGGATCACAGGCCTCTATTATAGATTTCCACATTAAGCGATTCTGAGTCGCCTGCATCCACCGGATTCCTGCCGCCTTCACCAGATCATCAGTCGATAGCCGTCGAGATCACAGGTAGCCGTTCTCTTCTACGTTTGTCGGTTTGTGATCGCCATTGAAGATTCCTTACGCTATTTATTTGTAGTTGAAAGTATGCGTATCTTAGCATCTAACTTGTAATTTAAAAAAATGCCTGAGTGCTTTTAATTGTCATCCTCCACTTCTTTAGTTTTTTTTTAATTAACTGTTTTTAGTCTCGTCTGAGTAGCATTTGATATCGACCGCTGCCATGCTTTAAAAAGCTGGTCAAGATGTTGATCCCTTTCCTTACAAGAGTCGCTATTGCGATTTGAAATTTGGACAACATAATTTCCCTTTGCCAGTACTCACTGGGCCAGGCGTGGTGAACATACATACCGTCACGTCTTTTTCCCGAAGGGGTAGGCAGAGGCATATTCATCATCATCAGCCTATAAACGTCCCACTGCTGGGCACAGGCCTCCCACATGGACAATACCACGTGAAGAGATTGGGCCATAACCCACCACGCTGGCCCCATGCGGGTTGGTGGGTTATTACATGATTACAGAGGCATATTACATGCTCAAATTACGCTAACTATATTGTTGATCCTACGTAATAATTGGCGAACATATTGCAGTTTGACGGAGGTTTTTATTCGCCAGAGCCTCGTCCGTGAATCGGCAGGTGCACCACTTGCAGGTGAGGTTGGCTTGACTCCTGGGATATTGGTAGGAGCCCTATACACCCCGCCCGCGTGGAGAAATATGACTTAAATCCCTTTAACTTAGATATGTGAGGCCTATGAGGAGGCCACTTCAAAGGTAGGAAAATAGGTAATGATGCTATATGATGCTATATATATATATAGATGATCATAGTAATATAATTTTCAGCAAATAAGGTTAATAAGACATCGATATGCAAATGTAAACAATAAAAAAAGAGAAATTGCAGTGTTTTATAGAGATGAACAATATATCTAAAACTTTGACCAATAAATCATTGTTTAATGGACCAATTAAGATATCTCTTAAACAGAAACGTAAACTGTAAAAATAAGTAATACTTAAGCTGATCTCACACTATAGGATGTAATATATATTTAAGACTTAACGTTTCTATTCAAAAGTACGGTCAATGATAGCAATTTCTACTCTAAGATGCAATATTATTTAAAGGTGCTGCAGGAACAACAGAGCTGCTGATATAGCGCCCTTTTGACAGGTAACTTTTTTTTTAATGATGCCAGTGTCAAGTAAGAAATATATTATGAATAAAACATAAATCATAGTAAATGAGAATGAGTGGTGATAAAGATGATTAATGGTAAATGAGATCCCCTACCTCTAAACCCCTTTAGTCCTCAGTAAAGATGTAGGACTATACTGAGATCCTACATGGACTTCTTGAGATAATTTGAAAAGTGATGTTGCACTGCTTTGTTTGAAATTGAATTTGAACACTCGTGTACGTTCACAATCAAGTAACGGTTAAAAATCCACTGTAATTCCACATTAATGCTCGAAATATCACAAATTTTAGAAAATAAAACATAATTGCAGCTTTACTTTCCCGTCAAGTCCACGTCTAACAGGTAACATTACCTTATTTAATAATTGTTGTTCAAGTTAAGCCCTTGTGTTGTTCAAGTTATTTGTTTTTTTTTGTGTTAATAAATATACTAATTGTTATATATATGTATATTTTACTAGCAGCCGCCCGTGACTTTGCCCGCGGGACCTACAGATACTTCTTAAAAATCGCGTTCCAGCAGGGTAATGAATTATGCCTATGTTACTTCTTATAACATTAGCTATCGACTAGTGGAAGTCCTGACTATGCTTAAGAGATTCGCCGGAATAAATAGACAGAAAGTCAATAAATTTAATACATAAACATTTAGGTAAATTACATTTAGTAAAAAAAGGAAAAAGCAGTTTATTTAACATTTAAAAAAAACACGAATTTTATTTATCTGCGTAGATTACATCCCGTAGTGAAAAGTCGCTTCAGTTGTGGTTAAAAATATTGGTGACCATAAAGTCACAGGTAAAACATAAACATCGCTAAACGCCATATCAAAAAGATAAACTTTATTGCCATATAAAAAATAACATAGGCGTATATAAATTTTACTTTCGTTTGGACGTTAGCGGCTATTCTGTGTAATGAGCACTCGTATGCGACCTTTTTGCTGTCAGTTTTATGTTTGAATGCCATAGAGTTCAGACAAAAATAAATAATTTAATGTTAAATTCACTTTGTTCTCGATTGATAATGATTCAGAGGAAAGTGGAAGATGGTCTAATTATATCTTAATTTATATAATTAATGAAGAAAGTATAAACACCGATGTGTAACAAATAAGTTCACCTAACTTTACGTTTTAAGAATCTAAATGATTTTGTTGATCTTGAACACAACATTTGTTTTTGTTGCGCAATTTTTGTTTTTTATATACTATAGCTTTATTTTAGCTTTTTTAGTTTTTCTACTAGAAAGGTCAAAATAGTTCTAGTGGAGAACCTTGAATACTTTTTAGTAGACATTTAATACTAATCTTGGGCAGAGCTGAATGCAGTATAATCCCATATATTAAATTTTGTTGTTGCATGAACAAATTGCAGCCGGTGAAATTTTAAATTTTTTGAGCAATCTTTTGCTAGATCTGACCTGATGTTGTCAGTGGCGTGCACGTCAGAGTAAATGAGCACTTCATACCCTGAGTCTAGCTATCTTACATACATATTTTATTCCAATGAGCTACGATACTAGCATACCATACCCCATATCTCTGTACACGCATCTGGATGTCTTATCTTTGTGGCGTTGTCGATGCGCTCAACGAGTCGCTCGCGATTGCCGTCCATAAAAAGGAACGTCCAGATATCTTTATTCGGTATAATGCTGCACATCCCTTTCAAAGGGAAGCTTCACAGCGTTTGTGAGACCGTCCCTCTTTTAAGGCTGGACTTTTTAGACTAATGTGGGACAATTCAGCTACTCGTATTTTATACTTTAATTTTATTAGAGTTAAAAAAATAAACTGCTGTATTTGACTGTACGTATCTCTTTTTAGGGTCCGGTAGACAAGGAAGGAACCCTTTTCGGCATGTCATTATTGAGATAAGCCGAGTGTATACCGGCTTAGCTCAATAATACGTTTTTCGTTTATGGTACGGATCCATCACAAAATTTATAAAATGAGGTCACATTGATTATTTATTACCTTTTACGTTATTATTAGATTATTTTTTCGTAAGCGGCAATTGCCCAGTGGCGAGACCCTTAGTCTTTAAATTTAGAGAGTCTCGGGTTCAAACTCTGGTGGCGCACCAATGACTTTTCGAAGTTATGTGCGTAATTATCGCTTGCTCCGTGCCTCGGAAAGCACGTTAAGCCGTTGGTCCCGCCTGTCATAAACATCTATGGCAGTCGTTATTAGGAAGTCAGTGCCTTCTAACAGACTGACAGCTGGTTTAACCATAGAATGATGCTACCACCTGGGTTGCGGAGGTCAGAGGGCAGTCGCTAATAACTGAAATTCAGTCAAATCTGGTTGAACCAGTGAGCAGACCCTGGGCCCTAAGCTTAAGACTAGGGCAACCGGTATAATTATAGGATATGATGATGACTAGAGTTAATAAAAAAATAATAATGGCTCATACGTTTCTTTGTTAAAAGGTGACACTAAAATTCTGACACTAAAATCACTAAAAACTACCACATGTTACTTTATTTTATGTGAATAAATTTATTTCATTTCATTTCATATAATTAGAACATATCTATACACATATAAATCAATAGCCTTATGTATAATGAATGAATTAATGAAGCATCACAATATGAAACGAATTTTTCTGAACTCCCATATGGCATTTTACTGCACAGTATTCGTCGTCTTCGTCATCTTGATCCGATTCCGATTGAAAAGTCGATGGACAGACATTTCATAATTTATTTTAAAAATAATTTATATACTTATTTTAGTAGACTCGGCCCCCATCGCTGTTTTACATCAAAGGAATAGTCAAGTATTGGGATTATTTTGGTTATGCATGCAGTACGAAAAGGGAAGCGAAATTTTGGCATCGCCGTGTTTTTTGCGATACAGTTATGCATTCTCGGGACGAAAATGTCGCTATATACTGTTATAAAATTTGCATGCGGCTTTAACGGTACACATGACCTTTTTTGTAAGGAAGATATATACTTTAAAAGTAAGAACAGTAATGTATACTAAAGTAAATTGTAGCTGATTCTTTCGGCTACTATTTATAAGAATGAAGTGCTGTTTCTGAATTATTTCGAGGTTGCTGTACCTTATTTTGATTCCAGTCTTTATGACCGTTGTACCTGCAAATCTTTGTTTCATCAAAGCACATTAACGTTCCATCACTGAGCACGAGCCTTCTCTCACATAAGGTGCGAGGGTATTGGGCCATACTTCACCACGCAGACCCAGTGCTGATTTTAGGGGGCAGGTGTATGGCGTCCTGCTACCAAGGTGCGAGGATATTGGGTTATACTCCATCACGCGGATCCAGTGCGTATTGGCGGAGGCAGGTGTATGGCGTCCTGCTGTTAGAGTTCTCAAGCCGCCCAATTAGGTCTCTTACATATCTAAACGACTACAACATTTAGTGATAACCGGGACCAACGCTGTCACGTGATTTGAAATGCCACTCAAACGGTCACCCATCGAGGGACATACGTCTGTAAGCTATGCTTAGCTTCGGTGATCGTTTTTTAGCTCCCTCGCATCCCAGAAACTCTAATCTATATAATTGGATGTGGATTTCCTAACAGAATGACAGTTTTGTATGTAATATCAGTCAAGTAAAAGCTTATTGGAGATTATTGGAGCTTGTTTAAACATAATGAAATATAAAGTCTTCAATAAAATGCTGCTTCTCTGTTCTCTCCTTTGCGTCGGGCTGTCTGGAAGTTTTTAGCGATAAGACCGATTAGAGAAAAAGATTGGCTTTTTAATTTTTTTTCGAATATTGTAATCTGCAGTTTTTAAGTTTTTTAGTCAATAAAGTATTCTATCTACAATATTGTAAACTTTACAGATCGTTTGTTTTTTCCATCGGGCTTCTTTTGATCACGCATATTTAGCACCTAATATACTATCGTTTTCAAAAATATGTTCCAAACAAAAGACAGTTTCATGTTTCCTTTCTTCGGACCTCTTTTGTTTACTGTTATTACGTTTTGAAATCTGCTACCGTTTTCACAAATGTGTTCCAAAAGATAGTGTAAATAGTAGGTGCATTGGGGTCAAGCAACTCGGTGCGACACATCCGAAATAATTAGCTCCCTCGCATCCCAGATACCCAATAAAACAGGTCCGAAACGTATCCCGTTGCAATGTGGGTTGTTCTCATTAAGATTGCAGTCGATTGGGAATAGCGGATATTCAAAAGCAGGTGAAAATATGTTTTTACGGATAATTTCCAAATTTCGGCCAGTTTTAGCAAACAGCAATATTTTTTTGTGAAAAATTGGAAGCATTAAATGTATTAATATTTGTGAACATAATATGTTTAGCAAATCTTGTATGTTTAGGTACTAGACAAAATATTAAAGTTATCTTCAAAATTTTGGATTTATAAAATATTTATTTTTTAATATGTAAGTTTGCACATCACATAGCCACATAATAATATACTGACACAAATATTTCCAATCACACACACATATGAGTATATGAACTAGCTTCTTAACATCTCAAAGAAACGATTAATTCTGCAACTATGTACCTATGTACTTTAGAAAAAACCTAACGATACTAATATCCCTAAACCTTAAAAAAAACAACACATTTTGCAACCAGGTTCAATGGTAACAGTTCAAAACCGGCGAATTGCGATTACGCATTGCAAGCAAGCCCATATGTTTAGCTCTCAGCTCGGCACTCTCGGCAGACAGTGCAATCGAGGTACTAGACAAAATATTAAAGTTATCTTCAAAATTTTGGATTTTTAAAATATTTATTTTTTAATATGTAAGTTTGCACATCACATAGCCACATAATAATATACTGACACAAATATTTCCAATCACACACACATATGAGTATATGAACTAGCTTCTTAACATCTCAAAGAAACGATTAATTCTGCAACTATGTACTTTAGAAAAAACCTAACGATACTAATATCCCTAAATCTTAAAACAAACAACACGTTTTGCAACCAGGTTCAATGGTAACAGTCCAAAACCGGCGAATTGCGATTACGCATTGCAAGCAAGCCCATATGTTTAGCTCTCAGCTCGGCAGACAGTGCAATCGAGGTATCGCCGCGGGTAGGACGGCGCGCGCGCATATACGCTCGAACTCGCTACACGATATACAATACTCTTTTACAAACACGCCTGTACTCAAAAGTGTTTTATAAACCAACAATGCGAAACGTTTTTGTGTAAAATGACAAAAACAAAATGTCTGTTATGTCACGCTCTATTTCGCGTTCGATTTTCGGTTCGTTGACATTTCGGAAACGAGGTAGGTAGGTATTCGCGAGTTTCAATGGTTTCAATCGAAATTTATCTGTGTTTGAGTGGTGGATATTATTGGCAATTAATTGTTTTGTGTTGGTTGGTATCTAAGGTATTAAAGGTTATTTGTGAAACTACTTGTCAAGTTGCTGTCGTACTTATTATCGTAAGGTTATTTTTTTTATAACTGATGTTTATTATATGAAAAAATCGTTTAGAGGTGACCGATAAATGGTGAGAAAATAATATATTTTGATTAAATAGTGTCTATAAACTGGTAGTTTATAAAAGCTTCTATTAGAAATTGTAACTAGTCAACATACAAGTAAAGTAAAGTGAATTTCAGTTGAATTGATTACGATAAACACAGTTCTAGACCTTGGAAAGGGCAAAAGCAGGAAACATTTCATTTGGGGAGTAAAAAGCGGATTAGAATTAGTATAAAAAATAAATAACTATCCTAGTATAAGATATAAAACACTTCACAATAACCTTTACTTTTTGTAAAAAGTTGATTTTGTTTTATTTTTAATAGTAATAATAATATATGTGTTATTATAATTAAGAGAGCTCAGTTTATGCGTAAACCGCAAATCGGGACTTTCAGAGACAGAATTTTAGCTTCAAAAATATTTTTGTGATGAGTAGTACCGCTTTGTTGCATTTTATGTTATACTAGCTTCTTACCACGGTTTTGCCCATATCACTTACATTAGATACATGGTGTACATTATATAAGTAATCGTATGGATCCTAAAATTATTCAGATTAATAAGGTCACGTATGTGACTCACGAAGAATCTAGTTTTCTACTACTGAAATGTCTTTTCAAATCGGTCTTCCAGTTTCGGAGCCTATTACATATAAAATAACATATATCATACATATTTTCCCGAAGGTACAGGCATATTATACGCCCACACTTCGCCAATTATATTTCTGGTCCCACGTAATAGGTGGCGAGCCAATAACCGCTTACCGGGATCTGTTACGTTCGCCAGAGCCTCGTCTGTTGTTGACTCGGGCTCCGTAGATGGTGGTAGAATCCCTATAAGCCATAAAAAAGCAAAATATTTCCTTTTTACAATAATAATAATAACTCTATACGTACAGATATAAATACAGAAGTAAATAAATTCTTGAGATTTGACTATTTGTAATGGTTTATGCTACCTAAAAATATATTTTCCTACCCTATTGTGTAAATCATTCAATAATTGTGCAACACTGCCAGGAACCTACCTCTCTTTGTGGCTGTATAATTTTTGTTAAACAAATCGTAAAATGATTCACTTAATATTTTGATCAACAATGACCTAATCACCGCCTACTAATAGTGTTATTTATACAGTAACACTTTAACCTACGCGATTACTAATCTAGTTATAGTGGGAGACGTTTATCAAAACCTATACACTTAGTTTTGGTCAACAAAATTATATTATTTTTGATGTTTTCGAACCCTTGTTGCTCCTCCAGACTGTAAGGCAGAAAACGAAAACACTAACTGTTTGGAGCGAAAGGTCACGGAAGTTGAGAGAAAATTTATGAAACTATAAATGGCAAGTTAGTTTTTTTTAATAATTTTACTTTAGAGTGTTAATAATACTCAATTATATATAAGAAAACATTGCACAATAATCTGTAGATCAAACTAGAACAAACTTTTTTCGAGAGGCATCTTTCAAATTAGTACAATTAGAACAATCTATTAGCTTTTATATTCAACATCAAGGGGCTTATAACAAAACAAGATCTAAAGTTAGACCAGGTTTAAAACTAGTGCTGTCACTAGTGTTGCAAAGGACTCGAGTCTTTTAGTCTTATTCGATAGACTCGACTCAATTTTCTAAGACTCAGTGAACTAACTGAACTCGGAGTCTTGAGTCGAGCCGAGTCTGAGTCCTATCATGAAGACTCGAGCGCCATTATTGAACTCGAAACCTTAAATAGAACTCGAGAGACTCGAGTCTTATAAAGAGCTTGAGTCTTAAAAGAGCGCGAGTCTTAAAAGAGCTCGAGTCTTCTTCAAACTGGTCTTCGAAATGCTGACAGTGATTTATTTAGATTAAATGTCTATACTTATATAATAAAGCTGAAGAGTTTATTTGTTTGGTAGTTTTGTTTAATTAATGTTTTCTTTTGTAATAATTTTCATGATCATAATTAATTAAACTGATTTTTCATGTTAATTAAAATTTTAATTCTTTCATTTATTTTTCGACATCTCCTTCTGGTTACACATGATTATATCTCACAAAAATAGCCTTTTATTGGCTGCTTTAAAAAGAATGACTCAAAGCGGAAAAGAACTCGAGCGCGACTCGGCGCGTAAAAAGGACTCGAGCGCTAAAGAAGACTCGAGTCTCGAGTCTCGCGTTCAAGAGCTCATATAGACTTGAGTTCTTTATTCTTAAGAGTCTTATTGTTATGAGTCGAGTCGTGTAATGCCGAGTCGAGCTCTAAATTTAGGACTCAAAGACTCGAGTTCTTTACAACACTAGCTGTCACTGTCCTTATCTTATCAAATGAAAGTGACAGCACTAGTTGTAAACGTCTTACTTTAGATCTCGGTTACAAACTAATAAGACCTTTAATCGTTTTGTAATAAGACCGTTAAAAACAGTTAAACATAAGACAATAAACAGTTATCACAATATGTGGCTCTTCACATTTTATTAATTTCAAGGTAATGTAAGTATTAAAGTAGGAACAAATATTTTGTGTGCATTAGAACAAATATTTGTCAAGCACTAAGTGTTGGATATGTATTAAAAGAATGAATTTACAAAAAAAGAAGCATTTATTATGTTTAGTCAATGTCTAGTAACCATAGTACAATCAACTTAAAATAGTTGGTTAGTACTCAAAGCGCCATTTTCATCAGAACACACCCTAACATTCTTTTCAAGAGAGACATGTGTCGACCTTTATGACGCTTTGGGTGTTACCAATTATATTACGCTGACTGTACATGCTTTGCTGACGGACTAAGCTGTATGAGAATTCCAAGAACATTTACTATTAACAAAATAAAACAACAGTAATTTGACAGAGGACGTACTCAAATTGACATAATGAGCCGCAAGTTAAACAAGTGTTGTGTTACTATCGTTTAGCAGAATACTACGCTATGCAAATAAGAACTCACTGAGTCGGAAATATTTTAAGTAGTGTGTCTACTTGGAAATTTTTTACACCTACATTTAGAGTGTATGCTTTTTTGTAGTAACTGCTTAGATTATTTTGTTATCAAATTACGTGCAATCGAAAAGTGAGTTGGGTATGATCGAGAAGATCAGCGCTGTTGTGGTCCTCCATCCACTACAGCACATGCTGAGTGGAACCCTTGTTAGGCATATTATAATTATAGAAACTAATTTGTAAAAGTTGTATACTGTTATTTTTTTGTTCTTTGTTTTCATGAGTGTATGTCTAAATTTTATTTTATTTCATTTTCTGAAGAGAAATAATTGTCTGTTCTGTGGGTCTGAGTGATTGATATTTTCGTGTTCGTCAAGAGATAGATAGATAAACTTTTTATTGCAACGAAAGACACACATACATATAAAACAAAATTACAATAATTAAAAAAATATATATATAACAACAAAAAAACTAAAAGTAAAGCATTCACATAGTGTGCATGTGTGTCGCAGCGCTGCAGAATGGCTACGGCTCAGTGGGTTTTTGCTCTGAGAGAGCAAAACACTGATTTTCAGCTTTTGCCGAAACAGTAACACGAGACGCCCCCAAAATACCGTATATAATTTATAATATAACGTACAAGTTTATGAATAGGTAAAGAGTTATATAAAAGTAAAAACATTTAAAAGAAAATACTATCATGACAGTTCATTAAACCATTGATCCTACGTATATAATAAGATCAAGAGACAGTTTCTTGACGTCTTTTTCTCTTACTAATCTCCCGGAAACTTTACAAAAGTGGCACTTCTAGTTTTAAGCAACACTTGTTTCTTTACAAAGGTTTCTGAACGTCGCTTATGATTATGATGATAGGTGTTGTGGGACTTCTGCTTACCTTGAATATCATCTTGATTTCTTCAAGATGATATTCTTCATATTGATTTCTTCCAAACACTGGTAATGAGTTATAGCAAATATATTTTATTCTATCAGCTAATAGTATGAAAGCTCCTATCTATAAGTGAACAATTATGTTATTTGACATTAACTAGCAAAATTCATTTACAACAACGTAATATGCGGAAAGTGGTATTTAGTCTATAATTACTACAAAGCCTACTGGAAAATTTACGAAGTGTGGGCGTATAATCTGCCTCTGCCTACCCCTTCGGTGAAACAGGCGTGAATGTATGTATGTAATTATATGAACTAGTTTATTGTCAGGACTCCACCAATCCGCATTGCATCTGCATCGTGAAGTTTGACCTGAATTTCTCTCACCTTGGTTTGTCAGATAAAGCCCTTGTGAGAGTAGTCCAGTGCTCAGTGATTACTGGGTTACGGGTTACTGGTGAAGTTAATGGGTTAAGATGTGGAGATGATGATGATGAAGTTTATTTAAAGTAAAATCAGCTTTATTCGTTCCAAATACACTACCAAATACCCCAACAATGCATCAAACATTAAATGTATATAAAATAACATATTGAATTTAGTAGCAGCAAGGAAAGAACTCGATACAAAGTGATACAAAGCGGAAAGAGCTTTATTTGGCTCAATATGGTCGTAATGATTATGATTTAAATCTCGTTTTTTGGGTCACCTATGATGGCTGAAGGCATAAATCATAAGTCAGAATTCATTAATCGTGAATAATTAATTTTGCGAAAGTTTATAATAAGTCTCTAATTATTTCTATCAGTTTATTTGTTTTAAAAACAGCTTTAGCCTTTCCAAATACTGTAGCAATATGCCCCAATAATGCATCAAACACACGAAATGTGTGGTAAATAAAACATAAAATTTGGTAGCAGCAAGGAAATCGTACACGTATATACACACATAGCTCGGTGAACCGACGACCGATGGGGCGTTAAGGTTCTTCAATGGCGACTGCGAACGGGCAAATGTAGTAGAGGACGGCCTCCCACGCGATGGACCGATGATCTGGTCAAGGCGGCGGGAAGCCGATGGATGCAGGCGACTCAGGATCGCTCTATGTGGAAATCTATTGGGGAGGCCTATGTTCAGCAGTGGACGTCAGATAGCTGAGATTATGATGATGATGATAAGGAAATCGTAACAAAGCGACAAAGCTTTATTTATCTGAATATGCTCGTTGATGATTATGATTTCACTCCCTTGTTGCAGACTCCGAGACACAATGCTAAGTATCATCGTAACTCAGTTCTCTCTCGTCTGGCACGTACATATAACGAACTATTTAGACACATTGATATCTTTTCTAATTCTAAAAGTTCTTTCAAACACCATGTACAGACCACGCTAAAGGACAAAATTAAGTCTTTTTAGTTTCCGCAATTCCTTAAAATTGTTTTATCGTTTAATCCATTACCTTTATTTTAACATTATTTTATAACCATTACTTTAACATTATTTCATAGCCATTACATTAACATTATTTCTTAGCCTATATTATATTGTTATTTTATTTATGTAATTATATTTGTTTTTAATAGTTTCATGTTCTTTAATTACCACATAACTGCCAGAATTATCAGGAGTTATTAGCACTAGACAGCAACTGCCTCTTTTATATTTTATTACTTGTAATTGTTCTTTGCTTACCACTCACATTGTTTGATATATTAGGGAAACCTGTTATTGGCCATACTAGCTTTAAGTACTTATGTTAATTGTTTAACTGTATACGCTGTTGGTTTTCTCAATAAATAAATAAATAAATAAATCTCTTATATGGATCATTATCAAGTATGAAGGCTTTTAGTGAATAATTAATGAAACAACTATTATGTGAAATATTTAATTAGCCTATCATTATTTCTATCACTTTTTGATGTATAAACAGCTTTAGCCTTTCCAAATACAGTATAAAAACACACGAAAGTATGGAAAATTTTAAAATTTTGAATTGAATTTTGTAGCAGCAAGGAAGTCGTAACAAAGCGACAACAGCTTTATTTGGCTCAATATGGTCGTTATCTGCAATTGTCGTAGGTTGTATGAGGTCCTTTAGAATTGTATATGAAGGCCGGCGATTGTGCACGTGCAATGATAAAGAGTTATTGAGACCGGGATAGAGGCGTTGCTGTTAATGATCGTTTCTGTATGTGTTACGAAGAATGAGCCAAGTTATTTGATAGTATTTTTAAAGGGTGCACCTAAAATTTGCAATATTATTAGAGTAATGCGTATGTTGTTTATGCGGAATTTCTAATTATAAAAAAAAATAGTGAAATGGCAATAAAAATATTTGTCTATTTTTTTTTAAATAATTTCATTGAAGCCCAGATGGTATCTTCAGATTAATTTGTTCAGTGAAGGATTTTTCAAAGAGAATGAGGTTTTGCTAACCTCAGACTCCAGTTTTTAAAAATATAACATAGACGATTTCGACATATAGGTTGGTTATCGGATTGCTATCATCATTAGCTGTGTAATAAGTAATACTTATGTACTAGAAATGATAGACCATAAATAACCCATGGTGCAATGACCTTTATTGACATGAAAATTTGAACCGGGGGAAAAGCAGCTTAGGATGTCGATATTTTAATTTTAAAGAACACGATGGCATAATGTTTATTCTAAACAAAGAACTTTCAGAAAAGTACTATGATAAGAACATTCTTGATTGTTAATAAAAATCTATATTTTCACTTAATAAGATATTTAATGGACTTCTTTGCGGGAAAGTGAAGCGTCATGTCTGCAATTTTTTTTTATTTTCTAAAATTTGTGATATTTCGAACATTAATGTGTAATACCGGTGGATTATTAACCGTTTAGTGTTTGTGAACGTACATGGCTGTTGGTAAATGAAACAAAACAGAGCAACATCACTTTAAAAATTCTTTCAAGAAGTTCATGTGAGATCTCAGTATAAGTGACCTTTATTGAGAACTCAAGGGGTTTAGGGGAGAGCATCTCATTTATCATCCTTATTATCACTCATTCTCATTTACTATGTATTAAATATGATTAATATATTTGTAACTGGCTAAATGTGTTGAACGCACGAAGTCATTATTTAAAAGAAAAATCTTTCCTGAAGATGCCCTGTGTAAGGGCGATATACGTGTCGTGTCGAATTGTTTCTCAATTTTTCGGCAAATTATAGTTACGCGGGAATTACAGTTTCAGAATTATAGTTTCACTTAATTAAAAGTGTGTAAAAATGTACTATTAGTACTAACTATTGTTATTGCTGCTATTATTGTTTGCAAAAAATAAAAAATCACAAACATATGTGATTTGGTTCTATACCTTATTATTTTATTCTTTTGAGAGTTAAATCAAAATTAATCTCATTAGTTAATATAGAACAAATAATATTCGCAAAATAAAAGGCGTGTTCCCTTTACTCCACCTTACAAACATTTTGAGGAATCCTTGATGAGACCAAGCACCCGATTCCTAAGTATTGTCTAAGCATATGTATAAATTGAAGCCAATTTTTAACCAAGCCTGTCCAATAGTTTACGCTATAAGGCAGTCATCTATGTCCTTATATATTTTAACTAAATTAACAAGGCAGTTAAAAGTCACATAATACAAATTACAGTTGAATGCTTAAGTCCCAAGTTCGAGGTAAAGCGTCATGAGTGCTAACTTGTTCACGCCATTTATGGAAACTGATATCGTTTTCTTGCTCTCAGCTGGCCATTTATGGCACTAATAAATTTATGCTCTGACATTTTATGTTATAGGCCGTCTTGTGGTAATTCCGTTGGAATTTCGTAATGCTTCGAAAAATATGTTCTCTTTTGTATAAAAAACATTCTTTTTTATATATAAAATTTCTTTCTCTCTCGTCTCAGCCCATAAGACGTACTCCTGCTGAACGGCCCGTGTTCAGTAGTAGTCCTCTTTAAACTAAAGGTTACTTTACACTAACTCTTTTAACTTTAACTAGTACTCGTTAACACGATAGGACGACAATGTGTGGTGGAAATCTGCGTCCAATTCATACAAATAAAAATGTTACTCCATTACTGCACCATAAATAATAATAATAGAAATTAAATACATAGATTCACGCCTGTTTCCCCGAAGGGGTAGGCAGAGGCATATTATACGCCCACACTTCGCCAAATATATAGTTAGTCCCATGTAATAGGTGGCGAGCCTATTGCCGCTTACCGGGCACTGTGATGTTCGCCAGAGCCTCGTCCGTTGATCGGCAGGTGAGGTTGGCTTGGGCTCCTCAGGTCTTGGTAGAATCCCTAAACACCCCTAAAATAGAATTGTAGTAATATTTTTTACATTGTTATAGTCTTCACTAAATTTTTTGGATCAATTTAAAATTTAATAATATTAAAAATGTGATGAAATAAATTTATTGCAATAATAATAATAAGTACAAACTACTAAATTAAAAATAATGAAAATCAATTCAATGGAAAACATTAACATGTTACGTACAATGGAACAACAGTATAACTGTCGAAATAAGGGCATAATAATATAATATGCCTCTGCCTACCCCTTCGGGGAAACAGGCGTGATATTATGTATGTTATTTATTACTGCAATGGGAGATGACTCAGCTTTTTTAGTGTATTTCTGTCCACTAAAGTTGTTTTTAAAAAAAATATTAAACTGTTTGATAAATAAATAGGCGTAGGGTTTATAATGTGCATGTGTTAATGTCTATTTTGTAGTTATTTTGCAACAGTTATTTTATTATAATTATGGTAACGTTAGAATTCTTACGTAACTCCTAGAGTGGCAGTTTAGTTAAGCGGTTGAGGGACAGACATACAAAGTTGTTTTTCTATGAATAATACTAGAGTAGACATAATATAGTGTTAATAGATAGCTCCCGCAATGTACTGTTTTAGGCGTACAAATATCAAATGGAATAATAGTTAAATAATTAACAATTATTTACTTACTCAGTCAATTGTGAGTTACAATAACAAAACAACTCTTATCTAATTATTATAAGTATTTTTTTTTGAAAATTAAGTCGGCTTAACCGTTGTCTAGTGCCCAGTTCTAGTACAAATCTTGCTTAGTTTAGGGCTTGAACCCATTTGTATGATCTCCATCTCCAAGTACAACTTCAAGCACAAGTTGTCTCGGCTCATAACTGAGCAGAGGCCTGTTTGATGTTATTGTCCTAAAATACGTAATTTGTTTCGTGTTTTTTTGTTTTTCTATGGGTGCCAAATGAACTTTTTCCCTTTTATTCTATAACAGTAATAACTGATTTATTAGTTTGCATATTGATTTTAAACATAATTATTATGCTAGTCGCAGTAACAAGTTTCAAATGACTATTGTCTGAATGCAGCCGGCTAGTTCTATTCCAAGCAGGCTCGCATACCCTTGAGCTAAATAAATGTGTTATCTCGAGGAGTCGGCGGACTGTCCGTATACGCCAGTCTATTTGCAAGAACTGATCGATGGTCGATGACTTTAACAGTTTAAACACAGGTCACTGATTTGGAACATAAATATATTCTTAATTCGAGTATTTGACTTAATATTATCCCCTTACTTAGGTATTTCATGAATAATACATAATTATATGGAGTAGGCGTCAAAGAAAGAGAAATAATAAAACATAAATCCATATACTTATTTATTTTATCAAACACATTAAATAAATATAAATAAAAAAATAAATATTTCTGACACTTACACCAATTATTTAGTTCCAAGATAAGTATCATTAAGAACTTGTGTTATGGATACTAAATAAGGATTAAAGATACATAAATACTTTTTTTTTGTCAATACATACTTAATATACATAGGAAAACACCCAGACCAGAACAAATATTCATATTTATACACACAAAGATTTGTCCTGTGTGGGAATCGAACCCACGACCTCTGGAGTGAAGTGCAGGTATACTGACCTCCACGCCATATCGGTTGTCAAGACATTGACTTGACAGTAAATTTTATTTGGCTGAAATGATGATCAGATATAACAGTGATTAGTAATTATTATTAATAAGCTCGCCATCTAAAAAGGCATTTGGAATCCATCGATAAATTGATATCATTTGCTTGAGTAGATATGAATATTAATGACGGTTTAATGGTTTCCTCATTTTCCCAATTATATTCAGTCGAGAGGTAATAATTCTACTGCATATTTATGCAGCATTAACCGTACGTACTGATGTATAGTTCATGCAAAGTAGAATTAATAACTGGTATAATTTTAACCAGGGACATAAAAGAGGCCATTTTATTTCACATATGATGGCTATTTGATAGTTTAATTGCGTCAATTTAATGCAATTTGTATCAATTATTTAATTCAGAATTTGAACATGTAACAGAGATTATGTTAGATTTTAATATGGTTGATCTCAAGGTGACTTGGACCTTTTATTTTAAAACGCACACCTGGGGCCATCACATGATAATACTGTTTAACTTTTCATATGGTAAGATGAAATTGTCGCTAGCAAAAATCAACTCGTCCGCGGTCGCCCGAGTAAGACTCAAACCTACTTTAGAGAACCGCTCCACTGAGCTACCAGGGATCTTTCTAGAACTTTGTGAATTGCGTTTCAAGCCCACTTTTTTGTAGTAAAAGTGTTGTCTAATGACTATAAAAATATATCTTAACTTAAACTATTAAGTTACTAGTTTTAAAAAGACATAATGTTTTTATTAAAATATTGTATACTTACTTTTATCAATATCAATGTTTGGAAGTGGTTAATGATTGAAACGATTTGGTTGCTAGCGAGTGTATATAAAAAAATTAATGAGTGAATACTTTATTGTACACTAAATATAAAAAAACTAATCAAATCACATAAAAATGTACAGCATTGTAAATGCAAAAAAAAACAGAAAACTTTATTTCATATGGTAACTATGTAGATTGTTTTCCTCCAATCCGCACTGGACTAAATATATCCACGGTAGCAATTAACAATGTCGTATGTGGAAAGCCGTTTCTTTAAACAATATCGTAAGTAAAATTTTATGACTTATCACATTGTTAAATGAAACTATTTTTCACTTACGAAATTGTTAATTGCTACCATCGATAGGACCTTTTAGCCTCAAAGTAAGCAGAGCTTGGACTGTGGGCACTAGTCATCAAATAGATTATGACCGCATATTTGATGTATAATTCGGGCGACTGTATTCATGTCTATGTCCATAAATTTTGGGTCAGTGTGAGAATCGAACTCAAACCTTTTTGTATAGAAAGAACTTTGCGTCATATGGATGTATAATCCTTTAACTCAGTGCAACTATTTTTTTTAACTTGAAGCAACTTGACGTGTGGGCGTCAAGCATAATTCGCAGTATCCTGTTCTTACATGTGTCCAGGATGTAATATAGTTGTAATAGTTGGCCGGTAGCCGTTACCGTGACGCAGTTGGTCAGTTGCCCCCAGACCTTCTGTAGTGTGACTTGTAGGATCGTGCTACAATTTCCCCTGTGGTAAAGTGAAATCGCTGACTGTGACGGTGGAGTTATGACCATGAGATTTATGTCCAAGTAGAGTTATTTGTTTCTATTTATTTAGCGTAACAGTGTCAGTAGTGGCAAACAATATTGTTCCATTAATAAATAAGCAAAATGGCTAAAGTTGATAAATCCTTTAAAAAAAGTTTGAGCGTGTTTATATTAAAACTTATTCTGTTTTGTAATATTTCAAACATTCATGTGTAATAAATAACGGTGGATTTTAACTGTTTAGTGTTGGTTAATGAAACAAAACAGTGCAACATTACTTTTTTAATTCTCTCAAGAAGTCCATATGAGATCTCAGTTAAGTCCCACATCTTTACTTTACTCATGGGGTTTAGGTCTCATTTACCATTTATCACTACTCATTCTCATTTACTATGAATTAAATATTATTAACACCTATAATCAAAAAAAAACTAATATTGTTTGTTGTATCATTTTTATATTAAAACTTCTTTAAATATCAAGTATTGTGCCTCTCAACTACCTGCACATTAAATAAGTTAACAACTCAAGCGATTTATTGACAACGTACAATGCAATATAATTTAATTAGAAATACTATCAACCTTTAACTGAAAATAGTATTTACGACAAACATTTTAGAATTGATCGTTCCTAAACTTTATTCAGCTATAAATATATATATAATCGTCTTCTATTTATTCGTTCTAGAACGAATTACACACATTGTCTTCTTATTACAATACCTTAATTTTCTTTAACTAGCAAGGACATCTAGGCAAATATGCTTTTACTTATCTAAACATTCCTAATCAGAAGACTAAGTCTTATATAGTACTAGCTGTTACCCGCGACTTCGTCCGCGTGGAATAGTATCTTTGGGTAGCATTTTTATTATTTAATAAGAATCATTAGTAGGTATAGTAGATATCAGCGGCGGCGATGCAGAGAACTCGTTAAAAGGAACTTTAACTTCAAAAGCCAAAATATTTTTTAATCTTGATACACCCAAAATTTTTAAATATCATGTTATTAGAATAGTTTGGCGTCGTAGTTCCCGTGCCGAATCCGTTCCGTTCGAATTTCAAGAATTCCGTTTGTAGAAAAATTCTGCACATCCTAAGAGACCTACGTACCAAGTTTCATGGTTTTATCTTCAAAAATGAAGAACACCCATAAACACATTCAACCCCTATTTCACCCCCATACTGGTAAAAATTTCAAAATGCTAGAACAAACGATTTTTTGTTTATTATTTAATACCTAAATACAAAATGTTATATTTTTATATTCAAAATAGCCGAACTTCATACAAACTTTCAACCCCTATTTCATCTCTCACAGGACGAAATTTCAAAAACGCTAGAAAAAATGTTTAATTATTTCCTATCAAGTGCTTAAATATTAAGTTTCATGGTTTTATCTTTTAAAATTAAGAAATCCCATACAACTTTTCACTCCCTACCCTTTTTAACCCTTTACAACCCCCAAAAAGTAGCCTATGATCTTTTTCAGGGTCTAGACCATCTGTATACCAAATTTCATTCAAATCCGTTCAGTAGTTTTGGCGTGAAAGAGTAACAGACAGACAGACAGAAGACAGACAGACAGACAGAGTTACTTTCGCATTTATAATATATATATATATATATATATATATATATATATATATATATATAAGTAAGGAAGGATATGTACAAGTAAATAGTATATGTATATATTTTGACAGGTAACATTATGTTGACCTATGTTGTTGTTATTATTATTGTTATTTCTTTTAAATATTTTTGTTTTGTTTCTTGTGAATGTTTTATTGTAACTGTTTAATCTAATTGTTTATGTAATGTTATTTTGACAAAAAAAAAATTCTTATTCTTATAGTTAACCTCCATTAATAAGCAGATTAAATTTAAACCAATTAGAACTGGAAACATTACAAGTGCTTCATTCCCAGTGTCAATGTCAGTGTCAACGTTAAAAAAGTGACAGTGATAAACAAGTTAAGCCACTCGACATCAAAACTGTCGTTAAGTGTAAGGTAGAAGTGAGTCGTTGAAAAAATAAGTTAAGTGAAGTGATAAATAAGGCGAAAGTCGAAACTCGTAGTTCACATGGCGTGCACATTACATGCATACATGCAAATAATCATTGCATATCCCTAAGTAAAATTTCGATATCTTCTTTAGCTCGACCACCTGGAGGTACTAGTTCATACCCTAGGTGAATTCGCTGTATACGCTCCTAAGTTCGATATATTTTATAAATGTGAGTGAGATCTAAAAGTGAATAATGTTGATAACAAAGTACACTGCAATTCTACTGGAAAGTGCCCGGAATAGTGAGGCGAGGAACGTGGCCATGTCCAGGGCAAGACTGAGAGATGATCGCTCTTCGTCCTTGGAAAGTGCTCCCAGATCCAAGCATTGGAGGAGACGACAGTTTCAATACAGGTATGTTTACCGTTTCAATATTCCCCATCAGCCTATACATCTTAAATAAAATATTCTTTATTGTCTTTAAGATCAACAGAATCATTTAGATTCGTCAAACTTTTCACACAAAATGGTTTTTTTTTTTTACATCAATGAAAGAGATATGAGGGGTATCATAATAAAAAAATAAAAGCAAATGGATTCCTTGTCAACATTTGTCAGGGTTTGTCAGTTTGAACTTTTTTACTTTTCTTACTAGTGAGCACTGAACGCTAAATAAGACGATGAAGAAGACTGATGGCTCACGAATCAAGTTGAGATTGATCCAAGTCATACTTCACTTTATCCCAGTGCGAGACAGGTTTGTACCGTACAGCTTGGTATGTTAGCATTTTTCATGCCGTCCAATTGTTTGGAACCCGCCCTAGCCTAGGCCCCAGAGTGGCTTGGCTTTACGTGCCTTAAGAAACACGGAAGCCACACACAGACGATCCTTTTAAGGACTGATCCCGGTGAACTCTATTCGGTAGTGGCTTTCGACCATCTAGTATTACTGTCTTGATATGTTAAAAAAGTTAACATTTCTTTAATAAAAGGACGTTAATCGGCTGGAGACTTTTTTATTTTTATTTATTTAAGAATAGTATTATAGAGGAGGGGGTGGATCAGTCGGTTAATGAAAGGTGAAGCCACAGTGATGACAGGGTGAGAACAGGGCAGAAAAATAATAATATACAAACTTTTTTGTCCCGTTAATGTAATAGGTTGGGGAAAAAGTCTTTTCGTATTTTTGTATGAAAAGTCAAGACATTTTTTTCAAAGTTTATTTACATTTATTTACAATATATATGTACCGTTTTGTTGAATAACTTTCTGCCATTTTGTGGGCAGAGACATTATCCCGTTACTGTAGAAACTTTGGGACTTCTGATCAAAAAAACGGGACAAATAGTTTTGGCAGTCCTCTATTGAGGTCAACCTTACAGAACCTAAAGAATTCTGCAGAGACCGAAACAGGTGAAAATCTGAAGGCGCAAGGTCAGGGCTATATGGTGGATGCACTAGGACCTCCCAGTCGAACTCTCTTAATTTTTGCTGAGTGGCTAAAGATGTGTGTGGTCTAGCGTTATCGTGATGAAAGACCACACCCTTCCTGTTGATCAATTCCGGCCGTTTTCTCTCGACTGCTTCCTTTAATCTCATCAGTTGCTGGCAGTAAAGATCAGAATCGATGGTTTTGCCGGGCGGTAAAAGCTCATAATAAACAATGCCCTTCCAATCCCACCATACACACAGCATCACCTTATTTCGTGTTAGGCCAGGTTTGGCCACAGTCTGTGAAGCCTGGCCAACTTTCGACCACGACCTTTTTCGCACGTTCTTGTCGTACGTGATCCACTTTTCATCGCCAGTTATCAATCTCTTCAAAAACGGCTCGGTTTCATTACGTCTCAATAATGAATCGCAAATGAGTACACGGTTCATTAAGTTTCTTTGAGTGAGCTCGTGTGGCACCCAAATATCGAGCTTTTTTGTATAACCAGCTTTCTTCAAATGGGTCAAAACTGTTTTGTGGTCAATTCCCAGTTCTTCAGCTACATCGTAACTACTAATATGCCGATCTTGCTCCACTCTTTCAAAAATGGCGTCCATTTTATTCGTAACAGGGCGACCAGAGCGAGGTGCATCTTTAACATCAAAATTTCCAAAACCAGCCAGACACAAATAGTACAGTCAAAAAAATTTTATAATAAGTTTATACCTACGTTATGCGAAAAGACTTTTTCCCCGACCTAATACATGTATATATACTCGGTAAACAAAACGAGTATCCACAGATTATTTAAGATTGAACCCACAGTCAGGGTGGCGTTTACATTCAAGTTTACATTCAAGCCAATCAACGTTACAGCGGATGCGACCAATTTAACTCCTGACGCCAGTAATTCTGACGCCCTTGCAGTAGCGATGCACCGCACTACATATATTAGAGTTAAGTGTAAGAAGTTGAAGACGCGACGATCAGCCGAGTTACTTTTGGCCAAAGACATTTAATTACTATATTAAATCTCTTTGCTTTTGGCACTATTTTCGTGGTATCATCATTGAATGTTGTATACATTCTGTTTTTTCTCCAGTGCCTATTATTTCCAAGTACGGAATATTCATGAAAACTTAATTTGATTTTTTATGTTTTTTTACATTTAACACGTCATTTTATTGTTTTTATTATTTAAATATTATTTTAAATAAAAAAATGTTAACTATTTCAAATTTCGTAATGTAACCGTACACAATAAAACGAAGCGAATCGTTCCATACAGTTAACTATGTAATCGTGTACTGTGTGGTCACGCAGAGTTTATTCTTAATTAAGTTCAAGCGTTGAGTACTACGATCTACGATACTACTATATGGGTGTATAGGGATCCTACTAACGCCTAAGGAGCCCTAGCCAACCTCACCTGCAGTTGGTGCACCCGCTGTTCAACGGACGAGGCTCTGGCGAACTTAACAGATTCCGGCAAGCGGCAATATGCTCGCAACCTATTAAGTGGGACCGACAATATAATTGGCGAAGTGTGGGCGTATAATATGCTTCTGCCTACCCCTTTGTGGAAACAGGCGTAAATGTATGTATGTGTTGAGTACTACGATACTATTAAGGCAGGTTGCACTGTTGAGTGGGTCTAAAATGAACCTTATTGTCAACATTATGATAATCAAAGGGCGTCAGACAAAAGGCAAAATGAAAACTAGTAAAATTTTGTCGCTTGTTAATACACATTTAACATATAAATAAAAGTACTCAAAGATTTTTAAAGACTTAAAATGTAGCTGACGTAATTAATTGACGTAAACATTCATCTCCAATGTAATGTTTTGGGGCGCTATCAAGGGAGGAGAAAAACGGGGCGCTCGCTGGTGATGTTATTTCTCCGGCTAGTACAAATTAAAATACCATACAACACAAAGAGCAAAATGTAGAACCGTTATCCAAGAACCTATACTTTGCAGCAGTTTAAAAGACAGAGAAAAGACTGTAAGGTCATTAGGTATTCATCGACTGCGTCAAAGGCGCATTAAACCTAGTAAACAGAGACTCCGCATTACGAGAATTGCATTTTTATTAGCACAGCAGCAAACTGCACTGCGTCGCAGACACTGATTTAAATAAGCAGTTAATTTAACAGATGGTTTATTTATATGGTGACAGTATTTATAATGTCGCTTAAGATTTACCGTGGAAGAAATATATGTGGTTAGTTTGTTTATAGATAGTTGCATTTGGTTTCATTGCCCTCTCGAAAGTCATCATTTTTGAAGTGAGGTTTTTTTAATTTATCATCTTTTTTTGTGAGGTTTTTTACTAAACTGTATATATTATATTATTATATACCTATATATATTTCTTTTTTTAAGTTTATTGCAACAGTTGTATACTCATTAGCTTGTATTGGTGTTGTAAGTATGTCCACAACACTGAGGCCCGGTAAAACTTGAAAGAGTTTATGTTAGCAATTTACTGCATACGATTATATATATTTTTTATATTAACACAATCAATTCAACCAAAGGCACGTCAAGATATTGGTCCCACATAGAACTGGGACCAATATCTACATTATTTATGCAGTTTTTTTTTTGTTTTTTAATGAGATAAGAAAAAATATTTAAAAAATTTAAAAATAATAATAATAATAAATAAAACATTATTTTTACAATAAATATTTAAATTCAATTAATTAATTTAACACCGATACAACCAATACAACTAAAAAGCATCACCGACCGGCACGTCGGAGTGGGGGGTGTTGGGTTTTTTTTTTAGCGGAGGCAGGTGTATTGCGTCCTGCTGTTAGAATTTAACAAGCCGCCCATGAGGCCTCTAACATGGCTTAACGTGCCATTTAAAGCACGGAAGCGCTCGATATTAAATGCCACACAAACGGTCACCCATCCAAGGATTGACCTCTGTAAACTCTGCTGTACTTCGGTGATCGTTTCCGACCCCCGAGCACCGCAGAGCTACGAGCGCTTATACGAGATAGAAGCTATGCAATAGCTTAAAACAATTGAAATAGAAGGAAAAAAAAACAATATATATATTGCGCTGATATGATTATGGTACCTAGCTTTGACCATCTAGTGTCCTCATATACCATCAATAAACTGCCTAAGGCAAGACGCATTTACAGAAATACATCCCACAATTACGCGTAGCGACACAGACTGATTGTGTGTGGTATGGTTGATTACTCACATTTCTTTTCATGGCCAATTGATTTTCAGTGTTTTATTATTGGTAATTACCATACACGCGTCGCAGGTCTTTTGACGTGAATTCCTGCATAATTTGTCTGAGTTTCCGGCTGGAGAATTCTTGGATGGAGATTTGTCTAGCAGTCGCTATCTGAGATGGCGACTTCGTGATGTGGTTCCATTAGCTGAATTAGCATAATTTGTTTTTGCTATAAGCAATTACAATTTTCTATACTAGCTGTCACATACAGGTTGGTGTATGTTGTAAAGTTTTTTTTTGATTTCTCTTCGTCGTCTCTTATGATTCCCCGCGAGATGAGAGAGGGCGGCACTATTGGTGGTACTATTCTAGGCCAGTACTATATGTTTTCTATAAATTAAACAATAGTACACTATACATTATGATTCGCTAGATCTTATTTTGCAATCGATTATTTACGATAATAACAGGACGGTGGACTCTTGAATATGGCTTATTGTGGAATGACAATACAAAGGGAAAAGTCATTACCCTTAAATACATAGGTATAATATTTTTTAACGTATGTAGGTACTGATATAACTCATGTAATTTTATTAAAAAAAGTAGATATTTATTTGGAATTTTTGACTAAAATACAAGTTGTGGGTATTAACAAACTGAAATCGTGGGTATTAATCGATATTGAAAAATATTATTATCAGACAAATTACTTGTTGCTACGTAAAATTTAATTTTAAATAGCTTACGGGTTAAATTCTTAATTAAAACATTTTTTTTACATTAAAGAGATACCAAGGTCCAGACAGTAATTTGTGTTAAAGCGCAAAAAAACTTACTTATTACTATATTTATTAAACAAAAAAATACGTACCTGACAAATAATACTTAAAATCATTTTCAGATCCAATTTTCGTCAGTCACCATTATGTCAACCTTATAACACCACTGCTGAACATTGGCTTCCCCAATACATTACATTCTATTTGTCCATAATCACCACGCTGCTGGGCAGGCGGGTTGGTAATCGCAGTTCAAGCCAGTACGCAGGATGACGCTGCTGCTCATCATCTAGTAGGATTTCTCTTTATCAATTCTTACAACTCCCTGTGTGATGAGCTGCTTTAGGCTGGTACCCCACGGCACCAATTTTTCCAGTAATATATATTTATAGCTAGATTAAGTGAATGATGAGTGAATGACTGATTAATATTTAGTTACTAATTTTAATTCAAACTATTTATTAACAATCTCAAACTTTTTCGCTTCCAACTAATTATCCAATATCGCTAATTAATGTAAGCTGAACTATGCCGCCGCTCGGTACTGTGTTATGCAATATAAATTCCTTGACGAGACAACAGGCACACTAGCATGCTAAAATGCCTGGCAACTTGGCGCATAGCTTGCATAATTACTTGTGGTTATCCTGGCTAGGTACGTGGCATTATACATGTTTGCCTTTATTTTTTTTAGTTTAACTTTAAAGGTTCTTAGTTGAAAAAGTATTTAGTTAAACATAAAAAAAACACTTTTATAAAATCATCAACATCTCAGCCATAAGACGTCTACTGCTAAACATGGACCTCTTCAATAGATTTCAAACAGTCACTTTTGGACATTTGAAATCACACAAAGCAAGTTATTATAAAAAAGACGTGTGGGACTCGGAGACTACCGCGGTAAAGCTATTGCATAGCATTTTTTAACAACGTATGCAATTATCTTTTTTTTTTGTTTTTTTTTTTAAATTAATTAAAGTTATTCTTTGAGCGTGGTTACCGATAAGAAAACAAATTTTAGCCACCCGATACAACCAATAACAACTAAAGGCGGGTTGCTGAACTAAAGAGACAAGCGTGATATTTCAAAAAGTCATTAACAGTTCAGCTATTTATCGATAGATGGAAAAACAAAAAACGTATCACCGCTGTGCCGGTCGGAGTGGGTGGTGTTAGGTTTTTTTTCGTTACGGACTTTCTGGATTCGGTCTCCACGCTCAAGGCCTTCTATCGCATAGAAGCTATGCAATATCTTAAAAAACCTTTAACAAGTTTAAAGAACCCCATGCTAAACTATCTAAGGAAAACCTTGCTCTGGAGGTATATAATAACAAACCCACAAAAGCAAAAGCGGAGCGAATAAAGAAGCGTCATCCTGGATACTGACTAGAACTGCGATTACCAACCCGCCTGCCCAGTGTGATGATTATGGACAAATATTCAGCAGTGAACTTTATAAGGCTGAAGGAAGCAGAATAATCAGGTGATAGTATAATTTTCAAAGTACCATAATGACCTCATTCGGCATGATATTAAGCAATAGATGCAGTCCAGAAAAGTAATAGTCAAAACCATTTATTCAAGTGAGGCTCAATAGAGCTCTTATGCAAGTCAAAATTAAAAACTTAAAACAAGTGTGCCTATTCACTGCAGGCGGGAGCTTGATCGTAAAAGAACGGGCAAGAAAATCGTCAAGGTTAGTCCCGTCATCTACACGAAAAAGTATTTAAGGTTAAAACAATTTTGTAAGTCTACAAAAACTTGTGTTCTGCAGTCACTTAAGATTTAAGAGAAAGGTAGACTAAGACTAAGTAAGTAAGAGCGCTACATAACGTGAAAAGAGCCCGGTAATAAGCGCATCCACTTATGGCGTCCTACAAAAATGGACGTCCGGGACTATAGGACTTGAGAAACACAAGCGCCGGTAAAGAGTTTCAAAGCCGAAAGGTCTTGCACAGGACCAACTTACCAATTTTGTTTGTTTCGAGTGCTGATACAATGCACAGTATGAAGATGATATTTTACACCAAACCGCCGCCATGAATCAGGTAGACGATTGCGTATTAGATACTAATAAGTTTCAAATGGTTATTCCGTCGTTGTTAAGCCAGGATGTGGTGTAGTTACGCCAACGCAATAGGATTTTAGTACTAAAGTAATTGCAGTTTCGAAAGTTCTCGATCGATTGCTGCGAATGAGCGGCCTACATCGCATAGTGCTAATAATATACTTCCAGCACTGATCATACTGAAATTGTTATTATATCTTTTTATTCTACCTTATATTACGTATTTGAAGTATCAGTGGTATGATATCTAAATGTAAAATAAAAAAATACTTTATTGTCTTTAAGATAAACAGGATGACTTCTTGGCAGGAAAGTGTAGTGGCGTCATGTCTGCAGTTTTGTTTTATTTTCTGAAATTTGCGATAAAAACGTTAATGTGTAATAATGGTGGATTATTACCCGTTAAGTGTTTGTGAACGTACATGAGTGTTAATAAATGTAACAAAACAGTGCAATATAACTTTTCGAATTCTCTCAAGAAGGTCGTGTGAGATCTCAGTATAGTCCCACGTATTTACTAAGGACTCAAGGGTTTTAGGGGAGGGCATCTCATTAACCATTTATCATCTTAATCACCACTCATTCTCATTTACTATGATTTATATAACATTAATATTCTCCTTCTTGACACTGGCTAAATGTGCTAAACGCACGAAGCCATAATTTAAAAGAAAAAAAAGGAATATCAACAGGATCATTTAGATTCGTCAAATTTATACAAACATAATGAAAATATAGTTTTTTTTAACAACAATGAAAGAGATATGAACGGTTCCCATATATTTAGCTCCTTTTTTCGAACTGCATGTACTGCTTACCATTTTGCACAAATTGCATTAGGGCGGATGATATTAATATCTTAAAGTCAATGCCACTAGTCTTAATTAAACTCCCCTTATATTAACTTCATCTATTATTTATTTCTCGGCCCTGTCGCTCAGTCTCTTAGCATGCAGGGCGAAGTAGTTTAAGACTATCCAATTATTCAGACAATTAACCGTCAGTAGAGGCCAGACAGGTGTACAGGCTGCTGGAGTTTCTAAACAAGCTGAATGGCTCTCGAGTCCTTCATTAGTCCATTAGGATGTTTCCAGGAGTATTTGAGCAAATTTTGCTGCACAACTGGGCACCGAAAACTTTTCGGTTCCCGTCGATAGAATTTTCCAAGTACAGCTGGTACTGAGGTAAATTATTAACTGTTAGTGTCTGAAGATTTGTCGCGTTAAATCAAACCCTATTTCCTAGGTCAAAAGTTTTAAATACTTTTGGTACCATTTATGGTGAGTCAAGTACTGCTAGACTCGATCCTAGGTAGCTTTAGTTTTAAGTGTAGAATTTTTATCAGATGATATAAAATATGGAGAGAACACATACTCATATTATTGCACCTTAATCTTGTAGGACTAGGTAGATCACTCTTTCCACTTGCTACGATCCTGGTACAGCGTTATTTGCGCACTTTAAATACATTAAAAAAAAATAAGTTCATTATTTAAAGAAATTAACCAAAACTTCTAAATGGGCGCTTCAGGTTTATATGAGCTTAATTGAGCCAAACTTGATTAAAAATATTGGCTTGAAACATACACTTATCTTACATACTTTTGTTACACTTACACATAATATTACATTATGAAACATAGTAATATTAATATTTTCAAGAGAAACGTTGGGACTTACATATTGTACTCACAAACATGTCAAATCTATATTTGTTCGCAAAACTCCTGACATTGCTGGAAATTTTGTTTGGATTCGCACAGCATATTATTATGAAAGTTTTGAAGTTCCGTCTGCTGGTGCCCAGGTGGACGCCGAGTTTGTCCAATTACAAACAAGTGTCTGGCTTAGACTTTATTTGTCACTTCGTCTTTGAACCTCATCGTATTTTATTTTATTTATTGAAAAAACCAACAGCTATTATGGCCAGTAACTGGTTTCCTAATTATAACAAACATGCTATTAGTAAACATACATACAATCACGCCTGACTCCTCGTTCGGGATCTTCTGCCAGATGGCAGGCTTCCCTCGCCTTCGCCAATTATATTTTTGGTCCCACGTAATAGGTGGGGAGCCTATTGTTGGTTACCGGGAACTTCTATGTTTGCTAGAGTCTCGTCCGTTGATCGGCAAGTGCACCACTTGCAGGTAGGTGGGGGGGATGAGTACCTCCTGGAGACCGGGAAAAGGCAACACCCAGTGATTGGGGACTCTGGGTGCCCTTAGTACTGACTACCGGGGAGGAAACTAAGATGGACCTGTGGTGGGCGCAGCGTGCGGACCAAAAGGGCTCGTCAAGCAGCGCCAGGAGGGTCTGAGGCAGCAGGGACAGGGGTCCCCTGCTGTGTAACCTTCCGAAAAGTCGGCCACATACGCTATGGTCGCAAAGGAGGCACGAGGGGCGCTATCACTGCGCCTCTCCCGGTTTTGGTTCGGGGGACGTTGGCCGCAGGCGGGGTGTCAGACGCTGCAACACAGGTACTGGCCTCCGCCTTTTTCTTAACGAGCGGCGGACGTCGTCGGAAGATTTTTAGTGGGTATTATGCTGGCAGTCGCGTCAGTGGTGAGCCCCACACCCTCCTTTCGGTCCCCCTTTGGCCGGAAGGCAGTGCGTAAATGCAATTTGTTACCAATGTAATTCAAAATGTAATTTTCAGATCTTGATAGGAGCCCAAGCTAACCTCAACTGCTATCTATTTTAACATAATTATGTAGAACACCCAAATATTAATATTAAAGAAATACTGATATATTAATTAGTTTTTAAAGTTATTTCACAGATCGATAATATCTATCTACTTATATATACAATAATTTACATTGTAAACTTAATGCCATAACAAATGTACAAAAAAAGATTCAGGTTTAGTGACAGTTAATAAATATATTTACTCAGAAACTAGAAATAGGTTCTATGGTACTTTGTCTATAAATATCAATAAATTATCCAAACACAATTCTGTTGCGAAAAATCAATCTCCATCATAGACAAGAAGTCAAACATTATTAATTTCGGCCACGACTCCCCTGGGGGACCGAGGGCAAATGTCACGTAGATTTTGCAAAGATTCAATCAGATTGGACATCTATCGTGGGCAATTTTCTTCAATAAAATTATCTATTTTTACAATAGCATCCTTAATCATTTTGCCGACGTACTTTTATCTTTAAGTGCGTATTATTTCTTTATTCTTAACATTGCACAGTTTTTATTATTTTTAAATAAATAAAAAATAAGTGTCGTATTCTGTCGTATTGTCTGCACTCTTATAACTACCAAACGACTGCATCAAAGTAAATTATTATATTTAATATTATATTTTTAATGTCATTTTATTCTATAGTGTTTATTATTATTAATACTTATATTAGTAAAATACACGGAACATATTAAAGTATACGGTATATAGGACGTCATTCTATCTATGTATGTACGGTAGATATATTTTTACGAATAATATGAAGTAACTATTTGTATCTTATATAAATTGCATGCCCGCAACGGGTAAACTGTTGTTACTAATGTAATGCATGAACACCAGCAAAATGTAAACAGTCTTAGCAATGAAGATCTATTCTATAATGAAAAAAAATAGGTTTTTCAATTTTGGCTGTCAGTCCGTTTGTTTATCAGCCACCTTTTTACGGAATTTTCACTTGAAGATATATTAAACTTTGACCATGTTTAATCATCACAAGTTTCAATATACGCGAATTTTAAATGAAGCGTTTTTTTCCGGAACATATCCCTTGCGTAAAGCGGGTATTACAGTAAAGGCTATTTTTAAATCTATTAAATATCAAGGTACTTTAGGACACGCCTAAAAAGTTGCGGGCGACTTTGTATGAAATAGAAGAACACATTAGTCTAATGTGATTTCTACACAAACAACAGCTACACGAAAAGCCTCCAGAGGTCTCTGATGTAAAAGCTCAAATTAACATTTTGATTAATGTGTAATAACGGTGGATTATTAACCTTTAAGTGTTTGTGAACATACATGAGTGTTGGTAAATCAAACAAAACAGTGCAACATCACTTTTCAAATTTTCTCTCAAGGAGTCCATGTGAGATCTCAGTATAGTCCCATATCTTTACTGAGGACTCAAGGGGCTTAGGGGAGAGTATTTCTTCTTCGATTTATCATCTTTATCACCACTCATTCACATTTATTATAAATTATATATAATTAATATATCACTTACTTGCCACTGGCTAAATGTGCTAGACGCACGATGCCATTATTTAAAAGAAAGAAGAAGAAGAAGTCATGCAAACGAAGACTCGGACAGCCGCTAGTATAAAATGAAGCAAAACACACAACAAACTAACGTGACTTCTACACAAACACCAGCTCCATTGCTAGGCACGACACTTCATCCGCCCCACATGAGCCATCTCCCCAAAGAAAGGGGTTTCTCAGTCAATATTAGTTTCAATTAGGCGTCTGAGACTTCGGCGCTTCGCACACAGAATAAATATAAAGAGATCCTTGATGTGTTTGATATGATATGACTTTTCTCGTATAACTTTCGACTGTTAGGTTATATTTATTAAATAAATAGATACATATTGTTGGACATTTCACACAGCGCCTAAGTACACCTTACGCTATAAGTGCTAAACTGATATCCATACTTAAATATCGTCTTTATCTCTGCCATTTAAAGTCCAGTGTTGAACATAGGCCTCCGTAGGATCGATGTGGCAAGCAATTGTTCCACGTCCATCGATCTCGAGCTGCCTGTCTTGACCAGATCATGCGATTTGCCGATGTTCATCGTATGGGACGTGTCTTTTACTATGTTTTGCCATTTGTAAATTTATATATATAAAAATAAAAATAAAACATCCAGACCAGAACAACTTTTGGAGCGTAACGGAATCGATTGGTTTCTACCTCGTATCAAAGTGACAAGATTTCGTTATCACTAGTTATCAGACATAAAATATTTATTTAAAATTGTACTTTTTTAAAATAATTAATAAAGGTATTCAAGTGTAAGACGACTTAAACAAATATGACGACCTAAGAGTGTATTTTAATATGTAAGTACTTTGAGTTTAAACAAAAGGCTACAACATTTTTTTTCTTTTATTAATGGGTTCGTGCGTTTAGCACATTTAGCCACTGATATATTAATAATATATAAATCATAGTAATGAGAATGAGTTGAACCATAAAGTTGTTACTAAAAAGATGATAAATCGTAAATGAGATGCCCTTCCCTAAGCCCCTTGAGTCCTCAGTAAAGATGTGGGACTAACTGACTGAGACCTCACATGGACTTCTTGAGAGAATTTGAAAAGTGATGTTGCACTGCTTTGTTTGATTAACCTACACTCATATTCATATCATATCATATATATGTTCACAAACACTTAACGGTTGATAATTCACCGTTATTACACATTAATATTAGAAATATCACAATTTTTAGAAAATAAAACAAAACTGCAGACATTACGCTTCACTTTCCCGCCAAGAAGTCGACTACAACTTGATGGGTTGATGATTATCTTCCATAATTCTGTTTAAGCATGAAATAGTGGTTGAACGTTAACAAACATTAAGGAGTAAGCATAATTTCTTATTCCATTCCATTACACACTTCCTTTGCTCCGTTGTTAAGAAAAAAAGAAACCTCAGCGAAATCTTAAAGCGCAAAAAGTATGCTAAGAACGTTGGCACCGTCGTTCCCGTTTTTCCGTCTACGAATCTCAACAACGGGACTAATTAAACAGGACTTAGAACTTTAACGACTTCTTGCAGTTTTTCAAGCCTACATTGTAGAGGCCTTAAGTCCTTAACACGGTTATCGTATGTCTGGAAAGTTCTATGATTTTTGTTTCACAAGATTTCTTAATACAGTTCGGTGCTTTGAGGAGTGTCGCTTTTAAAAAATAATTATTATTAATTTAGTTTTGTGAGACACTTGTCGTATTAACTGGTCGACAGAAAACTTTTGGTTGAGAAAAATTTACTTCTCTACAAAATTAGGCATCGAAGTATTGGCAAGATTTTTTTAAATTAATTATGACAAAATTTTTGTTTGAGCGTATTTGCGGATTAAAACTCAACCATTAATTAATTTTCAACCATTAAAACATTGATATATAGATTTAAATTGTCAGGGAGTTTGTTGAGGCCAAATTATGTTTTTAAAATATCGATGTTTTTATTTTAAGAATGCATCGTTTACACCGTTAAGTGGTAAGCTGCACGATCGCACCTATGTACTTATAGATAGTGACTTTACGCTGTGGCGGCTTTGCTATGAATAAAACTGTAGGAGAGTTACTAACTATGTCTTGTTACCTTATTTTTCGTAATTTTATTTTCAAGTAGATCTATGTACAACTGTTATAAGTAATTACTATTTATTTACATTAAATACAACAATATCATACAAATTATAATTTCAAAAAAATAAGTTAGAAAAGTCATAATTTTGTTTTTAATATTTATTAATTCATATAAATTTAGCAAATAATAAACTAGATTAGACAAACTGTACATAATATTATTAGAAATGGTCATCTGCCCTATTAAAAAGTGCTTAACTACTATGAACGTATAAAAACCACAAAAAAATCGTTACCCGAGCGCTGTTTAATGCTATTTTTGACTTATTGACATTGCAAAATATATTTCACCTAAACATCGTCTTTATGTTCCAGGTAAAATCCATCCCTTTTGAACCCTTCTCAGTTGAAGGTAAGTAAGTCCATTTCAAAGTAAATAAGGACTGAATTATTTGCTAAAATTATGATAATAACAACGCTAATTGCCGGTGTTAAGCCAGCCCTTGATACTATATGCGGCCCTTTGAATATGTTCGGTTAATGAATTCACCCCGAGGTAACAAAGGACCTCTTTATAAAGCTTTATTGAAGGTACAAGTATGGTCTCACTATTTACAGATGTAGAGTTAATGGAATGAATTGATGGAATAATTGTAGGTTGCAAACGAGAACGCAATTTGTTAATTATTAGACATATATTTCGAGGTATAGATGTTAACTGATAAATGAGATGCCCTCCTCTAAACTCCTTGATTCCTCAGTTAAGATGTGTGACTATATTAAGATCTCACATGGACTTCTTGAGAGCATATGAAAAGTAATGTTGCACTGTTTTGTTTGATTAACCAACATTCATGTACATTCACAAACACTTAACGGTTAATATTTCACCGTTAACTTATTACACATTAATGTTCGAAATATCACAAATTATCGAATATTAAACAAAAATGCAGACAAGACGCTTCACTTTCTCGCTACTTAATAAGCCCCTCAAAGTATATAGAATACTCACATACTTCGATTGAGTGTGGAAGTATACAAAAAGTCCTGTATATTATCTCGTAAATATTTATTTCAGAAAGCAGATGACAGTTTAATATATATTAATAAAAAGAAAGAGCGGCGATAGCACAGTGGCGAGACCCTTTGCCCTTAAATTCAGAGGGTCTCGGGTTCAAACCCTGGTGGCGCACCTATGACATTTCGAAGTTAAGTGCGTAATTAAAGATTGCTCCGTGCCTTGGAAAGCACGTAAAGCCGTTGGTCCCGGCTGTCATGAACATCTATGGTAGTCGTTATTAGGAAGTCAGTGCCTTCCAACATACTGATATTTAACCATGGAATGATGTTTCCCACTGGGTTGCGGAGGTCAGACGGCAGTCGCCCCACGTAATAACTGAAATTTAGTCAAAGCTGGTTGAACCATTTAGCAGACCCTGGGCCCTAAGCTTAAGTCTAGGGCAACCGGGATACTGCTAGGATATGATATGAATGAAAAGAAATCATTTCTCGTCTGAAAATTCAGAGGATATGTATTATATTTATTCTTACACTAATTGCCGGATTCTTGAACGTCCCAGGACCACAGTGCTTGCAGCCTGCAATCGGTCACAATTAAATTTTTGGGGAAGTCTTTTTCAGCAGGGGATTTCTTTGGGCTGATGATGAAATAAAAAAATAAAATATACTTTATTGTCTTTAAGATCAACAGGATCATTCGGAGTCGTCAAATTTTTAAACACAAAATGGATTTTCTTTAATTGTTTTTCTTAACAACAATGAAAGACATATGAGCGGTACCGTAATCAAGAAATAAAAGCAAATGGATTCTTTGTCAGTTTTTATCAAGGTTTGTCAGTTTATCTGTCTGTTGTGGTTTTTTTCGCAAGAACTGTCTGCCGCATCCAGCAGCACTATCATCTAAGTAAATTAAATATAGTTGCTAACACAATTTGTGCCTGCCCCGTCTGTAACAATCAGGTGAGTCTCTGCTCTGCTAATTGTCGCCTTCTCGGTTAACTTGTTGAAGAGGATTCCAATTAGAAAATACGTGAGACTTTAGCGAATTCAATATAACATTTGGACAATACAAGATGTTTTATTGTGTTTTTATTTTACAATGTAGCCATGATAGATAATTATGAAGTTAATGTACCTACCTACCTAGGGATTGAAATCTGATAATCCGGCGAAACCGGCAGCAAAATACGTCTATCGGATCCGTCACTAGTAGACCAGATCCGGCAGGTTTACGATGAAGTAAATTACGCCGGATTGCAATTTCTAAATGTACCTACATACATACATACATGACTTTTCGAAGTTATGTGCGTAATTATCGCTTGTTCCGTGCCTCGGAAAGCACGTTAAGCTGTCGGTCCCGGCTGTCATGAACAACTATGGCAGTCGTTATTAGGAAGTCAGTACCTTCTAACAGACTGACAACTGGTTTAACCATAGAATGCTGTTTCCCTCTGGGTTGTGGAGGTCAGACGGCAGTCGCTTCACGTAATAACTGAAATTCAGTCAAAATCTGGTTGAACCAGTGAGGAGACCCTGGGCCCTAAGCCTAAGTTTAGGGCAACCGGGATAATGCTAGGATATGATGTTGACCTACCTACATACATACACGCCTGTTTTCCGAAGGGGTAGGCAAAGGCATATTAGACGCCCACACTTCGCCAATTATATAGTTGGTCCCACGTAAAAGGTGGCGAGCCTATTGTCATTTACCGGGCACTGTTATGTTCGCCAGAGCCTCGTCCGTTAATCGGCAGGTGCACCACTTGCAGGTGAGGTTGGCTTGGGCTCCTTAGGTCTAAGTAGGATCCCTATACACCCAAATGTACCTAAGTAACATTGAATACGGCATATCATAACAGGCCTAAGAGTTTCATAAAATATTGTGTTTATATCAATTTTCGACAGGTTCAGTAGATAAAGGTTCAGTTATTTGATATATAAGTATTAGGGTCCTTATTTGTTCATAAAAAAATTTTTTTTAAAATGTTTATGGGGCACCCTTGCAAATTGATATATAGGCTTAAAAAGAAACATGATATTTTTTTTAGAATTTATTATTAATGTTTGGGGGTCGCGACGGGACTTTTAAAACGGTAAATTAATAAATAAAGACTTTTTCATATAAATGACCACATTTATTAATAGCAGTGGAAATTAAAGTTACAGTTTTAGAGTCGGGATATTTTATTCGAAATTCTTTGACTAACAAAAAAAGATATTGCTTTTGCTCGTCATTAATGGTTATCAACTTATTAAATTTTTCCATTAATGCAACACAACGTTCTGCAATATCATTGACTACTTTGATTAACCGCACGATGTCTCTCCCAGCTTTATACTCCCCATCAGATGGCCAGTCAGCAACATCTTTTTTTTTAAAATAGGTTGATTTTCCAAGTATCTCTAAGAAAAGGAATGAATCACTAGGCACGAAGTCATCGATATTTTTTCTTGCAATGTCTTTGGTACCCAGACTCATCTCTCATGTCTGTACCATTTTTTGTTTGGTATCTAAAGCAATTTAGTCAGCAAAAAATGCAAATGATACGAGTTCCTCTGACAAGTACCACAAATGTCCTATAATTTTATTTAAAGCAACTTTGGATAGTGCTGTATTTATATTTTCGAATATAATCAGGTCTTTTAATAGCTGCATCTCATTTCTGGATGCTGACGAAGCAACAGTAGCAACAGTAACTTAAATTATGACTGAAATAATGCAAACATCTTTGATTCCCTTTTCTTCTTTTTTGGTCATTTTGAACTGGTGTCTACATAAGAATATTTTCAAGCAATACATAGCTTTTGCCATCCAGCGAGCTCTGAGCAGTCCTGCTGGCATTCTAAATAATGTTCGTTTCTCAGGAACTCCTCCTAGGTAAACAATGGTGAGGTTGAGTAGCTCTTTATAATCATCTTGAGGCTGATACTGCTTAAGTTGGTTTAGAGCGAAGGAAATCATATCCTGAGCAACGTTTTGAACTAATTCTAGCGAGTGAGGATCAGATTTGATTGTTTTGTAATCGGTCTGGTCAATTTCGCTTCAGTAGTTCTTAAACCTTTTAAAAATTAAAATATCAGGACCACTTGAAGTACCTAGTGCCGTCCTCACGACAGCTTCTAACATTATCACTAGTATATGATGGCGACATGCAAGCCAAAGCATATCTTTCTCCATTTTGGGTGGAAAGAGATCCACTGTGTCCATTTTTTGACGACATAATAACACAATAAGCGAGGAAAACAAAACGAAAGACGCGCACGTGCAGTCTCGCTTACGGCCGAAACGGAACTAGCTTGAGCGAGTAGTGGGGCGTGCCCTTGAGAATGTCAGGTAGGTAGGGGGGATGAGGGTAGTCAAATTGAGATCAAGTACTCGTTGACGTCTCATAAAACAAACAAAACTCAAACCCTGTTGTAAATTCCTTAATGAAAATGTTTCTTGATTGTTTATCTTATTTTAAGTTTTATTCTCATTTTAAAATGTCGGTCGCAACCCCTAAACATCATATAAAAAATCAAATAAAAAAACAGTATTGATTAAAGCACAGAGAACATAATTAGAGGGTGCCCCGTTGATATTTTTCACTTTGAAAAATAAGGACCACCCTAATAAGTATTTCATGGGCTAAGAACTTTTGAACGTTTGCCGACCGATATGGCGTGGAGGTCAGTTTACCTGCACTTCACTCCATAGGTCGTGTGTTCGATTCCCACACAGTACAAATCTTTGTGTGCATGAACATGAATATTTGTGCTGGGCTGGGTGTTTTCATATGTATATTAGTCATGTATTTACAAAAAATAAAGGTATGTAAGTATGTTTATCCGTTCTTTAGTATCCATAACACAGTTCTTAGTAATACTTATCTTGGAACTAAATAATTGGTGTGATTGTTAGAAAATATTTATTGTAATTTTTTTTAAAAAACTAAAATTAATTTGCTTCGAACTTATTTAGCATATCAAACGATCCATTGGCCATATGAACGATCGATCAACGACATAAATGTACAAAGTAAGGACGATTTGGTAGGCAATGGGCTGATTAATTCAAGTAGTGTGAATAGTATTGATACGTGAGTAGGTATAAATACCATTCAAACTACTTTAATTATATTGAGTACAAATTGGGTAATGACCGGTATCATTGATTGTTTGTTTCTTTTGTGACTTAAGAATCCGATTGCAGCACTTTTTACATTTGCAGCATTTTTTACATGTGAAACGCGAGTAGGTGGGAGATGCAGCGGTGTGAAGGCTAATTTCTGCCTGAGATTACTAGGATATGATGATGAGTGTTTAGCCGCGAGCTTCCTACGAAGCTCGTTAGATGACGTTGTACGAAGCCTAAATCGCGCTATCAAGATTCTCCACCTATAGGATAAATAGTTTAAAAACATCTGCTATCAATGGTTTGTTTTATTTTAACGTTTACTATCCCTCGGTCAGTTGACTAGTACTGTACAATGAGTAAAGAAATAGATTTTCAATTTTTCAGTCAGACTCTGAGTCAAATGATGGAAATTTCACATAGCTTACTAGCAGTTATATCCATAAATTGTTCCTGGTAATTAATAACGCCATATCAATTAATGGAGGCGTGGAGTAGAGTTGTTGCGATAGCGATAGTTCCACTATCGATAGTTGACCTTGAAAAAACGTCGATAGCGCGACTATTCTATCGAAACTATCGACATTTTGCAATACTATCGATACTATCGATAGTATCGATGGTAAAAAACATGCGATATTATTGCATTTCGTCGATACTATCGAATCTATCGATACTATTGGAGTACAATAGTATCGACAGTATCGATAGTATCGATAGTATTACGTAAAAAAGTCGATAGTATCAAACTATCGACGATATATCGTCGCGTATCGATAGTATCGATAGTTTTGTTTTTGTTACTATCGACATATTTTCGATACTATCGACTGAAAATAAAACGTAACCTGGTTGGTAACACCAGGTACGTAGGTGTCACTTTGTCGCGCCCAATAATATTTCAGTTACCATCTTCATGTAAAATATTACGGATGTAGTTGAATTTAGCGAATGTAAATGAGCCATCAAGTAATCTTTTAAATGCAAGTAATAGTATCGTAAAATGTGAGACTATCGATACTATCGATAGTATCGAAACTATCGATACTATCGATAGTGTTTGTGCTAATACTATCGATAGTATCGAAACTATCGATAGCGTTTGTGTGTCAATGAGTAGGGATAATATTACATATTTTTAACAATCGATCGTCGAAGGCCGATATTTTCGATAGGACTATCGATAGTACAACTGAATTTCGAGGTCACGATAGTATCACGATACTATCGATAGTCTATCGCTATCGCAACAACACTAGCGTGGAGAGATTAGTGCCATATATATGAATGCTTAATGGATTTAGTTGTAATTCATCATGATAGATATAATAATTGAATTCTGTGAGTATGGGGATATGGTAATTGTTAGACGAGTCGGCTTAGGTTGGCATAACTAATTAATTATATGTATAAATCATTACTTTTTTGCTAATGCCGGATGTAAAATTTCTATTATGTAGTTTGGCGTTACAATAAATTGTATTGCTATTGATACTCAAACAAATTTTTTAAAAACCGATACCTATTTCAAAATCCTGTATGATGTCCAAGTGGTAAAATAATAAAAAGGTAAGATATAATTGGTTCGTCATATCAATTTTAAAAATATTTTTTATGTACTCAAATTACGATTACAAAAATAGGGTAGAAGTTGTGTGTAAAGAATTAAATGACAGAGAAGGTGGAAGAGTTAATAAAAACTAACAGAGGTGACTTGAAAAAGATACACAAATATTTTTTATTTCGGTAACAAAATGCATTTATGCACTGCCTCCCGACCAAAGGGGGTCCGAGAGGGGACCGTGGGAGTTACCATCAGCATCGACATGACCGCCAAAAGACCGCCCGCCTGCGGCCAACGTCCGCTGGAAGAAAACCTGGAAGACCTCCTCAGAGAGGCGCAGTGGACGCGACCCTCCTATCTCCTATAGCCTAAGACCCTCCTGGCGCTGCTGGACGCTGCGCCCTTCAAAGGTTCTCCTTAAGTCCCTCTTAGTTCCCTCCCCCCCCTCCCCGGTAGGCAGTCCTAAGGGCACCCAGAGTCACCAACTTCTAGATGTTACCTCTTCCCGGCCTCCGGGGGATACTTAGCCCCCCACCACGCCAAGGTCCGGGGGGGATACTGTATCGACAAAGATCAACTAAGATCTAACTAGATTAGAATAGGAATATAAGAATAATATAGCATTTACCTGATGTAAAGTGACACGCCTGTCTAGATATCTCGATGGGCGATTAATTGAGCTCCCCAGTGAATATTACACTTGCTAAATACATGCTAGCTACCACGTCGTGCAAATCGGCACATGTATTGCATTAATCGCTATAATTGCATTGCAGACTAACTGGACTGCATTGTTATTTAAGCTTATGCTTTCTTGATAAAAAAAAAAGAAAAAAAAAGAGAGCCGTCATTTTATTTTTGTTATATAATATACTGATCCGACTATACTAAAATGACAATCAAGGGTAACTTGGGGGCTGAGTTAGCATTTTTGATGTGCAATAAGGTTAGGTAAGTTGCAAAATATATATGTTTTAGGTCACGTTAAATACAGTACATTTGTTTTGTCTGTTCAATTGTTATTGTCGGAAACAAAAGCATTCTTAATTCAAAATATTATTTTTAAGATCTTCTTTTATTTTCAATTTCAAACAAAATAGTCGCGCATCAAACAAAACAAATGAAAATAATCGAAACTCAAAATGCTCCCCTTCGAAAAAGTCCCGAACGCCGAACGTCAGACTTAAAGAGAAAATAAATATAATGTCCTAGAAAGGTCCTGGGTAACTTTTAATGGGATACGCGTCTATAGCTTTGGCGATTCAAACTGGGCCAATAATACAGAACTGGCATCCTTCCCGCGGTTTTACAACATATTTATGACTTTATGACACCGTGGCAACATTTTATGATAATTCTCCTCACAAAATTTCCCACGTATATGTGACAATGTTAGCTTTTTATGAACGTCTATATAAATATTACCAAGGAGTTAACTATAATATTTTGCACTATAGTAAACAAATGGATTAATAAACCGCCATAAAGTTACCACTTACTTATAACATAAGGACCTATAAAATAAACAAAAACGATCCCTTTATTAAATAAAAGCGAAATTTTCGAGTATACCTTCTTAATTACGATCGCTCCATCAAACATTGCTTAATCAGAACAGTTTTGTTGAAGTTCAATTTATTTGGGAAACACATACATATAATCTGTTTGTATATTAATATATCCTTCGAACTCGGAATACATTGTCGCTTTTCTTAGCACAGCTTTGTCAGTATCTTCAAGTCACGAAGCAATGTATAGGAAATTTGAAGTAAAATCGTTGAGCAATATTTTGTGGTAAGGGTGGTGAGTTGTAATAATGTTTCCGCTCTTTACTCGATATTTGCCAAGCCAATGCAAACAGAAGAGATCAGAGTACCGCATTATAACTGTACCCGGATCATACACCGGATAATTTGTATGTAGGCATTTTGTTTTTACCTTGCTGTTCGCGGCTTAATACCGTGTTATTTTTTGCTGAAGAATTTGTGGTTTTGCTTACATAACTTATATAACAGTAGAGGAAGAATTTAACGCGGTCGACATCTGTACGAGTAAATCCTCTTATATAGACAATTAAAATGTTCTCATAAGATTAAAGTTCACTACTTTGCTTATTTTTAGATTTAATTTGTTTTTAAAATAGAAGTTATAATAATAACGTATTTTTCTTAAAATCATACAAATTATTATGTATTAATTACCCACATTAATTGACCGTTGTAGAAAAAAAATTATACTACTGGCTACATTGGCTGCACACAGAAACTTGTTGCAACTTTTTAATTGTAGGTAGTGTGTTTTTTTGCGGGATTTTTTTTTGAGACATTGTGGACATTTGGTGTTCCAGTATACATTTGGGAAGTCGTTTCTGAGCAAGACCACTAAGCTCTAAAATTCGCTGCCGGCTCATGTGTTTTCTATTTCCTATTATCCCGGGTCTTTTAAGCGAAGCGTGAAACGGCATTTTAGCAGGTCGCTATTAGTGAATGCGCTTTGTACCGTGCTTATTTCACAATATGAAACGCTTTCATTTTGAATGTATCGACTGCGTACTATCAGGCTGGATGTAGTCATTATGACGTATCACATTAAAAAAAACCAGTATTTTTGATGCAAAATAAGGTTACGTTAGGTTGAAAATTTAATTATTTTGATTTACACGCTAAATACAACCCCTTTTAATAACACGAAACTGCGGGCGGCGCGGTTCTGACATACGTATCGTGGCTGTTTGTTTTGTTAGTTGTGACCGAAATGAGTTTGCTTTGCCTACGATCCGGTCGGTAGTGATTAAAACTGGTACTGAGTTGTAGATTTTGATGTTTAAAAGGACTAGGAACGCATGTGAAATTGCCTGCGAAGTCCCCCGATTGGTTGTAATCTATTGGGGAGGCTAATGTTCAGCAGTGAACTTTGTAAAGCTCAATAATGATGACTAAACAAATATCTAATTTCGCTCTCTAACCGCGGAGCTACTGTTTACTGTTTGCGCACTGAGTTTAATCGGGGATCACTCAATATAAGAAAAGTCCACCTTTGTACTTGTTTGATTTGTATATGTGTTTCTTTGTAATGAATGTGCAATAAAGGATATATATGATCAAAAAAAATATATAAACGAAAAATTTACGGAGTATCAGACTCCACAGTTAAACCGTACTCACAGTTTTGTGGGACTATGTTATAAATAAGTTGTTATAACTTGTACTTACTGAAAATATAAATAAGAATAATAATGATAATTTAGATTTATTTGTTGACGGAATGGGGAAACTTGCAAATGTAGCTAAATATTTGACACATGTAATTTTTTTATTATTTTTCCTTATGTCAACTAGACTTATTTTAATTTAGCCGTGGTAATTTGAATTGTTGACATTAATGTTTTAATTTCATATCTTTAACATTTTTATTTTATTTCTTTGTTATTTAGATATGTTAACAATATCGCGTACCAAATGTTAATATTTTAATGTATTATGACTTATGTTTTAACGTTGATAAATTATTGTTTTTTTAAAATGGTTTTAACTACATTATGTAACTTAAATTGTTATTCTCTTTTTGACTGCTGCAACATAGGCCTGCGAGCCTAGTGCAGAAGCCATAGTTTACGAGTATTTATTTATTATTATTTATATATTTATTATTGTTTTTCATTTTTTTTTATTATGTAAGAGTTGTAGGTGTGTTAAACTTGATCTGTTAACTTACATTTTATTGTTGAATAAATAAATGATCGCTTGTATACTTTCTATAATTTCTATAACGCTTCCATAGTTTTAGCCCTTTTCAAATGTTATCCAGTTCACGTCATCCGTGGGGAGCAGACAATCACTAATTAAACTACAGGCCGGAGTTCTGGCCGGCAGACTCCCGGGGGATAGATTTTATGAGGTAATATCTATTTTATTGACAGGGCACACAAGCTATCCTGGCCATGGGGTAACTATTATCGTTATCATGCCCAGCAGTGGAATTGTTCGAAAATTATCATAATTTATTTATTAATTTTATTTATTTATTCAACCATAAAACTTACAACTATCTTTACAGGCACCAAACCTAATACGATAGAGTAGTTGAGCTTACAATAAATACGGGACTAAAAACTTTAACATAATTTTATCTACTAATCACTAAACTACTACATTATTATCTACTGCAGAAGCAATATACTGCTTTTGCAGTAGATAATAATGTATTATAATAATGTAATGGTTTATTATAATCAACCTGCTCATTACTTTTTATTTACTTTATTGGAATATATACTAATAAAGCCTGCTGCTTCTGTGAATTTACGCACTTCACTCGAGAGGTCGTGGGTTCGATTTCCACACAGGACAAATCTTTGTGTGCATGAACATGAATATTTGTTCTGGTTTGGGTGTTTTCCTATGTATCTTAAGTATGTATTTACCAAAAAAAGTATTTATGTATGTTTATCCGTTATTTAGTATCCATAACACAAGTTCTTAATGATACTTATCTTGGAACTAAATAATTGGTGTGATTGTAAGAGAATTTAAAAAAAGATATATATATATATATATATTAGAATTCTACAGCCCGTAAGTTACAAATTGGTCTGTTGAGATACCAAGAGCGGCAGAAGTCGCGTGCGGCTGCTAGCTGGCTTATAAAGTAAACGCGTGCATGTAATAATTAGAATTACGTTTCGGCAGCCTGTAAGGTAATTTGAATCGCCGGTTCAAGGCCACACGTTCCGATACTTTCAAATTTATCAAACAACCTACATGGTGATTTAGTTTTATGATACACGAGTAGTCAAGTTGTTTATTAGGCCGATGATATTGTGAAGTAGCACCTGATACTGTTAATAGCTTCTATTCATTTATTTCGAGTTCTACACTCATATTGTGTTAGTAAATACATATATCTTAATCCTAGGTGTTAGTAATTACATGTAGCGCACAACATTTATTCAGGTAAACACAATCTACGCGATCCGCGATCATCTTTAGGAGACAGTTGGAGCTTGGCCTGACTCTGCGCACGAGGGACGTAGCGTAGAAACAATCTACTCGCGCCTGTGCGAACATGCCCGACGCGCTACATCGCCAGGGCAGCCCCATGAGCCTCCTGAATGCGTTATTATATTGGACACGGAGGGCCCCGTACGCCCTATGTTCATCGATATCTCAATTAAATTGTAGACAAAAAAGTTTAAAAAAAATTGGTGGCAATTTATTATAATAGGTTGGGGAAAAAGTCTTTTCGTATTTTTGTATGAAAAGTCAAGACATTTTTTTCAAAGTTTATTTACATTTATTTACAATATATATGTACCGTTTTGTTGAATAACTTTCTGCCATTTTGTGGGCAGAGACATTATCCCGTTACTGTAGAAACTTTGGGACTTCTGATCAAAAAAACGGGACAAATAGTTTTGGCAGTCCTCTCTTGAGGTCAACCTTACAGAACCTAAAGAATTCTGCAGAGACCGAAACAGGTGAAAATCTGAAGGCGCAAGGTCAGGGCTATATGGTGGATGCACTAGGACCTCCCAGTCGAACTCTCTTAATTTTTGCTGAGTGGCTAAAGATGTGTGTGGTCTAGCGTTATCGTGATGAAAGACCACACCCTTCCTGTTGATCAATTCCGGCCGTTTTCTCTCGACTGCTTCCTTTAATCTCATCAGTTGCTGGCAGTAAAGATCAGAATCGATGGTTTTGCCGGGCGGTAAAAGCTCATAATAAACAATGCCCTTCCAATCCCACCATACACACAGCATCACCTTATTTCGTGTTAGGCCAGGTTTGGCCACAGTCTGTGAAGCCTGGCCAACTTTCGACCGCGACCTTTTTCGCACGTTCTTGTCGTACGTGATCCACTTTTCATCGCCAGTTATCAATCTCTTCAAAAACGGGTCGGTTTCATTACGTCTCAATAATGAATCGCAAATGAGTACACGGTTCATTAAGTTTTTTTGAGTGAGCTCGTGTGGCACCCAAATATCGAGCTTTTTTGTATAACCAGCTTTCTTCAAATGGGTCAAAACTGTTTTGTGGTCAATTCCCAGTTCTTCAGCTGCATCGTAACTACTAATATGCCGATCTTGCTCCACTCTTTCAAAAATGGCGTCCATTTTATTCGTAACAGGGCGACCAGAGCGAGGTGCATCTTTAACATCAAAATTTCCGGACTGAAAACGTTTGAACCAAATTTGTGCTACTCTTACTGACACTGCATCAGGTCCATAAACATCACAAATTTTTTTCACTGCTTGAGTTGCATTTTTGCCTTTTTTATAATAAAATTTTAAAATGTATCGAATTTCTTCATTAGATTAACTCATTTTAACGGAGAGAAAAACAAATGAAAAATAGCGGGAAACAACTTTTTTTTATTTTTTTCTTTTCTTTATAATGGAACCTTTTTAATGTTACCAAAACCAGCCAGACACAAATAGTACAGTCAAAAAAAAATTATAATAAGTTTATACCTACGTTATGCGAAAAGACTTTTTCCCCGACCTAATATATACATACATTCACGCCTGTTTCCCCGAAGGGGTAGGCAGAGGCATATTATACGCCCACACTTCGCTAATTATATAGTTGGATCTTGGTAGGAAGACCTTCCTACCAAGATCTGAGGAGTTACACCCAGTAATAAAAATTGGTTGTACCTAAATGGCATAAATGTGTTGTGAACTTAGCATGGTTCAAATAAATACATATATCTAACGTCTTGGTAGGATCCCTATGCACCATATAAAGAAAAGTAAAGTATTTTTTTGGACATTTATTTTTATATCACTAGGCAAGTAGAAAGCAAGAACTCGACATATTTTTTAGGTCTACACGTACTTATTACCAATCATTTTATACCACAAGGTGGCAGAAGTATTCAATGGTAAAAGAGTTCACCGCAGCCTACTGTCGCCTGCATCGCAAAGGGCATCATTATCGCAATGTTAACAATTTAAAAACTGTTTTCCGTCCTTTTTTAGTGCTCCAATACTTAATACAATACCAATTGATAATTTAAAATAGCTAGCCTGTGAGTTTCTTGCTAGTTCTTCTTACAGAGCGGTGGCTCGGAACTGGCACTTAGATTCACTTACACTTAAATATTTTTAATTGTTTGGTTGCAAGTGAATCTAAGCTTCGTGATTTCAGTATATTTTGACGTTTTCAAGTACTATGTAATAGTTTATGAATAAAAGTTTGAAATCACTTGAGGGGAATGTCACAAAAACAGGATTTTGTGTAATTAATATTTAAATGTTTTAAAATGTATATTATTTTGATGATCCATTTCTTATTACGCTTAAATATTGATAGTAAGGATTTTACTTGCGTTAACGTTTTTCAATTGATGCTACATCAAAATACGTGGAAATACCTAAATGTTTCTACACTTATAACTTTTTGGGATTTCATTTGACATTCCTTGTTTGGCCCCTGTACCCTTCACTTGAGAAAACCCGAGCAGAAAATGTCGAAGATTTACTTATAAATCGATAAGAGATCATTTTAGAGGTAGATTCAAAAAATATATTTTACGGCGAAATTTACATATAAGTTTTCACAATTTGACGACCGATATGGCGTGGAGATCAGTATACCTGCCGCTCATGAGGTCGTGGTTTCGATTCCCACACAGGACAAATCTTTGTGTGCATGAATGTGAATATTTGTTATGGTCTGGGTCTTTCCTATGTATATTTATATAAGTATTAAGTTATGTATTTACAAATAAAACTGTATTTTAGTATGTTTATCAGTTATTTAGAATCCATAACACAAGTTCTCAATGACACTTATCTTGGAACTAAATAATTGGTGTAGTTGTTAGAAATTATTTCTTTATTTATTATTCATATTTAAAGTTCCTATCAGCATGGTTTCCCCTGATAACTAATTAGAAGTATAAGTACTTATATGTGACACCTATGAGGGACAGCTGCATTGCGTAACCTTTTTGGTACCATTAGCCCCCGTGCTAACGAGCAGGTGTATTCACGGCGCGCGTGAGTTCGAACTGCTATTCATGAGCAAAATATTGAAAGGATATCGACCGCTATGGCGTGGTAGCGAGTATACCCGTATTCCACTCCTGAGGTCGTGGGTTCGATTCCCACACAGGACAAATATTTGTGTGTATCAATATGAATATTAGTTCTGGTCTGGGTGTTTTTCTATGTATATTAAGTATGTTTTTACAAAAAAAAAAAGTATTTATGTATGTTTATCCGTTATTTAGTATCCATAACACAAGTTCTTAATGAAGATAAGTAATCTTGGAACTAAATAATTGGTGTAAGTGTCTAAAATATTTATTATTATTATTATTTATATACTTTCTTCTGAATCCACTAGCAGTTTGTTTCATTAAAATGTTGGTATTTATTTATTATTTATCTAAGTTTTTTACATGTTTCAACTTTGAACTACGTGGACCAAATTACCAAGTTATTTTATTCACCAGAATCTTTTTCTTGCCGTCTGTTCATTGTGAATGTTTTATCATTACTAATTCATTACGCACAAAGGATTCTCAATTACTTATATATCAAAAGTAAAAAGTTCTGTATTTCACAAACTATTACATAGCACTTGAAAACATTAAAATGAAATATATATAAATAAACGAAATATTACGACACTTAAATTCACTTACATGCAAAAAAAAAAAAGTGTAAGTGAATCTTATACTATTTAAGATTTATTTACTTAAATGTGTATGATTTCAGACTGGTTCTACTTCTAATTTTGAGGAAAAATAATCAAGTAAATTTATTTTTGTCTATTACATAAAATTAAAGGAAAAAATCAATAATAAAAATGAGATTAAACCGCTATCTAAATCCGTAATATGTGTTTTATTTGTATATATGATTATATTTAAAGAGCGTAAATAGAAGAAACCGATATACAATATAAATCTGATGAAGATTTTTATAAGTTTTATTCATATATTTTTTGTCAATTCTATATTTATTAATATACTATATACTAACAAATCCGTTAGCACAGGAAGTGATAAAACTTTACATGCTCTTATTACGTCACTACCATGCACATTTCTCTACGAAAGTGTGGGTCAAAATGTCGACCATTGTTCATTGTGTCACTGTTGACTTTTACTTGCCATATGTGTCCTAGTGAAAGTTGATATGAATTGTGAAACACTCTGCGCATCGTGAAGAGATATATTTCTGGAGGCTACAACGACATAAAGTTTGTTGAGGTAAAAATAGCAAGTTATAAGAATTGCGTCGAAGGAATTTCTTGTTTAAAGTTTATTGAGAGTAGCAGCTCAGATAACGTAGCTTAAATATTTCAGGAGTTTACATTGATGCTTCTTGAGAATAGGTGGTCATGCTAATCACTCAAGTGGAGCTGATCACAAAGGTCAGTTTGGAGTGGCCCTGGATGGTTGATTGTATGTGTGGCATTTAAATCGAACGCGTTCATGTTTGGGAAAGTACATTAACTATGGTATCGGTGATCACTATAATTATGCAGTAGTAGTTAAGCGAATTCATAGGCCCATATAGCTTAAACAATTCTAATGGCTCTTCACACCTTTGTAAGCAGTCAGAAAGTGTCAGAAAAGGCACGTCTGGCGTCTCCATAGAGGTGTGTTGGTACCTACACAAACTTATGAAAGCGAATGCTGGTTATGGCAGAAGGAACATGAAAGTTAGTTTAATACGGTAGAGATGAGAGCACTCAGAAGTATTCTAGGTGTGAAATTAAGTGATAGGATTAAGAAAGAAGTGATAAGGACCGATGCTGGTGTAAAAGAAGATATAGTAATAGTCAGTAAAAAGAATTAAAAATGGTATGCTGAGATGGTTTGGTCATGTTAAGAGGATGAATGAAAGTAGACTAACGAAAGTGATTTATGATGGACAAGTGAATGTAAGTGATGGAAGGGGAAGACCACGTAAGACCTTCCATGACCAAATCCAGAAGATTTTGGAGAAAGGGCATGTCAAAAGTACCCTAAACAGACGGGTGTGTATGAGAAGGTTAACGTAGCTAGCTATTGTGTGCCAGTATCGTAGCAAGTGGAAGGATGTGATCTCTGCCTACCCCTTCGGGAAAGGGCTATGTATGTATGTATTTAATTCTAACGACAAAACGCTAGCAAATGCAAACACCTGCCTCTGCCAACTCGCTCCGAGTCCGTTAGGAGAAGTTTATAGCATTGGGCCTGAGCCTGTAAAATTAGTTTTTTGGTAACTACATTAATTTTTATTGAGTGATGACGCGAGGTTTTATTTATCTAATTCTGAGTACTGATTATGCCTGTAAGACATCAAGTGATGGTCGCTGTATTATTATACAACGAATTACACAGCGCAACACCAACAAGGATACCCGAAATATATTCTGCAAATCGATGATTTCCTTAATTTGATTCCGCTGAATTATCATTCACCTAATGATTGTTGGCAAAAAAATATTGTAGCGATTATGCATACAACTGGTATTCGGACACAAGTGAATTTCTATTGTTTCCTGTCTCCCGGAAGTTGTTTGCTACCTCACAGAATAGATATATAAAAATATACGCGTTGATATGACTCAACTTCAGTTATTTATTATTATTTGACGTGTGTTAATATACTTTTTTTGAAGTTAATTATTTAATTACACTAAGATTTGATGCCTAAATACCTATGAACCCTAAATATAAGGCTCGAGCATCGTAGATTTGTATTGCGGTATATTTTTTTAATATCAGTTACTAACTTTGCCCAAAACACATATAAAAATTCTTGCTAACCTTAAAGCTTGTATTACGAGTTGGTTCAAATCCGAAGATTATAGACAAGGTTTAAACTCGTGGCGAACTTTGTTTCAAATGAACGCAAAACCAAAAGCCATCTTAGATACATACGCATATCGGTATAAATACATTAGTCCAGTGGGACCAAGAGTCGCTAGTGACCCAGTTGAATTAGAAACTAAATGTCACCTTTACACAATTTAATTATATTATATTCGAGATGCAGTGGTCGAATGCGCAGTCTAATTTGATTTCTTACGTTAAATTTGATGTCCATAACATTAAAGTCTAAGTTCACGAAAAGGACAGTGGTTCTAAAAGTCATGTTGATAATTGACACTCACCCAGATAAGTAAAAAATGAATAATCCGATATCGTTAAAGAATATACCATAACATGCCAACAATTTTCCTTGAGCACCAAAAATCTCTATATTGGATCTTGTTTATACGTCCAACGAAACGTTAAATCTCCTTATCTTTCCAAACCAGGTGTAAAACCAGAATTGTTAACTTTTGCTATAGCCAATGTTGCAATACAATCACGATCGACCTTGTCTGTATAGCTGTCTCACTCTGCGTTTGCATTAACGTCTTCGTATTTTTGTTTTATATCGTTGTTACAGCAAAAAGTGTCAGTGTTATTTTATGTGATGTTAGAAAAATAAGGTTTAGGATTAGAAAAATGGAATGACTGTGAAAATGATGAAGGGATATTACGAGCATGCGTAGAAGAGGGACTGAGACGGCTGGTTGGCGGAGCCGTGTCGGCAGTTGTGTGCCGGTCGCCGCGCCGCGCGTTGTGTGTATCGCTGCTACTGCGTTTGTTCGAAACACTGTCACATATCAAATTTCACGCGAAAAATTTGATATTGTCGTCGATTTGTGCTGTTGAAGTGCCCCAAAGTTGTTTAGGTAAACCGTACCTTCTGGTTCATTGTGCTTGGATGTATTATTTGCAGTAGTGTTTTTGTTGCCCAGTGATTATACAAGTAGTTTGTTTCCTTTAGCAGGTAATTGATATTTATTTGCTTCTTTCGCTTTCTAGTTTTAATTGTTTATTTCTTTATTTGTATGCCTTAACTGTGTCCTGAAGTGATATTATCAACAGAGTTGCCTTATCACCTCTTACTGATAAACTGTTATCTCTAGTTGGGTTTATTGCATTTAGAATTGCCGAGTCAAAATTAGAAACAACATTATTCGACTTCTTATTATATTATAAAAGTCTAAATTTTGTCAATATTACAACTAAAAACTTGTAAACATACTGGATACTTGGTTAACTTGCCAAGAAAGATTGCATCTAAAACACGGGGAAAAAAATTCAATTGAAGTCGGAAGCAAATTTGTTGATGCAATTGTCACATAAGCTCTTGTGCGTACTGTATTGTGAATCACCGACTGTATGAAATGCGAAAGACAAAGAAGGGATTTGAATATAAGACGAGGGGGCCCTTGAAATTGATCGCGTGGTTCTCCCTAGTCTCTGGTTAACCGTACCCTTGGTTACGTATATTTAATACGAGACAAATTTGATTTGAAATGCGCTTTCATTTGAGAAGGAGTGTGTAAGACTTGTTTTACTTTGGTTGTGACATGTTTAAACTTGAATAAAATGTTATTAATTATTTAATTTGTGTTTCGGATCCATTTTAAACCCGGGCCTTATTATTTTTATTACACTATTATAAACACTTAGCCAATATTTAAATTAATTTAAAATGTTTTACCACGCGTGTATAGATAACCACTTATTACTACACTTTATCACAAGTAGTACTTTCACCAGATAACAATATATGGCCAATCTACCTGATAAACAAGTCCAAGATCCCTTGACCATTATAACTTCTTTTTGTACACATTTTTATTCCATCCTTTAAAGTGTAACAGGTTTTCGAAGATCGTTAACGGTGCCACGTGCTTATATCCGATATTGGCATATTCTCTTGGTCATTGAAGCGGTAATTTAGAGCAGTAATGGTTTAAGCCCCTTTTTTCATCTGTCCCATTGTTGGTCTCGTAGGGCGTAAGGTCGTTGACATTGCCCTTCCCCCGTTTGCGATATTTTTCATCGTGTGTCAGATTAGTAATGCATCATTCTTAATCGTATATTTATTGTCGTTACGTATGTCGTCTGTAATCCGTCGGACGGAGCGATTTGAACGAACCTTTTGTTCCATTTAATTATTGGGAGAAGCTGATAAAGGATTTAAATGACATAAAACTTTTGCATTTCAATATTCTTGACTGATTTATAATAATGTTTTATTCGATAGTGAACGAAAAAGGACAAACGAGACGTTTTGAAAGCCAGTTATAAGCGTGCTCATAAAACGCCGGTCCATTATTAAATATCCTTATATTTCGGAACAGCGCTTGTCATCCGGACACATCAGATTCTGGAAGAATATTGTATTAATACCGGTCTGGTTATCTTGACATACTTTTCTAAGACAAAGTTAAAAGTTCTTATGAAATTGGACCACATTATTGCGAACAGAGCCACAATTTACGGACAGAATATCTGGCATTCCAGAGGTACTTAATTAAGAAGCCTCTATAACTCACGGAGTAAATAATAATTTATATTTATTAAAACTAAGAAACATTTGGGTACAGCTTATTCCAAAATGAAATATCTTCCAGCTGGCCCGCGAAAGGAAAAACTTAAGATAAAACTGGCAAGTATGTTCAAAAACTGAAGATGAAACTGGCAAGTAAACACAGGATATTTCTATATTGTAGACCTACTAAAACAACAGTATTATGCACAAAAAATACACCAAAAGCAAATATAGTAACTTAAAATATAAGTTTTGAAGCCAAAAATGAAAGAGATGGGCAAACATATAAAAATATAAATACAAGTCACACAATCTTGTGATTCAACAGGACGACGGTTTTAACTTGACCCAGCATCAGTTTACTGGTTATTATGCTAATGCATTCCGTTATCTAACCAAATATTTCCTGCTGGTCTTTTAGATTCAATTTTCTTTTTCTTTGATCTTCGTGCTGTAATGTAACTGAGAGTTATAAAAGAATTATGGTTCTATAATGTCCCAAATTCTTACGTCACAGAATGACAATTCCAAATTAGTGCAAAACATACTAAGCTGTACTTTAGTTAGTAATGTCTGCATAGTATTATTAAACAAGCCGTCTACTCTACAATGTGTATTATAGTTAATTATTCTATGATGTGCATAGTCAACATAATTAAGAATCTAGGAAATGGCAATTTACAATAGGATTTTTACCTTTTGACTGAGTGCTTGACTGATAATATTTAAACAGAATTAAAAGCAGATAAGTAAATCAAGTTAGATACAATAGCAATTGTATTAACACAGTATATGATACATGCTCATTGCTCAGTCCCGTACTTAGTATAAAATCTGCAACAGCTATTTTCAAACATATAAACACACGTCGTTTATTGTGGGAAACCTACCTACTAGTAATTTATCGGTGACATTCATCATTCACGCAACATTGGTCATTGCAACTGGTACAGATAGTATACAGTATACTTTGTTATATTCTGTAACATGTCGCATAAGAAATTATCTCGTGGTATGGTGTAGGGTACTTAAAAGCATTACATATTTATTTCCAAAGAAAAGTTCTAGCATCGGTCTGAAACAAAGACACAATCAGAAAAAGACAATAAGGATTTAAAAAACTGGAAAGAGAAAAATATCTTTACTTTTAAGGCGCTTTTAAAAGAGTTGGAATTAGAAATGACTACCAAGTTCAGGTAATCGTTTCTACAATACCATAAAAAACAATACAACTGTACTTAAATATACCGTTGTGCAGCTGGTTTGATCTAGCCGCATTAGCGGGGCAGCAATCTTTGATAACATTTACTACTGTAATGTTGCGCAATTGGTTGGCCTGCATTTTGCACGTGCTCGCTCTGGTTTCGCAAACATTTTCCGCCGTCAGATGTAACAGGAGACCTACCTCATCAAGTCTGGGACTAAAATCTTCTTTAATTGTAACTCTTTAAATTATATGTGCCCACTGAGTTCTGTTGGTGGCGCCAGTTTTGACAACGAGTTAAATTAGGAAATTAATAGGAGTTAGGAATTAGGAATTCTGTGTTTACGTGTTAAACTAAAAATTTTTGAAACTATGAAATATAAATAGTACGATAGAAGTTTTCTTTCAATACGACCAGGGAAAATATTTTCTAGAACATCTGTTTTAGCATTAAGACAATCGGTGAAACAAAGATTTATAATATTGTCCTGTAAAAAACCTGAATTTTTCAAGTAATAAAACTCGGAGTAACCTTGTAATAGAAATCGATAGATTAAATTGCAATAAATGATAAAGACGATATACAATAATCATAGTAAACAATACTTCGTACTTTAATGAAATTTTTCCTTAATTACTTTTGGTGACTAAAATATTTGGTGTTATTGCAAAAGTTTGTTGAATTGTTTGGCCTTAATTAGTAATCTGCATCATTAACAAAACCTACGTCTTTAGATTTACCGAGTTCATTTATCAGCTAGCTAGCTTAAGGTCTTAACGTAGGTGGCTATAGCAAATCAGGTTTTAATATTATCTGGTTGCATACAGCTTTAAAGTGTTCGTAATTGTATAACTTTGATAGATCTTCCCACATTTAAATAATTGTTTGGTACTAAATGAGATTGACATCTATTACTTATACCTACTTCGAAGTAATCATTACTTACTTCATAAGCTACTAACATACATTCACGCCTGTTTCCCAGAAGGGGTAGGCAGAGGCATATTATACGCCCACACTTTACCAATTACATTGTTGGTTCCATGTAATAGGCGACGGGCCTATTTCCGCTTACTGGGATCTGTTACGTCCGCCAGTGCCTCGTCTATTGATCAGCAGTTGCACCTCATGCAGGTGAGGTTGTCTTGGGCTCCTTAGATGCAGGTAGAATCCCTATACGTATATTTATTTTATCCAAACTTATATATCTATACATAGGTATACTTATATGTATATCCATATTATTTTTACCAAGATCTGGTTCATGTCATGAAGACGACGTTAATAAAGTCAGCTATTAACGCGGAAACAGCGCTACGCACGTACCTATTTCAGAAGATCGTGAAGGATAAATTAGGAATTAGGCTATGTGCTTACGTAGATGAAAATGAAAATGACATGTTCAAAGATAAAATATGGCCCAAGACGAATGTAAATAAATGTATTATTATCAGCTTTTGAATGTGGCTGCTTTTACGATATCAATAGTTCATACTGAGTAACCACTCCCGGAACGTTTAGCAATTTTTTTGAAGAGCTGGTAGTTTAAACAATAGAATAGCATTAAGTAGGCCTTCTGTACTTAACTAGTTTGTGCTATCGTCATCAGTAGCACGCTCAGGTCTTAGGGCGTTGCACTGGCCGGCTCGGAATGCGCCCGATAGGAATTACGAAACGCCATACCATTGCCGATCGCGTCTCCAACCGAATGCGCAACTATTTCAATTATTCTATCGCCTATTTTGTTTTTCATTACATCGTGTATTAAACTTATTTTTGATATGTGCTCTAATTATTAGAGGTTATATAGCATGTCTCATCTAACTGGTTTGTCTGGTCCAACTTTTATTTGCTTGTTTTATTTTTATGTTCTTAATATTTTCCTTATAGAAACAATATGGTTTCGGCTAATTAATTAACTGCAAACTAAGCGAAAGTATTTTAAACCTACGGCATTAACTATATCGATAAAATGTCTCAAATACGCAAGTTGGAGTTTTTATTGTATGTTAAAATTAATTGGTGGGATTTCAACATTGTATCACCCAAGGTTGTCTGCCTTTTCGCCGAAAATTGGTTGGCTGATTATCACTTCCCAACTAACGTTTCGCAGAATGTTAATTCGCCGAATAATCATTTGCCAACTTATCATATAATTTTGTCTTATTTCCCAACCTCACAGTTACCAACTGCACGTTTGTTCTTTTTTTTATTATGACACTTTTCAAAACGCCAACTTTTAAGTAGCAGTATGTTTTAGTTAGCGTAATACACTAGATTTTATTTTATTAAATTAAACATGTCGGTTTCCTTTTGCAAAAGCGATTCGTTTCTGGCACTTCGCCGGCCGCTGCCGCGGCACGCTCGCTGCGCTCGCTCGGCTCGTGCGTTGTTTGACATACTCTAACCTAACCTAACCTACCTACTTAGATTTCTGTTGCTTAACTTATGTTATTCGTCTAATAGTTGTCTGGCCTAGTGAAAGATTTGACAAATGATAAATGTCCCAAACGTTTTGTGTCATTATAATAATCAGCATAACAATAATCCTACCAAATGAAACGTTGTCATACAAAAATTTGACAATCGTTAGTTGTCAAAGTGAAAAATAGGCGAAACGTTGGTTGGCAAGTGATAATCGGCCAAACAATTTTCGGCGAAAAGGCAGGATCCCATCACCCAATCATAGCAAATCTTACAACAATGATGACAAAAAAGATGTTTTAACTGTTTAATAGATAGAGTTGAACATGCTATTACAGAAAATGCCAACGTTTAGAACAGAAGTTGCTAAATATTTTTAGTATTAAAAATAATATATGTCAATACTTGCGTTATGTTTCACTCGCAGGTTGAACTATAGCGACCATTTTAACTAAAAGGATGTCCTACAAACGGCAAAGGAACTGGCCATCCGTTTTCGAATAGACCAATTGCTTGCATCTAAATCATAGAGACAAATCTAGCAAAGGGTACAGAAATAAAACCAATTGATTGCTCCAACAAATCATTCAAGCGTCATTAAAGCGAAGTTAAATGTAATTAAGATTTTGTTCAACAAAGACAGGACTTTGTTGGTAGACTGGAGAAACAGAAACATTTTGCGCTTGTTGTTCGAGTGTTGTTTGATCTTTCTAACGCATCATTTTACTTATCCCTTGCACATTTTGGACCATTTAGAAATTCAGCTCAGCTAATAGTTGCACTAATTGCGATGCTTGGATCGTTCTTGCTCGTTCATGGGTTTTTAATGACCTCTTTATATGAGCCAGAACATTCGCTAATGTATACTGCTAGCCATAGGACAACAACGCTGCTATTGTTTCGAGCTCCTTATATTCCGTGTAGCGGGATCTTCATAGGTGCCGAATGGGTCCAAATTCCCAGTATGTCTGGTGATTCAATTAGCCATGTGCCAGAATATTTTATTCATATAATAGCTCGCATTGTTTTATGCAATTTTCTAATTATTTTAGTATGTTTTGTAATCGGAAGAATTAATCGATAATTTTTGGAATGCATTCTGTAAAACATAGTAGCCAATTAGCCTCAAACAGCGCTTATATGCCTTGTTGAAAGTTTTATTTCTATAAACGACATAGTGAAAACTTAACAATCAAACAAATATAGTTACTTCAGCATGAATCATCTTTAAATGATTGGGGGAAGAACCCTTTCAGTTTGGTTTGTGCCCAGTAGTGGGTAGTTTAAAGGCTCAAAGTCACATGAAAAATATATTATAATTATCGAACTGGTAAAATCTTTTTGTTGGATCCAATCTAACATTTCCGCTCTAAACGGGACAATATCCCCAATTTTTCTCTAAATATTCATTAATCAATAAATACTTGAGTCTAAAGTCTTATCTCCCCTAAGGGTAAAGAGTGATGAGGGCGATTCGTCATGTTCCCTCTTAGTGACCTACTTGTTTGAGAAGTTGTGAAATAAAACTTTATTACACGAGAATTTTTCGTAAATTTTCTGCCCATTTGGGCTGATCAATACATTTTGTTCTAATATTGAAATTTATAAGATTATAGAAAGTTATAATAACATAACATGTTATAAATTAAGGATATTGAATCAGGCAGATTGTTTTTTAAACTTTTGAGATAAGCTTTATGCTTAACACGTATTAAACATTTAGAATTACACTTTTGAATCTATAAATCTCACAATTCTAAGACAATGTAATTTTGTTGTCCTTAAAATCAATTCTAAATTTAATAAATGCTTTATATAATATACACAAAAAACAATAATCTTTAGTTCAAATCATACCAAATTTCAACCCAAACAATTTTTTTTCGAAAGAAGTAAAGTGAAGTGTGCCCATTACGATGTGTCATCTCGGTTGAATGATAAAATATTTTTTGCACCCTCCTTCTAAACTCTTTTGGCGTCGCCTTTTTTGTTTGATTAATGACTCTTGAAACGGTCTCTTTGAAACGTTTTACACTTAATTTTTCTTCAGAGTTATGATTTAAGTTACTTAAAATTTCTAAATCATTCATGTGAAAGTCTCTGAAAATGATATTTGTTCTTACAACACCTTTCATACAAGAATATGAGTCGTAAAGGTTGTTATATTGCACACTCTAATTCTAATTGCATTCATTGTGAGAGTAAAAAGCGTTAATAGGTTCCCGTGAATCACTTTTACGGCTGTTCTGTGTATGTGAGTGTGACGCAATACAATATAAGTTTCGGTGTGATGTATGAAGCATAACGGTGAAATCCCAACGGTTTATTTTAGTTTAATTAGGAATTGACCAAGTAATATAATTTTGTTTGTGTATATTTATGTTATTTTTGCCTTTCACCCATAGATAATAGATTTTCGAGGTTGACAGCATTTGCATATCTCTCGTATTGCATTATATTCTATGAAGCTTGAAATACGAATCATCATCTCAGCCCATAAACATCTCACCAATTGACAAGGTTTTAGGTTATACTCTACCACGTGGGCTCTGCGTGGAGTGGCGGCGGCAGGTGTGTTGGGGTCCTGATATTTGATTTTTTTAAACGAGTGATATCTAGAACCAAGTTCTTGTGTGCCAAAGAACGAACTTGATCGATATACGATATTTGAATCTAAACGGCAAACCATCTAGGTCTGATATCTGTAAACGCTGCTTAACTTTGTTTATCGTTCCTGATAATCTAATCTTGCCTCACTAGATAGCATCGATCGTTTCAGAAACGAAAACTAATTATGCGGAATAGCTTCGAGTAAAAGGTTTCATGAAAAAATAATTTGAAAGTATTTTGATTGATGTCATCTAATTCTGTTCCTAAAAGCATTCAACGCAGATTAAATTCTTTACATAACCAAGATTGAACCAACTATATAAATTATTACCACAAACGTTTCCCAAACATCATTTATCTTAACCGGAGACACGCCACCCGCATGTTCGTCATTTGTGCAATTTATCAGGGAGATCGTCTACATTTTGCTATTTCTAACGTAGCAGTTGCTATAGCACTCCATTCTAATTTACTTATCAGATCTATGTTCTACTTACGTTTGATATAAATATTATACTAAACTACTCTACTCAAGTTCCCGTCTGCTGTAAACAACGTTTGACTTTCACAAAGAACTTTATAAGGCCTAACTTGACTTACCTAAGTATTTAATAAATTTACCTTTACTTTGACTGACTGGAGTACTGAGGGTGTATTTGTGTTAACCAGAAAATATTTTTTGCGTAGGATAACAAAGTCAATGTCTTCAAGGTTTTAAATATTTTGATATGTTTACTTTTAAACTGCATTATGTTCGATCCTTATCATAAGATAACGTTGAAGTTTAATTTTGGGGGAATTTTTGTTGACTCATGTGATAACAACTTTATTGCAAAGTTTTTTTTCGCATTAGCTGCGAGGGGAATATGAATAATTCTTATTTAATTAACTGTTTGATATTCCATAAAACCACTACTGTAAGCCTTTAACAGAAGGTGATAAAACATGTTGATCGAAAACTGTCTTTTCTGGTACTTACAGTTAAAACTACCTCAAATATCTTGATGATAAAATACCATAAGATGTAAAACAGTCGTTAATATAAAGCTATTTGGATTCCTATATTCTCTCCGCAAAATATAACATTTGATTTTTTTTACCAAGACGTCAGAGGAACGTGGGTTTATTTTCCTAATTCCATGTTATTAAACTTTGTATACCTTCCACAAACTACGTTTAGCAATATTACATAAAGATAAGTATGATGCTCAGACGAGTTCTTGCGGGTTGATTAATGGTTTCCTTCGGACGATATGCAAATTTCGCCAACACACGTGCGCCCAGATTAAACTATACATCAGTATTCATGCCGTTATGGGTGGCTGCCGACGAATTCGTGTTTGTTCCCGGCTAATGTTAGTACAGGGTTCTAAGTTAGAGGAATTTCGGTTACATCAGGTAAACCACGTGATTCGCCATCACAATGGGCTTAGGCACAGTTGGAATGAAGTTTGATTTGTATTATGATAATTTATTTTAGAAAATGTGATTACTTTTTTGTGTTCTAAAAAGTATCACGTGAAAATATAATAATTGTTATATGAATGTCATAAATCATTGCTTTTTTAATGCTTTGTAATTTTCTATAAGTTTGTTAATTATGTCACCAGGTTCGTTGTTTGTTGTTAATGTCAACATAATCTAGTAATTCTTTGATTACTAGATTAGATTTAACGGATTATAAGAAACATATTTAGGCGCAGATACTCTTTAAAGCAATTTGGCGTAATCTTTAAATGTTTTATTACAAATAGAGCCTCTTTGAGCTGTGATAGTTCAATAAGCGTTTAGTAATTTGCCTGAGACTGCTGTTGTGTATGAATTCCGATCAGGTGTGTCTTCGGCGCTGACTGACACGACCCGCATCGGTAGCGTGTGTCAACTTAGCAGTGTGTTTGTCTAGCCTGACGTGCATTGTAATAAATTGCCTCTATACCTGTATGTTTAACGTTGTTTCGAGAATTTGTCTTGGCTTCTGTACTATTTATGAACAGAGAGAGAGAGAGAGAGAGTCTTTCAATTATATTTTGACTCACTTCAAGGTTACTCCGAGCACTTGTCATAATGTTAAAGATACATATTATGTGATTATTTTTCACTTGTTATTTTAATCGATTAAATAATAACCAATTTATATTGCTCTGGTATAATTTGTTTTCCCAATATGTTATAAATAAATTGAATTTTGTTTATGTCTTCTTATACAGTATAGGTACATTTATTTATTTGTAAGTGGGTTTATCCAACACAGAAGTTGATTAGACATAATGTTATATTTATATCAGATTCACTCTTATGTATACCATGTAAACGCGCTATTTTTCCTTGTACAAATTGCTCCTCAAATATTCGGGCAAAAAATTATATGATGCCTCGTGGTAGAGATATCGCAAAAAGTCTATCTAGTTCCCGACCTTGGTTTTGCTTTGCACAAAAAGCTTCGGCACTATTCAGACGTAATTGACTAGAGAATTAAGCACCAAGGATTCTTATTGTTATACATCATTTAGGTACTACTAGTAAGTAATTGATTAAAACATTTAGTGGCTCACTAATATAAAATAATAAGTGCGGATATGGTCTAGCCCGGATTTTAATAACTGCTACTATGGTTTAGCCCGGATTTTTTCGTGGTGAATTTTCTTATGTTTATTATTTTAGAAATTAGTAATCTCTGGAAGAATTGGAAGACATCTTCTTTTATAGTTTTAAGTTAAGGTAGTTTATTTCAGTTGTTTAGGTACTAAATATATTTTATTTAAGTTGCTCGAATATATGTCATAATTTCATTGAATAAATAATAGTTTACAATAACAGTAATCTCTACATTAATAAAAGTAATATTTTGTTTTTACATTCTTATAAATGTCTTTACGACAATTGTATGTTTTTCCAAAAAAAAACACAAAAAAATATTTGGTATACATATATCTTGATAGTGGTACGTGACTTTTGCCTTCATCTTCGCCAGTTGAAAGTAATTTTTGCATTTTGGTGTCAGGTCCGCTTTTATTGTTTCCGAAACAAAAGGATCTTGTGCCGAAGTTGAACGGTTTTTAGTTCCCAGTGTTTGTCGAACTTCTTAAAAAGTTTTTTCTTTTTGGGTCCGTTATAAATTGTGATGTTGATATGCTTGTAGAATATTAACTTTATATCTTTCGAGTTTATCATTTGTATTGTTTATTTACAAAAAAAAAAACCATTTCTTACACCTGCTATATTACTAACAGCAAAAAGTCATTTATATTGTGGTGTGTGCACCTTTCCCTACCGTTTTCTTTTGTAATTCATAGTAAAGAATAGTCTAACGTTTACATAAATATTGTCACTGCACTGTTCTTATCAATCCGAGATTCCTATACAACATTGTTTTCTTTTTTGAATGCAACATATTAGCATTTATCAGAAGAGTTACGACTATTAGTCTCACTTAAACATACATCAATGACATTTTTATCACGAACAGTTCAATAAACATCTACAATTGCATTTGTAAACATGCACACGTGACTTCAAGTTCAGTACACAAACAATGAATGGATTATATCTCATAATAGCACGTTTTATCACTTATCGCTAAATACAAGTCAGTCGGGCTTTTACTTTTTGGCAAAAAGCATTTTATGGTAAACATTTTATTGAGCATGATAACTGTCTGTAGGATTTGAATGAAATCATCGATAGAAATTTTAATACTATCATGATGGTATTATTATTTACAAAGGGTTAGTTCTACAAAACTTGATTAGTTACTTGTATTTTAAGACAGTCATGTTCATACATACATGTTCATACACGTATAGTCATACTATTCTAACAATTGGTTTTATTTGTTTTATGCGTTCGCCAATATTTTCATCTTGTTTAAGTAAGTTTAGGTTATTAAACTTAATAATCCTGTTGACCATCTTCAATATTGATAGTTTTTTCATTTGCTTTCAAGACAACCCATGCAACGAAACATAGAACTTCTCAAAAGTTACAAATGTGAATTTTTCTCATATTCTCCTAGCTCAGGCCGCGAAATCTCCCAATATCCTTTCGAGAACGTAATATTTGCACGCGCCCTCTTTCGTCTTTGTTTATATTTGCTATTTCACAAAGAGTTCTTTTACGTAAAGGGCCGACCTTTTTCTATATCTTATGTTTAGTTACATTATTCAAGTTTGATATTTTGTAAATATTATTACGCTACTATATTATCCATATTTATAACACTATTAAAATTCAGTCTAATATAGCGTTTTGGATTCTAGTAGTTAATAAATTGTCCATAATTATAGCAATAATTAAATGGATTCTAGTAATTTATTAATTAGTTTATTAACCATAGTTATAGCGATATTTCAATTTATTTTAATATGGCGTTTATTCTAGTTATTTATAAATCTTTGTGACATTGATATCGCATCCAGCGCTTATGGCCCTGAGCTTGTACTATGGATAAACACACAATTAGCATTCTCTTGTTTCCTATCTTCTCACCGATTGCATACATTTTTGAAAGTTATGGGAAATATTATCACGTATTTATTTTCATTTTTATAGAATATAAAACGACAATTGGAATTCATTTTTATGTGCTGTTAATCCGCTGCTGTTATGCCTTTCGATTTGGGTGGAGCGGATGGGCGTGTCAGACTTTTAATGACCTAAAAGCATCCATGTTCCTTCGGTAGCATATTACTGCTGCAAATGTGAAATGATGTGTAGTATGGCTCAATAAAGCTCTTATAAAAGTAAACTGAAAAAATAACGCGCCTTTTTACTGCGGGCGGGAGCTTGATCGTAAAAGAAATGGCAAGAAAATTGTGAAGGTTAGAGAAGGAACAGTCCGCGTCAATGGAAAAGCGGTAAAAGGCTTATGTCGGAAGACGGGTTCTTCAATGGTGGCGATAGATAGATAGAATAGCGGAATACAGAACCATCAAGCCATCTTCTCATAGCAAACTCCTGTCCTAATGAACTAGTGCTTCTAGTTTCATGTGAGGTTTACATTACATGATGGAGTATAATTGCTTTCCCGGCAAATAATTATTACCATCAAATTTCAAAATCATTCTTATTAATGATGTGCAGTCTGCCTTAACAGTAGCTGATCATTATCTTAATGCACTATAAATTGATACATTATAAATTAGAGAAAGAGTACAAATAAGTTGTCATTTTAAATGAAATAAATATCATAACATAATAACCATAATAACAATAATAAATTGTATTCAATTATTAGTGCGACATAGTACTAAACTGTACAGATACCACTAAGGCTAGCCAAACAGTTCACACAGAAAGTTCAAAGTCTGTAACTACTATAAGAGTTATGCCTAACGCCAAACCTATAGAATTAAGTAAACTATATATATTCTGTAAGAATAGAATTCCACAGCAGTCGTTATTAATAACAGCCTTGGCAGTTAGTCATCTCGCTGTAATTAAAACTTGACCGTTGACGCGTGAGAAATGCCTAAGGAAGGAATTAACGGATCTTTAATAGGTGATCTTTCAAAAATGTAAAAAAGTGGAGTTAAAAGTGTTTAAAACACTACTTTGTACCTTTGAACCGTTAAAAAACATTAGAACAAGCTTATTTTTACGGCGCATGTCAAGCATGCATTTTATCATGTTCAAAAGTACTTTTTTATGGTATTATGATACTTTTAACACTTGTTTTGTTCAAAAATTTAATTAAAATGGGTCCCGTGGCTTTGATAAGCAAAACCAAGAACACTATAAGTACATAAACAAATGAATTGAAATTGAAACAACAATTCAGAAAATTTGCATCAGCTGAATTGTACAATGGAGAGGGCTATGCTTGGAGTATAAGTCCCAACGTGATAGAATCAGAAATGAGAAAACCCGGAGGAGAACTGAAGTAAAGAAATTTGCAAGCAGAAGTGTGTGTGGGTGGACCGATAATCGATGAGGCGTTAAGGTTCTGTAATGATGATCCAGCAAACCTCCCACACACAAGACCGACCAACGTGGAGAGGCCTTCGTTCAGCAGTGGACTTTAAATGGCTGAAATGATGATGATGAAATATGACGATGTCGAATTATAACGAGTTTGACCGGGTGATATATAAGAATCCCTCATAATATCAAACAACCGATTATTAGCGATTCATGAAAAATATTTATATATACATATATTCACATACAACATTTATGAAGGGGTAGGCAGAGGCATGTTATACGCCCACATTTCGCCAGTAAAATTTTTGGTTCCACGTAATAGGTAGCGAGCCTATTGCCGCTTGCCGGGCACTGTTATGTTCAACAGAGCCTTGTCCGTTGATCGGCAAGTGCTTGCAGGTCAGGTTGGCATGGGCTCCTTAGATGTTAGTAGCATCCTTATACACCCAATAAAACCAGTAAAAAACGTTGAATATACAAAAAATGTTGAATGTTAAAATGTTGAATATACAAATATTCAACATTTATGAAGGGGTAGGCAGAGGCATGTTATACGCCCACATTTCGCCAGTAAAATTTTTGGTTCCACGTAATAGGTAGCGAGCCTATTGCCGCTTGCCGGGCACTGTTATGTTCAACAGAGCCTTGTCCGTTGATCGGCAAGTGCTTGCAGGTCAGGTTGGCATGGGCTCCTTAGATGTTAGCAGCATCCTTATACACCCAATGAAACCAGTAAAAAACGCCTTAACCACTAAAACGCCTAATAACAAAAATAATATATAACAAGAAATTGTACAATTTTCAAAAAAAAGACTTTGAAATTCGTAGGGAAATAATAATGTGTTCTGTTCTTCATGTCAGCATATTAACATCATCGTAGAAACGGACGCTAACAGTTTAATAACAGTAATAGTTACGGATGATTACTTCAAATAAATATTACTTATAGGTGTGGTTTATTGTCTACTTCATATTTATGCATTTGTTACTTCCTGATACTGTATTGCTGTTTCGCTACTTGAATAATAATGATTATATTGTTTCAAAAAACCTGGCAAGTGCGTGACAGGACATGTGCATATTAGGTTTCCATAACAGGTTTTGGTTCACAGATATGGTAAATTCTTTCATCATAGAAATATCTATGTCATTCTCTTTTCAATCTACTATAAATATCAATTACTAGTAATTTAGAACACTTTTAACGTATAGTGTATTTCAACATTTTTAATTATATTGTAACAATCTGAATTCTTTTCTAGAATTTTATAAATGTTTAGCATAACCGACCGATCGAATGTTTGGACAGAATGTTAAGAGATAAAATTCCATCACACAAATTTATTATAACGCAAAAACAAGCTAAAAGCGATCAGGTACATAAAACCGTATAAGAAGAAAAAATCATCTCCACTTCCTATTGCGGTTAGATCATTATCTCGCTGCACATTCCATCGATACACAGCATCGCAAATGACGAGACGGCTGACTTACGTAAACGTTATACAATCTAGAGAGGCTGATCTCTCAGTAGGTCAACTGTGTTGACCAAGCTTCATTAGTTACACGTCATTTTGTGGTTGGTAAAGTTAACTTTGTACAAGACATATAAAATAGAAATGATAACATCCAAAGCGCCATAAAATACAAGACATCAATAAACTTGGAAGTTGATTAATAGTAACGCCTGAAGGATTTCTATAGCAAGCTTGCAAGGACGTCTGAAGAAACTAAAATTTTACACAAACACTGATTTGAACAAGAAGAGAGATATATCTGCTTTCCACTCAATTAGCGATACGCGATACGATAAGCACACAAAAAGATATAATAACAGATTTCATGACAAGGACCAGAAGGAATGTAGTTCAGCATAAATTAATTCAAACCTTAGGTTGTGGATTTATATCCCATACAGAAAAATATGTGCGCGTCAAGATGTATATATACTTTTTTTAAATATAACGTTAAGTATTTCCTTCAAAAAGTGTCAATGTATGATTATGGGTTGCCAATTGGATTTGTCCTTAGGTCTTAGAAAACCCCAATGATCTAAAGATTGAATTTTGTAGGGCATCTGTAACCGATGGTTTTCAACCTATTAAACTTGCAATATACTATAAATAAGCAGTCGTGTCGCATTTACCATTAAGTGTGCAACTTGTGTTTTCGTTTTAGGAATCAAAAGAAATATTAAAATAGTAGAAGCACTCAACAACAGAAACTTAATATTTAAATAATAATTGCATACTACCGCAATTATGTTCACAACATTTATGTAACATTACGGTTGCAATTTGGTAGTGTAATTCTTTCCGTCTCAATGTTTTAAATGGCAAAGGTATATAACATATTGACATAAAGGCCACGTCGATTAAATTCTTATTAAAAATATATCCCTTAATCCGCGCTGGTAGATTTACAGAAAGGTCGAATCCGGTTCGAAAAGTAGCTTTGCATGTGAATATGGTTCGTCGGCTATCCTTATTTTTTTTTAACTCGTTGCAAATCATTGTGTTATTTAGAACGACTGATGTGGTCCTCACTAAAGATCACTTCTTTATAACGTAGTATTTAGAGAGTGTACCACAATAGTGGTGCTTGTAAATAACAGACATGAACCCACTCGTAATACAGAAGCTGATGAAAGCATTGATATTAAACTTTTAAATAATTATATTTTATTGTAAATTGCGGACCGGGACAGAAAGACCGCAGTCGGGATAACGTTCGGATGATGATGCTAAATGTCAACGGTATAATGAAAAGCTATTGTGTAAAAAAAAATAGTTGCGGAATCACCTTACGACAAACCTTTAGATATTGATTTGACTTCTAGCCTAATTTTATTTATTCACCCACTCTTCAAGCACTGTTGGCCGTTTTGGTAAAATTTGCACTATAGATATATACTATACTAAATACACTATACTAAATATAATAGAAACTATGACAGTAAGCGGAAAATGGAGCCTTTTTGAATATTAGAGTTCATTGTGGAAAACGACATGAGCCAATTACCCCTCATAAAGCGTTTCCTTTCAAAGTAGAACCTTTTTTGAGACAACCTCTTGTTAAGTGAGCCTGTTACCTCATTAAAACGGCAGCACCGATCTATAAAATAAGATACGCAATGAATTCTGTCCGAGAAACCTTAGCATCTGAAGTTCAAATGAATTACCTTAACAATAACGATTTAAACGGCAGTTAACTCTAACAAACGGGTCAAGGTGGGAAGATTAATGGACAGTTTCCACTTTCCACTGTTCATGAACTGCATGCGTTAACTATATGGTTTAACTACACAATGGTACGCGGACAGGACGTTGTTAACTCATGCATCACATCTACGCAAGGTTATACTAGGAGTTTAAAAACTATTGTGTTTACTAGTGGGAAACCGTGCAAAGGTACGAACTATATCATTGATATAAAATTTTAGAGTATTCTCGGATACTCCGAAGAGAAATCTAGAAAATAACACTTAGGCCATAATTTTCTGTCGACGCGATAATGCAAAGTGGTCTAAACATATGGCTTGGAACAATAATATTATGATTATGTTTTAGCAGTTAACATGTCGCTTGGTTCCGTGTTGTAATTTATAAGCAAAGAAACATTTAATTGATTTGTATTTTTGCTATGAGGACATTGATTGATTCTCCCAAACATTTTCAATGTTAATATCAAAAATATTGTTTCATATCCAACTTGTCTTTTATCATTTAGTCTGCCATGCATTTGTTACTATTTATAATCTGTCGCAAAATTCTGTTGCTACATCGCTTTACTTCGTCTTTCGTAAAATGTCAAAACACCAGCATCAAAAGACTGTGTTTATTATGAACAAACGTGTTAATAGTTAGAAAAATTAAATTAAAAATTATGATAGAATTTGTTAAAAAAATTATGAAATTAAATTTAAACTTTCTTGTGCACCAAAAAAGGCAAATGGAATCAATGGAAAGACAACATTTTATATGAGTTGTACAATGAGCAGCCTTATATACACATAGAGTAGTGCAATAGAAGTGAACCGCTAAGTATCATATTATCAAAAAATAAATATAAAAATAACCAGTAACAGCAGTTGCACTATTATTGTATGGGTGTGCGTCATCATGTTAAGGTTCAGTATATTACATCGCTTACAATGATTAATGAGTACAAAATTCCTTCCGCTAATGGTCCACCGACCAGTTGGGTATGATGCTGCCATTGCAAAAACTGGCACTGAGTCTCGTTTGCGATGAGCGCAAGTGGTCACTTTTGTTTTTGCATTATGTAACTTGCTACATCTCAAGTTCCACTTTGTTTCTGTCTATCCTTTTCGTCATCGATCATTATCTGATATCAGAATGGTAAATAAGAACATGAAATTTTTATACGTTTTTATTGACAAGCTGAATGCCGTCGTTAGGAGAAACAATAGAAAATCAATTGATTGGTGGGCCAATAGGATTCAAGGACTTAAATGCGTTTGCATTGATTCTAGAATATTTTTTAATTCCTGCTTTCCTGACCGATTTCACCATATATGGCATAATTAAAAAGGTTACGCAGTTAGATTTCATATTTCTATACATGTGGTTAAGTCTTCGAATCACGGTTGTCTTATCACTTTTAGGGCCAAAATTACCCTATGGACATATTCGGGTCGAGTTCTTTTACGAAGCCACCACAGAAATACTTTTTTATATGGAAATGCAGCAAAAATATTGTTGCTACAGTGAATAGTTCGTTAAATAGCCCTTTTAAAATTTACAAAGGCACGTGACCATAAAAGTATTCATTGCAACATCACGCCTATTCGTCGATCACTTTACTTTGGACTCGGTACGATCATTAACCTAAATTGGACTCTATTGTCAATTGGGCTCTGCATTACGATCTTGCAGGTTGCCATGTCACTAAACTAATTTGTTTACATGCCAAACTTGATTAATGGAACGCTGATTTTATGTCGTGGGTTGATAATCAAACTCTGTTAATGGTATCTTCTACCATATTTATATGTGACCTAACCGAGTTGTTTCTTTCCTTTGCAGACAAAAATGTAGATAGCTCAGTGACGTGTTCGGTTAAGTAAGATGTCAATTGACCAGGCATCTCCGTTGGTGCCAATCAAACCACAAGTTGCTCTTCAGAACAGTGCATTTATCAAGAACAGCCACAATAGAAGCAGTTTCTGCGGCGTAGTGCCGTCGCCGACAAACTCGAATGGAACGTTCAAAACTTTCTCGGTGAATCGTAAAAGTTGGAGCGGCAATGTGACGCTTCCTCTCCAGCAGTATACGCCAGACGACCCAGCTCCACACCTCGCGACGTTCCGATCCGGTACCGGAACGTTTCCGAGAAACAGAGAGCGGAACAATAACGCTTCGAACGGAATATTAACACCCAACGGGAACTCCGTACAGACGTTCAAAGGAAATGAAGTCAGAAGGAGCGGATGCACTAACGGTCGCCGCTACGCTGAGATTGGGAATTGGAGCAAAAGGTGAGTTTAGTCCTGTCTTGCTGAATCCGCAGTCGTATTTGCTCGCTTAATGACTTTTGTTTGACTACTTTAACAATTTATTTGCTGAGTCTTTAACCTTTACGGGAGTCGTTCATTGTACAGTCATTTAAGAACGCAATGCGTGAAACAGTCTGGTTAGTTTTATCTTCAATCTACGCATTCGTGCACGCACGTTCTAAGAATATTTAATCAGAAGTTATTTTAACTATATGGAAATAACGCTAACCATTATCTTCCAACGGTTATAACATTCTCAATCATTCATTCGTTATCACGAGCACGCAATAAAAATATTTGTTCCCAGGTAAACAATGTTACAAGTACAGCTTGTTCTACCAACTTCCTAAGGCCTTATTTACTTTAGTTTCGTCTCGGGTAATTCTGGAACAAGTTTTCCAATTTCATTCTCTCGTCGCTTTCATTTCCTCCCGTTTAGGGGTCTCGCTCCCTTAATATTACTTTTATTAGCTCAAAACGCTTAACAAACATTGGTTTGAGAATCTAATAAAAATGAATTTTGTGTTATATCCGTATTTGAAAATAAAAAGTTTGTGTAACATCTTCTTTATGATTTGATTGGTCTTGTTATTTTGAACTACTTTTGTATTTTTTCAATAATTGTATATCTATAATTAAAAACATATAACATATTAATATTACAGCAATAATGTAATTATTACAATTGTTTTCTCAATATTCATTGTTACGCTGACTAACAGCTTATTAAGGTCGCATCTATTTATTTATAGCTTCGTGAATACATTACGAAACCTCACTATCAGCAAACTAACATAGAACTGGATGTTTACCACTTTTATCTAATCGGAATCTTCATTATCTTTTATTCGTTGCGTACGAAACTTTGCCTATAACTCTCGCTTACCCAATTTGGGGCGGACTTAGTCGCTCGATAAGACGTCCAATAATCAGGCTAGTGTTTTTATTAGGGAATGCCTTTATCGCGACATGATTCGCAGTTACAAGCGTTGATTTTATCGCGCTCATTTAGCGTTACGTATCTTTGCGTTTTTCTCTCTTAACGCTATTTATCACGTTTCGCTTCCGAGCAATTAGTTTCATCTTTTGTATGGTGTCTGATTCAATTTATCCAAATTTCTGTGATATTTTTTTCTGCCTTTTTGACGATGCTTTGATTTTTTCTCAGTGTTCATGTAAGGCCGTTTTAGCTTCCTTGGTATTGTTATTAAGTACACTAAGTTTATAATTTGCATTCACTTTAAATATTTTTGTTATATTATGTTATTGTTTTTTGAATTGCTAGGAATATGTAAATTTTTGCGCGCTTTTGGCCGTGATTATTTTCCTTTTAGACAGAATTTTGGAATAATAAACATTTTACATTTATCGACATCTAAATAACTATCAACATAAAACTAAGATAATTTTATTATAATTGGGAGCCGCGTGTTTTAATCTGAGCTATGTTAATTACGTAGATACATGCAGTCATTACTACAGTAAAACAGCTCTTATCTACCAGGTGAATGCTTTGTTAAATGAGTATACTTATTAGTGTATGTACGTGTTTCGATTGCAACTTAAGTAAAGCTCTATAAGAATGTTTTTTCATTAGTTCGTCTATAAAGTTAAATGTTTACTGAGGTCCAACTACCAATGAATAGCTATTTATTACTAATAGTTGCAGTACAAGATTTAAAGCTGTTTCTCAAACGACATGAATTACGACGCATAAAACATTCCAACGAATGTTAATATGTTATTTAAAGTAACTCCGACTGAACTCAATATTGTCTTTAAGAAACATTTACAAAGCTATAGTTTATATTCTTATTATTTAGATTTATTTTAAATGACTAATAATGGTGTGAAGGTTGAATTTAACTGTCTCCGTTAAATTTAAATATAACATTAAGTACCTTTGTCTCGATAAAAACATACTTTATTAAACTGAGCCTAAAATAGAGCACTTATGACAAATTAAATACTAACGTGCCAACAGTAACCGGGCAGCGAAATTCTTTTTACATTTTATTGATAAACATTACTATGTGTTAACTTTATAAGGCTCTGGTTAATACATGACCATCATAAATTGAACCTCATGCAGGTATTTATCTTAGAAAAGTTATAAAAAAATTTCAGCCTGTTCTGGCTGCTAATGAGTCAAGCCTACTCAAGTTTTTGAGTTGTTTTACTGAAATGCAAATAATTTATATATAGAAGCGCGCGTAGTTCTGCGGTGCTCGGGGGTCGAAAACGATCACCGAAGTACAGCAGATTTTACAGAGGTCAGTCCTTGGATGGGTGACCGTTTGTGTGGCATTTGATATCGAGCGCTTCCGTGCTTCGGAAGGCACGTTTAGCCGTTGGTCCCGGTTATCACTAAATGTGGTAGTCGTTAAGCCATGTTTGAGGCCTCATGGGCGGCTTTTATAAATTCTAACAGCAGGACGCCATACACCTGCCTCCGCCAATCCACACTGGGTCAGCGTGGTGGAGTATGACCCAATACCCTCACACTTTGATATGTGAGAGGAGGCTCGTGCTCGGTAGTGGGACGGTAACGGGCTGAAATTAAAAAAAAATGAAATAATTTTGATAGCAAGACATATTTGCACCCTAAAGATGCGGTAGTCGGCATATAGCTCAGAGAAGCGAATACTCTTTGGGCGTTTAAGTTCTTATATGGCGACCATGATCCAGCAACCTTCCATCCGATGATGATTTCGCCAAAACGAATAGAATGTAATTTAATACTTAAAATGGTCGTCTTGAAAAACTAATGTGAAGTGCAAGTGGTGCACGATCAACGGACGAGGCTCTGTCGAACATGAAAGTTCCTGGTAAGCGGCAATACTCGGCGGCGGCTCGCCACCTATTACGTGGGACCAACCATATAATTTGCGAAGTGTGGGTGTATAATATGCTTCTACCTACCCCTTAGGGGAAACACATATATATTTGATACGTCAGTTAAAGTTAAACAGCCTTAACTACTCAAGATCACACTTACATTGCGATTAAAGATCCTTTTGTACACGGGCCTTTTGTAACAAACCAATCAGGTCATAACAGAACAAAACAACATCGGCGAGACGAAAACAGGTTGTAACAAAAACGCCCCGAGAACGAGCTACCCACGTTACGCAATACGAATTAGAGAGAGGTCGATCGTTTTCATCACTTTGACTAACAAAAACAAAACGGTCAAGTTCGATCTGCTCTCGGCTTTGCGATTTTACAATTCACGGCTTTTGTTTATACCGTAAAATATGTGTAAACGAGTAAATCATTACGGTACTGAAAAATAACAGTAAGAACAATAAAAATATATACAATATAAATCTTAATTGTTTTTATTCAAAAACGGTAATCAGTAGCTTGAAAGATTAATTAAAAATAAGAAGTCAATAGACTTAAGCTTTTCACGTAAAGAATTGAAAATAGAGTTTTAGGTAAATCATTTTGTAATTAAAGTAAACGTCTACAATCGTTCTGTAAATTCTCTATCTTCAAATTTTATATAGATAGGAACATAAAATAACAACGCAAAAATTATAAAAAATTCAATTTTTACAATATTTTTAAGATTTTTTAAAAAAATTTTATGCCATATCTGTCCAGTTAGGCACATTGGAAATTTATACTATTTTATCTATCTACCAGTGGATATTTGTGTCCCACAGAAATGTTATACTCTGAGCAGAAGTAACACTTATGCTCTACATATAAAACCTTGTAAATTATCCAAATATGTTAAGAGCTAGCCATAGCAAAAATCTGGCCTGCTTACATTGTAAAATAATTAGACATAAGTATTCAGAGCACAAACCGAATGTCATTTCAAATTACCGTATCTTATCAAGTACCTACCCTAGAGAAGCTGGTTAAGCTAAGCTAAGGCAAGATACAGTTATTGGTAATTTATTGATTCAGGCGTTACTTTGCGGAAATCCATTGTAAGCAAGTGATGGATTAAAACTATCTTTGTAACAGTTCCCGCGCTACTATAGTTTGCCAAAAAATCGAGAAACTATTCAACACGACACATGTTTCGCCCTTACACAGGGCATCTTCAGGTAAGATAGGAGCCACAGAACAACGATGTCTTCACGACCAACGCTGAGACGAGAAAGAGAGAAACGAGTCTCTAGTCAGTAATAGTTTATTTCCAAGAATGTATAAAGATATGTATGTGAGTGTATTCCTATCAAAACCTTAGCAAACCAAACCAACCTCACCTGCAAGTGGTGCACCACGATTAGGGAAAATAATTAAATATACTTTATTGTCCTTAAGATCAACAGGATCTATTATTAGATTTGTCAAATATTTACACAAAAACTGGAAAATCAATTTTTTTTAACAACAATGAAAGAGATAGGAGCGGTACCGTAGGTTGTGACTTTTTTTATATAATCAAGAAATAAAAGCAAATGGGTTCTTTGTCAGAAGTTGTCAAGGTTTGTCAGTTTATCTGTCTGTTGTGGTTTTTTTTTCTAGATTTGTCAGCCTGTCGTGATTCTAAAGGGGGGACGAGATAGTCCGTTAGTTAGTCAGTCAGTCAGTTTGTCGGTGACTCTAACGAGGCTTCCAAAAGACAACGAGATTGAGAAGAATGCCTCAAGAAACTCATCTTGGCTGTTTTCGAATTGTGTCTTAAAATCAAAAAAATATACATATAATTGGCGAAATATGGGCGTATAATATGCCTCTGCCTATCCATTCGGGGAAACAGGCGTGACTGTATATATACATCTATGTTAAGTAGATAATCCACAATGTTATCCACATTCTCAATATATACTGCCATGTTATATTCACGGATGGCACGAAGACATAATAGCGTCATAGCCTAGATCTAGTTCAGTAATGATAGGCTATTAGGCCGCTCAAACATGTCGCCGGTTCCGTATGTGCTACTGCCGGAGATCGGATACTTTGGTGCATATTTACCTGTAGGTTTAATTTTATGTCAAAAATACGCTAAAGCTGGCTGGCGATAAAATTCACGAGCGCAAAACTTAAGTTTAGGATAAAATAGCAGTGTTTTGTCCGGATATTAAAAAAAGATATTTTAGCACACAATTCTGCTAAAGACTCTATGTATGTAATTTCATATCTAGCATTTGAACCGGTTCACCGGCAGTGCAAAGCAATGGACCAGTTATCCAAAGGTAATGGGTTCGACCCCACTCTTCAATCTTGCAAATCTTGAATATTTGTAGTAAAAAAATACTATTAAAAAATCTAAGTATGAAATGGTAAATATTTGTTTAAGGTGACTATATAATGCATGCGAATATCCGATCTTAGGTAAGTATAGCTCACAGCTGCCATTATCATCAAACGAGACGTAAACACGAACAAAGATCATTGCCTTTATAAATATGGCTAGAGAGTTTTTTATCTTGTCCGGTTTATGACTTCCTCAGCTGCTATGAGAGAGTTAACGCTAATCTCATAGTTGTAGTTACCAGTTACGGTGCTTAGTGTAAGTTGAAGCTATAGAAGCCATGGTTGAAACCGTTCAAAGTCTTAAGAAGTCGAAGTTAAAACCAATGTCATCATAATCATATGGCGTTCTAAATCCTAATTTGAATTTCCTGTGTCAGTTGGCGTTGCTTCTTAGCAGCTGGAGTCATAAGATGCGTCTCATCTCATAATGCCAACTTCGCAAAATGACAACCGCCCATAAAACGTTCATTTAAACGCTGAAATACGACAAAATCGGTAATCTATGTAAACTGCATTTCTTTTACTTGATTATAAAAAAAAAACCTTAACCTATTAAAAAAATATATATACTTACAACCGGTTGTCATTTTGCGAAGTTGGCATTATGAGATGAGACTATAAGACGTCTCATCTCATAATGCCAACTTCGCAAAATGACAACCGCCCATAAAACGTTCATTTAAACGCTGAAATACGACAAAATCGGTAATCTATGTAAACTGCATTTCTTTTACTTGATTATAAAAAAAAAACCTTAACCTATTAAAAAAATATATATACTTACAACCGGTTGTCATTTTGCGAAGTTGGCATTATGAGATGAGACTATAAGATCGTCTCATCTCATAATGCCAACTTCGCAAAATGACAACCGCCCATAAAACGTTCATTTAAACGCTGAAATACGACAAAATCGGTAATCTATGTAAACTGCATTTCTTTTACTTGATTATAAAAAAAAAACCTTAGCCTATTAAAAAAATATATATACTTACAACTGGTTACCCATACCGGTACAGCCCATAAAACGTTCATTTAAACGCTGAAATACGACAAAATCGGTAATCTATGTAAACTGCATTTCTTTTACTTGATTATAAAAAAAAAACCTTAACCTATTAAAAAAATATATATACTTACAACCGGTTGTCATTTTGCGAAGTTGGCATTATGAGATGAGACTATAAGATGGAGCTCTTCAAGCCCACTGGGAAAAGAGTACAACTGCCAATTGTTGACAATATGGGCTTAAGTCTAACCGAAGTCAAAATAGTTTAAGAAAACTTTCTCATAAATACGTCGTTTAGGTTCTAATGCGCCCATTTACTATGGTCGTGGGTTTGATTCGAGAAGAATGGTCTAGAAACTTGTCAAGTTTTGTTGTTGGTTAGTTTTGCATAAATTGTTTTTTCTATTTATCTTGTATTATCGGAAACGGCTCGACTGATATTAACGTCACCGGTGAAGAACTGATTCTATAAGCTACTTTTCATACCAAATTTTAAAAAATACCTGAATAACACATAAATCATAAACGACTGCTGACAGAACTATAAATAAATAAAAATCGGAGACAATTAAGCTGCGTTAGGTTAGAACTTGTTTTTAAAGACTTCAATAAAATTCACCGTAAAATGAAAAAACTCAGTGTGAAAGCGTGAAAATGGAATTTCTCGAATGATAATCAGCAAGTTATTGAGAGAAATCTCATTAATTTATCACTACTGTACCTGAAAGTATGAGAAGATTGAAACAATCACATTGTATGATATGTTTGTTTCTCTACATCTTTGAATGTGTGGTATTTGAAAATTCTTTGAGCATGTTTTGTAGTATATGAAAATACTCTAACCTGGTTATCAAACAAAAAAATAGTTTTTCCATAGAATGATGTTTTGTTTAGGATGCGGAGGTCAGACGGCTGTATGTAATAACTAAAATTCAGTCATATATGGTTGATAATCAGACCGTGGGCCCTTCAGCTTAATTCTAAGCAACCGGGATAATGAAAAAAATGTTGTAAATATTCTAACCCTATAGTAATAGTGCCTAGTTTTGAATTTGTGACTTTTTCTATAGATTTATATCATCTCAGTGACCACTATTCACAGTGAATCAAAATGTCAAGATAAAGTAATTAAAAAAAAAGGTTTTAATCTAAAAAAATACTTATTTATTTAGTTCAATCAAAAAAAGTAAATTTAATTTTACGTCAAATTCCGCATTAAGCTTTGGTTGCAGTAATACAGGTAATATTTCCAAGCATATACAGTTTTATTTTCAAATAATAAAAAAATAAACTTTTTCATTGTTACTTATTAATAGGTTAAACGATAAATAAACGAGAGTCTAAATAATGAAACTACATGTATTAAAGAACAAATTTTAATAATACCCCTTCAGTTTACCGGTCAAAATAACATTTTTCCTGACCGTACAAGGAGTTGTATGTACTTACAGGAAACGAACAAAAGAACCTGACGGGAAAATAATTTTCTCTTCAGGGCCGGGACTTACGGCTTGTGAAAGGATTTCTCGACCCTTTTCTCTAAGGGACTATTACCCATTATACTTACAGCTGGGGTGCATGGTTGAAATAACATTTGACTTTATAAATAATATTATTTCTGCTGTGAAAGGCTTCTAGCTAGTTTCACATTATCTTTTAGCTTAATCTTAATACTGTACGGGAAGTCCGCAAGCGGTTGTAAGTCGCCGCTTGCTACTAATATGAGGAAGAAGGGATAAGATGCTGTACCAGGGGGTGCCCTGGCCACCAGCGGAGGGAAAAGATGCTATATACCACTGGCCAAATACCTTCCTTAACTATACTTTGCATCACGAAGCGGTCCTCGCTCCGAGAGACTACACATCTGAATATAGTCACTGAGGTATGAACTGATATTGAATTTTAATAATTATAATAATAATGATACTTTTAATCTCTGTGACGTTTAATGTTGCATTAACAATAAATGAGAATTTGAAGTTAAAAAGTTTACAGAGCCTAGTTACATTCAGTAGGTGAACTTCTATGGACCTTTAAGGTCTTAATGAATCATTTTAAAATGTTGTCTTTACAATTGACTTATCTAAGTTCCACTTCAATTTGGCAAAGCGCTAGCGAGTCTAGGTGGTTTGTAGTAGTTCATCGAGACCAGTCAGTTACTGACGTAAAAAAAAGTTTCAGTCATTGGGGTAGGCGTCTGTGTGGCTGCTAATATTAAGCGTTTGGGAAAGCTCGTTGAGCCGTTGGTCCTGGTTATCCATGGTTGGCCATTTTATTGGATTGCTATACCATTTGTAACAGCAGGACTTTCTCCGCTCAAGCGTACAAATGATAAGTATTTGTCTTTTGTCATTCATCTCCTTTGAAGCGAATATAGAATAAAATGACCTCTGAATATTTTAAAATTGAATAAGGGCTCTGGCGTATTACTAATAAATATAATATGTGTTTAAACTAATATCAATATTAATTCAATTCAATTCATTTATTTCCAAGAATATGCTATACAATATGGTGTTACAAATAATTATATGATGATCGGCATATTCTGCCACCGTCGTCGGCGTGGAAATGTTGGATGTACATTCCGGTTCCAGTAAGTCCTCATAACAACTAATACTAAATAAATTACATCTTTTTTTAAAAAAAATCTGTAGTCGTATAAAAACATTCCTTAATTAAAAATTTAAATAATATTTGTTTAAGTTTATTTACAGGCAAATCTTTTAGTTCAGCAGGCAATCTGTTGTACACCTTATTAGAAAAAAGTGTACACCTTATTTTATCAAAGTACTTTGCCAAACATCAACCGTAGACAACAAAAGGATACGTGGAATATTTAAATTAGGCATTAGGAAAAGAGGTGAAACAAAATATCAACTTGGAAGGAACCATTTCAAGTATCAATTTACACGGCCGCAAATACGACAGCCTTTGTCAATAGATACGGAACCCGGCACCTGTCAGCTATGTTTGTAAGGGCAGTGCTTACAGGAGAATTTTGGGTTAGGGTGAATTCAAATTCAATTTGAACTTTAAATTATAATATATGACTACTAGAATGTATGCGTATTTTGCATTCCTAAAACGTTCAGACGCGGTCAATTTGACCATGACTATTTCTTTTATTTATGGGTGTATAGGGATCCTAACAAGAACTAAGGAGCCCAAGCCAACCTCACCTGCAAGTGGTGCTCCTGCCGATCAAAGGACGAGGCTTTGGCGAACATAACAGCGGCAATAGGCTCGCCACCTATTACGTGGGCCAACTATATAATTGGCGAAGTGTGGGCGTATACTATACCTCTGCCTACTCCTCCTCCTTCTCCTACAGTCATGAATGTATGTATGTATTTCTTTTATTATATGGCATTGTTTTATATATATTTACGTTGGCTGCATTGGCAAAAGAGAATCCGATTTTTTTATGTCATTATTGGTAATACACCTGTATGTTTTTCTCTAGCTTCCTATTTATTAGAACGTTGATTGATCATTGTCAAATGAGAATATAAGTAGTAAAAGGGATAATATTTTAAAGATTTGCCTTGTTTATTTCAGAGCACCAGTTTCGTTTTATCTTTTAATTAAAATTAAGAAAATAAAGGTGTGATTTTCATATACTAACAAGCAATGTAGCTGACTCCGTTATGCATGCATGGAGTTAAGATTTTTGAATAAATTTTGATGAGACAGCGAATTGAGATTTTTTATTGGTGTGGTTTTTTTATTTGTTTCTAATTATCCTACATGAGTAAGTACTCATTAAGAATCTTTTATTGAAACCGTCAATGTTTCTTGATTCCCTATTGTAGACGCACCTCAAAACAAATAATGTACCAAACAACAAAATTCAGTAGCTTATTCAATATGGATCCGATCATTGGGTATTCAGGGCGCATTGTCAGGCATAAATATCCTTGTCACTCTCATTACGGGACCTCTGGGAGCGGGCAGGATACCGGCTCCCGAGGGACGTCACTCACTGGTAATAGAATTCTGGACCTTACTCCATGATGCATGCATGGAATTACGGTTTTTAATTAAATCGCGTTTTAATTTTGATTTGGGCGGAATTTGCGTTTTTTTTTTCTGTGCCGTTTTTGGCTTGTAATTCCCAACCGAAAGAGTGTTTTTATGTAATAAAAATAAATAAATATTTCTGACACTTACACCAAATTTTTAGTTTCAAGATAAGTATCATTATGAACTTGTGTTATGGATACTAAATAACGGATAAACATACATAAATACTTTTTTTTTGTAAATAAATACTTAATATACATAGGAAAACACCCAGACCAGAACAAATATTCATATTTATACACACAAAGATTTGTCCTGAGTGGGAATCGAACCCACGACCTCAGAGTGGAGTGCTGGTATACTCGCCACCACGCCATATCGGTCGTCATACTTACTTATACATACATACTTTATTATTTATATCTAAAACCGCTTCTAGCTTCACCATAGAATGATGTTTCCCTCTAGGTTGCGGAGGTTAGCAATCTGAAATTGAGCCGAATCTGATTAGACCGTTGAGCAGATCCTGTGTTCTAAGCTTAAGTCTATGGCAACCGGGATAATGCAATTCAATTCAATTCAATTCAATGTTTATTGCACTCTATAATGTTTTACATAAGGTCTTACATCTACACAAGTTACAATTATGGACCCTGTTGGGCACGGCAAACTTAGGAGAGAGGAAGCATACTAGGTCCTTTTTTACAATTTTACATAAAAATTAAATAGTTCACAACATCAATGTCCTAAATCAAAATATAACCATGCTAGGATGTGATGATTATTAAAATTCATATGTAGGCTATTTTTACATCACCATAGTTTCAGTTTCAGCAAAAATAAGACACATTATATGTCAGAACTGTAATTTTCAGTATCAGATTAAATAAATATTATTATTGTTTAATTGTAACACTGAAAATTTCAGTCAAAACATATCGTAAAAGTTGTCAGTATCGTGCCAAAAACATTCTATAGTTTTTTTAAATTATTCTTGACAAAATTTAATCAAAACAAGTTGTATGTAGGCTTTACATAGCTTTAGCAAAGCCGTGCACGGTATATGAGGTAGGTTCGGGAGGTATTCGAGTGCCCAGGCCACGGTCTGATGCACAGAACGCACGAACGTGTGGACGATACAAAACCAATGCAGATGCTTTACCATGGAAACTATCGACTATTATATCAATACCGTGCATGTTACATGAGGTAGGTTCGGGAGGTATTCGAGTGCCGAGGCCACGGTTTTGTCCGCAGTACGCACGGACGATACCAAACTCAATGTCGATGCTTTAACATGCAAAATATCGATTAGTATAGCAATAACCTGGCTATAACATTATTGTCACCACTGTCACCGGGCCGCTCTAGTCGCCTGGACGTTTGGCTCATACTGCATTTTGTGCCTGAAACTAAGTAGGGATACTATGCGTAGGTAATAAACAACGAATAAGCATATTTAGGTCTTTTTGTACATACATACTTATAATAGAAAGGAAAAATTCCAAGCCAAGTAAAGTACCTATCATGAGCACAAATATTTATCCTTGTTCCAAAATAAGCAACAAATTTCCATAAAACAAACAAAAGATACGTTATTCCTGTTATTTTTCCTCTACTCCCACCTGAAGAGACAAATTGGCAAAATTATTCCGTGACAATACAGTCTGTAGAAAGTTTTCGAACGATCCGTATTCGTCCCCTGCGTGCCCGCGTCCGTGTTTGTTATGCTAATAGGGCCTGGTGATTTTCACAATAAAACAAGCGACCAACTGCAGTGCTGTCTGCGATTCGATAATTCGGTGTAATTATCGAGTAAACGAGCGAGTGGCGGGCGGTGTGAATGAACGCGTGCGACTGCGTTATTGGGGTCCTGTATGATGCATTGTGTTAGGCTTGGTGCGTGCTGCGTGTTGAATTGTATAAATTTTTGAAATATAGGACGTTGCAGTTCTGAAACAAGTTGATGGTGCGAGGAATCATATGATTGAAAAGGGATTGGATAAGTCGAAGACGAATATTCAAGGTCATCATTATATCCTTAAATTATCCCGGTTGCCCTAGACTAAAGCTTAGGGCCCAGGGTTATCCAGATTTGGTTTAATTTCAGTTATTGCATTGAATATGCAAGGTAAAAGGAAAGAAAAGACATGCTTCACTCATTGTAATAAAACTGGGAGATGGTATAGAAGAATTATATGATCCAGAAAAAGGTGAATGAGTAGATTACCCACTTAGATGAGCAGATAATTATAATGATAGTAATATTTTTAGTATAGTATTTTGATATGTTAGATTTTTATTTCTTATATTTGTAATTTTCGGTTTAGTTTTCAAGTCTTTGTTCCAATTGTCAACACTTGGAACAAAGGTTCTAAGTGTCAACTTAACGCTTGCAAATTGCTTCAGTGTTGTGAGCTCGTATCAAACACAAATATTTATACAGTTTTATAATAAAACGTTCAAGTTATAATATGACTCAAGAAGTATTCATTCTAACAACAGGAAACCATACAAATGTCTCTTCCAGTGACAATGATATATGGTTCTTTCTATAACTTATGAACGCACATTAGTTACCTATTGAAACGCATAACGTTTTTGGCCATAAACTGAAAATGCATAATATTGATTACCATAATCGTCACTTGCAATAGCGCTATAAAGCATAACGTCAACATCATATTGCCGAATTTTGGAACGCAGATCACTTAAAAGGCATAATTAAGATAACCATAGGTAATGAAAGTTATATTTTTTGTTGGACATAATTATGCTAAAGCAATCCAAAAGCATTAAGTTTTTTTGATTATTTACCAAACTTTTTATATAAGTCTACAAAGTTTTCTTAAGACAAGGCGCTTTAATTCTGTGATATTTAATAGTAATAGTCCCTTGACACGATAGTTCTATCAAAACAACATTGTAACTTGTATTTATGGGACTTTGTTTCCAAATGTCAAACAATGACAATTGGAAACATAGCTAATTGCCAGCCTTAGTAGACAGCGAGTGAAGAGTGGCCTACTTTACAAATTGACGTACTGTACTCTAGCAGCTGTCCCGTTGTATAAAACATTATTAGATTAAATTGGACGTATATTACTGTAGCTACCTATAGCAATGCTAGAACAAATTATACTTTGACAGTTAAGGCATGTGACGAGGAGTGTAATGAGTATAAATTTTGTCTGGTAGAGGGAAAGAAAACTATCGAAAAAGAGTTGAATTAAGTGTGTGTAGGACGATATGGTGAATAATGAGTTTCAAGGAGAAATGGTTAATCTTTAAGACGACGGAGCAAATACAGATTTATCGCTTAGACAAAGTGGTATTATTTATCATATCCGCCATATGAGTCCACTGCTGAAAATATACGCTAGACAGGCGGGTTGGTGATCGCTCGCAGTTCAAGCCAGTACGCAGGATGGCACTGCTGCCCATCATCCCGTAGTATTATTGATCATCGCGAAATATGAAGTAAATTCATTTAAACAGTAAAGAGAGATCAGACATAAGTACTTACTTTTATCAATCAATCAAATTAGTTATTGCTCTAGTCACACATATAAAAGTTATAACAAAATTTTCAGGCAGATTTGTGACCCGTACCCGTAGAGGCACTGCAATATTTATAGAGTGCTAGCAATATAAATTACAATATAGCTTATAACATAAGTTAAATGAAGTAATTAAATTTAAAATAAAGTATGAAAATGATCGTGAACCAGACTAATAATTATTATTATTCGTTTCGAACATTAACATTTTTGAACGTGGGCCTAATTTATGAACCATAATTCTTACAATCGCTACAAATAACAGCACCAACACCAAACAAGCAAGCGATCTTACAACCCACGAATTATGTGATAATGATATTAATAATAACATAGTATTGCCCGAAGCTTATAATAATTCCACCCACATTAGAAAGTACGGGAAACCCGACAGTGAGCCGTGAATCATCCTTGGCGTATATCCGCACTTCAACATTCATACGGATTCTGTCTAGCCTTTTGTCATGATTCACCTATGTCTTTTCCGCTAGAATTCATCTATGTACTCATACTGTTATACAAACAAGAGATGTTTGTTTATATATTTACACTTAGATCTGAACTGTTTTTGGAGGATGTCTCAAGTAGGTTGCAATTACGTCAACAAATGATGTTATTCTTTTTACTTTTGCTTCACGTGCTTCCACTTGTTTGTTGTCTTTATTTTTGTTATGTTGTACGTTTGACAGATTTTTTTAAATTTATGATCGATCACTGAAATAATTTCTTACAATTACACAAATTATTTTGTTTCAAGTTAAGTATCAATAAGAACACAAGTTCTATCATCATGTTTATCATACACATACTTGTTTTTGTTAACACGTGCTTAATATGTCTATGTATAACTCCCAGAGCAGAAATAATATTCAAGGTCATGCACACAAAGATTTGTCCTGTGCAGGAATCAAACTCACGACCTCAAGAGCGGTGTGCTCGTACTGACTCGTACTGACCTCCACGCCATATTGTTCGTCAATTTTATTTGTTTTTTTTTTCTTAGAATATCATTTTGATTGTCATCTAAATCAAGATTTTATCTTAACATAGAGAGAAACATCATCCTCTGGTTATACCACCTATCTAAATTAAAAGAGTAGTATCCCGTTCCGAAAAGTAAGGGGTAGGCATAAGCATAATATGCACCGACATATCGCCAATTGTATTGTATGTTTCACGTAATAGGGTCCCAGCCTATTGCCGCTTACCGGGAACTTTTATGTTCGCCAGAGCCTTGTTCGTTAATCAGCAGGTGTACCACTTGCAGGTGAGGTTGGCTTGGGCTCCTTGGATGTTGGTAGGAATCCTATACACCTATCTAAGTAAATAAAGTTGATAAACAACTTTATCAACTTTATTAACTTTTGTGCTATTGAAGTTTCTAAAAATAAACCGATATGGCGTGGAGGTCAGTATACCTACACTTCACTCCAGAGGTCGTGGGTTCGTTTCCCACACAGGACAAATCTTTGTGTGCATGAACATGAATATTTGTTCTGGTCTGGGTGTTTTCCTATGTATATTAGGTATGTATTTACAAAAAGAAGTATTTAATTATGTTTAACCGTTGTTTAGTATCCATAACACAAGTTCTTAATGACACTTGTCTTGGAACTAAATAATTGGTGTAATGGTCAGAAAATATTTATTTGTTATTATTATTACTATTATTTATGTAAAGTTCCATTACAGCTATTTGCCAATTATATATTTCTTCAATCATTATATAAATGAGCTTCTCATTTAAACGCACATTGTAATTCTTTTACATTATCATGCTTTTATAGTTTTATCAACTGCACCAATTTTCAAAACACCCTTTGCTAGTCTCCAAAGTTTAATCACTGCGATTGAAAATCTATTAACGTGATCCCCACTGTTGTCTATGTTTATTACTGTTTCATCACTGGTCCGGTCAGGTCAATCAGGAGATAAACAGAAGATCGAACGCCCCGGGTATTAATTAAGATCCACCACGTAAGCGGATTGTCAACGATCGATTATGGAGTGTCTGTTGCACGTTCGATACTGTTAACTCGTTGATTTGATTCACCCTCACTTCCCCATCAATACATTCCATATAAAGTTGCAACGTTAAAATCAATTTGCTCAACTTCATTTTATATAGTTAAGAATAACAAGCATTACAGTAGTTGTAGTAGTACTATTGGATGAGAATATTGACCAATCCATTTTAATTAAATTATACAGCAAATGTAAGTTTGTTAAATCGCTTGTAAACCTGTTTGATCGTCACGGAAATATAATATAGGACTGATTTATTTTGGTATGAAACGTTGAATAACGAACTTGAATTGAATTCCAAAGAAGATTCCAACTGTAGAAATCAACTCTGACCATCCCCTTTTTTTTTCGGATGGAAAATCATCAAATGACCGTCTTCCGCTGTGGGTGAAGCGGAAAGGTGTATCAGGTGTTACTGACTAAAAACCATTCATGTTCCTTCTTGAGCCTGTAACACCGAGGCCGCGGTAACCCTTTCGAACAGTCCCGCAAAACTTTGACCATCCCCTGCAATTCAGAAATTGCTTACATCTAATAGCAATAAAAATATGTGCGCTCAGTTTTAGAAAATATAAAAGAAACTTGCACCTATTCATGAACTGTATTAGCATATTCATACAAACAAAAAAAGAGTAGCAAAAAGTCTTAAACCTAAGTGAACTTTGAATTATGTAGAAAATTGGATTTTTATCTAACTTCCTTTCGTTCTATATTTCTTCAGCAACCCTGGTCGCCATACCACTTTACAGGGTCCACATCGCATTTGCATTCCAATTAATTGAAATTAGATGCAACAAAGGACTTATCTCCAAGACTTTAGGAGTTTACGACAATCCCCTTACCATAAGCAGGTTCTTTCTTAATTATTTCCTGACTTTCGAAATTCTTTGGTGCTTTTGTACTTTATTGTCGTTTGTTTCAGAACTTTTGAACTCGGATTTCCCTTAAAGGTTAATTGCAGTAATTATACGAAGAATAAACCTATCGCTTGCGCTTTATAATAAATGCCTGTTGTGGGACAACTTACAATTGTAGTCTAACACTAAGAAGATCTTATAATAAGAAGAGCTAAGTAAGACTGATTTGAATCGTTAAAACAGTATGGTTTATGTAATCAACATAAGGAACAACAAAACCGTGATTACTAATATACAAAATATACTTTGTCACGTTACTATAAAAATATAAAATTTATATTATGACAAGAATTTTACAACTGAATTTATCTTAATAAACTTCAGTTAAAATTTATCTCTTAAACGCAGGTCTAGTGGTCGTAATTATCTCATGTGCTTCCAGTCTAGTGCACAATGGAGCCCACCAATGTGCAATCTGATGCACTATTCAAATGAAGGTTCTCAGGGGGTCAAAGCGAGACCTGATTCACTTAAAAATCAACTTCAGTTCATTGGATGAGCGGCGTGAATCCGTAATTTGAATTTCACATCCACTGACTAAAGGGGAACGTTTTATGAATGTTATTTATTACCCGCTTCCATATTACCAATAATTTAGTTCACATTTTAAATCTATCTAAATTAGAATAGAAGCTACATGTTGTAAACAAGCTTATGGTAAATAACATTAATCAAAACATCAGAATTATAACAGAACATAATACAATAGAATATATATTTGAAGAAAAGAAGAAAATTTCTGTGACCTATAAAATTTTGGCGTATGGCATTTATAGCAACAGAATTATTATTACTTCTTACTACTTTTTTATAATCAAATATTAATGATTAGTCGTCATAAAGACGCAAATCTTTCAGAGAATTCTGCTTAGCCATGCAATCGTGATTGCGGAACTAACAACCGAACTTTTTCATTTTTTGTATTAGTACGAGTTGGATACAGCTTTTTATATAGCAGTAACAAGTAGCACTAATTATCATCATCATTTCAGCCATTTGTTGTCCACTGCTGAACATAGGCTTCCCAAATTTGTTCCATGTTGATCGATCCTGTGCCGCTTGCATCCACCGGCTTTCCGCGGCCTTGACCAGATCATCAGTGCAACGGGTGGGAGGCCTCCCTCAATAATAATAAAATAATAAATATTTCTGACACTTACACCAATTATTTAGTTTCAAGATAAGTGTCATTAAGAACTTATGTTATGGATATTAAATAACGGATGAACATACAAAATGACTTTTTTTTTTGTAATAACATATTTGATATACATAGGAAAACACCCAGACCAGAACATATATTCATATTTATACACACAAATATTTGTCCTGTGTGGGAATCGAACCCACGACCTCAGAAGTGGAGTGCGGGTATACTCGCCACCACGCCATATCTTGCATACTGGCTGGAACTGCGATCACCAGCCCGCCTGCCTAGCTTGGCAAATACCCTCAAAAAAGTATTATAGGTATTATCTACACGAAAATATAAAAAGATAATACCCACATATTATTTCTGTATCCTGAAATCACATACAACAAAAGTACTACAAGAGTATTATTTTACAACCTATTACCAAAAATACATTTAGGCAACATGCTTTTAGCAATACACTCCAAATAAAGCAAACGCCAGAAAACATCCCCCTTTTGTAATTGATTCTTATATCTTTGTTGTTAAAGTTCAATTTCGGGGGTGGTCTATTGCAAACGCTTCGGGCACTGTTAATAAAGCCTTTGAGTACTTTTCCGTGATTTGATGGATACGAAATACGTTTCCCTCGTAATTATTAATCATTGGATATAGATTTTTCTTTTAGATTTATTGAAAGCTTGAAAAATATTGTCGAAACAATTTCTCTTTAACAATTTATTTTTAGTGTTTTCTCCTTTTTACGGGATTAGGTATAAATACTAAATAAGAAATATTTTACGGTTTTAAATCGCGTTTTAATATTCAATTTCTGTCACGTTTTAAATACTTTACAAACGACAAGGAGGCGAAAAATAAGAAATATAATTAATCGCGATTTAAATTATGGGATTGTTTTGTTCCTATTTGATATTATGCCTGCAGAAAAACCTGTCTTTAGTTCTTTGTAATCCAATTTAACATCTTTGGAAACATCTTGTGGCCTAATTCGTAGCCAAGGAGTGTTAAAGTATTAAAAACTTTCGTGGTACAGCAGCACAATAAACCACAATTTAAAACCGTGAAATGTGTACTTATATATATAAAACAATGACTAAATGGAAAATTTATTATATATATATATATTCTTTATTGCACAAAAAACAATAACAAAAAAAGCCTTATGTGAAAAAGACGATGTACAAAGGTGGACTTATTTCTAAAAGAAATCTCTTCCTGTCAACCTTAACTGAAGTGGGATAGATAGTTAGCGGGCATTAATAACACACTACAATATGATAATATTACACATATACATATACAAAAATATGATATAAGATACATATCAGATATATAAACCTACTTTTATACATAAATAAATACAAAGAAAAATAAAAAATAAACGAAAATCATAATGACTAGCTCGATAGGAAGTGCTTCCTTAAGTTTGTCTTAAAAGACACAATTGACGGACTGTCCCGGACATCACTTGGCAACTTATTCCACAACTGTGCACCACGGGCAGTAAATGAATTACAGTAAAATAAAAAATAAACACAATATATAATAAAACAAATATAAAAGTAAAAATAACACATAGTCATAACAAAATGACTAATAATCAAATTGTTACGGCTCAGTCACGCGGAACATTATTATCCGCATCGGAAGTTCATTGCGTGGTATTCCCAAAATATCCCATTACAGTACGAGTGGAAAGTTGATTCGGATATCCGTATACGTATCGGGTATCCGAACATGACGGTGCCCACAGAGAAATTCAATATTCCCTCCCCGATAATGAAATTGCACTCTCAATGCTGCTGCGATTTTCGGTATTAAATCAGAATTCCCAGTTCGCAAATTGATATTGTTTCGTATCCAAATAAGCTGAAATATCTGTACGTATTATTTCTCTTATATTTTTCCACGTTTACGTTATTTCAATATGGTGGCGGTATGATGGTCTATTTTTAGCATTCCGCACCCACCTTTCCGCACTTTCATAGGTCGTGGGTTTCTTTCATTTATAGCAGTGGTTCCCAAACTTATTTTGTCTACTGCCCACTTTGAGAATAAATATTTTTTAAGAGGCCTCCTAGCTAAATAAAATTACAAAGCACCCCCCAGGCCTCAACACAATGCCCCCATTTTCTTTCTGGGTCTCTTACCGCCCCCCTTGAGACCTGCAGCGCCCACAAGAGGGCGTTATCGCCCACTTTGGGAAAGACTGATTTATAGGATAAAGGTTTATGTGCGTGAACATGTTCATGCACATAACTGTTTGTTTTGGTCACATAATGGTCTTATACCAATAGTACAAACTGCTTTGTTTGGGAATTCATCTCATCTCATTGATTGATTGGTCATAAAAAGATCAAGATTTAATTTTTGCGTTTAAATTTTTTTAACATTACTTTTAATATCACATAAAAAAAATTATGGACTTCACATTTCTACATGGTCAGCTAGAAATGGTCTTAGTTTATTCTAATTGCACTTTTGTTTCTTCGATGATTTTTACTGGAAACTTGTCGAATGGTGACTTACTACTGACGACCTACTTTATTAAAGCCTAAGTAATCTTTCTTGCCAGTTCTTCTTACAGAGCGATGGCTCGGAACTGGCACTTAGACTCACATACACTTAAATATTTTTTGATTTTTAACTCTTTTGTTGCATGTAAGTGAATCTAAGTTTCGTGATTCCAGTGTAAGAAAAGCGATTACAGTAACTTATAATCACAGGAAATGCTAACTATTAACTAACATTGCCACTTTATCATTCATAAGACAATGACATTGACTTAGATACTTCCTGTTCTTACATCTATAATCTCTAGAAAGTACCGTAAGTACCGTAAATATTACTGGAAGGCTTTTGATAGCTATTCCAAAAGCATAGATTCTAAATTTGTATGAGCATTTAACATATGGTATAACCTTGCAGCTTTTCAATGGTATCTAATTAGGCCTGTAGGCGTTAATACCAACATGTAACGGGATTCGCCCACAGCACGCGGTACATGAATTACAGAAATGAATCATGTACGTGCTATAGAAATAAGAATTTCTTGCAATGTTTTAAAGACAGTTTTGTAGAGTTTTGCAATAATTAATACCTTTAATAGGACTTTACTAAAAAAATTTTGTTTAATAAATTTTAATAATTTTCTATTACTTTACTTTTAAAAGATGGGGTTTAAAAGGTGTGTTATATCTCATAGATAATAATAAAGCTTTATTGCAACAATAGGGAGTTTACATGTACATGTATTTCTTATTATTAGAGTTCACATATATGTGTGCGAGCCCTGATCCTCAAACTAGCGTAGGCTGTATGTTGAGAGTCAGTTCCTTCCAAATAAAATAAAAAATATGTTATAACCTAGTAAGTAAACAATATAAATTAACGGTATGTAGTTGGCATAAATTAAACTAACAGTAGGTAATTAATTACATAATTATTTTAGTTTTAATTACTATGATTGCGCGCGTATGTGTGTATGTATGGGTGTGTGTGTGCGTGTGTGTGTGTGTGTATGTATGTATAATGTCTCAAATTTTCGCCAAGATAGCGAGCAACATACATAACTTTTTCATAAAGCGTTTGCATGACTAAAATAAGATATAATGCAATAGGGAAGGTCACATAAAGTCATTGTAAAGCATATAAACAAAGGACGGGACTTTCTGCCGCGTACTATTGCGTTGTGGAATGAGCTCCCTGGCGAGGTTTTTCCTAAAGATGGGACTTTTCAAAAAGGGCCTGGAACGGCAACGCGCTAGTAATGCCGCTGGAGTTGCAAGCGTCCGCAGGCTGCGGTGACCACTGTTTATCAGGTGGGCCCACCTGGCTTGGTTATTAATATAAACCTTATTTCTAACTAGACGCAGCTACAATCATATGATACCTTTTTGTCTATCATTAAATTTCTGTGAATTTCCCAATAATTATAGAAATTTTAAATTTAAAGAAACAAATATAATTATTACAGCATTCAAACTCAGTCAAAGCCTTTGGATTGTAGATAATTCATAATAATAAACTTATTTCAATCCCCTTCCATCCGGAAGTAGCCATTCTAAATCAAACATGGCGCCAATCCGTGCCGTTTCCGATTTGAGGGAGAGTGCATATTTTAACCGTTATATTTCCAATCAGGATTCAGTTGCGAAGTGACTAGGTAAATGTGTCTGAATAATATCAAAATCAATACTAAAACAGCTCTACCTGATATCAAAGCAGATTATGTAAAGTGTATGTGTAAGTGTCATGTGTATAATGCATTTTACTATCACAGCAGCAGAATAAATATTTTGGACTTTGGAAATAGCCAACTTGATACGTCTGTAGACAAACTACGCTTTGCGACAGAATACGGCCGATCAAAGGAGGGGCGAAAAACAAGTAAAAGTTATAATTACAACATCCAAATGTGAAAAAATAATTAAAATGCTTGTTCCAATATAACAATCATTGTCTATTGTTAACACTATTATTAGATATTGGTCTCTTCAATTTCTAAACATCATTCTACTGCACAAATCGGCGGCAAAGAATGGTTTTTTCCTTCCAAATAGAATTTGTTAGTTGTTGTTAGACATCGGCTGATCAACCCCCATCTCTATAATATAATTCTTCTTACATTCAATTGGTTTCTTTTCGTCATCCTATTCCCTTCTATCGGTAACATTTATATTCATTAGTCTTTTCGTCATATGCTACCCGTCCCGAACGTCCGTACTTGCCAGTACCATCCCAAACGGGGTTGTTATTTTCAGTCACAGGTGCTACACTCATACTACCTCTACCTATTCATTATTTATCTTTTTTTTCTCTTTTAATCATTCTACAGAGCACATCTTTTATCGTCTCCGTTACAGACTATTTATTAGCCGTAACGGATAGATTTCGATGTACATGTATTTGCTTTCCAAATTTGTTGTTAAATAACCCTACTATCTACATTGGTAGATTAATTTCCTCCTTTGAGGCAATAGGAACATTTGTGCGTTTTCAAACAAAATAACTACAATACAGTCGGAAGAACCAATTTGATCACCACCAAGGTCATTATTATGATTAACAAAAACAGACGATAAATTTCTGTTGTCACAAAAAACGGTTTGCTTTCAATGAATAAATCATGCGACGTCCGGACAGTCGGACGGGATAGTCGACGTGAATATTAAGTGTGCTCGTTACGTTCCGATATATTAACTACGTTTACCCTTTGAAGGCTTAAACAGAGAATTTTAGAACGGTTTTGGAATTATGATATTCGATTTTTGTTTATTTATTTACATTATCGCTGTCGTAGTCAATCGGTTGAGCGTTTCGTTAATAGAACCTGTTGATGCTGAGTTGTATCATTATATCTTAGCATTATCCTAGTTGCCATAGACTTTAAGCTTAGGGCGCAGAGTCTGCTGACTGGTTTAACCAGATTTTGCTAAATTTCAGATATTACATGGAGCGACTGTCGTCTGACCTCCGCAACTTAGAGGGAAACATCATTCTATGGTTAAACTAGCTGTCAGGATATGATTAGGCACTGGATTCCTAATTACAACTGCCATAGATGTTCAAGGTTATGGCTCTCGCCACAGAGCTATCACCTCAGGCTATTGACGTTAAGTTTAAGGCATCTCAATATACTACAGACTTTAACCTACTTGTAACACAGATGCTTTTAGCTTACAAAGACAAGTTTTTTTTAGTTTCATATGAAATATGGGTATATTACCAGAAGCGTTTTACAGGACTATGACACAATAAGTGGCCCCGAATTGTAGTATAATGACAATATTTGAACTCGGCGTTCACTGAGTTTATATCTAAACGCATCTATTGGTTTAGTATAGGCTATTTGTTTAATAGTCAATGCTATAATTCAGTTCAGTGTGAATTAGTTTTTAATATCAGAAAAAAGTTCTGAATGCTTTCAATAGCTCATATCGCGACATCGTATCGTCTTCAATTCCCATTAAGGTCAGTCAATTCTATCATGTCATAGATAAAAATCTAAAGCACAAGGTCTGATCGCTTCTGCATTGTATAGAGTTACTGGAATTAAATGTAACACTTTATAGTTAACGATTTTATAAGAGACTACTCCTACCTTAACTGGTCATCACAAAATTCGAATCGATTTTAGGTTCGTGTTGAACACTTTGATTTGATACCGGGAACTTGTATGATCGCCAGAGCCTCGTCCCCGGTCCCGGTCAGCGACAATAGGCTCGCAACTTATTACGGGGTACCGAAAATATTAATTGGCGAAATGTGGGCGTAAAATATGCTTATGTAATGGGTAGGCCCTCCAGGGAATCAGGCATGATTTTATGTTTTTATGTACTCGTATGTATTTACAAAATAAAAGCAAACAAAACAAGAGATGGTGAACCAAATTAAACATTTCAAGCAAATGTCTTCAAGCTCTCTTGTTATTATGCTCAAAATCGAAGGGAAAATCAATTTAGCAGGTTTTATATCAGCCGTTGACTTCTTATAACAATTAATTATGTTGATGATCAAAGCTTTGTAGCTAATATTTATTACTGCGCAAATACTAAACAACCTCATGCAATTACCTTTACATCGTCTGCGCCTATATTTTCTGCTTTTATTGACCAATATTTACATACAAGAGCAGCATCCGCCGCTTGAACCAAAGTGGATAGAACATCAGGTGTATTCAAACTGTGGGTGGGTTCGTAAATATTTAAATCGGCAGTGTTATACGTTCGGGGGCGACTATCGCCGACTGCATGCTGCTCCATTTCCATAAAAGCCTCTTCAATCTCGCAAAACGTTTCGGGAATTTCAATTCACGCTTAGAGTTTTTATGGGAACCTTATTGATTTTTTCCCTGTAAATATTTGGGTGGATTAATTGATTTTGGTAGTCCATATAACAGATTTTTATCGTCGATTTCGTTGGCAGGATTATGAAACTTAAAATTTGTCAAGAAAATATGACATTTGCTTATCGTATATTTAAAATTTTATTTTTGTTACATATGGAGAAAAACATAGAAAATACGTACAAAGATGAGTTTCTTTCTACAAGAATTCCAATTAACCCTAGCAATATTCTGGTAGTAACGGTATTTTCTTTAGTATTGATATCTACTTAAATATAAAATATAGAGCTTAAAAGCTATACAATCATCTAAAAAACTTACATTTTTGTTCTCCTATCTTGTCTATATTTTTCGTTATTTATTATTTTTCTTCTCTTTGACATGCCCATAGCCGATTATGTATATCGAGTTATACATATCGCTACTATTTACGAACCGTACACAACCGTATGAACGTTTATGATGATACGAAAGCTATCAATAAATTTTCATAGCAAATGGAAACATAACACTATTATTTTTTATAGATGCCCATTAATGATCACATTTGCGAGCCCATGACTGCATTATCGGTCTACTAATTGAGTCGTTACACATTTTACTGTATATTGTGATAATATTTTATTGCGGTCTGCTAATTCATGCAACATCATGATTATTGTGCATGTTTCGGACGAATCAAATCATTTATTTGCACAAACGTGTGTATCATACAGGTGGTAAAAAGAATATAATAAAGTACAGCACATTTACCATTTCTGGGTAGCAAAAGTTACATTAAAATTAATTTATAGATACATTTACAGACAATAATTAAAATTTACAATAATTAAGGAGAAATATGGTCATGTCAAGAAATAAAAATAATAAATTCAATAGTTGTGATAAAAGATGACACCAAAAAATTAAAAACTAAATATGTCAAGATATAACTTAATGCAAATAAAACTAGTCATTTTTATTTAATTTGTTCGAGATTATACGTGTTTCGGGATAAACCATCATCATTTCAGCCATCTGAAGGTCACTGCTGAACATAGGCCTCCCCATTTGATTTCCACGTAGATCGATCCACCACCGATCGATCATAGCATCCAGCGGCTCCCCGCCGTCCTGACCAGATAAATAATCGATCACAAACCTAAAATTTTGAAAGAATAGAAATGATTTCTTGAATTAAAGCTGTTCTATGTGCCTTCCGGGATCTCAAAATATCTTCAAACAAAATCTAATCAAAATTAGTTCAACGTAAATAAAAAGACAGAGACAGATACAGATTATTATTGTGTCTCAAGTTTGAGGTCGATCGTAAAATATATAACATTTTATACGATCTTCTATACAATTTATAGAATAAAATACAATCAAGACATTGAGTTTGGTTCGGATTGCATGTAGCAAGGTCGTTGACCCGACAATGCGGGCACCGAATTCGGTAGCTCGGAACTTTAATCGGATGCCTCGGATGACTTGACTCGAGCGGAGTAACATACTCTGATCTGATTCTAAGGCTGTTTTGAACCAGTAAAAGCCCTCACTTAACGAAGGTTTTTTGTATTTGCTTATTCTACCACCAGATAGTCTTTACAAAACTTATGAACTAACTGTTTGCATCACCTAATACTCGTACCACAATTATTTTAATAATATTATTGGAGGTTGAAGTATGTTTTGTATTTTGTGAGTTCAGGACTGACATATTGTTGAAAAAGTTAATAATTGTTTTGGCACAGGCTTTTGATACATATTAAAAGACAATCGCGATATAGAGTAATTATTTTTGTTTATTTAAAACTAGTATTAAACTCAATAAATTATTGTTAGATCTATAGTTAGTTTATTATACGAGATGTACCAAGGTTCACGCTCTTACAATTTATTAGCAAGTTCCATTAGCCAGACTGAGAACTATTATACTGACTGAGAAGAGAATGGATGAAATTTATTTACTCTGTACTTCATCAAACTACTAACAAAGTATTGAATCTAAGTTTGATTATATCACGTGAAATATTTTATTCCAATTGAAATTGCTTAGCATTTAAATATGTATTTATGTAGTCAAAACCACTATAATTTGCCTAAATATAAGACAGGAGAGACAATGCAGTCCATATGCTAAATGTTCTGCAGCTACCAAAAAAATGCTTTAGCGTTTAAGCATTTTTTCAACAATCTAATTAGAAATAATTTTGTGTACGTTTCTGTGTTATCCTTTGTCACTTTCTCATTCTGTATCTTCAAATTATCTTGAAATGAATAATGATTGAGTGTCGTACAAATCAAATACTTAAAATAAATTACACTTTTGGGAAAATAGATATTTTTTTTACTTTCTACTTCAGTTTAGTGAACCGAACATAAATAACCTATTTTGATACAAAAACCAAAGTCGTACAACGTTTTTACTAAGTGACACACTTAAGAATCAATTTAGGTTCATTATGCGAGCACAGTTATGCTCTCGAAATCATGAAAAATGATTGATCTCCATTTACGGACAGATCTCGAAATCATTTCACGCGTGAGTTCAGTTCGCGTTACGCCCTGTTGCATTTGTATTGACGTTTTCTATTGCTTCGTAAAAATCTTTATCAATACAGTTCTTGTTGGGTTTTTCTGCCATGCTTTTTTCGAAGTGTTACATATACATTATTTATGCCTCTTAAATGTTACTAATTTCAATTTGTTAATTATTTTGATAAATGAAATTATGTTTTAGTAGAAGAGAAGGTAGACGACATTAGAGAGACAGAAAAGAATACAGTTAATATTTCGTGATTCTGAGTCTGGCACTGTGAAAATATAGTGGACAGTCTTACTGGGTTTATCGTTATAACAATGTATGTCTTGGGATGATGAACGCAGTGCAGTGTATCGAGAGTTCTTTGTCCTATAACTTTATAGTAATAGCTAATAGTAGCAGTATATATGATTATATTAAACGTATAACCTAAGTTAAATTGATATTCACTTAGGATATCTGAGACATATGTTGTAATTTTAAATTTAATTATATTGTTTTGTATACTGTGTCTCTTTTAACTATATGTGAATAGCGGTTATCATTTCCTATTATTACAATTTAATCTTCTATATGACTGTTTGTTGCCCTATAAATTTATTTTTTTAAAGGTATGCTATGAAAGAAAGAATGAAAATAAATTTGCAAAAAACAACATTAAAACAGGTTCTCAAACGGTGTCCACTCAGCAAACTGTCGGGCACCACAGGATGACACGACGCTGATGACTGGACTAAAGTAATTTTTATATGAGGCAACAGGGTATATTTTACAATAAATCGTTAAACTTACGAATGAATTGCACGAAAAGTGTATTGATGTTTTAATTTATTTCTAATCAATTATGTTCTAGAACATGTTGCTATAAACTTTTTATGTGATCTACTTTTAAAATTAAATATTCTATTTCGAACAGTTTCAAATCAAATGGTATCTTTTAAACCTAAAGATGAGTTATTACCTTAACAAGTTCATGTTACGAGATTGCTTTGACCGTTTAATTCCACAGCTATAAAGTTACCTCTAAGTCTCAGAGGGCTCATCAAAGGGATTTAGGGCAAAGCTAAATTGTCTTACTTAAGTAGCGCAAGCAGACATCAAAAAACTGCTACAGTTGAAATGTCTATGACTGTTTATGTACTTGTTTGGAATAACTTGATCCTGTTCTTATTAGCTTTTGAAATTTTTGATGATACTTTTTAAATTTGTTGAATATTGTTTTGTTTTTTTTTAACTTGTTTTATTTTTCGTGGAAAGTTAGATCAACTTATTTTAATCTAAACTGTTCTGTTCTTCCATTATGCCCCATTTGCAACCCTGTTAAAAGATTTTGGTTAGAAAATAATAGACTTAATATTAGACTGTTATTCAATAGCTATACTATTCTCACTTGTTAATCAAAGGATGCCCACTTCTCATTTCCTTAAAGACATAAAATTATTTGTGGCTCTATTACAATTAAATAAAGAATACGCTATTACTTTTGTCATTTCTATTCGTAATAATTCTTCTCCCTTTTCTGCTTTTGTATTTCGTTTAAAATTTAACGCAAGTTGATTTATAATTTTATCTAAAGTAAATGAAGTCTTTGATGTTTTTGTATCAACTTCGGTGTGTACTAACTAAAAATACTTTATTTATTTGCCGTTAAAGCTTCGAATCCTCCTGCCATGTCAATTCGCAAGAATTTGATATTAATTAAGACTTTCTTATTTTTTCAGGTAAACATTTTTCGTACTTCATATGTGCTGAGAATGTGCGAAAATTGGAACGGTATGTATGAAATCCAGTGAATTCGGGCTTTATTTACATCAGGCCAGCTTTTAAGGCAATAACCATAAAGTTATCCCGAACTGCGTTCGCAACGGCATCACAGCCAATATTTTCACTGCAATCGCTTCTAAAGCTGCAATCATTTAATCAAAATTGATTCTTATGTGATCAAGGGTAGCATTTATTGTTAATTGACACAAGATTTCCGTTCTGCTCGCTACGGAATTAAGTCTTACTGATAAGACATAAGAGAGGTTGTTGCTTGTGTGTGGTTGGGGACAATATGGTGTCTGCGTCGAAAGTGTCGCAACATGCCCTATCGAATGTCATTCTCAGCCGCTGTTCACATAAAGTGGCTAAAATAATTCCTCTGAAGTGACAGTCTTTGTAGGAAGTGCATCCACTTAATGTCGACGTTTATATCTGAATTAGGTTCTCTACTTATGATTCCATGATATCAAACGGCGTTCCGTGACATTTACAGTGACTGGATTCACCCCATCTGGAACTGATGGAGGGAACACTTTAATTATGATATATTAAGTTGAGATGATGTAATATTAATAAATATTCTTAACGCTATGTGAGGGACATAGCGTTTCTAGTCTCAAAATAAGCAGAGTTTTTGACTATTGATACTATAGTATGTTTCTATATACTTAAATATATATATATTTGTAAATAGGTACACGCTTATAAGACCACCTAGATCAGAACAGATATTTACGTTCTTCACATCAGTAACTGTCCTCTGTAGGGCTCTGCGCTATATAGGTCGTCTCTTACTTTTACTCAAAACAATGCATACATTCATGTCACGCCTTTTTCCCTGTAAATATTTATTTAAACTCTTTATTGCACATAAATCAAATATAACAAAACATTACAAATAAAAAGGACATGTACAAAGGCGAACTTATCTCTATAAGAGATCTCTTCCAGCCAACCTCATGAGAAGTCAGATAGATAAAACATGGATAGGTAAAATACATTTTTACAACAACAAATTTCGCAAGTGTATACAATAGCAAATAATTTAAACATATACAAAACTCATAAGAAAATATATACATACTATTAAATAGCTACAACGTTTGATAATAAAAGTAATAGATAATAGAATAGGATAGAAAAGAGTTTATATATATATATTTCCCTATATTATTACTTCATATCATACTTTTACTAATACGTGTTCATAGTGAGAAGTATGGGTGTTTGTTTTTCTTTGTCATGGGTAAATGGAATTAGTTAAAATTTAGCACGCAGCTGGTCATATCCTCGGCAAACTCAAACATTACATATTTCATTCCCGTGGGATAATAGTGCGTCATAAATGTGTAAAAACACTTTAAAACTATTAAAAATTTACATCAAAATACAACTGTATATATTGGTGGATAGGGATTAAGTTCCTTAACATCTAAGGAGCCCAAGCCAACCTCACCTGCAAGTAGTGCAACTGCTGATCAACAAACGAGGTTAACAAACTTAACAGTTCCCGGCAAACGGCGATAGGCTCGCCATCAATTACATGGGACCAACAATGTAATTGGCGAAGTGTGGGCGTATAATATGCCTCTGCCTACCCCTTCGGGGAATCAGGCGTGAATATATGTATGTAAAATACTACCTCATAACATAATTTATTTCATACAATCAGACCTCATGTGATTACATAATAATCGGTTATGGAATCCAATAACGTTGAATTGAGAAATGATGTTAATTAATACATAAATAACACACTTTATTAGTGTACTTTTACTTATCATTATGTAAGATTACAAGTATGGTAGAAACATTAAGTAATTAACTGATTTCTTTTATAAGATTCTTTAAATACTTCATTGATTCAGGCGGAAATCCACTGTAAGCAAGTGATGGATTGAAAATATCTTTGTAACAATTCCCGCGTTCCCCGAAAAATCGAGAAACTATTCAACACGACACGTGTTTCGCCCTTACACAGGGCATCTTCAGGTAAGATAGGAGCCTCAGAACAGCGATGTCTTCACGACCAACGCTGAGACGAGAGTAATCTCAATTAATGAATTAATGACATCGATTAAAATCTAGGGTCCAAACATTTATAAGAAATTATAAGTCATACCAAGCGAAATGATTTTTAATTATATTTCATTTAATATATGGCTTTGAGTCGACACTAATTTTATATCAATGCATTTGGGTTATTTTCACGCTATTTTGAGAAATTCCGAATGAATTTTTTTAAATGGTTACCATATTCTAATACTATCCCGGTTGCCCTAGACATAAGCTTAGGGCCCAGGGTTTGCTTACTGGTTTAACCAGATTTGAGTGAAATTTAGTTATAATATAAAGCGACTGCCGTCTGACCTCCGCAAACAATAAGGAAAAATATTATATGATTAAACCAGCTGTCAGGATGTTATAAGGTACTGAATTTCAATTACCGACCGCCGTAGAGGTTCATGACAGCCGGAATCAACGGCTTAATGTGCTTTCCTAGGCACGGATCAAGCGATAATTACTACGAATAAATACTAAGCGATAATTATTATTACGCACATTACTGCGAAAAGTCATAGGTGCGTCTCTAGGGTTTGAACCCGAAACCCTCTGAATTTGAAGGCTTATGAGTCTCACCACTGGGCTATCGCCGCTCTCAGATATATTATTTTGTCCAACAAAATTTTGAAATTGATATCTTGGATATTTGAATGTTATGTAAAAGTAACCTAAGTTTTTTTATATTCATACTTTTAAATTTTTTTACGATAGAGTAGCATTTTGTTAAATAATTCTTTCAATTAGTTCATCACCATAAAACTATATACAGCCGAATAAATTCTATTGAACCCGACTGTACCGATGAAAAAGTGGTCGCATACTAAGACGTTTATTCTCGGACACGTTTCAGTGAAGCCTGCCAAACTGGATTATATGGTCGCATGACCACTTTTACTATTAAGGATTATAAAAGAGACTACGGAATGTCTTGATCTCCGGATGTTGTAATATTTATCGAACATTTTCTGTTCTTGAATAATTTCTTATGCAATTTTATGTATGTATGTCAAATCAAACACTAATAAACTTAATAGTGATTCACAATACAGTAAGTAAAAACCAGATAATATACAGTAGTTAGTACATACAATATTTCATGTAACTCATTTTATGCCGCAGTTCATTAAAATTGTTTGAGTAGTTATAAAGTGAACATAAAAATTATTCACTTTCACTTGTTGTTGTGGTTTCACAACCAATTTGGTGTGGAGGTCAGAATACCTGCACTTCACTCCAAAGGTCGTGGGTTCGATTCCCACACAGGACAAATCTTTGTGTGCATGAATATGAATATTTGTTCTGGTCTGGGTGTTTTTCTATTTATATTAAGTATGTATTTACAAAAAAAAATGGGTTTTAAGTATGTTTATCCGTTCTTTAGTATTCATAACACAAGTTCTTAATGATACTTATCTTGGAACTAAATAATTGGTGTGATTGTAGGAGAATATATAATTGTACATAAAAAAAAAACATATTATATACCGGAAATCCTATTATGTCTAAATTAACGTGATATATTATCTTAATAAAAACAATATATTAGAATTATAAATGGTAATTAAGGTATTTAATATTGTACTTTGTAATGAGACACGCAATAAACGATTTGATTTGATTATATTATAATGACTTCGAAGCATTATCTATCAGTTAATTTTTTTTACATTTCAAAGATATTTGTAAGTAGCTTCGTTCATGCTTGATATGCAGAGGTCGGAATTAGGTAGAGTTATTTATGTACTTGCATCGAAATGTTGATATTAATGTGGACCTTCCCGGGATTTCAAATGGGAATGCTCCGCATTTTCGCTATTGTATTCTTTTGTTCTCACAAGCTATGTAGTGCGAACAATAAACGTGGCAACATCGCGCGTGTGCGTATTGGAATTTTGCAACTTCGGTCATCCAATATCATTGATGTAAGTTTGGCAACGTCGCGCGTGCAGTAGTCTAAATTAAAAAAGTAAAAGTAAATAACTTTTTATTAAAAAGTAACGGGATTTTTTCTATTCTTTAAAATTAATCCCGGGATTTGAGGCATATCCACTATATTCTTTCGCTGTGTGAAATCAGTGTAAGTACATGAATAACTCTACCTAATTCCGACCTCTGTTGATATGGGAAACTTTATCTAATAAGCTATCTTAAAAATAATGCGAACATTTAATACATTACAAAAAAATATTTTATCAGTTGATTATTCTTAAACTCAAAATAATTATTTGCTGCAAACGTAAGGTACAATTTTAAAAAGAAATCTTATAACTAAAAACAAATGCACCACATCTGCATAAAAATGGATCTAGCTCAGCTTGTGTTGGCGTTTGAATCTGACTCTGATTTTAAAGTAGACCTTGTTTTTATAATATCCTCAGGGATGTTCAAGAATGACTGACTAGGAGATACTAGGCAGTTAAATTTGCACTATTTTTGCAAAAGAGAATGGAAACTTTCTAGGAATGAATGAATGAATGAATGAATGAACACTTTATTGTACACTAAAAATAAAAGTAATTAAATCACATAAACAAATATATGGTACAATGGGCGGCCTTATTGCTAACAGCAATTTTATAGCTAGCTAGGCTATTATGAAACTAGAGAAATACTTACAGATATATTGTAATCTCATCGACTATTGTAATAAACACAAGGAACATAGTGATGAACTAGAAAATATAGAAATAAATAATATCAGAGACACTATTTTCGCAACAAATGCTTATACGAATCCTGAAAATGAACCCTCATCACTTAATAGAGTGGTCGGCGTTTATACAGATGTAATAACAGAGGGCACGATGTGTCCCTTTGCTTATTATGTTAAATCGCATTGTGTCCTATATCTCTTGGGACGTGTCAGTTTTGGAGTTTGAAAGGAGCCTTTATTTGGACATCCCCTTTCTGGACAGTTCACGTATTGTGGGTGAACTCCGCCGAGATTGAAGATATAAAAGTCAGTTGGACAATAATTTGAATTTGGTAAAAAAAGTTTACATGTATTTTAATGGTAGCAATATTATCAATGAGTTTTCAATTTAAACTTTTTCGGGTTGCAATGTTATCATAGACATAAAAACAAAATTTTATATGTTCTTTTACAACGGTTTCAATAAACAATTAGTATTTTAAAGGCCATGTGGTTGAAGAATAAGGTCCCCTCTTATCTCATGGAGCCGACAAAGAGAATACCGGATGATGGACAGCAGTATCATCCTGCGTACTGGCTTAAACTGCGATCATCAACCCGTCTGCCTAGCGTAGTGATTATAGACAAATACCTCATTTTTGATTCATATCAATTATTAAGCTGATACTAACTAGCTTCAGTTTCTTTATTTTCACTTATTATTAACTTAGTACTGAGCGTGTGCATTGTCTGAAAGTTGATTATATCCGCTAGCCACATAGGTTTCATTGTTTACAACCTTTACTATAAATCTCATAACTTAAAATCAAATTTACTATTGTGCCAAACATTATTTACGCCAATAAAACATTCTATCACTTCAATCTTTATTCACTACTGATAGATTTTATAGTGCACGAAGGGGCCCTCGTATTATGTCACTCCAAATCTTTCACAAAAGCCTTTACCTACAGTTACCAGACCAACCGCTTATAGCAAAACATATACACTTTCTTGAATATGGCCAGCAATGGTTTCCGAACAACTGCTACAGTCATAGCAGTAGTGATAGATATAAATTGCATAATATGGGGGCAGATCTCTTTCGCCTTTTTGCTTCGGAATTTTCCAGAACCCTACTAGCCCCAAGGTACCATAGCCCTTGGCTCTGTTTGACGAGTACACCCCTTCCGTTTGAAGATCTATTTGTAAGACGAGTATATAATTTTGCTGCCAACAATTTTGCATTTTTGTCCCCCTCGGGCTAAACGCTACCCCTTTTAAACTTGTATTTAGTGTGTTGAAGGCTTTTTTAATATTGCAGTTGCACGCTTGTGGATATTATTTAGCAAAAATCTGTGGAAAGAGTGGGGTGAAAAAATCGTATCCATTTTTTCCGAGTATTTTCTCTTTGATCGAAATTTCGATTTGCTTTGCGTTTTTGCAACCTCAAAATGAAATGAGAGCATATAACAATAAAGATAAAATTTGAAATGTTGCTAATATCAATGCAATTCCCGTAATCGCTGGCAAGCTAATTTTGTTTGCGCTTTAAGCAGAAAATCAATAATACAAAAAATTACTGCAATTTAATCGACCCTTAATATTTCGATAAAGACGTGTAGATAAAGACTTAGCATATCTAAACTTTCGTAGTTATTACCAAATGTAATAATCAGTGACAAATTATCATTAACACACGAAATGAAGTACGACAACCGCATCGACTAACACTTTGTAACAAGGTTACATAAGTTTCCCCAGAAGTCTATTTTGTATGCAAAATGGTTTATCATTTGAACGATTATGGCGTTGCTACAGAGAGTCGCCTAATAAATTTGAATATGTTAACAGCACATATATACATGTGCTGTTACAGTTGAAAGTCATAACCTGACAGAGTCACTATTAACTGTAGGTAATTTTTTGTGACCGACCCTTAGTCAAAAACAAAACAGACTGATTTTAGCAGTCAAAATTGGTTGTAACTAACGATATTGATCGAAACTACTTAAGATTAAGAAAGTTGATTAAACCATACTAAGAAAAAGATCATTTCTGCCAGCCAAAATCATTTAATACTGTTATTGACTAAAGCCAGCTCTGTCAATTTTTTGCAGTCAAAAGTAGTTTAGACCGGTAACGAAGCTTCACTGTAACATATACATGACTACAATCAAAGCTGTGTATACAGACAAGCTGTCTTAATGTGTTTGTATACGCGATTTAGGTTAAACTGTTATGATACAATCTGTGTGTTTGTGAAGAAATTCTGTGATGTCTGATCTCTGTCCGGCTTTGAGAAATAGATCACGGAGTCATAAATTTGTAATAAAATACTTCCTGATATTGCTGGTAGTTCCCAATAATAGATTGTAGGTACTTGTTATATGGGCTTGGCATCATTTCATACTTTTATATGATCAAACTGTTATGTGCTTAGTTTTATTCTATTACTTTTGTTATATTTGCTATATTCTAATACTATTGAAGCGCTCGTAGCTCTGCGGTGCTAGGTGGTCGGAAACGAAGTACAGCAGAGTTTACAGAGGTCAGTCTTTGGATGGGTGACCGTTTGTGTGGCATTTGATAGCGCTTCCGAGCTTCGAAAGGCACGCTAAGCCGTTGGTCCCGGTTATCACTAAATGTGGTAGTCGATAAGCCATGTTAGAGGCCTAATGGGCGGCTTGATAAATTCTAACAGCAGGACGCCATACACCTGCCTCCGCCAACCGCACTGGGTCAGCGTGGTGGAGTATGACCCAATACCCCCACACCTTGATATGTGAGAGGAGGCTCGTGCTCAGTAGTGGGACGTTAATGGGCTGAGATGATGATTGTTATATTTAGTATTCTTTCATGTTTGTGTAATAACACTGCATACAGTTTATGAAACTACAATTACGATAAATTCCTCCAAATCTTCTCTTGGGATTTGTCACTTTATGTTATTTATGTATCAGGCTGACGAAAGCAGTTCTTTATAATAAATAAATATTTTCGGACAATTACGCCAATTATTTAATTCCAAGATAAGTATAATTAAGAACTTGTGTTATGGATATTAAATAACGGATAAACATACACAAATACTTTTTTTTGTAAATGCATACGTAATATACATAGGAAAACACCCTAACCAGAACGAATATTCATGTTTATGCACATAAAGATTTTTCCTGTGTGGGAATCGAACCCACTACGTCAGGAGCAGAGTGCGGGTATAAATGCCACCACGTCATATCGGTCGTCAAATGACGCCTAAATAAATATTACAATTGTTAAAGTAAAGTAAAGTTCGTTAAAAAACTCAATTCGCTTTTCAAAAATACTTAGGTGTCAAATTTTACCAAAAAGTTTATTTTACCAAAAAGTTTACACGTTACAATGCATGTTGATGTTAGTTAATGGGATGTGGCCATAACCGGAACATGAGTAAACAAACATTAATAATATACAGCCTGAGTAAAATAAACAGCAACAGATTGATTTATTTGTATGGCAGCATACATTCCTTCCAAATCTCGTGAGATAGAAATTCCTTGGTCGATTTGTTTTATTTAATATCACACTCCCTGTAAGGATTACGTTTGCTAGAAATAGATGTTGTAAGTTTACCACTGAGAATGTTGGTGAGAAACGCTGAAGCTAAATATTATATACGTTAGTGTGAAAGCACAACTAGGAATTTTAAATGTTATTTAACTATGAACGCAATTATTTTGGATGCCTAACATGTGGAAGTGATAATTATACAAGATATAGAACCAATATAGATGCGAAGTAGTATGTGTTATATTTCCCCCCAATATTGTTATATTAATTTTTTTAAATTTTATTATGATCCCACACACTAATCTCCGACACTTCTGCTAGGGTTGGCTGGAAGAGGTTTCTTATAGAAATAAGCTCACCTTTGTATATGTTTTTTGTTATTGTGTTTTTTTATGAATGATCAGACATTTAGATACAAAGTATATAGGGCTCCTAACAAGATCTGAGGAGCCCAAGCCAACCTCACCTGCAAGTGGTGCACCTGCCGATCAACGGACGAGGCTCTAGCGAACAGAAAAGTGCCCGGAAAGCGGCAATAGGCTCGCCACCTATTACGTGGGACCAACAATATAAATGGCGAAGTGTGGGCTTATAGTATGCCTCTGCCTACCCCTTCGGGGAAACAGGCGTGATATTATGTATGTATGTATGTAGAAATGTGCACAATATAAGGCGTTATTTAAAATACATGCTGAATCTAATATAATAAATTGACAAATAAGCGTTCTGAAAGCCAGTTATAAATTACCTGTTGGTAATCATACTGTCTACAAGGTTTTACCTTGAGGGTTAGAGCCAAATTTAAATATATTCTGCATGTTTGCAATCAAACATGGGGGCGTTTTAAAAATAAACAAAACAGTGACAGCTTGATAACGCATTAATGTAACTCAATGTTCTCTTGAGTGTAATAGTTATTTTTATATTCACGCGTGTGTCGACGCGGAACGTTGAACGAGTCGAGATGGTCACACCAAGGCATGACCTAGTTGTAATTTGTTTTAAGAGTAAACATATTTGTTGTATAGCTGTACGTTGGGGTAATGATTTAAGACAGTCACGTGTCTTCGTTATGAAATAAAAATTGGTAACAGCTGATTCTTTTTTAAATTAATTGAATTTTTGGTTGTAGCATTTTTGAGGATTATGTGGGACTCGAAAATGTCAGTACTGTTTTCCAATGAGGTCATTTAACTAAATACGTTGAAGCTATTTTGAGAATCTTTTTCGAGAGTAAATGAAAGGCTATCCATAAAAAAACAAAAAGTTAGACGTCCATTATCACTGCCTGTCTTCCCTGTCAACTTTTTTAATGCCAAAACTTTCCTTCTAGACAAAAATGAGGCATTTACATACTTTTAAGCAATATATTGAAAACAATAATATTACTAACGCAATATATGCTTTCAGGACATTTAGCGAATTTCCAACGAGACTCTGAGCATTCTCAGAGTTGATTTAAATATTTAAACCTAACTCGAAAGTTACATCTTCTGGGCTCTGACTTTACAGACTGGACCTGCCTGCACAACCCGACGATACAGTTTGCCTTCCCAACTTTACTATGTGAAGTTAAATTTGAAGAGTTTCCTGTTAACTCCTCACCAGGATGTAAATTTCATTGAAACTTCTACATTACTTAACAAATGTACCCGTTTTCAATAATCAAAAGAATTAAAAACCAATCAAAGAAGTCCTAAGACAAATAAGTTGGTTCCACAATCAATTTGGGTTAGAATATTCTGACTGGTCCAAATTAAGAGACTAATGCAAAAATATGCGCAAGCGATCGGTAAAACACACAAACGTCTAGTTGGGCCTGCATCATAGCCCTGTGTAGTATGAATAACAGTTAATGTCGAATAATGTCAATCTCACAAAAAAAATTCGTCTCGTATTCGTTATAAACTAGTACGAACTATAATGTATACTAATAAATGAAAGTTTATATCGAATCATATCACATTATATACATTTGTGCAGCTTATAAATAATATTCTTAATTTTATTTATATCACAACATTTGTGTCATTTTTTAAGATATGATATTTTCCATCCTGAATATCACATAGAAGTATTGGAATAAAAGGAAATAAGTATATATTTAATACCTACGTCTCGACAAACCGTATACACAGTTTAACAAACTGTACGCTTTGGGATACATTTGCAACGTCTGAATTACATGTTATGCTTTTCTCACTCTTTAAATATTCACGTGGTCTTGCTGAAGATTGTGCAAGTCGACACACTATTTTCTCTTCAAGTACTCACTGGAGGAATATGCAAGTCAGGTTTCTACTAAATGCAAGTTGTTTTAAAAATAAGCAGCTTCAATACTTAGTTTTTATTTCAAATACCTTGAAGATCATTTATTTATTTAAAGTCTTTCGAACAAATAAAAGTTTATGAAAGGCAAATTAACCAACTGACTAACAAACTCTATCGGTTTACTGATTATAATAATAATAAACTATATCGATTATTTTTTAAAAGCTGCATAAATGTATAATGTGATATGATCCGATATATATTACATCAGTTGAAGTGTTGAGAGATCGAAAAATAAATGCGGCTAATTAAATTAAAAGAAATTTAACTACTGGTGTAGTAAAAAGTGGACGTCGCAAAAGAATGAGAAGAATTGTGTTTAAAACAGAAGCGGACATGTTGAACATAAAATTTAGACATGTTTTGTTGAAAATTTAATAAATTTAGTGTCTTGTACTCATGTATTGTTTTATTTAGCTTTTTTTTGTCTCCCCTTTAGCATATGAAACTAAGATTTTTCTACAAACTTTAGATAAAATCCTAGATTGTTATACCTTGTTGGATAACTAATGAAACGTAGATATTTTAAAGCGCATCTGCAAAACAAGAGCCGTAATTTTTTTTTAAGATATCATTTTAAGAAAATTCACATTCTAAAATTTTATATTTTTCTTCAAGTGTTTATTGTCCACAACGACTAATTTATTCATTTCATGTAAAATATTGGTTATTGAGGTCTCGAACCATCTTATTTTACATGTAAAAAACCAACAATTATAACAATAAGACTTATACATTTGAAAATATCTTAGCTGATAGCCGGAAATCGGGTATTTTTTATAAAAAGCAGTTAAATAAAAATATCTCGAAAACGGTTAGTTTTAGGATAGGGTGTTTCATAAGCAAATCAGTCAGAAACGATGTAAACTACACGCCCTTAACTGGAATAGGTCGACTTAACCTGTAACCCTGTATACACACCAATATATTATACAAACGTTACTAATAGTGGTAGTAGGTAAAGGCTACCAAAAAAAACTTTGTCTAATAATTATTTTTTTGTTACGAGAATCAGCTGTCATTACATGTGGAACAAGACTTCGTCGAGACATTCTCCTTTTATGGAACACAATAAACCCTAAGACAAATAAAAGGATGTTGCTCCATTGAAAATTTAAATTGGAAACCTCATAAAGACAGCTAGGGATTTATAACATAGGTGTTGTACATTTAACCACCACTATAACATTTGAACATTATGATAACATTTGGTGCCCTGGGGTACCGGCCTAGAATAGTGTGCCCCCCCCCCCCCCTCCCCCCTATCATCCCACGGGGAATCAGAGACGAAGAGAAATCCCATCGAATGATGGACAGCAGCGTCATCGTGCATACTGCCTTAAACAGCGATGACAAACCCATCGTGGTGATTGTGCGCAGAAAACCCCAACAGTAATCTATTGGGGAGGCTAATGTTCAGCAGTGGACTTTATAAGACTGATATTATGATAACATTTTAAGTAAAAAAAATTTGTTTCAGAATTAGAATTTTCTTGCCAACTGGAAATAGCAAACTCTTTTAGTTCTGAACTCAATAGAGCTTGAACTACAGATAGTAGACAACGTTTATACATGCATAGGTACTTCTTTTTGGTAATGACATACTTATAATAAATGACAAATAATAGTTGAGTCCATGTATATAAATACCCGTTCTGTGTAGTAATCGATTCTTCGCATATCGAATTTAAATCTGTCTTCAAACTTCCTATAAGGTTTGTCAGACCAATATATTACTTTTTGTTGTCAATTTCGGATCAAAAATCGTCAGTTTATTTACCTTATTGTTAGTTGCATATTTTGTGGCTAACTTAACTTGTTCAATTCATAATTTTTACATGTTAATTGTCATACCTACTAAATTCGGATTTAGCGCTTTGTTAAATCATCAATTTTTATATATTGTCAGTCTAATTTTAAACTGCGTAAGTACAAAAAATTCAAAATTTGACTTTTTATATCTCTCAATTCCCATAAATTAATATTTAATTAGTTATGAACGAATCAGAATAGAACCTATATTCAAGTAGTGCCTAAACTATAAATAATAAACAGTTTTCAATTCCTCCTTTAAAGTGTGCTTAAAAGGACCTTCTCCAAAAATTACCTCCTACATTCATTCTGAAGTACCCTAGTGTAACATTTGACGAGAGTATGTAAACGATAAAGTATCGATAAATCTATCCAAAAACTACTACTACAAACAGTACTGTGAACGAATGAATGTATTCATCAATCGACAAAACAATACTGTCGGCAATAGAACGAATGAATGAACGTTTAAAAGTTACGATTCAAATAACTGCCTTTTGATGGCGCGCTCGTTGAACGAATGTTTTAACAAATATTTTTACTGACAACTGCCCGTTTTGGACAGCTATTAACGGTTAGTTTCGGTTTTATACGTTTGTTCAAGGGTTTAGTAATCGATAGTAAGACTTAATGCATAATTATTTTTAAAGCAAGTTATTTTTGTTGTAAAAATAAACTCTTTACTTTTTATCTATGACGTAGGTAGGCGGAAAAAAAACAAAAATAATTGTAATATAATGGGCCCGAGCCTACTCTTACATATCAAGATAAAGAAGATTTGACTTGACATATGAGAAAAAACGGTTAGATTCTATAACAGTGTATGATTATAAGACCGATTTTATTCCGGCGAAAACTGAAGCACTATAATTGAGCTGCCAACCGGTTACAAAAAGTTTGTCAAAATAGTTAAAGTTATCGGAATTTAACGGTGATCAAAATAGTTGAAAATATCGGACCTACAAAAGTTTAAACTTTATTTATGGCCTTCGCAATAAACTTTTCTTAAAACAGGTAGAATTAGAAAAAATACAGCAGAGAAATTAGCAGCAAGTCCGTTGACCTCAAACATTATGCAAGCCATTGTTAATGCCGTTTTAGTATTCGCACCGCGAACGGTCCTTTGTTTCAGCTTGAGAAGTTTATCCAAACTTGCCGTCGCCCGAGTATTTAGTAGGTAAACAGCAGGAATTATAACGACTTGTTAAATGGTTTATTACACCATGAGTTTTGTTTGACCTTTTTCTTGGACTTGAGTTTGACCGCTTTTGGTTCAGAGTTATTGTTACGCTAGAGCGATCGTCGGTTTACTTAGAAGTCAGAATCGTCAGAAAACCTAACGGTAGTAACTGAGTTCAGTGCTTGGATGATATGATAGTATATACGCATCCTTACATTATTGAATGTTAAAATGATGATATGTAATTACGTAGATAATACATAGATATTCATTTATAACAAACACGGTTCATTTGCTATTAGTTTTCGAAGACTGAGGCTAGAATTAGGCTTAGTTGCAGAATGACCAATATCCTATATGTATAAGAAAACACGTCCAACATATAAAAGTACAATCAAAGAAACCCAGTAAATTAAAGTATATGAAGTTAATTTTATAATTTCTTGATTTTCGTTTAAAACTAACGTGTTGTCTTATACGGGAGATTTTCAGTTACTAAACAACTTTAAGACGTGAAATCACAAAATAATTTCCAGTTAAAAGCTAACTTTGCTAAATTGACAATCGAACAAACACTCCCCTTTTTCCAAAGTCGTTTAAAGGAACACATTTCGAAGCATTTCAATATCGAAATGCACAGTGTGAAACATTATGGATTTCTCAAGCCTCGCAACTGGTATACCACAATATCCGTTGGGTCCGAATGGGCACATGAAAGCCATACGGCGCGTCATGGTCTGATGGTCGTGACGACACCTGGCGCCCACGACCGTTGATAAACACGTTCGGCTCGGTGGATTATGGGAAGGGGAGTCAGGTTTAGGGTCCCTAATCACATAAAGTGCTCCTTTTTACAAATTTCAATTCTGTATCATTTTACTTATAAATCAATATTTTCTGACAATTACACCAATTATTTAGTTCCAAGGTAAGTATAATTAAGAACGTGTGTTATGGGTACTACATACATACATTATATACATAAAACAGATACATATTGTATTTCTCTTTATTTTGGTGTACAATAAAGTGTTCATTCATTCATTCATTCATATTCACGCCTTTTTCCCCAAAGGGGTAGGCAGAGGCATCTTATATGCCCACACTTCGGCAACTATGTTGTTGGTTCCACGTAATAGGTAAACCTTTTGCCGCTTACCGGAATCTCTTATGCTTAATTTAATTTAATCATTACCTACTAATTGATGTCTCACTTCTTTATGATATTCATCAAAAACAGAATCATATAAGTAATTATTATTTCTAATTCTTTTCCTTCTTACGTAATTTGCGAATATAATATAACTTTTAGTTATGCTTTAATTCCTAATGTTTTATTAGTAATTATTATTATATCACAGTTTAACAGCATACTTCATTACGGAAAAAATTAAAGCGGCAACACGCAAAATGCAACATATTCCTCCCACAATTTCATAAGACCGTTAACAGCGTCAGACTAATTACGTCCAGCATAATTACAATATATTATTTATAGTACTTTACTACTGAATGTTGGCGACCACTGCCATGCGGTCGCTGGCACTATGCAGACTTCATATCGGAACTCTTTGGTAATACAATCATAGTTAGTGCGTGTTTCCACACGCTGTGGACGGAACGCGAACCATCGCACGCTCTCGTATTTTTACCACATTAACTTCCCTCTTTAGAAAAGCAAATTGAAACTTATTGTAACGTCTTAGACGTTACAGTCACCGCACAGTTAAGTTGGTAATCTTATAATTACCAGACGGTGACGATAAAAGCGTGTCGTGCGAATTCCTTTACAATCTTTTGTATCAATATCGCTGGTGTCTTGGTGACTTTCTTGCGATATAAGTTTTTGTTTGCCGTGTGTGTTGTCGTGTGTAAGTAAATATTTGTGCTATGAATTAATTTCTGTTTGGATTGCAAATGGAGGAAGTTTCTTGGCTTGTTAAGAAGGTCAGTAAAATACGGATTAATATTTTTCTTCTTAAACTTACTTTTTGGGTGGTTTATTATTATTATTCATTTATTTCAAGTTCTACACTCATATTAAGTTAGTAAATACATATATCTTAATCCTAGGTGTTAGTAATTACAGTTGTTGGTATTTATGTTTATCTTTAAAATAAGTAATTACCAGCTCGCTTTTCGTTGTTTTACTCAAATAAAAACAAAACAGAATTAACTAAAAAGTCACTGCGAATTACAAATGGCTATAACTAATTATATCATTATAGTAATAATGAGCTTAAAGGAAGATAATTGCTTTTTAAGTTAAATTAAAATGTGAAAGCGATTATATTTATTTACGATATTATCGATAATTGCTATGTTTTGCTCAGCAAATTTCTTTAATTATTATTTTTAAAACTATTATTCTGTAAACAGACGGATACCGAGATAAATAAAACAGGAGACTATAAAAAGTGTCTTGAAACACGTTGTTCGTAAGGTACGGCTATGGGCTCGCCACCTATTACGTGGGACCAACAACATCATTGCCGACAAGAAGGTGTATATTAGGCCTCTGTCTACCCCTACTAAGAAACAGGCGTGATTGTATGTACGATCAGAAGCATTAACTAGAAAAATGCGAAGATTATCTAAAAATCAACCAAATGTACTTTTAGCATACATGTCATATAGACAGTTATAATATTGTTTATATCTACTGACATCATTTGATACATACTCAATAAATAAATAATAATTTAATAACGATAATTTAATAATAGTAATTTAATAATAATGCTAATAAGAATTATACAGCGTCCTTCCTCCTCTCTCCTACATTACGTTGTGCCCGACAGGGTCCACATATGTACCAAATTGTAATATTCACCACCTTATAAAACCATTGTGGAATACAATAAAGTAATGAGTATATGCTGATAGTATACTCTCGCCATGTTTCTAAATTGGTAGGATTAAACAATGGATCCCTAAATCTTGTCATACCTACTTCTTTTGCATTATCTTCATGTTTTGTTTTAATCATCTTAAATTCTTCCCCCTGCGGATTCCAAATTTTTGAGATTTGGTCTGTAAATCGAGCCTTTTCAGGAAGAATATAGTAAGAGCCAAACATCTCACTAAAAGTGTTACACGTTGATGCTATAAATATTTTGAGTAATAGTTTAATAAAACCTCCTTTGAATATTTCAAAATGGCGGGTACGATTTTCTTCAAGAAAAGGCTCGAAATGTCCTTCTGGGACGTCCTTTCCGTCCAAGTCAGTAATCTATAAAGTATGACAAATTTTATTCGTATCCGGTCCTCTAATACAAGTTTAATAATTTATAATATCAGAAAGATTTACTTGTTATGTTAGGGTTTACAAAAATAACACTTATAAATTAACAAACACTCTGGCTTGTGCGTCAAATAAATTTGTAAAATTACGGTAACATTTTGTTAAATTTAAATACATAATGCCTGTTTTTCCAAAGGCATATTAGCGCCTACATTATACGCCAAGATTTTGCCAGTTATTTTGTTGGTCTCACGTAATAGGTGGCGAGCCTATTGCCGTTTACCGTGAACTTTTATGTTAGTTAGAGCCTCGTCCGTTGTTCGACAGGTGCACCACTTACAGGTGAGGTTGGCTTGGGATCCTCAGTTCTTGGCAAGATCCCTATACACCCTCTACATTGTTCAATTTAAGTTAAATAAAATATACATGAATAAATGTATCAAGCTATAGTACGGTGGTTTTTAATTTTTATATTAAACAAATCACGATGCTTCAAAAGAGTAAATGAATCCGAAATAATTATCACAATCATCATCATCATCATCATCACAGCCCATTAACGTCCCACTACTGAGCACGAGCCTCCTCACACAAATCAAGGTGTGAGGGTATTGGGTCATACTCCACCACGCTGACCCAGTGCGGATTGGCGGAGGCAGGTGTATGGCGTCCTGCTGTTAGAATTTTTCAAGCCGCCCATGAGGCCTCTAACATGGCTTAACGACTACCACATTTAGTGATAACCGGGACCAACGGCTTAACGTGCCTTCCGAAGCACGGAAGCGCTCGATATCAAATGCCACACAAACGGTCACCCATCCAAGGACTGACCTCTGTAAACTCTGCTGTACTTTGGTGATCGTTTCCAACCACCGAACACCGCAGAGCTACGAGCGCAAATAAAATAGTATAGAAAGGCAGTTATTGGGGTCAAAGAACTAGCACAAAAGCGATTGAGGTACAAATTACTTGAACAAACAATTTTTAAAATAATGATCGAGCATGTGCGGCCTACATTTTACAATGTGATGATTAGCGGAAAACGGTATTCGTTTTGAGACTCTATTCTCTTGTTAACTAGTTATACTTGTAATGAAACACATTTGACGAATCGCGGTTTATTGACTATTTCCACCAGACGTGTCAAATACTTTATAGTCATAGGGGACAGGGGAGTCTGAGATAAGAGGAGTCTCCACAGATAAAGTTACAAATTTCAAACTACCGTCACCAAAATATTTATTATTACACACAGTAAAATTTGTTTTAAATTCAATATATCGTCGTTGTTCTGGAAAAACCCTGTAAATAGATGGTTACCTAATTTGAGTTAAAGGCAAATGATAGTTCAGATAAAAATACTTTTATCAAAAAACATATGAACTTAAGTTATTGTGTTTCGATATCATGCTATTGTATTTCGCAGACGAAGAGCATGAAAAACTGAGTTGATTATTTGTGTTAACTTATTTTATTAAAAAAAGTTATTTACTGGGTTTTCCCAGAACAACGACGAATGTTAGTGTAAATAAGAGAAAATTTATTGAGTAAGATTGCAGCACTGCCCATTTGGCAAAATATTTTTCACCGAATTTCCCTCCCCAAAAAATTTCTAATTTCCGTATCAAATTATCGTAAGATAACATTTTAATATGTCAAGATTTATTAGTGAAATGTTTATTGCTACTAAACTTTGGTAAGGTTAAAGTTTTTTTTTTGTAACCGTCAAAACGTCAATTCAAAACGTATGTTACTTAAATCTATTACTGTGGCATTTTATGACAATACAAAAATCGTTGTCAAATGAGACATAACCATAAGCAAGTAATTATTTGTTGAACAACAACTTGCCAAAAAAAAGAAAAGTTGTTATGACAAACTTTTTTTTCCGCAAATATACTTTTGGAACAAATAGTTTGTGATGTGATTCTTTGGGTTTTAACCCATACATCAGTAATCCAGTTCTAATACTTCGACCTTTGAGTATGAATTTACGTCGTAACAATATGATTTGGCAATAGGCTCGCCACCTACTGCCAAGAACTTTTGTATTCGCCAGAGCCTCGTCCGTTGATCGGCAGGTGCACCACTTGCACGAGAGGTTGGCTTGGGCTCCTAAGATGTGGGTAGGATCCATATACATATACACCCACGATATAACATATTCTTGAACACAGCACTTTTGAATATTTTAAACAATGCTTCGTTTTAAAAAACATACTTATAAATAATATAAATCTCCCAGAAACATACTTATAATTAAAAACGGAACACACGAAGCGGAGTCCGGGTGTATTGTCAATCAAATAAGATCAAGATCATATCGAACTTCAAAGATATGAAGTATTAAATAGAACAAAATACGATTTAAATTCGTAAAATGTCTTTTGTCACTAACTAATAAACAACAGTAAAAATGACGCAAACTGACTACAGCACCGTTTACGCTGTTTTAATTCAACGTAACGAGTTTCATTGAGTAAATTCACGCAACATTCTATGTTATTCAGTTTTCACGGCCTCAAGAAAAGTAATTTTGTATGGTTATGATACTGAATAACGGATAAACATACATAAATACTTTACATACATAACACAAGTTCTTAATGATACTTAGCTAATTGGTGTAAGTGTCAGAAATATCTATTATTTTGTTATTTAATTATAATACAACGATGAAATATTAAGTCTTTACGCGTCCCACTACTGAGCACAGCTTATGCAATATTGAAACATTTTCCAGCTATCCCGCGAAAAAAATAATAATAGGTTGTTAAATAAAGATGACAAAAATGTGCGTCTTTATTATTAGTACCCTTTCATTTCTTTTATAATATGTTAAGATTTTTTTTAAAATAAAAAGAACTCGGGTTTGAGTGTATAAGATTGTCACTTGAAGTTTATGCAATATAATATATATTTTCTAACAATTACACCAGTTATTTAGTTCCAAAATAAGTATCATTAAGAATTTGTGTCATGGATACTTAATACCGAATAAATATCTTTAAATTCTTTTTTTTGTAAATACATGTTTAATACACATAGGAAAACACTCGAACCAGAACAGATATTATTTTTTATGCAAAAAAAGATTTTTCCTGTGTAGGAATCGAACTCACGACCTCAGGAGCGGAGTGCGGGTATACTTGCCCCCACGCCATATCAGTCGTCAATAATATGATTCCAAAAAAATGGCACTGAAATAAGATGTTCCCACAATAGAGTTAACAAAAAGTACCATCATCGGATTTAAAGTACTTTGTATCACCTTTCAACGCAATTAAGGGCGATTTTCATTCATACCTTATTTTCAAAGTCCGTATTTATAATTATTCTATTGAAGATAAAGTAACTTTCTTCAATTAAAATTCATTTATTCTGTTTCAGGTAAGAACCCCTTCACAACAATGCAGTAAATCGGTATGAAACCTTTTTAAACAGCAATCACAGCTTCTTCAAATGCTAACGATCACGTTAATCTAGACAAATTGTTCTCGTTTAATGTTTTCCAAACAATATATCATACTTCGCAATATCTGCCGTGGACTTGGCTTTGTTTACATAAATATTTGCAATTAAAATTAAGCTTCATCACCCTTTCTTGGCCGTTATTCAAATAGGTCGCCACGGGAGACCTCAGAAAGTTTCAAATTAATTAAGAGGGTCATAAGATGCTTCGTTAAGGAAACAACAATGGTATTGAGCTAAGAGCGTTTGCACATTAACAATGTTACTAGGTAGTTACTGATGAGATGTACTTTAATTATAAATACAAAATTCTAGGTGTTAAACGTTCTCAGCCCTCAGTTTCTAAACTGTAAAACATACAAACTTTAGTGTAGATAAATTTTGTACTATTTTAGTATATTTACCCTCTGATGTTCAACGCAGTATGCAAAATTGAAACAGCATGAAGACTTAAGACATTAAATATATAAATTGGAATAAATTTTAAGGTCAGTTTCTAAACTGTAAAACATACAAACTTTAGTGTAGATAAAATTTGTACTATTTTAGTATATTTACCCTCTGATGTTCCACGCAGTATGCAAATTTAAACAGCATAAAGACTTAAGACATTAAATATATAAATGGGAATAAGTTTTATGGTGATAATGACATTCAAACTATAAAATGATTTATTTAGTAATACGTTTAATTACTAAATAATTTTGCTTGCTCTTAACTTCCCAGTCTTTAAATAATTGTGACATATAGTTAAAGTTTAAAATTCCATATTTATGTTAAATAGTTAAGATTCACTTGCACTTAAATATTTTTTGTTTTTTTAAATTGTTTGGTTGCAAGTGAATCTAAGCTTCGTGATTTTAGTATAATTATATTTTATTTGTTTTTGTTATTTTTTTATAATTTTGACGTTTTCAAGTGCTATGTAATAGTTTATGAAATAAAAACTATTTTTACTATTGACTTTCGCAATAGGCACTTTGAAAATACTTAATATTTTCATTTTAGTAATTTTGAAATGTAATTGTCAAGTATAATTAGAAGTAAAACCAATGACAAAGTTTGTTATTAATGTGTAATATGCTTAATGTGGGTGGGCTATTTATATAAATAAATAAATATAAAGCCAATAATTATTAAACTATATGAATTCAATAATCGTTATATATTAATATAAATTCACTGCCTTCAGCTTCTCAGCACAGTCTACAAGCAGCTTTATTTTAATTTATACAGTAGAAAGACCATGAGGCGATTATAGCCTATCTTACCCTCCGCCCCTCCCCTTGCGGTGCATATTCATCTGGCAACCTGCTAATGTTTTGACACCAAGTCACATAGCAATTTCCTAAATGGCTGAAGTTTAAGGGTTTCCCTCCCACGGTCCGTGGAGACAAGAATTGTTTCTAAGGTCCTAAAGTACGTAATTGATATAAGTTTTGTAATGTTGGCTAATGTTTAGCTATGTGTTATGTCCGGCGCTTAAAGCAATTGATCTTATTCCTAATTTATTAAGACATAAATAATTTTAATAAAGAAGAAAATAAGACGGTTTTTGATTCGATGATTTAGAACCTAATATCATGAGTATCTTACGGTTCGTCGACACAAGAATTGTTTCAAATATCCTCTAGTTTGTACGCAATTGCTACAAGTTTCTAAATTTAAATATTCATAACAAATCTAGGTATCTTTAGATTTCTATATTTTTTTTATTTTTATTTTTGTACATGGTTATGAATAAACGTTTTTGTTTCTTTTTTTAAAACAATAGTTGTGTGAAAATTTGTTTTTTGATTCGTTTGTGTGTTTTTTCTTTAATAATCTAAATGCAACTTTCTTGTTTAATCTGAGTCATTTCCTGTTTTGAGAAAAAAAATAGGATTTAATAAAGATTATTTAGGTTAGATAATCCCAAAATAATTCAGAAATTTTAAGTGTTTCGACATGTCCCGCTAATGAGCACGGCCTCTTCTTACTAACCAAGATGAGAGATTTGTAAATAATAAGACATCAAGTTGCTTAGATTACTAACGCCTAAATTTGTAAAATTTCAAAAGTACCAAAATAAATCAAGACGAGAAACTTTAGATGTTAAGTACTTGAATTTATCACTAGAAAATTCAATAAAGCAAAGTCTAACACCCAAAACTAGAACCAGACATAAATCTAGGATGTCTTAACCTCCGAGGAACCTAACAAATGTGTCTCCGCTGCTTGAATCTCAGTAGGACTTTGTGTGGAATAGGACCTTTGTGTTGAACTTGTATGGAACTATAGTCCCAGAGGCGTCTAGGTAGAAACTTTAGTGCTATTTGAATTTATAGGAAAAGGTTATATGAATAGACAATTTCTATTTTACATAAATGTTATCGCATTGCAATATTTTTGTGATACTTAAAATAATTATAGTCGCGTGATACCGATAAAATGACGCGAGTCCAACCAATTTTTTTTTCCAAAAATCTAGGGCTCGAGGAAATATAATAATATTTATGTGCATTTAACGAAAAATGACAATATTTAAAGTGCAGTAAAAGTGCATAATATATACAAAAAGCATATATCTGTTGTGCCCTTCTTAGATGTTCAAAAAAATTTGCCTCTATAAAGTCTAGCGGTTACCTCAGCTTAATACCAGCAGCATACCTTGCGTGTTAGCTGTGTTAATAATTTCTTTTTTTAGCTTCTAGTTTCACACCCATACTCTTTTTGGAAAACTTCGACAGCAATATAAATTACTTTTTTACTGAAAGTAATGATTGTTATATAATTACGAGTAGTATGTTTTACTGCCAATCTGTTGAAAGTCTCCCCAAGAGTTTACAACCTTTGGTGCCAAGCGTTCATAAACTGCAGTGAAATCTTTAACCAGTGTTCAAATGCTCAAGTACCATCTTGTGGTATAAGAACAGAGCTATTCAACAATATTTCTACATTCAAAAGCAAACATCTTCTGTACCGTTCATCATTAACATAATATTACCCACTATGCATGTCTACAACGCATAATATCATACAAAGAAAATTGCAGGTACGGCAAAGCTTTTTCTCCTTAATAATGTTGCCTCAAATGCTCGTCTGGTAAGTTACGCGTATAATTTCCGTTCAAATTGCCTTCTGAAGTCTTTTGTTAAAGCATCCATGTCTAAGGCACTTTAGGCATCGTTTGGTGTTTATGATGCTGCGACCGAAGTGGAAAAGTTCGGTAATTGCAGTATACGAAAGTTTGTATTTATCGATTTCTTAACTCTTATGATCGATTTGAAACTGCAACATCTACCACACTTTGTTTTGGATAAAACGATCCACACGATAAATAAAAAAATAAATGAAATAGACTTTATTGTCTTTAAGGTCAACAGGATCATTTAGATGCGTCCAATTTTTACAAACACTGGAAATACAATTTTTTTTTTAACAACAATGAAAGAGATACATGGGCGGCACCATAATCTAGAAATAGAGAGATATAAAAGCAAAATGGATTCTGTATCAAAATTTGTAAAGAGTGGTCAGTTTTTTCTCAAGATTTCTCAGTCAGCCTGTCGGAAATCTAAAAATGGGGAGGGGATTGCCCGTCAGTCAGTCTATCGGTGACTCTAGAGAGGATTCCTACTATGCTATAGTTAAAGATACTTCTTATAACTTTAGCGATCTGCCAGTAAAAAACAAATCAAAATCGTTCTTAATGCTATTAAGTTTTAGTCATGATGCGAGGTCCATGCGCAGTAGTGAGACGTTAATGGGGAAAGATAAAAAAAATTACAATATTTAATAGGCATTATATTTCCAAAAACGTTTACATAAGATTCTAAAGGAATTTGGTTAAAAGAATGCGTGATATGGAAAATTTGATTACAGTCGTTCATAATATTATTTCCAAAGTGGAGACATAGGGAAATAGTGCCAAGAGAGAGAAGAAATCCTATTATTGCTTCTATTTTGCTTCTGTACGTCCACTGCAAGCTACACCATATTCGCACATCTAAGTATAATGTCATATAATTTCAAAGGTAATGCTAGAAGCACATTGTTAATTGGTCTTGTGAAAATGTTTGGGCTCATGCCTTTTCAGCTGCATGTGACTGTTACCTGTGTCTGTTTTTTACAAAAAGAATAAATGATTACCGTAGCTGCCCACTGCAGCTACACATAAATTTAAAAATATAGTTGATTGCAAATCCAGTAGATAACCGGCTTATCGAGGCTTTCATATGATTTATAATTGTTATATAAAAAAGAAAGTCAGTTTCTTGAGTAATAAAAAGTTAAATTTCAAGTCAAGAAAGGCTAAAGCGATAGCGATACTTTTGATTCCATTCCCGTTGCAAGTGACATAATTTGAAATAACAAAACGCAACTGACATGAAATATCAAAACCAAAATAGGACTTTCATCAACGAATAGCTGGAGTTACAAGCTACTTAAGCTGTTACATGATAATTCAAGTATCAATCACATCTTGCCTCACTCAAACTTCTAATAATGACAGTATATGTGAGCAATCTTAATTTTCACATATTTTATTAAGTATATAAGTTCTTTTTCTGCTTGTAATCAAATTAGTTATTAAATGATATCTTTCCTAAGCGTATTATAGAATCTCTTAGCAGTATCTGTTGGCCTTAACCCATAATTCGCGAGCTTAACTTTTTCTTATTGCCAAAGAAAAGTGTCTCCAACCGACGAAATGGCTTTTATAGGCCTTTTGTTTATTTTGTCACTTTATTTGGTGACATTGACAAACTGTTTTATTAGTCGAATGGGCTGAATCGTTTTATTAGCCCTTGACACCTAAGTAAGGTTTATTGACTGTGATTTTACGATCTTCCTGCATTCTCGATCAATGATTGAAATTATAGTTAAATTTTTGATGATTTTGGTAGTAATCGAAGTGTTATGAATTTCTTTTTATGTGGATTATGTTGAAATCTTTTATGGTTTTGAATGTCACTTTATTTGATGACATTGAAAAACTTTTTTATAAGAAGAATGAGCTGAGTCGTTTTATGAGCCCTTGACTTATTTTATTTTTCTTGTTGTATTTAAAAACGAGGAAGCAACCAGCGCAAAAATACTTATCTTACACATTTTTTTTTGTAAATATATAAGTTCTATAATCTTTGGAGCCCAAGCCAACCTCACCTGCAAGTGGTACACCTGCCGATTAACAGAAGAGGATATGACAAACATAGAAGTTCCTGGTAATTTGCAATAGGTGCGCCACCTATTCCAGGGACCAGCATCAAAATCGACGAAGTATGGGCGTATGATATGCCTCTGCCTACCCCTTCGAGGAAATAGGCGTGATTGTATGTATGTATAATTACTTACATAATATAATACACAGGAAACTCTTAAACCATTATAAATAATCACGTTCACAATTTTTGGTCTTCTTGGAATTAATGTTTGCAATTTATAAAATTACAAAACGGACCAATTAAAAATTCTTTCACTAATAGAATGCTACTTTTTGGGTGTTATTTAACGTGTCTTCAAAATTAATAAATTGCCAACCTAACCTAACCTTTTTGTACATCAAAAATACTGATTGAGCACCTAATCACCTATTAGATGCTCACTCAGTATTTTTGATGATCAAAAAAGCTTTTTTTAGAGGTTTTGTTTATTATATTCCCTACTTTTTGTGGTAACATAGGTTAAATTTATAGGCAATTTAAATTAGGGATACCTTTGAAAACTCTAATAAAGTAACCCAATGTAAAATATAACTTCATAAGTCAGGGCGTGCCACTAGTAAATATTAACAGAAGCAAGTGTATAACTAGCTTAAAGAAAGCCGCGTAACGAAATTATATGCTATCTCCACTGCCAAGCGAGTTCGTTCACTACTTAATCCCAAGATCTAAGAGATTGGCCTGAGCTTCCTGGTTGAATTACTGCAAATAGTTCTAGATACAGCTCCCACGGCACTTTGACGATAAAATTTTAAATCGTTCTCAGAACTATGAAACGGAAATGTTGTTTCCTTACCTCTTTGCTTCTTAAGGATATGGATTTAGGTTTTTAAAATATGTAATTTATTATGTGGTAAACGTTATTTATGCTTTTTTCGTCGAGTCTATATATTACAGTAAATGTTATTTATATAAACAACTTAATACTTTATTGATTTGTACTGTAAATAAATAAATATGACAATTACACCAATTATTTAGTTCCAAAATAAGTATCATTAAGAACTTGTGTTATGGATACTAAATAACGGATAAACATACTTACATACTTTTTTTTTTGTAAATACATACTTCATATACATAGGTTAACACCCAAACCCGAACAAATATTCATGTTCATGCACACAAAGATTTGTCCTGTGTGGGAATCGAACCCTCGAAGAGGTCGTCTCTGGAGTGAAGTGTAGGTGTACTGACCTCCACGCCATATCGGTCGTCAAAACTGTCATACTGTGAGCGCAAAAACGGCCTAACTCTAGTTTGTTTTCTTTTACATTTCTATATTTTCTATCAATTACACCAATTATTTAGTGCTAAGATATGTGGCATTAGGAACTAGTCTTACGGATACTAAATAACGGATAAACATAGATATTTTTTTAATATACATATATACATACTTATTAAACGTAGGAAAACACTCAGACCAGAACAAAACACAAAGATTTGTCCAATGTGGGAATCGAACCCACGACTTCAGGAGCGGAGTGCTGTGCGAGTATAGGAGTCGGTCTTAAAACTTAAGCATGTCTTATTAAATTACTATTGCATATTTTTTAATCAAAGTACGTCGAATGGATTTTCGGTAATCAAGTTAGAATGTGAAAAGGGTGAAAACTTTTGTCTCATATTGGCTAATAACTTAATCTGACAAGTTATACATGGAATCAGTAGAATTGCAATTGTCCATGACATACATACATAATGTCACGCCACTTTCCCGTAGGGGTAGGCAGAGATCACATCCTTCTACTTGCTACGATCTTGGCACACACTTTTAGCTTCAATCACACTCATTAACCTCCTCATACACGCCCGTCGGCTTAGACATGCCTATTGGCTTAAATAAAGAATTGAAATAATTTTATAATATTACACTTGTAAGATACTCAAAAGCTACATGAGCTCACTCAATCTCAAGCATCACATAATCTTATCAGCAAGCTGTGAAAATTGAGCAAATTAAAAGCACTGCTCACTGCGCCAGACGATGATATTTTATCTTATCTAGTTTGGCGAAAATGATGCCGCTGGCTACGAGCCAATGGTAGGACAGACAAATATTTTGAACCCAATTCATACCCGCCAAGCCGACTGCGGACATTTATTCCTGTTATATTTATATTTCAGACTAATATTAACTTGTTACTTTGATACAGGCTTGGAATTTCGGAGCTCGGCAGTTGTGATGTCATTTGTGGGTATCAGCTAAATTATTTTAGTATTTATACATGCACAAACGCATATATGTGTTGCCTATTTGGGGTGGGAAATAAACTCGCTACAACTATTTAAAAGGGAATCTATATAGACAGCATTTTTGAAGTATTTCTTACTTCCAACACTCAAAAAAGATCCCTAAAAGCACACAAGGTGCGATACAAAAAGCACCTACCCGTAACGACTTGCAACAAAATCGAGGGATTTGTAGGGGTCTGATAATGAATCCCTCGCAGTACATCTCGCACAGGAAATGACTGCAAAGTGTTTTTCTATTGTCTGACTTCAGGCTGAGGGTGTTGCAATTTATGTACCTATGGGCTTAGAGTGAAATTATGTGTGGTGTTCTATTCTGGACTGTGTGTGTTTGCGTTTTAGCAATTTGTTTTGTATTTCAAATCAAATACCAAAGGAGGTTCTCAACTCTTCCTCGTTTTTTATCGAATATTGAGCTAAGTTTTTCTCATCACTTAAGCCATTTAAAATCCACTGGTTACATTTCCCCCCGCTCATAGTTTACTTTATATTGGGGGCTATTACGCATAATTACCACGCTGAGAAGGCGGGTTGGTGATCGCAGTTTGAACACTAGTTCAAGCGCACTAGCGCTGCTCATCATCCGGTAGGAGTTCTCTTCGTCGGCTCGTATGGCTCCCAATGAGAGCCCACTCTCTTAAAAGTACTGACTATGTTTTGGGCGTGTCACTTCAAGCAGACCAAACAAGCCAATACCAGCCAAGTATAAAAAGTAGAAGACAATGAAAAAGCCAAAGTCAAATTTAAAAATAATTTACCACATAACATACCATAACTTATGAAAGATATATTTTATTTATAGTTTTTATTTTTAATAATTATGTAAGTAAGTAGATTATTAAGAGTTATATGTCTTTTTTTTCTGTGAATATTCCAAGCATCCATCTGTGAATGTTGTTCAATAAAGTGATTTAGTTGATTATAAAGTACATCACACATATTTGATTGATAATTTAAAAGAGCATAGCCTGTGAGTTTCTTGTCAGTTCTTCTCACAGAGCGGGGGCTCGGAACTTGCACTTAGATTCACTTACACCTAATTTTTATTTATTTGCATGTAAGTGAATCTAAGCTTCGTGAGTTTTGTGTAGTTTTTTTTTATATATATTTTGTTTTGACGATTTCGAGTGCTATGTAATAGTTTATAAAATAAAGAACTTTTTACATTTACTTTTACTTGTCGATACGCCCAATCTGTGCCCTCGTCAAGGAATCCAACCCTTACTACATCCCCTCGGCGTCATTTAGCCGAGGCAATGATGCACAACGGTTTATGTACTGTGAACGTTTGACGCATCTGACTCACCATAACACACCCCTTCGGTTCCCGGGATCACTGCCCATCTGCGTGGAATCTATCTTTTCGAATTGCCTGGAAGGTAGAATTAGTCAATATAATTATCCCACTTAAAATTCTTACCAATGCTATTCGAATTTTAATTGGAAACAGAGCAAATTTGAACTCTTTGATCACGACAATATCTTTAGTCTGTCACTTATAGAAAATATATTTATTAGGTTTTTAGTCACTCTGGTACATGGAAAAATGGGTGGAAACGGAATTGGGGGGCTACGCTTAATCAAATGAGATACAAATATTTTGTAACTATTAACACAAATTTTGTAGTCAAGATATAATATCTTTCTCTCTCTTTGATAGCATTTGTGTGATAGAGATGATGTACCTATTATAACCAAATCCCATCATACAAGCTAAAATATATCAAAACTAAACCAATAACTTAGAACGGACACAATTTAGACCCTTCGAAGGCTCTCATAAAGAGGTTATAATTTCCTCCGCGCGCCAGAAGTTGTCTGCCGGTTATTTCGTGACGTCATATAAAGTGTCTGTGCCTTTGTTGCTCTGTGTAAGAATGCCGGTGTGACCGACGATTTATTTCATAACATCAAAATTAATCTGTGTAGGGATTCTACTAAAATCTTTGGAGCCCAAGCCAGCCTCACGTGCAAGTGGTGCACCTAAGCGAGGCTCTGGAAAACTTAAAAGTACCAAGTAAGCGGCAATAGTCTCGACACACAGTACGTGAGACTAACAATATAGTTAGCGATATAAAGGTGTATTATATGCATCTGCCTACCTCTTCAGGGAAATAGGCGTAATAGTTATGATAAAATCAAATCCAATCAGACCAGCTATCAAAACAAAACCTATAACTTAGCACGGACACGAAATTAGACCCATCGAGGGCTCTTATAAAGAGGTTATAATTTCCTCCGCGCGCCGGGAGTTGTCTGCCGGTTATTTAGTGACGTCATATAAATCATCTGTGCCTTTGTTGCTCTGTGTAAGAATGTCGGTGTTCCCAACGCGTTTCGGATTTTCAGAGAAATTCTGATACTATGGGGGCGACAATATTTATATAGTGTCGTAGAAATATGGCTTAATTTTTCCGTTGGCGTGAAATTGCCAATATGGAGGAACATAAGGCTTTCATTTCACATAAAATATGGTTTTAACTAACAAGGAAATTTACCAGTAGCTACTGCGTTTAGTCTGTTTTTAAAAAGAGATGTGCCTACACATTCGTTAGGGGCTTTTCAAAAAAGGCTTGAAATGATTTTTTGACAAAGTGCTATAGACGCCCCTGGTAATCCAAGCGTTAATAAGCAGTTACCATAACCAAACATACATACATACATTCACGCCTGTTTCTTCGAAGGGTTAGGCAGAAGCATATTATACGCCCACACTTCGCCAATTATATAGTTGGTCCCACGTAAGAGGTAGCGAGTCTATTGCCGCTTCCGGGGCACTGTCATGTTCGCCAGAGTCTCGTCCGTTGATCGACAGGTGCATCACTTGCAGGTGAGGTTGGCTTGGGCTCCTTAGGTCTTGGTAGGATCCCTTTACACCTAGACTAGAACAAATATTAATGTTCATGCACAAATCATTGACAAATTTTATATACTTAACACAAGTTCTTAATGATACTTTTATTAATTGGTGTGATTGTGAAATAATGATCAAAATAATATGTAACTATAAGAACTGAACTGGGATATCAACCGATGTGCAAATATATATATTTGCTTAAATACCTCGTTCTCTGTTCCTAATCTACAAATTTCACAATTAAGTAAAAGCTGAAACAAAACAGAAAACAGTTTTCATAACATATTTTGTTATGAACACAACACCGAGTCATAGTTCTGTTATGGCCATAGTCCACATATTCAGATAGACATGGGACAGACAAAGGGGTAGGAAAGATGTCTTCCTATAATACATAATTATTGTTCGTTCGCATGATTAAGGTTTTAGTATAATAAATAAAAATATAATATAATAGGTAAATTTTAGGTGTTACCATATATATTGTTTTTTTGTTCATTGTTTTAATTGTTTTTTTTTACACATGTCGTCTACTGTTGAATGTTGTATAATTTAATTACATGTTTTGTGTACATAAATTCAAATAAATTAATTTAATAAAGTTATCCCTTGACATGTCTATTAGGATAGATAGTCTACAGTTGTGACCCATAGTTGGACAATACCGTTGTTATATAAAGTAGGTCACTGATAAAGAAGGATTAATGGATAAGCTGGTGATAAAATTAAATATCTTGATAAAAGGCTTCCATTGAAGTGGCACGTCACTTTATTTTAATTAAGTTTTATAGATCATTTAGTACTTTTTTACTAATTCTTATCCTTATCAATTTTTTGGTAGAAATAAAGGATGCTAAAGTGAACCGGACTCTCGATCGTTTCTCTCAGTTTCTCGGAGTTAAATGCCCCCAAAACCCTGGTTTGTGTATTTTCAGCAAGAATTAAAAAACGTACAAACGAGAGTGCTTGGTCGTGAAGACATCGTTGTTCTGAGGCTCCTACCTTACCTGAAGATGCCCTGTGTAAGGGCGAAACACGTGTCGTGTTGAATAGTTTCTCGATTTTTCGGGAAATTATAGTAGCGCGGGAATTGTTACAAAGATATTTTTAATTCTTGCTTACAATGGATTTCCGCAAAGTAACGCCTGAATCAATAAATTATTGTGTATTCTCGTCAAAGGTTACTCCCTTCCTTACTCCTCCCTCTCTTCAGAACGCTCCGTTGCCCATTTCAGCGGATATCAGCATTCTCGGCATGGACATCGGCTAGGACCTAAATCCGAAATGCTACTTTGTTATTTTAACTGCCTCCTGTAAGTTGGGTATACTCATTATGGTGAGGCGGTTTTTACTCCCTAGCAGCGCTGTTTGCTGTACAAGACTGAAGTGCGATCGAGTGTGGAGTATTGTTCCCATCTTTGGGACGGTTCTGCTATATACCTCCTCGACGCATTTGACAGAATGCAACGGCGAGCGGATCGCATAGTTGGGGATGCTGAGATAACAGCTTCACTCGAGGATCTACTGCGGAAAGACATTGCTTCTCTCAGTGTCTTCTATCGGAACTAGTATAGTGAGTGTTCTGAGAAGCTTTTCGATCTCATCCCTCCCTTTTTTTGCCCTCTCCCGATCAACACGTGCTAGCCATAGGAACCATACACATACTGTGCAGACACTACATCAGCACTCGATCAAAAAAATTGTAAGTCGTTTTTGTGTAAGAGCATTAAGCTCTGGAATTCGCTGCCGTCTCGTGTGTTTCCTAGTTCCTACATACCCGGGTCTTTTAATCGCGGCGTGAAACGGCATTTCAGCATGCCGTCATGAGTGGGTACGCTTAGTACCGTGCTTATTCTACGATATCAAGCGCCTTCATTTTTTGAACTGCACCGACTGCTTACCCGCAGGCAGGATGACGTCATTGTGACGTAGCACAATAAAAAATAAAAAGAAAAAGTTTGAATCGATTTTTAAATATTCGCCAGGACTTCTTGGCGGGAAAGTGAAGCGTCATGTCTGCAGTTTGATTTTATTTTCTAAAATTTGTGATATTTCGAACATTAATGTATAATAATGGTGGATTCTTAATTCTTAGAAGTCTATCTGAGATCTCAATATAGCCCCACATCTTTACTGAGGACTCAAGGGGTTTAGGCGAGGGCATCTCATTTACCATTTATTTACCATCTTTATCACCACTCATTCTCATTTACAATAAATTTATATGTTATAAATATATCTCTTACTTGATACTGGCTAAATGTGCTAAGCGCACGAAGCCATTACATAAAAAAAAAAAATATTCGCCAACGCGCTAGTAAGTCTTAAGTGCATGGTTGCAATATGAACCAACAGCGTCAATAACTCGCTTACCTTTGAATTATGACAAACGATTCAAATAAATCAAAAAAAAAATCCTAAAATAATAAATTTTACGAAAGTGCAGACTGCGGATTATAAAATTTTACCCGTAAATATTGTTGTTATTATTTTAATTCGCCGTTATAAACATCTTGCAGCCCTTAAGGAACAACATTTAGAGCTATAAAACACAATACGCGCCCCGTAATTAATTACGTTTAAAGGCCCTGCAAGTTCCAGTATGATTTGATGCAAAAAAATCACCCTTCATAATTACAAGTATATTTACCCAACACATAGATATATTTAGCTTTAGCTATTGATTTCATTCTTTTCATTTTTATGTCTATTTTATTTATTTATTTACACTTTATCGCACAAATTAAAATAAAATATACAAAAGGCGAACTTAATGCTTTAAGGCACTCTCTACCAGTTAACCTTTGGATTAGCAGAAAAGCATGAGGCAGTACGAATAAGAAAACATATAAACATACATAGAATTAAATATGTGTTCTTATTACTCATTAATAAAATATATATACCTAAACACAAAATTAATAGTAATTATGATATGTAGACTCAATCAGATGATAACTCCTCAAGAAAGTATTTTAGTACTTTATATTGATATAATAAATTATATTTAGAAGTGTTAGTTGTAAGGTTGACGTTTATAAGAGCTTTATTCAGCCAAACATGAATTAAATAAATTTGAACTAATTTTGATATTCTCGGGCATCTTGCACTTATCTTCAGCCCCGAATAAATTATACACGGACGACAAATATATAATGCTATTTGAGATTTAAACCTCAGGAGATATGACCTCCATGACATATCGGTTATAAGTGGTCTTAGATGTATTATGTGATATAAAACTCTGTTTATCATAACTTGGGTGCATGAGAATCTTACTAACATTTCAGGAGCCCAAGCCAACCTTACCTGCAATTGGCGCACCTGCCGATCAACGGACGCGGCTCTGGCCAAAATAAAAGTTCCCGGTGAGTGGCAATAGGCTCGTGGGATCAAAAATGTTATTGGCGAAATGAGGGCGTATACTATGCCTCGGCCTACCCCTTTATAATTTAGGGTAGGAAAAGGGTATTTTATTACGTATCCTTTAATATAGCTCTGAAGTTTCTTTCTTAAAAACCATTAGAAGTCTTTGGTACTTGAATATATAATTGTAAGCAGGCAAATTGAAATATGCCTAAAACGATTATTCGGCTGAAAAGGCTTCGTTATAAAATATTTCTACGAGTGCATCTTATATTAATGGTCCTGAAAGTACGAAAACATGTGTTTACGTCTGCACTTGTCAAGAGATGGCTTGCAAACCATTTTAGCCGCAATAAAGTGCCGTAAGGTAAAGAATGAGTCAAATTTCCATTTTATCCGGCCATTGTAGTATGAAACCGCACCGTACTGGCCTGAAGTGGGTTTTCCGTGGATATTTTAATATGCGAAGTGAGTTCGCTTACCGTTTATTCAAAAACTTTAATATTTTCAGCGAAAGGATGGCAGCTGTTTTCACTATTTATTTTTCTTTGCAATGAGTTTTTTGAACAGCTATTGAATTGTAGGAGCTTATTTTCGTTAAAGCTTAAGTGGCGAGACCCCTAGCCTTTAAATTCAGAGGGTTTTGGGTTCAAACCCTGGTCTATGACTATCGCATCTATGACTTTTCGAAGTTATGTGCGTAATTATCGCTTGCTCTGTGCCTCGGAAAGCACGTTAAGCCGTTGGTCCCGGCTGTCATGAACATTATAGCAGTCGTTATTAGGAAGTCAGTGCTTTCTAACAGACTGACAGCTGGTTTACCATAAAATGACATTTCCCTCAGGGTTGCGGAGGTCAGACGACAGTCGCCCCACGTAATAACTGAAATTCAGTCAAATCTGGTTAAACCAGTGAGCAGACCCTGAGCCCTAAGCTTAAGTCTAGGGCAACCGGGATAATGCTAGGATGTGATGATGATTTTCGTTAAAGCTTATTGTATAAATTAAGGCTTACCTACGTTTCATTTAAGGTTGAAGCATGAAATCAAAAAAAGATACAATCATAATCTCAGCCAGAAAACCAATACGTCAGATCGGCATTTCCAATGCTGAAAATAAACTGGCTTCAAGCCGCCTGCAAAGACCGGGTTTCCGCTGCCTTGACCCATCCATCGGTACATCCAATCTTCCAACCAACTTGGAAGTTATCCTCATAAATATTTTATTTTTAGATTTGTTAAATTATTATTACTTTTAGTTTTAAAAAATATATTTTTTTTATAATTGTCTGTTTTGAGTTCATCATTTCAATGGAGAACGGGGATATCTGACACAAGTATTCGTTTACTTAAAAGAAATCCCCAATCATAACACAGAAATTGTAAAAAAACAGATATTGAATAAATAATGTGTGTATTTGTATTTGTTTTGTTTAAAAAAAATCAAAGTTTCTCCATGTATCGTCTTTTGACAAGGATAAAATGGTGTATATGTGTCATATATCCATACAATATACATATACTCAAACATGCGGCCCATCTGATAGAAAGTGGCCATTGTAGTCTATGGCCGCTTGTAACACTAGGATCACCGCTGACGCGTTGCCGATCATGCCTATCTCCACCAGCTTCCCGCTTAACACGGTCCGAGGTCCATCCGTAGGTCTTCTAAAAAGGATATAGACGTGTATATTGATCATATATCCATACAATATGCATATACTCAAACATGCGGCCCAACGGGTGGAAAGTGGCCATTGTAGTCTATGGACGCTTGCAACACTACGATCATGCCTGTATCCACGAGCTTTCCGCTTAACCCGGTCAACGGTCCATCCGTAGGTCTTCTAAAAAGGATATAGACGAGTATATTTAACATTATATCTGTAAAAGGTGTACGCACTCAAACATGCGGCCCATCTGAAGGATCGTGGTCACCGCAGCCTTTGTACATTTGCAACGCCTGGGGCACCACTAGCGCGTGGCCGATCATGCCTATATCCATCGGCTTCCCGCTTGACCCGACCATGGGCCCATCCGTAGGTCTTCTAAAAATGATATGAACGTGTATATTTATCATACATACATACATAATGTCACGCCTCTTTCCCGTAGGGGTAGGCAGAGATCACATCCTTCCACTTGCTACGATCTTGGCACACACTTTTAGCTTCATTTACACTCATTATCCTTCCCATACACGCCCGTCGGCTTAGAGTACTTTTGACCTGCACTTTCGCAAATTATTTTTGAATTTGGTCATGGTCTTTCGTGGTCTTCCCCTCCCAACACTTCCTATCACTTATCCATCATAAATCACTTTCGTTAGTCTACTTTCATTCATCCTCTCAACATTACCATCATATTATATCTGTAAAAGGTGCACGCACTCAAGCATGGGTTTCCACCTGATGGAAACTGGTCACCGCAGTTTATGGACTTTTGCAGCGCAAGGGGCACCACGAGCGCGTGGCCGTTCTGCCTATATCCATCAGCTTCCCGCTTGACCCGACCATTGGCTCACCCGTAGGTCGAAAGGATACAGACGTGTATATATATCATAATATATATTTAAAAGTTGCACGCAGTTCACATCAGGGACATCACTGATGCAATGCCGACCCTTTAAAATCCATTACTCGTCCTTTTTAATGTACTTATATTTTAAAAATTCTCTTATACCGTATTCTTTACTTTCCAACTTTTTTATACACGTACAAATATCGCCCTGCATAGCCGCACTCTTCAACAAAGCGGCGACCCATCCAGTGCAGAATCGAGTGTTTATTGCATCAATAAAACGCTTCGTAAATACCTCTAGCCTATCCCTAACCCTTTCTGTTGCACTAGCCATTCGACTGCAGGCGAATCTGTCCTTTTTAGTGACGGATATAAGGCATATGTCAGTGTGCAGCGGGTTAGGGCTGGCAACCAATTTTTTTTTTGCTATGTTTGTGATTAAGTAAAGTAAAAAAAGTATTTATTTCATAAACTATTACTACTTACTATTAGTACTTGAAAACGTCATGATTACAAATGAAAAAAAAAACAATCGAAATAATATTACACTAAATCACGAAGCTTAGATTCACTTACAAGCAACAAAACAATTTAAAAACAAAAAATAATTAAGTGTAAGTGAATCTAAGTGCCAGTTCCGAGCCACCGCTCTGTAAGAAGAACTGGCAAGAAACTCACAGGCTATGCTCTTTTAAATATGTCCATTAGTTTGGTACTAGAATTACAATCTTCATTTGTCTGTGACGCTATACAATGCAATATAACATAACTTTAACAATATTTATGTTTTCAAGTCATTCATAGTCAGTCTGTATGAAACGGCAGTTTAATCCCAAGCATTTTTATCTGCCATATAGTCTTTAATAGAATAGTATCCCTTTGAAGACAGCTTGTGTTTTATTGTTAATTTAAATTTATTCAGGTTCAATTGCTGTATTAAATATGAAATGATATTCGTTGGTAAGCGTATCACTTTGGTACTGTTGAACTCTTTGGTTATTAGAAGCGCTTGTATCTCTGGAATGTATAACTGGAATGGGTGGTCGGTAGTTTTAGTGGCATTTTACATTTTGCCAACCCTATACTACGATTTTGATCTACAATGATTGCTACTTTAAGGCTTTCCGTTTTTTGGAGAGTTTACTTTAATATAATGGATATTTGTATGTTATTTGTTGGGATAATAATATTTTCATGAGTAGACCCAGACATAATAAAAAAAAAATTTATAAATCTATATTTATAAATCTATGGTAACTAGAGGGGTTTCGTAATAATATATTTATAATTAATTCGTTTTATTTGAATATAGTTATTTCTGAAAACTGGTGACATCCCTTAGAAACGGTATGCCGGTAGCTTTCAATTCTATTCAGCCCAAACGAAATAGCAACGTAAACTTTATTCACCACACCTTAAAGTACAAATTTCCTCGTAAACGTTGCAGTTAGTTTATAAAGCGGCAGCAGTCTAGAAGATTTCGTCGTAATTCTCAAATAGATCTCAATTCTCAAACCCTTTCAAAGTTTGTGAAGTCGAGTGGAATAAGCCATTGATATTAGGATAAAGATGTCTGCGAAATAACGATAGACTCCTGTGTGGAAAAGTTTTTATGGGGGATTTGATTTAAATGTGTTTTAAAATGGTTTGTCAAATATTACTCCAGTAAATTATTTGAGAACTTGAGTAACCGACATAGCAAAGAAGTGGAGTGTCAAAGGGCGGGGTATACAGCTTGAAAAACCGACGATTGACGGGGCGTTAAGGTTTATCAATTGGCAACCACGTATCAGCAAGAGTAGTAAAGGATGGAGGCCCTTAACCGACAGATAAGTGATGGATTCAGAGCGGTTGAAGATGCATTCGTTCAGCAGAAGTCTTCATCTGACTGAGATGAGGGTGAAGAGGATCTTTAAAGCAAACGTTTGTATGGATATTATGTTTTATTTCTTCAATTTGCACACAAAATAAGTTCTGACTGGCGATCTAACCCACGACCTTCGAAGCTAAAGACGAGTTTGGTAACCATAGCTGCTCTATATACAGGTTTCATAGATTTTTAGTTAATTAGTGTCTAGGTCTTGTTTTATAAGAAAGATATAAAGCATTTGTATCCTGAAATACAGGCCTAGAACCAAGCTTAGGCACCAGTCTCCTGCAATATAATAAACTTGTCCAAACTTTGTACACCAATTAAATTGTTTGTTCCTAACTGTATATTGTAGTGAGAAAATAAACATTTATTATAATTATTATTTGGACTAAAATAGTTGCACTAAAAACTAACCACACTTTAGATTAAAGCTTAAAACCTGTAAGCTGTACGCCTGAGCGCTGACAGACTTAAGGCTTCGAGACAGGTTGACAAATTACTTCGGTCGGCCTCACCGCTCTTAAACCAACATGTGGTCTTTCCACTAGAAAACGTACTTATTTCATAAATTATACGACACTTTAGAACCTAGAGTACCTTAAAACGTTGAACGCTAGCGGTCACATATAAAAAATCTATTATTTGTCGGCCTTTAAAGACTCAATGACAGTAGTGTATGTGTATGATATTTTTTTATAATGAAGGCACTGCTTGAAGTAAAGGGAGGAATATAATATGAATAATGGTATCTATTCTTAATATCAACTGCGGTTGTGGCTTCAATATGTATTTAAGGCTTACCAATTTTTTTTAATGGTGTTGTTATTACGGGGTTCGACAACTTATTGATAGTTAAGCCATAACTTCTGTGAATTCCTTTGCGTTAATTCATATGTGCTTGATCTTACTTCCACTACTAGAAAAGCCCTATAAGAGCGGCGATAGCCCAGTGGTGAGACCTCTTGCCTTTAAATTCAGAGGGTCTCGGGTTCAAACCCCGGTGGCGCACCTATGACTTTTCGAAGTTATGTTCGTAATTATCGCTTGCTCCGTGCCTCGGAAAGCACGTTAAGCCGTTGGTCCCGGCTGTCATGAATATCTATGGCAGTCGTTATAAGGAAATCAGTGCCTTCTAACAGACTGACAGCTGGTTTATCCATAGAATAATGTTTCTCTCTAGGTTGCGGAGTTCAGACGGCAGTCGCTCCACGTAATAACTGAAATTTAGTCCAATCTGGTTGAACCAGTGAGCAGACCCTGAGCCCTAAGCTTAAGTCTAAGGCAACCGGTATAATGCTAGGATATGATGATGATTAAAAGTCCCAAAAGTAACTTACCTACATAACAAATATATCAATATATAAAATGAAAAAAACGCTAAGCGGTAAAATATATTGAATTTCATACGTGGTATTACATCTATAATGGGATTTTTCGTACAGTAATTATGTAATGCCTACATTATTATATTAACTAAACACTAGCCTAAGACAAAGGAGATAAAATGTCAAAACCTAAGATTTTATTTCTTTAAAATTATAACATTCGCCTAGTGTTTTTAAGTTTTAAAATGTTAATCAGCAAAGCGGTTGCATTAAAAATTATTGCTCTTTTTCACGTACAGGCGTGCGACTGCTCTGCATATGAAATGAAAGTTTCCGCAAAATTAAATCTCACGATAGCATCGCGTAATTGCTGCAAATTGTTGGTTGTGCTTTAATGTTAGGGATTATGATTGTAAAGTGTTTTTAACTGGAAACTAACTTTAACTGGTGGAATAAAATGAATTGCAATAATTAACTTAGCTATTGAATGAAGCGGGTTAACAAATATTAGGTCGGGGAAAAAGTCTTTTCGCATAACGTAGGTATAAACTTATTATAAAATTTTTTTGACTGTACTATTTGTGTCTGGCTGGTTTTGGTAACATTAAAAAGGTTCCATTATAAAGAAAAGAAAAAAATAAAAAAAAGTTGTTTCCCGCTATTTTTCATTTGTTTTTCTCTCCGTAAAAATGAGTGAATCTAATGAAGAAATTCGATACATTTTAAAATTTTATTATAAAAAAGGCAAAAATGCAACTCAAGCAGTGAAAAAAATTTGTGATGTTTATGGACCTGATGCAGTGTCAGTAAGAGTAGCACATATTTGGTTCAAACGTTTTCAGTCCGGAAATTTTGATGTTAAAGATGCACCTCGCTCTGGTCGCCCTGTTACGAATAAAATGGACGCCATTTTTGAAAGAGTGGAGCAAGATCGGCATATTAGTAGTTACGATGCAGCTGAAGAACTGGGAATTGACCACAAAACAGTTTTGACCCATTTGAAGAAAGCTGGTTATACAAAAAAGCTCGATATTTGGGTGCCACACGAGCTCACTCAAAGAAACTTAATGAACCGTGTACTCATTTGCGATTCATTATTGAGACGTAATGAAACCGAGCCGTTTTTGAAGAGATTGATAACTGGCGATGAAAAGTGGATCACGTACGACAAGAACGTGCGAAAAAGGTCGTGGTCGAAAGTTGGCCAGGCTTCACAGACTGTGGCCAAACCTGGCCTAACACGAAATAAGGTGATGCTGTGTGTATGGTGGGATTGGAAGGGCATTGTTTATTATGAGCTTTTACCGCCCGGCAAAACCATCGATTCTGATCTTTACTGGCAGCAACTGATGAGATTAAAGGAAGCAGTCGAGAGAAAACGGCCGGAATTGATCAACAGGAAGGGTGTGGTCTTTCATCACGATAACGCTAGACCACACACATCTTTAGCCACTCAGCAAAAATTAAGAGAGTTCGACTGGGAGGTCCTAGTGCATCCACTATATAGCCCTGACCTTGCGCCTTCAGATTTTCACCTGTTTCGGTCTCTGCAGAAATCTTTAGGTTCTGTAAGGTTGACCTCAAAAGAGGACTGCCAAAACTATTTGTCCCGTTTTTTTGATCAGAAGTCCCAAAGTTTCTACAGTAACGGGATAATGTCTCTGCCCACAAAATGGCAGAAAGTTATTCAACAAAACGGTACATATATATTGTAAATAAATGTAAATAAACTTTGAAAAAAATGTCTTGACTTTTCATACAAAAATACGAAAAGACTTTTTCCCCAACCTATTATATTAAAAACTAATATTAGTCATAACAAAGTGATATTACAAATTTCAAAGATTATAATTTTTTAAATTTAGTTTTTAAGTTTTTTATGAAGAATAAACATTATGATATGAGATCATTAAAAGGCATGAGAAATATTTTTCAAATGAGAGGAGTTGTAAAGTTAAGTAAGCTTTATTAAGCCAAACTTTAATGAAAAATTTTGACTTTGAAAACGCGATTAATAAATAATATATTGGTAGTTGTGGTACTAAAAAGTGGTGTGTTGTGATAACATTACTATACAATAAAATAAATTGTGCTTTGATATAGACGTATGGTGCAACAATTAAAATTATACATTTTGATATATTATATCTGCGTTTAATTTAACCTAGTAATCACCTAAGTAAAGGAGCAAATGTAAAATAGGTGTTAATACAATCACTCTATACAGTTATACTCAATTAAGAATTAAGAATCAACCTCTTTGCTTATGTGGATTATACGTAGAGGCTGAAGAGAGAAATATGGGCGTATAATATTATACGACTGCCGCTTACCGGGATCTGTTAAGTTACTAGAGCCTCTGCTGTTGATAAGCAGGTGAGGTTGGCTTGAGCTCCTTAAATATTGGAATCCCTATACACCCTATTACACTTTTTACACAACAATTTTTATAATTGCGGCTATAAATTATACAGATTTATTGCTAAACTTTAGATTTTCCAAAACAACCAAATTCAAAATCTTTTTTAGAATAAGACATTTCTAGAAATTTTCTAATTAGGATCAAACTAAAATCAAAATCTCTTTTTTGAGATAAACATCTTAGAACGAACTTCACAAGAACCATTTATTTCAGCAAATTAATGTAAACACGACTAATGCCTGCGCTCATTATATATTAACCAAGGAGGGATGTACCATGTTCCCTTTGATCGACCCTCATCCCTCTAATCCTCAGGATTAAGAATCTACTCACTTTTGCATAATTATACGCTTTATCAACGAGGGAAAAAAATCAATTTGCTTCGCGGGTGCATTTCGTGTTATTCAAATTAGGAATTCAATCTTGTTAATATTAAGGCAAGAGGGCAATGGCTTCTTACTTACTTTTGTTTTTTTTTGTATGTCGGTTTTAAGAGCTTTGTAACGAGCATACTTTCGACCGATTTGGCGTGTGGCAAGTATGCCCTCACTCCGCTCCTAATGTCGTGGGTTCGATTCCCACACAGGACAAATCTTAGTGTGCATAAACATGGATATTTGTTCTGGTCTGGGTGTTTCCTATATTAAGTACGTATTTATAAAAAAACATATTTATGTATGTTTATCCGTTATTTAGTATTCATAACACAAGTTTTTAATTACTTATTTTTGAATTAAACGATAGGTGTAATTGTTAGAAAATATAAATATTTAATATAACAACGAATCCTACTTCTACTTCATAGTTCGTACAAACTACAATTGCTTTTTGGGTTTTCTTAACACTTTTAACGTCAGGTATTCAAACATACTTTTTACAAATCCTATTCCTTGATAGATGGCAAAAACTACCTTCGATTTATTGAGCCCTTAATTTGTGATGACATACCTACTATTGTTTTACCTGGGCTAACTGAAAATAAACTACTTTGATACTTTTTTGAACTTCAATTGACCTTAAATTTATATAAAATATTTATTTAGTAATAGTACAATAAAGGTTGACTTTAAGAAATGAAACGATGCTTTGTTATGTTTCTTATCAAATAATTTCATTCACTCTCACTCCATTCCATTGTTGCCTGGAAGAAATCGCTGTTAGCTATAAGGCTGCTAATTTTAACACGTCTTCTGTAATTGTTTTCTTGTTTTGAGTGAGTCGTAGTAGATCGGAGGTTTTCTTGGCATGTCCAAATTGACTTAATGATGGAGTAAAACTCATATGGAATTTTAGAAACCTGCAGTATATTGCTGATAAATAGCTATTAAAAGAAATATTTATAACCTTGGCTCAATCACTACTGGTTTACTGCATCTCAGTTTCAGAAGGTGTTAGTAAAGTAATATTTCTAGAACCAGAAAGAGCGCCAAGAACGCTGTTAAAAGTAATGAATTTTAAGGCTTACAGATTTGCAACAAAAAATCTGTGAAAGTGACACTATCGGTTTGGCATCTGTACATACTCAATATTACTCTGAAACTCCATCGAACGCTGCCTTCGTTCAAAACTGTCCCGGAGACGAAATACAATGTGGCTCCAACTCTTGAAACTAATAGGTTGGGGAAAAAGTCTTTTCGTATTTTTGTATGAAAAGTCAAGACATTTTTTTCAAAGTTTATTTACATTTATTTACAATATATATGTACCGTTTTGTTGAATAACTTTCTGCCATTTTGTGGGCAGAGACATTATCCCGTTACTGTAGAAACTTTGGGACTTCTGATCAAAAAAACGGGACAAATAGTTTTGGCAGTCCTCTCTTGAGGTCAACCTTACAGAACCTAAAGAATTCTGCAGAGACCGAAACAGGTGAAAATCTGAAGGCGCAAGGTCAGGGCTATATGGTGGATGCACTAGGACCTCCCAGTCGAACTCTCTTAATTTTTGCTGAGTGGCTAAAGATGTGTGTGGTCTAGCGTTATCGTGATAAAAGACCACACCCTTCCTGTTGATCAATTCCGGCCGTTTTCTCTCGACTGCTTCCTTTAATCTCATCAGTTGCTGGCAGTAAAGATCAGAATCGATGGTTTTGCCGGGCGGTAAAAGCTCATAATAAACAATGCCCTTCCAATCCCACCATACACACAGCATCACCTTATTTCGTGTTAGGCCAGGTTTGGCCACAGTCTGTGAAGCCTGGCCAACTTTCGACCACGACCTTTTTCGCACGTTCTTGTCGTACGTGATCCACTTTACATCGCCAGTTATCAATCTCTTCAAAAACGGCTCGGTTTCATTACGTCTCAATAATGAATCGCAAATGAGTACACGGTTCATTAAGTTTCTTTGAGTGAGCTCGTGTGGCACCCAAATATCGAGCTTTTTTGTATAACCAGCTTTCTTCAAATGGGTCAAAACTGTTTTGTGGTCAATTCCCAGTTCTTCAGCTACATCGTAACTACTAATATGCCGATCTTGCTCCACTCTTTCAAAAATGGCGTCCATTTTATTCGTAACAGGGCGACCAGAGCGAGGTGCATCTTTAACATCAAAATTTCCGGACTGAAAACGTTTGAACCAAATTTGTGCTACTCTTACTGACACTGCATCAGGTCCATAAACATCACAAATTTTTTTCACTGCTTGAGTTGCATTTTTGCCTTTTTTATAATAAAATTTTAAAATGTATCGAATTTCTTCATTAGATTCACTCATTTTTACGGAGAAAAAAACAAATGAAAAATAGCAGGAAACAACTTTTTTTATTTTTTTCTTTTCTTTATAATGGAACCTTTTTAATGTTACCAAAACCAGCCAGACACAAATAGTACAGTCAAAAAAAATGTATAATAAGTTTATACCTACGTTATGCGAAAAGACTTTTTCCCCGACCTAATATAACAGTATATAGAGACAATTGATAGCACGATCTGCTTAGTAATTATAATAGTATAAACAAGGTTCTGAATATATAACCTATGAATTATTATAATTGCAAATTAAATCTTATATTATTATTAATCACATGAAATTATGCCAAATAAAATATATAATACACACATTTCACACTCCTTACACAGATTAATTACACACCCACCTATATGTTCCTTAAATGTCTAAATGTTCCTTATAATGTAACAATAATGTGTGTAATATCCAAATGATTACGCAGTAGAAACTTGCAAACAAATCTTATGTAACACAGAGTCAGCTTCAAACGAAACCCAGTAGAAATCATAACCTGTCATTTTATTTTCCAAGTGAAAGCGATAAGGCCTACCCACTCTAGAAGAAAATTATCTTTCTGCGTCCAGCCAATAACTACTTCATCCGTTGAAAGTACTATATATATATATTATACCTACAGCAATTATTTAGAAATTACACATAACACTTAGTAAATAATATGTTGAATTGATCAGGGCTCAGGGTAGTCGCTGGAACCTTAGATACAATTTATAGAAATATAAGTACATGTGGTACCTAAATAAAATGTTGGTTTGATAGAAACTGACCCGTTTCAGAGAAGCTCGATCAAAAGACATGCAAAACGACAGACTAGTAGGTTAGCTTTAACTACTGGACTAATAATGAAAACCAATCGCCAATTATGTTTTTGGTCCCACTAAATATCGGTGATGGTGACCAACATAGCGAGGCGAGTTTGCAGGCTGAAGTGGCAATGGGCGGGGCACATAGCTCGAAGAACCGACGACCGATGGGGCGTCAAGGTTCTGCAATGGCGACCGCGAACCGGTAAACGTAGTAGAGGACGGCCTCCCACGCGATGGACCGATGATTTGGTCAAGGCGGCGGGAAGCCCATGGATGCAGGCGACTCAGGATCGCTCTATGTGGAAATCTATTGGGGAGGCCTATGTTCAGCAGTGGACGTCATATGGCTGAGATGATGAAATAGAAAGGCGAGCTTATTGCCAATAAAAAATTTAATGTATAGCTTTTAATGTATGTACTAATGAACACTTTTCTTCATTGCAGGTAAAAACCAACGCTCCAGTTCAGTAAGCCTACATATTAGGTCGGGGAAAAAGTCTTTTCGCATAACGTAGGTATAAACTTATTATAAAATTTTTTTGACTGTACTATTTGTGTCTGGCTGGTTTTGGTAACATTAAAAAGGTTTCATTATAAAGAAAAGAAAAAAATAAAAAAAAGTTGTTTCCCGCTATTTTTCATTTGTTTTTCTCTCCGTTAAAATGAGTGAATCTAATGAAGAAATTCGATACATTTTAAAATTTTATTATAAAAAAGGCAAAAATGCAACTCAAGCAGTGAAAAAAAATTGTGATGTTTATGGACCTGATGCAGTGTCAGTAAGAGTAGCACAAATTTGGTTCAAACGTTTTCAGTCCGGAAATTTTGATGTTAAAGATGCACCTCGCTCTGGTCGCCCTGTTACGAATAAAATGGACGCCATTTTTGAAAGAGTGGAGCAAGATCGGCATATTAGTAGTTACGATGTAGCTGAAGAACTGGGAATTGACCACAAAACAGTTTTGACCCATTTGAAGAAAGCTGGTTATACAAAAAAGCTCGATATTTGGGTGCCACACGAGCTCACTCAAAGAAACTTAATGAACCGTGTACTCATTTGCGATTCATTATTGAGACGTAATGAAACCGAGCCGTTTTTGAAGAGATTGATAACTGGCGATGAAAAGTGGATCACGTACGACAAGAACGTGCGAAAAAGGTCGTGGTCGAAAGTTGGCCAGGCTTCACAGACTGTGGCCAAACCTGGCCTAACACGAAATAAGGTGATGCTGTGTGTATGGTGGGATTGGAAGGGCATTGTTTATTATGAGCTTTTACCGCCCGGCAAAACCATCGATTCTGATCTTTACTGCCAGCAACTGATGAGATTAAAGGAAGCAGTCGAGAGAAAACGGCCGGAATTGATCAACAGGAAGGGTGTGGTCTTTCATCACGATAACGCTAGACCACACACATCTTTAGCCACTCAGCAAAAATTAAGAGAGTTCGACTGGGAGGTCCTAGTGCATCCACCATATAGCCCTGACCTTGCGCCTTCAGATTTTCACCTGTTTCGGTCTCTGCAGAATTCTTTAGGTTCTGTAAGGTTGACCTCAAGAGAGGACTGCCAAAACTATTTGTCCCGTTTTTTTGATCAGAAGTCCCAAAGTTTCTACAGTAACGGGATAATGTCTCTGCCCACAAAATGGCAGAAAGTTATTCAACAAAACGGTACATATATATTGTAAATAAATGTAAATAAACTTTGAAAAAAATGTCTTGACTTTTCATACAAAAATACGAAAAGACTTTTTCCCCAACCTATTATTTCCTAATGGAATGATGAGATATCAAGTTCTTTTTTATTCTGTTCTTCTTTAATAATATATCTTAATTATGCATATTTAATGGCATAATAGTGAGCCGAAACATTATTTAACGCAAATACATACAAATGGTTAGGATTATAATTATATATAGTGATTTATTTACACGACAACGTATCGAATATGTTACGGTAATTCCTTATCTCAGTCAGGTAACGGAGCAAGCTTATAATGTAGGTACCTATTAAAGAAGACCACGAAAGACCTTCCATGACCAAATGCAAAAAAATTTAGAGAAAGGGCAGGTCAAAAGTACCCTAAACCGACGGGCGTGTATGAGGAGGTTAATGAGTGTGAATGAAGCTAAAAGTGTGTGCCAAGATCGTAGCAAGTGGAAGGATGTGATCTCTGCCTACCCCTACGGGAAAGAGGCGCGACATTATGTATGTATGTATGTATTTTTATTGTTTGCTTAGGTATAACAAAAACTGTAACTATTAGTGGAGAGCAATAAAGAGATTGAGTATGAAATAGATTTTAACTATGCACATAATTTTTTTTGCAACAAGATTGATCATTCACTTTTGTTTAGTTTTATTGAAAGTCATAAATTAACCGCTGCAATACCCAACATCAAACTACAGCACAAAGTTCTCAAGCTAAGCTTTTATTTCTATAGTAAATTTAAGCTGTTCGATGTCTTCGAATTAAACATAAAAGGTCTGTCAATTACTACGCATTGAACCGTGGCTGGAGGTATTTAGCTATCGTAGCCTGCTTCAGAGGAGCCCCGTCTAATTATATTATAGGGGAACGGCAGAGTCACCTTTCACTTAGGACTCTTAAGACCTTGTTAAAGTAAGGTGTGTCTGTTAATATAGTCTACTCTTTGGCATCATGCCTTTGTAGTACCTGCCTTTTTAAACATATTATACCTACATAGTATATTTGTTTGTAAGTTTGTAAGAACAGGTTACCGAGATTTTTTTTTAATAATAGGGTGTATATGGATCCTACCAAGACCATTTTTTTTTATTTACGTCGGTAACAAAATGCATTAACGCACTGTCTCCCGGCCAAAGGGGGAACGAGAGAGGTGTGTGGGACTCACCATTGGCAGACACGACCGCCAGCTGTAATACCCACTAAAAATCTTCCGACGACGCCCGCCGCTTGTTGAAAAAAAGGCGGGGGGCCAGTACTTGGGGTGCAGCTCTGACACCCCGCCCGCGGCCAACGTCCCCCGGACCAAAACCGGGAGGACCTCCTCAGAGAGACGCAGTGTACGCGCCCTAGCCCTCCTAGCGTGTGTTGCCGACTTCTCGGAGGGTCCATGGTTAGACAGCAGAGGCCCCCTGCCTCCGCTGCCTAAGACCCTCCTGGCGCTGCTTGACGGACCCTCCTGGCCCGCCCGCTGCGCCCTCCACAGGTCCCTCTTAGTTTCCCCCCCCGGTAGTCAGTACTAAGGGCACCCAGAGTTGCCAATCTCTGGGTGTTACCTTTTCCCTAGCGCCTCCTGCGCCCTACCGGGAGGTACTCAGCCCCCCCACCAAGACAAGGTGGAGACCAGTCGGGGGGATCCTACCAAGACCTAAAGAGTCTAAGCCAACCTCACCTGCAAGTGGTGCACCTGCCAATCAACGGACGAGGCTTTGGCGAACATAACAGTGCCCGGTAAGCGGAAATAGGCTCGCCACCTATTACGTGGGACCAAATATATAATTGACGAAATGTGTGCGAGTAACATGCCTCTGCCTACCCTTTGGGAAAACAGGCGTGAATGTATGTATTTTAATAATAATTTCCTGATATTACGAACAGAAAAAAGGAAACGCTCGTAGTTCCGCGGTACCAGGTAGTCCGAAACGATTACCGCGGAACAGCAGTTTACAGAGTTCGGCCCTTGAATACTGACCATTTTGGCATGTATTACCGAGCGCTTCCGTGATTCATTAGGTATTTGAAATTTCTCAATTGATTTAGGCTTAATATATATAAAGCCTAATCGTCATCACAGCCAATTAACGTCCCACTACTGAGCACGAGCCTCCTCTCACATACCAAGGTGTGACGGTATTGCCTAATCGCTTAATTTAATATAAGTTCTTTTTCTATAATCTAGCAGTCATGCATCAGCATTCCCTGAGATTTCGAGTAGGCTAGGCGGTGTGTAGCGCTGTAGTTGTTATCGAGTTTGTATCTAGTTAGATTTAACAGGCAGGGTACGCAGCGTTTATTTTCTTGTATTTTGTGCACGCCATTGAATGTCTGGTCAGCACAACTTTATATAGACTTATTAAATCCTTACCCTTAACAAAACTTGACAAGTTTGTAACCCCGTTCCTATCTACTCAAGCTTCTGACCACAGTGAATAGATGCATTAGTTTTTAAACTTACGTTCATAAGAGACTTAGGCCGGCTTGCACAGCAGTTCTTTATTTAATTTAAATTGCTATTGCGTTTCAGTCATTTGTTTTAAGATAAGAGGGACAGATCGATATTTTAAATACATTTAACATTAAGCAGGATTAGTGACCGTTATGCAAGACACTCTTATTGAGCCTAACTTTTAATAACTATTTTGACTATATCTTACGATGAACCCTTGACGCTTCCACATTTCAAACATAACAGCTATTAAACAAAAGAACGAGGCAGCGTGCACTTTAACGCCAACTGTGTATAAAAGCGGATAAGCTGGATGAGAGCTAAGCAATGAGATGACTCTTCAACATTAAGTCTTAACACCCGAAGCTTAGGGTTGCTAATATAATAGGTTGGGGAAAAAGTCTTTTCGTATTTTTGTATGAAAAGTCAAGACATTTTTTTCAAAGTTTATTTACATTTATTTACAATATATATGTACCGTTTTGTTGAATAACTTTCTGCCATTTTGTGGGCAGAGACATTATCCCGTTACTGTAGAAACTTTGGGACTTCTGATCAAAAAAACGGGACAAATAGTTTTGGCAGTCCTCTCTTGAGGTCAACCTTACAGAACCTAAAGAATTCTGCAGAGACCGAAACAGGTGAAAATCTGAAGGCGCAAGGTCAGGGCTATATGGTGGATGCACTAGGACCTCCCAGTCGAACTCTCTTAATTTTTGCTGAGTGGCTAAAGATGTGTGTGGTCTAGCGTTATCGTGATGAAAGACCACACCCTTCCTGTTGATCAATTCCGGCCGTTTTCTCTCGACTGCTTCCTTTAATCTCATCAGTTGCTGGCAGTAAAGATCAGAATCGATGGTTTTGCCGGGCGGTAAAAGCTCATAATAAACAATGCCCTTCCAATCCCACCATACACACAGCATCACTTTATTTCGTGTTAGGCCAGGTTTGGCCACAGTCTGTGAAGCCTGGCCAACTTTCGACCACGACCTTTTTCGCACGTTCTTGTCGTACGTGATCCACTTTTCATCGCCAGTTATCAATCTCTTCAAAAACGGCTCGGTTTCATTACGTCTCAATAATGAATCGCAAATGAGTACACGGTTCATTAAGTTTCTTTGAGTGAGCTCGTGTGGCACCCAAATATCGAGCTTTTTTGTATAACCAGCTTTCTTCAAATGGGTCAAAACTGTTTTGTGGTCAATTCCCAGTTCTTCAGCTACATCGTAACTACTAATATGCCGATCTTGCTCCACTCTTTCAAAAATGGCGTCCATTTTATTCGTAACAGGGCGACCAGAGCGAGGTGCATCTTTAACATCAAAATTTCCGGACTGAAAACGTTTGAACCAAATTTGTGCTACTCTTACTGACACTGCATCAGGTCCATAAACATCACAAATTTTTTTCACTGCTTGAGTTGCATTTTTGCCTTTTTTATAATAAAATTTTAAAATGTATCGAATTTCTTCATTAGATTCACTCATTTTTACGGAGAGAAAAACAAATGAAAAATAGCGGGTAACAACTTTTTTTTATTTTTTTCTTTTCTTTATAATGGAACTTTTTTAATGTTACCAAAACCAGCCAGACACAAATAGTACATTCAAAAAAAAATTATAATAAGTTTATACCTACGTTATGCGAAAAGACTTTTTCCCCGACCTAATATTTAGTTCAGTCTATATAAAGGTGCACTAAAAGCATTACAGCCTGAGGTGCTCGTAATCTCATTAACTGAGACGTCTGAAGGCAAAAAGTGTATTCAGGTTGTCTACACTATTTATGATAAGCGAAGAAGTCTTTTTCATATAAATGTTCAATAGAACAACGTTTAGAATTTTTTGCTGAGCACTTCTTTTTATTAATATGTAGGTTATCCTGATCTTTTTGTTGTTAGCTAAATCGATCTTCGACAAGTTAAACTGAGTTCACAGAGTCTTTGGATAGGTGAGCATTTGTGTGACATTTGGCAAGTGATTCGGAAGTCGTGTTCAGCCATTTGTTTCTGCAATAATAGCTAAGGAGGCCTGATCCCCTACGTATTTGGTAGTAGAGCGTTAATTGACTGTAATAATGTGGAGAAACTCAAAAACTGAATGAGTCTATCCTAAATTATTACCTTCCTTTGGTATAACATGACAGGAACACTTTTACCTATTAATAATAATAAACAAATATACTTAATATTAAAATAGGAATCATTTTAAAATGATTGCTATACGGTTTTTCATAAGTTATTAGAATTTAGCCAAATCTAATGAGACCAGTTCCTGTGTCCTTAGCATTGCTCTTTATGGGCACCACTTTAATAAATTATAATTATCATTAAGTGCCAATATTGTATCTTTTACTACCAAGAATAAAAATGATATCTCACATTCGCCATACTTAACCTCTTTATGTAATGCAGTGCCTGAATAGCATTTCTTTAGATGGCGTCGTGACAATATTTTCCTCATTCATCTCCCTAAAGAAAAATCTCGCGTTTCCATTTCGCGATGGTTAAATAAATGTCCCTATTGAAACTGCTAACGTATTCAAAGTTGGCACTCCGGGCAAAGAGGCAGCGTCATCCGGGCGAACAAAAGTTGATCCGGACGCAGAAATCCGGGATAAAATGACGTAGCAACACTCGCTGCCATCATAGTGGAAGAACGGAGAGTAAAACCTTGACACCTTTTTTTTATAAATAATGGCTTTGTGCGTTTAGCACATTTAGCCAGTGTCAAGTAAGTGATACGTTATTAATATATAAATAATAGTAAATGAGAATAAGTGGTGATAAAAATGATAAATGGTAAATGAGATGCCCTCCCCTAAGCCCCTTGAGTCCTCAGTAAAGATGTGGGACTGCTTTGTTTGATTTACCCAAGTATGTTCACAAACACTTATCGTTTTAATAATCCAGGTGCGAGGATATTGGGTCATACTCCACCACGCTGACCCAGTGCGGATTGGCGGAGGCAGGTGTATGGCGTCCTGCTGTTAGAATTTTTCAAGCCACCCATTTAGGCCTTTAACATGGCTTAACGACTACCATATTTTGTGATAACCGCGACAAATGGCTTAACGTGCCTTTCGAAGCACGGAAGCGCTCGATATCAAATGCCACACAAACGATCACCCATCCAAGGACTGACCTCTATATACTCTTTTGTACTTCGGTGATTGTTTCCGACCCCCGAGCACCGTGGAGCTACGAGCGCTTCCACCGTTATTACACATCAATAGTAGAAATATCACAAATTTTAGAAAATAAAACAAAACTGCAGCCATTACGCTTCATTTTCCCGCCAAGAAGTCCAATAACTTGAGACCTGACTTGATATAATTTGTAATTTAAGTGACTTAGTTATGCTGCCTATCAATAGCAAATTGTTTGTGAGTATTTAATAATAAAGGTTCTTTAATAACAAAACAAAAAAAAACAAGTTACGAAATTATAAGGACTGCCACAGTTGAAATGTATGTATTTAAATTGCGTGAGTCTGTGTTTGAAAAAATAAAAAAACACCTTTCGACCCTACTGAAGGAAGAAATCAATAATTTGGTAACGTAGCAATACTCGATGCCATCATAGTAAAGGAAAGACAGACAGACATCAGAGATGAATTTGTTTTAATTCTCTAGGTTATTTGTAAGTTATTCTTGTAGATAATAGTAATTCTTGTAGATTATAGTTATTCTTGTAGTATTTTGGTCCGTATAAGAGTTATTTAGCTAATATTTAATTCACTATAAATAAAGGGATGGTTCTCGCAAACAAACAAGATATTTCAACACCGCATTTATCAGACAACCCAAATTACGCTTCATATTAAAAACCCGCCCGAGCCGTATCATATTAATATTAATTGCGGTGTCCACGCACCTGTTACGAGAGAGGAGATGGCGTCAAATATGGCGCCTGTGACGTCATCAATTATGGCGGTCGTCAGCGTCATGCCCCGGTAATGGCCGGGGGTGACATATGACGCTGTCCAGACTCTGGTTAACCGATGCTAGCCCTTAGCTGTGAATTATGAATTTTGTTTATACATACGCACATACGTAAATTCACATACTTTAAATACTTCCGCATATTTTACGCCCACACTTCGCCAATTATATAGTTGGTCCCCATAAAAGTGGTGCACCTGCCGATCAACGGACGAGGCTCTGGCGATCATAACAGTTCCCGATAAGCGGCAATAGGCTCGCTACCTATTACGTGGGGTCAACTATATGATTGGCGAATGTGGGCGTAAAATATGCCTCTGTCTACCCCTTCGGTTAAACAGGCGTATATGTATTTATATATGAATAAAGTTGAATTTACTTCGGAAGTTCTCGAATAATTATGACAGAAAAGGCACATTAATAAACTTGATACCCAAACCTCTCGATCAAAAGAAGTTGTGGGCCCCAAGTTTAATTAGTAAGTCCTACAAAGTCCATTAGAGACCGAATGGAATTGGGGTCAACGAGAGACCAATTAGGGAACAGGCTTTGCCTATTGGCTTCCTTTCTCCTTGTCGACTTGCTTTTTTAAAAGTTATAATTTTTACAAGAAATAGGCTTTCGATTTTGTATGAGCACAATTTTTTTTTTGTTACTCCTTAATGTATGTATTTATCCTAAAATAAAAGATTAAAGCTATTCACTATTCTAAAAGAATTCAACATAAAATTAAGAATCAAATATGAGATATGTGACTTACCATACGACAGACAAACTTTCCAGTTCGTATGGGTTGATATTACTTAAATATAAAATTCTTTATTGTTTATCAAAAGTAAAAATAACACAAAAAGAAGTAGCAAATGTAAGTAATATAATATTTGTTTTTAACATAAATAAAGAACTTAAGAAAAATGTCATCATCATCATCATCATCATCATCTCAGCCATCTGACGTCCACTGCTGAACATAGGCCTCCCCAATAGATTTCCACATAGAGCGATCCTGAGTCGCCTGCATCCATCGGCTTCCCGCCGCCTTGACCAGATCATCGGTCCATCGCGTGGGAGGCCGTCCTCTACTACGTTTACCGGTTCGCGGTCGCCATTGCAGAACCTTGACGCCCCATCGGTCGTCGGTTCTTCGAGCTATGTGCCCCGCCCATTGCCACTTCAGCCTGCAAACTCGCCTCGCTATGTCGGCCACTCCAGTCCTCCTACGGATTTCCTCATTTCTGATTCGATCACGTAGGGACACTCCGAGCATAGCTCTCTCCATTGCACGCTGAGCGACTTTGAGCTTTCTAATGAGGCCCATAGTCAGGCACCAAGTCTCAGTACCGTACGTCATCACTGGCAACACACACTGGTTAAAGACTTTTGTCTTAAGACACTGAGGTATTTTTGACGAGAAGATATAGCGCAGTTTCCCGAACGCAGCCCAACCGAGCTGGATTCGACGATTGACCTCTTTCTCGAAGTTGGACCTACCCATTTGGACTTTTTGTCCCAGGTATACATATTCGTCGACAACTTCGAGAGCCGAGCCTCCAATAATTATTGGGGTAGGCTTAACATGGACATTCGACATAATTTTCGTCTTGTCCATGTTCATTTTGAGACCTACCCTTTGGGAAGCTCTGTCGAGGTCTTCGAGCATTGTGCCCAGATCCACAAGTGACTCCGCTATGACCACTATATCGTCGGCAAATCGAAGGTGAGACATATACTCGCCATTTATGTTGATGCCGTAGTTTCCCCAGTCCAGCATTTTGAAAACATCCTCCAGGGCAGCAGTGAACAGTTTCGGAGATATGACATCTCCCTGTCTCACGCCCTTCCGCAGGAGGATAGGATTAGTGTGCTGGTCTAGTACGCGTACGGACATGGTGGCGTTTTTGTATAAACTTCTCAACACTTCAATATACCGATGGTCAATGCGGCATCGCTGCAGGGACTGAAACACTGCCCAAGTCTCGATCGAATCGAAGGCCTTTTCATAGTCCACAAACGCTAAGCAAAGTGGCTGGTTATACTCCTCGGTCTTCTGTATAACCTGCCGCAGCGTATGTATGTGGTCCATGGTTGAAAAGCCTTTTCGGAAACCGGCTTGTTCGGGAGGCTGGAAGTCGTCAAACCTATGACCGAGACGGTTCGTGATGACCCGTGAAAACAACTTATAGACGTGGCTCAGTAGCGTGATTGGCCTATAATTCTTCAAAAGAGATTTGTCACCTTTTTTGAAGAAAAGTACAACCACGCCACTAGCCCACGCCTGTGGCGTACGTCCCTCGAGGATGACAGTGTTAAAGAGCCTCTGAAGTACCTTTAGTACCGGTGTACCACCCGCTCTCAGAAGCTCTGCTGTCATCCCGTCTTCACCCGGTGCCTTGTTGTTCTTCAGCTGTTTCAGGGCCATCCTAATCTCGTATAGGCTGACGTCCGGGATGTCTTCGGTGTAGTGCCTGGTTAGTTTGGCTCTAGGATCTTTAGCCAAACAAGTAGCGGGATCCTGCGTACTAGTATATAACTGCCCATAAAACCCTTCGATTTCCCTCATGATCTCAGGTTTCGACGTGACTAGATTGCCCTTGTTGGTCTTCAGCTGCGTTAACTGACTCTGGCCAATAGACAGATCTCGTGCGAACACTTTCGAACCCTTGTTTCTCTCTATTGCATTTTCAATACACGTAGTACTGAATCTGCGAATATCAAGTCGCAAGGATTTCGTGATCTGTCTATTGATACGCCGGTAAGAGAATGCATCTGCTGAAGACTGCAATCGCATATGTCGTCGTGCTTCCATGAGATCAAGAGTCTCAGTCGATATTTTTTGGGTTTTATTTCGGGGTCTGGTCTTGTAAAATTTGGACCCCACCGCGTGGACAGTCTCAACTAGCCCGCTACTTAAGTCGTCGACGGACACGCAGTCCTCTAGACCTGCGAAGCGATTTTGAAGCTCGATCTGAAAGTACTCGGGGTTTTGAATATGGGCGACTGAGGGTCGGAGCGTAGACTTCATCAGGCGGGACCTTTCAAGCTTGACATTTATATTCAATGTGCCTCTTACAATTCGGTGATCGCTGCCGGTTTTCACCCTAGCGATTACAGAGACATCATTGAATATTTGCCGCTTAGTGGTCATGATAAAGTCTATCTCATTCCTCGTGAAACCATCAGGGCTCATCCAGGTCCATTTCCTCTGCGGAGGTTTCTTGAAGAAGGAGTTCATCATAAAAAGTCCCTCCTTCTCCATGAAATCCGCTAGCCGCTGGCCCCTTTGGTTCCTTCGCCCTACTCCAAATTGCCCCACTTTCTGCTCGTCACCACTTCGCTGGCCTAGCCTTGCGTTGAAATCCCCCATAACAACCGTGTAGTGAGTTGGTGAAGTATGTATGGCGGCAGAAATGTCGTCATACAATAACTCTACGTCCTCATCAGGGTGTGTCGAGGTCGGTGCGTAGACCTGAATTACCTTCAGCGAATACCGTTTGGTGATTCTGAGTATTAGGTACGCTACCCTAGTCGACACACTCTTTATAGACACGATGTTGTTACGGATGGACTTCCGGACTATAAAACCGACACCACCTTGGGACAGGTGGTCGCCCTCCCGGTGGTAGAGCAAGTTGCCGGACTTGAGGATTACCGTATCCTCCCCCTGTCTTCGGACTTCAGATAACCCGATAATGTCCCAGTGCAACTGCTCTATTTCCTCTTCCAGCTCGTCAATCTTCTCATCAGTCCTCAGTGTGCGTGTGTTGTAGGTTGCCAGGTGCAGAAGTCGTTTAGGATGGTAGCCGGATCTCTGCCGGTGATTCTTTGCACCCCCTGCCCCGCCGTTACCAAGACCGCTACCGTAATCTGGAATAGCGGGGCCGCCGGGGACTGGGGGCCGTTTGTGTGTATGTGCCATTCTATTAGGGGTATTTGCCCGTAATCACCACGCTGGGCAGGCGGGTTGGTGATCGCAGTTCCAGCCAGTACGCAGGATGGCGCTGCTGCCCATCATCCGGTCCTATTTCTCTTCGTCGACTCTTACGACTCCCCATGAGATGAGAGGGGGTGACGCTATTCTAGGCCGGCGCCACACGGCCAAAAAAAATGTATCTTATCTTAAACTTTTTGAACTTCGCACTAATAATATTACGAATAAACAGTATAATAACACTTAAGGTGTCTTGCACAGCGGTCACAAATCCCGATTAGAGCTTTATCTATTTAAAACATCAGCTGTCCCTCTTAACTTTAAATAAATGCAAATAAAACACATTTTACGGATTAAAATTTAAACAAATTATTGTAATGCAATGACAGTTGAAATCAAAATTTTGCTTAAATTCAGTTTAGAACTGTTGTGCAAGCCGCACTAAGTCTGGTTACTCGTTGATTAAAAAAATATTATTGATTACTTATACATTACATCTTGTCCTCTTTCAGTTTTCACAAGAGATCAGGCAAGGACAAAAGCCCGTAAGGTAAACTGTATTGAACAGGCTGGGACAAACAGTAGTTAATGTATTTTTAAGCAAAATTGTTCAACTCTAGTCTACAGCAGAGATAACCAGCCTTTTTTATTAAATCGTGTATGCATAAACGTGCCACGATACATGTGAGGGGCAGCAAATTGGTTGTCAACTCACGTCAGACGACGACAACGTTATTACAGGCATTTTTATCACGATCCTATATTTATGTTTTGCTAGACAGAATGTGGTTGTGCCCGGGAGATAATAAATAAATAAATAAATATTTCTGACACTTACACCAATTATTTAGTTCCAAGATAAGTATCCTTAAGAAATTGTGGTATGGATACTAAATAACGGATAAACATACATAAATACCTTTTTTTTGTAAATACATACCTACTTAATATACATATGAAAACATCCAGACCAGAACAAATATTCATATTTATACTCACAAAGATTTGTCCTGTGCGGGAATCGAACCCACGGCCTCAGGAGTGGAATGCGGGTATACTCGCCACCACGCCATATCGGTCGTCGAAGATATATATATAGAAGATAGTAGACACTTTTTCAAGCAGGCAACACTGTACGAACACATTGGACGTTGTTTTAATTTACATCAGATACCATACATACATAAATACATTATATTCACGCCTTTTTCCCCGAAGGGGTACCTAGGCAGAGGCATATTATATGCCCACACCTCGCCAATTATGTTGTTGGTCCCACGTAATAGGTGGCGAGCCTATTTCCGCTTACAGTGAACTGTAATGATCGCCAGAGCCTCGTCCGTTGATCGGCAGGTGCACCACTTGCAGGTGAGGTTGGCTTGACTTCTACGAGATTAGAAGGAGCCCAAAACACCTATTAGATACCATGTAATTTATAAATAAATGAGATAAAGATATAATAAAATAAACGAGCTGTAAGAAGTAAAATGCGCTTAAGTTCGGTAATTTTACATAGAGCCGTCATGTAATTTCGAAGTAACTAGGTTCAGATCACAAATTTATTGAAGTGACTAACATTAGACATATATATGATACGTAAATGCCGTGACGTATGACGTAAATACGTGCCGTGTGTTACCGGCCTAGAATAGTGCCGGGTGGCATCATCCTCTCATCTCACGGGGAGTCTTAAGAGTCAACGAAGAGAAAACCCACCGGATGATGAGCAGCAACGTCATCCTGCGAACTGGCATGAACTGCGATCACCCGCCTGCCCAGCGTGCTGATTATAAGCAAATACTCCCAATAGAATGTAATCTATAAGGACGCCAATGTTCAGCAGAGGACTTTATAAGACTGATATGATGTTATGTAAATAAACTAACTTACTATTGCATTTATATTAGAAGAAAATAATAGTATGGGATCTACTAATGTATCTGATTTATTTTGGTTGCTACAGTAAACGAGTTATTTAATTCAATTCAATGTTTATTGCACTCCATAATGTTTTACATAAGGTCTTACATCTACACAAGTTACAATTATGGACCTTGTTGGGCACGGCAAACTTAGGAAAGGAGAGGCTTTAGTGAATAGAGACTAATGTCTTTTAAATTTGTGACATTACAATTCCATTCATTTAAAATCAGGCAATATAGTTCGTTTCAGCGACAACAAGTATCTACATAATATATGGTTGACTATGCCGAATTTTGACGGTAAATTGAAATGAAAATAATTCACAACTATCATATAAAACATTAAGTCTAAAAAATCCATAGAGTAAAGCTTTGGTGAAAATAAAATTGTCTGTCGATTACATCCAGAGTTTTATTCATGTCAAGGGTAATATTTAAACAATGTACATCGGTATTACACAGTCAGTGTTATATAGTTGGTGACACACAAAAGCCGATAAAGATCAACAAACGTCTCTATTGTGAAGAGAATTCGGGCGTGTTCCGATATAAATGGCTCTTGAAGTGCTACCAATTATTTGACGGTGCCTGTACCCCACCCATGTTCCTTCTTGTGCCTGCTACGTCCCGAGGCCCGGTAACCCTTTCGGACAGTCCCGCAGACGGTGCCTGTACCCACAAAAAGTCACTCGAATATTTCAATGTTTTAATAAAATGCGAAGCACTTTCCCGGATAAAAACGTAAAGTATGAATTGTTTAAAACACGGAGAGAATTTATAAAATCCAGTTGGTGAAAACGCTCGTAACATAAAAGAGAAGGGATTACTTTCCCCGCACTTGTTTCTTTGCCGACAAATATTTTTGTCGTACAAAATACGTCAGCGTAGTGCTATTACTACTTTTTTGTAGAAATATTACTACTTTTTTGTTATTTCTAGCAGCTTGTGTCTCGAACAATTTCTTTTTTAAGATTTACGTCATAATGACCCTTTTCTTTTGCAGTCGTTGCAGTTCAAAAGAAAGTTTCACGTTTCAAAACATTAGACTATAGGTGCTAGGAAACACATGCGCATAATATGTACTACAATTAACAGGCGTGTCTAATTTTATCGTTTCTTCCGTGATTTATATAATACTTTTTGTAAGTATGTGAGCTGAAGTTTAGAGTTAATTTAAGCGGGGCGAGAAACGTGAAACTCTTTCAGGCTGTTATGAGTGGGGAGCTTGTTACCTTTTTGGGCTGCTTATAATCAGGCAGGATTACGACAAGTAATATTAAAAAACTAAAAAAGTATTTTCTGTTTTTAAAATATGCTAATGAGCCTTGTACAAAAAAACCAGAGAATTTGTGTTGCACCGATTCGCTTTGAAACAAAATGTTAAAAATGTAACTTTTTTAAAGAAATAAAAAAAATAACCTACCGTTAACATTCAGGTAACACTACAACATTCGAAAAACTTTTCGCTATTTGGCACCGAGCAAGTATTCCGGTATTTCCGACACACTCGCGTGGGGAGCGTGTCGCTTTTTAATTAATACGAGTAGGTGGCGAGCGAGTTCGGTATAAATCTTAGTTAATGTCCCTTTAGTCTGGCATGGGTGACCACGAGACTTCGAATCTGTAGCCATTGGTAGCTGTTTCCAATTTGTGAGACCGTGTAGTTCGTCATTCGCTTAGTAAGATAAAACGTAGGCCTTCTTAGGTGTGGTTTAGATTTGGGAGAACTCGAATGTGGGATGGGTACTACATGCCCAATTCATTTTGATTATTGTGTTTTTGTTGTTGTGACCTTAACCTGCTTGTTGGTATTCATTCGATGCATCATCATTATCATCTTCAGCCTCAACGTAGGTATCTCAAATAGCACGCCCCAATGGCATGCACTGCATTTATAAACATAGCTTCAAACAGTGTAGCAATTTTCAAGTGAGTTGCCACTCAGTGAACAGCATTTCGTCTTGTTTTATTTTGTCTGGTGTCTCTTAAGTCAGGCTATATTGGGTGACCATGAGCTTAGCAATTCTGTCCTTTTGGGTTTCGTAAATGGCTAAATAACATTGAGTAAACTTATTTTGCTTTAATTGTTTCCGTTTGTCTGCGTGTCTGTCAAAAATATGAAATTAGCTATTATTTTTTATTTCAAATTAATATATAATAAACTATGTGATATGATTGTTAGCATTATAAACCGGAGCGTGTGCAATAAATGACGTGTAGTGACGGTAGTTCAAAAATTTGAGGCGCTGTATAAGGGAACTCCTTTTATTTAAGTATAACCTTCATCATAAACTTTAAATAAGTATTTGAGACGTTCAGCATAAAAAAGTACAACAAACACTAACACACATTTTGTATTTTATAATTACCTTATATTATACAACATGTAACAGAATAAGGGTTACACCAAGAAAGTAGTTTGTTATAAATCGGCTACTCAATCGATTAAAAATATTTAAAAAATAGGTAATTTTTTTTAAAAATTTTTTTTTTTGTTTTTTGTTTTTTTTTTTGTGGCACTTTTCGGTGCTAAGCGATGTGTGCGTGCGTGTCTCTCTGTGTGTGTAGGTCGGTAGGCTAAAGCGCTAATATGTCCATACGATTTGCCCTCGATGAGTATAACTAGTAACTTAAATAAACCATATTTAATTAAATAAAAGTAAAATTATTTTGCATGTTTTTTAATTATAATTAAATATTCTAATTGGGGTGTCTGAGGGTGTGCGTTAATTCTGTGCCATGTTGTATAATAATAATTATTTATTTATAGCTCATCAAACTTACATTACTATTACAGAGTTATATTTTTCTCACTTCGCGTTTCTTAATTTTACTTACAGCGGAAACATATTCAAACACAAATTTACAATAAATTTACAAACTATTTATGGGGTAGAAATACAACAAGTAACAGCAAAACGTTACAGCTACCCTCCGCGCTAGTAAGAACTGTGTTGCGGCAGAGTAGTATCGTGGTCCAGTATTGACCAGTCGTACCTGAGATACGTTAACCTTATACATTTATAATCAAGTATTTTTAAAAGCAGTTCCAATAGACTGCAACTGCACAGTAAACCCCAAAATCCTTTCCTCTCCCGAACAACACGTGCTGGTCTTCGAAACCATCCTCATACTGTGCAGAATATCAGCACTCGAACCAAGAAATTTGGGGGGTTGTTTCTGAGCAAGACCACTAAGCTCTGGAATTCGCTGCCGGCTCATGTGTTTCCTATTTCCTATAATCCCGGGTCTTTTAAGCGGGGCGTGAAACGGCATTTTAGCAGGCCGTCATGAGTGGATGCGCTTTATACCGTGCTTATTTCACGTTATAAAGCGCTTTCATTTTCTTATTGGACTGCATCATGCAGGATGAAGTCAATATGACGTGTCACATTAAAAAAAAAATAGAGACTCCACATCAAATTTTATCCCCTACCACATTTGGCTTGGTCACAGTATTTATCCTCATATGCCACTGCGATGTGCGTTAGCCTCCTCGATTTTATGGCTCCACAAACGATCGGCAGACTGGAATTATCACGATGCAGCTGTTCATTTGGTTGTGACAATTTATGGCTGTAATGAAAGACTGAGTAGGTATATTCAGCGTATCATTTAGGTGCTGGGTAAACTGATTCTTACAAACAGGGATAGAGATGAATGATTGTGGCTTAGAAAATATTGATGCATATGGTCCTTGCAAAATATAAGCGATGGCAATTGTATCATTTGAATGATCACAACCGATTAATTTGAAAAATTCAGTAAATAAACTGAAAAACTACAAATGATTTATTTAATGGAGTATATGAGTGTTATGATATTTGTTAATTGCGGGCAGGATCTTGAATTGGAAAAAAAATCGTAATGGTTGTTCTTCCGCCAGTACCGATTGGAATTGTAAAAAAAATTGGTGAAATATTCTATTAAATTAGAATTCTTCATCTATCACAAACCTTAAGTCAATATTCATGAAAGTAATAGAAGTAGTAATACAATAGAATAAATATTTCATTGGGAATCTATTTAGGTAATGAACAAATTTACATGTTAAATAGGACCAGAGCTGGTTAAAAACCAAAAACTACTCAGAAACAGAGTATCTATTATTGATTGTTAAGTAGTACGACAGTCGTTATTGTTTTATATTGTCGTTATTGTAGTAGTTGTTATTGTTTTATAATTTTGACGTTTTCAAGTACTATGTAATAGTTTATGAAATAAAAAGTATTTGATTTGATTTGATTTGAGTCTTAAGTAATAGAAATTATGCTAGATTTAGCCGAATATCGCAAATAAATAAATTTAATTGCGTAAGCAGACTCCATCGTTATTTGTATAGAATTATGTTAATTAGGCACGAACTTATTTATTGTAAGTAGACATAAGTAATTCAGTTTACTTAGTTCAGGTACAGACACCTTAATTAACTGCATTACTAACCCAATTTGTGTTCGTAAAATTATTATTATTATTAAGTGCTTAGACAAAACTCAACTCGTGTTTTTTTCAATTTATTTTTTTCCACTTAAGCTCGTGGAGAGTATAGTGCAGTTTGACTTTCATAACAGCATTATCAAGCCATACTTGAATAGCCTCTTTGGACTTTGACCTTGTATCTTTGTAATATAAAACTAACTTCTATTTTCTTGTATTCCAGAAACGCGAGCTTCCTTGAGCCACACGTCCTAGGTGTGAGACGTCGTGACAGCCGCAGCTCTGACTCCGACCATGACGAACGTTCCACCGAGGACGACGAGCGATCGCTTCTACGAAGGTAACATTCCTCATTCGTCAGTAATATTCCTTCTGGAATATTCAAACTTCAAGTTCAAAAATTCCAAATTCAAATTTCAAATATTATTTATTTCATAAACTATTGTACATAGTACTTGAAAACGTCAAAATTAAATATACTTAAATAGAAAAAAAACAATCGAAATATTACACTGAAATCACGAAGCTTAGATTCACTTATATACAACAAAACAATTTAAAAACACATAATAATTTAGTGTAAGTGAATCTAATTGTGCCAGTTTCGAGCCACCGCTCTGTGAGAAGAACTGGCAAGAAACTCACAGACTATGCTCTTTTAAATTAATCCATTGGTACTAACTTGCGTTTCAAGATCCTTATTTCAGCCGCATATTCTTGCATTGTAGATTAAACCACCTGGCGAGGGTTTCCCAGAGATGTTGCAAGGATGCGTAGGCTGAAGTGACCTATCAAGTGGGCTACATGCTTTAGCGCCACCTAGCGGTATAAAAATTCTTTCAGCATTTCCGTTAGTAGAGCACATTTGACTGATTCTTTTGCCGAAACCTTATGAATCTGTTAATAATTTGTATTTTTGCATTTACAAAATAATGAAACAATTCTTTTACTAGATCAAGATTCTAGAGAAATCAACCTGGATCAGATTTTATGGATCTTGTCATGGAAAGACTTACGCGATCTTCCGCACCGACATTTCTATTAACTCGTTTATCATAACGCTTTGGTTAATCTATTTGTTCTGTAACCTTAGCATCCTCCATTTTGAAAAAAAAGATGGAATATTCTATTAAATTAATAGAATCCTTCTTCCATCACAAACCTTAAGTCAATATTTATGAAAGTAATACAACAGAATAAATATTTCATTGGGAGTATATTTAATGAACAAAATTGCATTTTAAATAGGACCACAAACTGGTCGAGAACCAAAAACTACTCAGAAACAGAGTATCTATTATTGGTTGTTAAGTAGTACGGTCTTAAACGTATTGGTCTTAAGTAATAAAAATAATGCTAGATTAAGCTAAATATTGCAAATAAATAAATTAAATGAATAAATAATAAAATAAATATTTCTGACACTTACACCAATCATTTAGTTCCAAGATAAGTATCATTAAGAACTTGTGTTATGGATACTAAATAACGGATAAACATACATAAATACTTTTTTGTAAATACATACTTAATATACATAGGAAAACACCCAGACCAGAACAAATATTTATATTTATACACACAAATATTTGTCCTGTGTGGGAATCGAACCCACGACCTCAGGAGTGGAGTGCGGGTATACTCGCTACCACGCCATATCGGTCGTCAAGCTGTTGCATATCTATGCATAAATACACTTCCTTCGCAGTTTCGGATTCAGTTCCAATCTCATTTCGAGGCAGAACATCAAACACTACAGTGGACTTTTCTCTTAACATCTCTTGCCACAAAGAGTACTTTCACATATACTTGTGTTTCATATTTTATTTCCTTCCAGCTCGCCACGAACCAGACTTCCCCCACCACCACCGCCTCCGCCTGACGACGATCTGCCACCACTGAAAGCCAGAGAGTTCTTCGAGCGACTCCAGAGCCAAGCTATGCGCGACGCCCAGGACAGGAAGAGGCCTCGAGAGCTTACGAAGGAGCAACTCTTCAGGCATGGGGACGATGGAAGCCTGGGAGACAGTCTTAGCCAGGTAAGTCGTCGTAATTAATTATTAGTCTACAATTATTTTCCCTACTTTTGCGAGCAGCTCTTCCATATAAAAATAAGTCTGACTGACTGAAGATGTTCGACCATATAAGTGGTCGCAGTGACTTGTTAGTGCATAATTATTATCTCACTCTAAGAGCATGTCTTGCATGTGCAGTTTAATTAAATAAGTGCATGAATCGTAGTTATCAAATAGTGCGATCATGACCTTGACATGTACACGTATTCAACTTAATCGGATAAACAGAAGTAAAACTGAAAGCAAATTTTTAAGTAATGGAATTGTAAAATTGTGTGATAGGGTAACTAAATATTTGTCATTATACTCGTATATTTGTTCAGGACTTACACACATATGTGTGTAAGTCCTGAACAACTACTATAATGGTAACAATACTAGCATATAAATTATCAGATTCCATCCACGATTCAATTTAAACCTTATCAAAGTCTTTCTAAAATCTTCTTTTTAAAATTTATTTATTCTGTGTAGTACTTCATTTTGATTAAACTTAGGTTAACACACGGGAAGTTATAAATACCAACCTCAAAATTATTCTCTAATACAACACTAAGTGTCAGGCATATAAACCAACCCACAACTTTAACTATAATACCTAGTACTTGAAACTTGGCACAGCCTTCCCATAAACAGCCTTGAGGATCAAAGAAGATATTTTGGGAGCGAGGCAAAAGGAATTATGTGCTGTTTTCCAGTAAGCTTATTATACTTGTAACAAATCAAGAGACTAAAGATATATCTGTCTGAACATTGCGTCAAAGAACACAACACATAAATACTAGGAGTCCTGTTATGTAACCGAACATTACTTTACCTTTTTCACAACAACGTTTGTCCAAAACTATTTAAAAAAAATTAAACAGGTTATTTAGGCCTATCTATAGGTTAAGCGTAGGCCAAATAATTCGTTGATATCGAGTTCAAACTTCGGATTTAAACCAGCATGGCTTTAAGCTTTTCATATAGTAAAGAATGTTTTTTAAAATAAAAATTCACTTGCATTTTGAAAAATAATTTTAAACCCGACTTTTGAAATACGGTTTATTAAATACTTAAGTTGATTATAAATTATAATGAGATATTATGCAAAATATCGATAAATTAGTAAAAATTTCCAGAAAATTTTTTTTGAGCAACTAAAGTTATTGTTTTAACTATAAAATATAACTTAAATTTATAAAATGCCTAATATTAAATAAATATCATAAGTATTTTGATTCGACATTAGTCTAGCGTTAAAAACTAAAAACATTCACAGGAAAAGGAAGTCAAAATTGCAACGTCTTCCGGTCGCGTGCCCATTTTTCCGCCATTACCATCTGAATGCCACGAGTGCTCCGCGAGAGGAGCAATATTTTCCAATTCCTTTCATGATTAGATTTTCCGACTTGAATGGAAGCTTCTTGAAGCAGTTACAGAGAAATGCACGGGCTACAAATTATAATCGTTTTATTGTACATTACAAATGTTATATTATATGTATGTTGTATGCTTGTGGCTTCTGCATCCATTATATGATGTTAGTTACGACCACGTTTTGTAAACCAGGAAAATATTTTGAGTGACATTTTATGCAATATTGAGTCATATACAAGATACAAATTACATATGTAATCTAACCCTATTATATCCAATCTGATATGGGCAGAAACTTTCTTAAACTTATATATCATACCTTCCTTTTCAAAGAAAGTACCTATAAGTAATATACGTCTAGTCTACATAAGTATAAAGTAAGAATATTCAAAAAAGTCTTTAGGCGAAGGCGAAGACACTTTCATAATGTGTTCTTAGTCGCACTATTGCACTTCACTGACACCACACTAACCTAACTCAAGAGGTTTTGTCCTTCTTAGTATTCTCAATAGGTCCGTGTTGTCAAGAAGCTGGATAGCCGCAACATTCACATAGCGATAAAGTCCTCTTTCATACGCTTCTGTATATTTTTAAATTACGATAACCACCAGATCCACTTTAAGGTCCCGATGAAGGTTCTGATGTACCAAGGTGCATCAACACTACCTTTTAATATTTTATTTGAAATATTACAATTTACGGTACAACTATTTAAGCAAAATTTATATAATAGTTGCAAAATTCATTTTTAGCATAGAGATCTCCCGTGTTAAATAGCTCATCGGCCATTCCCTTTGTTGCCTTATTGATTTAAAAACAAAAAAAAAACGTATAGCAGCAATGTATTGACACATAGTTATTTGTAACACTAAGCAGGTAGCGATTTCGTCTGGCACTAAAATGTTCCCTCAATAAAAAATCCATTTTCCTATTTCTTTCCTGGCTGAGAAATGTTGCCATGAAATCGTTTTACTGAAAACGGACGTGTAATGCTGGCTGCTGGATATAAAATTAAATAATAATTTTCAATAGACGTGTTTATGTCGCTGTTACCATAATGCAGAAATACTTCTAAAGGAATATTTTCTTTCTTTTTTAAAGTTATATTAATAAATTAAATAAATATGTATAATAATATAAATAAGAGCTAATTGTGAAATGCATATTGAAGTTATAAGGTAACAGATCTCGGCGACAAGCGACAGTCCAGTAACAAATGAACGTCACTGATTGGCAACTGGATGAGTTTCTTGCACGCATAAAATGTGACAATGTGAATTCCCGCATTATTCTTCGAGAAACCTTGAATATTGATCAAGATGACGATGCGTGAATATAGGGTGGCCCGAAAGACCATAGCTCACCTAATCATGAGCGCTTCCATCAGATTTTGTCAGGATATTAGCTTGCTGATCTTTTACTGAATACATACTGAAGTACTTGAAGCCTGGAAAGATATAATGAAAACATTTGTGCACTGTAACATGAAATGTTAAAAGAAAAAGACATATGGCACTCGGAGACTGCCGCGGTAAAGCTATTGCATAACATTTTTTATCAACTTATACAATTATAATAATTAATTTCTATGTACATTTATATAGATATAATATCATAATAATATATACTTTCTATTACCTATACATAAAAAAACGCATGCGCAGTAACGCCGATACAACCAATGCCACCTAAAGGCGGTTATTTTAAAAAGTCATTAAAAGTTCTGCTATTTATCGATAGATGGAAAAACTAAAAAAATCCACCGCTGTGCCGGTTGGAGTGGGGGATGTTAGTTAGTTAGTTTGTGTCGGTCTCCACGCTCAAGGCCCGCGATAGAAGCTATGCAATAGCTTAAAACTGTTAAACGCTTTTTTGTATCAACACTGGGTAACCGACACAGCTATATCATAAGTAACATAACACACCGACACTATTTACAATAGCTCTGTAGAACATTCCCAAGAGTCTCGAAACACAAACAATACAACCGCTCCAGCTACTCCTTTGGAGAGTTCACCGAGCTACAATTGGCTGTGTAGTAACACCTCACTGCAAACTGGGGTCGCGATGGCCGATACGTGCGTTTCTTTGTAAACACATGATATTAAGTAAAGTATGCGTATTATAGGTGCATTGCTAAGTCAAATACTTATTTGCTAAAATACAATTATGACAGAAAACATTTACAATTAAGTAATTTGTAAGTTGCGGAACTTCGAACACATTTACAATACTACCAAAATTGTGTTTTAATTAAAATTATATTAACTGCATAGTAGCAGACGACTGCCAGGAGACAGAAAACAATACTATTTCAATTGTGTCTAAATATCCAGTGCATTGAAAGGTGTAATGAAAACTGACAACTGACCTGAAAACTGACAACTGATCTTGACAAATTCTGACAAAGAACCCATTTGCTTTTATTTCTTTATTATTGTACAGATCATATCTCTTTAATTGTTGTTAAAAAAATATATCGAATTTCAATGTTGTGTCTGAATGTTTGACGAATCTAAATGATCACGTTGACCTTAAAGACAATAGAAATAAAGAAAGCACGCGTTTTACCTACTATGTTGGTTAAAGGGTATTATTTTAACTTCAAGAAGAGTGTAGATACTATTATACTGAGGTACTACATAAACTGTCACTAATTGTAATTAATTAATAAAGTGTATGTGATTTGCTATGCGTACATTCTTCGTATCGTATGACGTACACATTAGTATCCATAGTTAAACCTCTTTGACTGTGAAGTAACACCTCACTGCAGACTGGGGTCGCGAGGACCCGTACGTGCGATTCTTTGTAAACACGTAGTGAGTGTTTAGACCTTGAGCAAAGCACGCGAATTTCAGGTGCAATTTACGAGTACATACTATGTTGCTTACAAAGCTTTTTAAATAAAACACACTTTACGAGTTTCAATAAGGCTTTTTTACATATACTTTTTATACCAATCACGTTTCAAATATCTTACAAGGACCGTCTTCTTCGATGTCGTATGTCATACAATGTTTTGCACGTATCAAAATTTAAATTTGATCTGATTGATGACATTGATTGATCCAAACCTCAATAATTTATTTCAATGTCTTTTTCACTTAAAAAAGCCGTATTTATAATTTAAAAAAATTAAGAATTAAGCAGTGTCTCTTTTATCCGAAGTTGTATCCAAAATTGTAGCCAAATTAGCAATGCCAATTCCCTAGAGTACTAATTACACCCGACATTAAAACCGGTACTGGTCGAGTGCTAGAAGGGTTGGCGGGCGCATAATATTCATTACACAGCACTTACTGGTACATCGGACCGCCGATTAACCCTACTAGGGACGAAACACGGAATGCTCTCTTACGACCCTGTACAGTGTTCTGTCATTCTACAAAAAACTTATCATTTGTTTTCATTTTACAAATAAATTTTTGCTTTAAAAAATCTACAATTTTTGTTATGAAATATGATTTTGTAATGAGATTTTCTCATATGACAAATAAATGAAAGAATAATTATAATTACGTGCAAACATCATTTAACTTTTCTTTTTATCGTGATAATTATTATAACACCGTATGACAAAATAGATCGCTTAATAAAAAAATACTTTAATTATGAAATATAAGGGTTAATTAGAGGTTATTTACTTTCTTACCATTAAAAAGGTATCCACTTGAAAAGGTATTATATAATGATGTAGACTAAACCAACTAACAATTATTCATCTACTCAGTAGATTCTTCTTTTATTAATTTATTGGTATAATTCATATCAATGCTATTTTTATATGTGACATATGAGCAAAACATTTGTAAAGTCAGTATTTTGTATAATGAATTGTTATATAGTGCTTATTAAAATTTGCGTAATTAAATGTTAGTTAAATGATTACTTAAAATAATGTTATAATTAATATAACCCTTAAACATTTTAAATAAACGGATTATGTTTCATTAGTTTTTCACCAAACATAAAGTGAACCCCAGGGACATGTGTGAAGTTAAAACTTGATATGTAAAGTCTCTCCGCGGTTGCATAATGGTTGGAATTCGGCGATAATGGGGTGGTAAATGATTTTCCTGAATTCCTTAGGGCTATTGAAGGGCTCAGTTTACTGCTGTGGCTGTAATGAAATAATTTAAACTGTCGTTAAAATGCGTAGCAAAGCAAGGTATTAAGGTTTATTGTGACATTTACGCTTAATGGATTAATGCAAACATAATTTACGACCGATATAGCGTTAAGGTCAGTAAACCTGCTTTTCGCTTCTAAGGTCGTGGGTTCGATTCCCTCATAGGATAATTCTTTGTGTGCATGAACACGAATATTTGTTCTGGTCTGGGTCTTTCCTATGTATATTAAGTATCTTTTTATAAACAAAAAGTAAATCAGTATCTAAGTATCTTTAATATCCATCACACAAGTTCTTAATGATACTTATTTTAGAACTAAAGAATTGGTGTGATTGTCCTAGTTTTTTTTTGTTTTTATTTGTAAAGAGAATATGTGAAATGTCGGTTATTTATTAATTTAAATCCTACTTTCATTACTGCTACAGAAACTTTATCCTAAGGCAATAATGTAAATAATAAAAATAAAATACCAAATTAACTAAATTATTATTGTTATCATCTGTAGTAGTCGTTAGGCCAGGCTAGAAGTCTTATTAGGCGCCTTGAAAACGTATTTTAGTAGAACGCCACACACCTGCCACAGTCAATCTACTCCGGGTCACCGTGGAGACGTGATGACCTGGATTCTTCTGACCTTGGGTTGTCAAAGGAGGTCCGTGTTTGATATTAGGACGTTAATAGGCTGAGAAGCTGATGACTCTAAAAAGTCAGTTAAAGCTAAGTCTTCCGACACAATTAAATTCCTTCGTTTCCAGTAGTCAGCTAATCTAGTTCGTACCTAAATTAAAGTAAAAATTTAAAAAAAATATATTTGTAAAATCAAATTGAATTGATTTGAATTTGAATTGAATTGTAAAATCGACAATATTGCGGTATGTGGCCTATATGATTACAACTAGTTAATTTGAAAAGTTCAGTACATAAACTCAAAAAGACCATTTTTGAGACATCACAAAAGAAGATCTTCTAAAGAATACTTGTCCTACTTTCAAGCGCCTTAAATTGATACCGATTTATTAATAAGTAATTCTGCTTGCTTTTGAACGATTGATTAACATTGATTCGAAATCAGTAACAAATAGAAGACTGTATAAGTAGATACGTAACTCAAACCTGACCCATCTATTAATGGGTCGATGTTCCTTTAAGCATGCGAAATGTGCAGTGGAGTCTATTAGCGTTAAAATATCATAATAGAATATTTCTTCTTGACTTGAAATATTTTAGATTTATATTTCTTTTCTATAAATTCAAGTTAAAAATTGGTTGTCTGTAAAGTCGGTTTACTGACAATAGTTGAACGTGACAACGTCTTAAGAAAATGCTGACGGAATGGTGGCATTTTAAAAAAAAAATAATAATAATTTCATTTGTTTAATAAAGCAGCAGACGCATCGCTCACACAAGTAGGAGAGAGACGGATGTCGAACGCTGCCGAACGCAAAGGCCGATGTGCTTCTTTGTCGCTCGTTCCGCGCTCTCGCTTGCACTTCAAGCCTCACATGGAACGCCTCAGAGCGAGGTAACGCCGCATGAGTCATGTTTTTTCATGCGTGCAGCCGGCTCTATCGATTTATAAGACGTTGTCACGTCAATAAAATACTCTTCTGCAATTACTTATATTCCTCTAAAGATAGTTTGATATCAGTGCAAAATCCCAACGCCCCGACTCAGACAGAGGCAGTGGCAATTGCGATGTAATTGCATCCATTGTAGCTCACCGCCCGGTCGCGCCTGTCACTTCCGGCCCTCGAGCAGATATCATATTGAGATGAAATGAAATATTTTCTATAAATTTTATTTTTTTATTAGTCACACAAAACAGAGATATGGTAAGGACATACTAATTTGACAAGAACATGCTAAATTCTATAAATAGGCTGTATATCCACTGACATGTGTGAACCGCATCTGGTCAATGTCGAACATCATAAATCGTGATAAGTAGAAAACAATTTAAAAAACTAAAAATAAATACTTAAGAAAATATATAAGGAACAAATTACAAAAAACACATACAATTTCCGTACATAACCACGCAGTCTAAAGTGAAATTAATAATTTATATGAAACCAGACAATATATGCCTCCACTTTTCGAGTGATAAACCGTAAACCTCGAGCCTAACAAAAACGAAACATTGAAAAGTTCCATGTTCACTTTCAATGGCTGAGATGATACATTCATTCATAATAATATAATCAAGTCCCGAAGGAGTAGGCAGAGGCACATTAAACGCCCACATTTCGCCAACAATATTTTGGTCCCACGTAATAGGCGGTGGGCATATTGTCGCTTATCGAGAATTTTGGTGTCTGCCAGAACGTTGTCGGTTGAACCACTTACAGCTGAGGTTGGCTTGATTTTCTATGGTCTTAGTAGGATCCCTCTATATTAAATACATATATAAATAAGTATTTTTTTTACAATTACACTAATTATTTCGGCCGTGTGGCGCCGGCCTAGAATAGCGTCACCCCCTCTCATCTCATGGGGAGTCGTAAGAGTCGACGAAGAGAAATAGGACCGGATGATGGGCAGCAGCGCCATCCTGCGTACTGGCTGGAACTGCGATTACCAACCCGCCTGCCCAGCGTGGTGATTACGGGCAAATACCCCTAATAGAATGGCACATACACACAAACGGCCCCCAGTCCCCGGCGGCCCCGCTATTCCAGATTACGGTAGCGGTCTTGGTAACGGCGGGGCAGGGGGTGCAAAGAATCACCGGCAGAGATCCGGCTACCATCCTAAACGACTTCTGCACCTGGCAACCTACAACACACGCACACTGAGGACTGATGAGAAGATTGACGAGCTGGAAGAGGAAATAGAGCAGTTGCACTGGGACATTATCGGGTTATCTGAAGTCCGAAGACAGGGGGAGGATATGGTAATCCTCAAGTCCGGCAACTTGCTCTACCACCGGGAGGGCGACCACCTGTCCCAAGGTGGTGTCGGTTTTATAGTCCGGAAGTCCATCCGTAACAACATCGTGTCTATAAAGAGTGTGTCGACTAGGGTAGCGTACCTAATACTCAGAATCACCAAACGGTATTCGCTGAAGGTAATTCAGGTCTACGCACCGACCTCGACACACCCTGATGAGGACGTAGAGTTATTGTATGACGACATTTCTGCCGCCATACATACTCCACCAACTCACTACACGGTTGTTATGGGGGATTTCAACGCAAGGCTAGGCCAGCGAAGTGGTGACGAGCAGAAAGTGGGGCAATTTGGAGTAGGGCGAAGGAACCAAAGGGGCCAGCGGCTAGCGGATTTCATGGAGAAGGAGGGACTTTTTATGATGAACTCCTTCTTCAAGAAACCTCCGCAGAGGAAATGGACCTGGATGAGCCCTGATGGTTTCACGAGGAATGAGATAGACTTTATCATGACCACTAAGCGGCAAATATTCAATGATGTCTCTGTAATCGCTAGGGTGAAAACCGGCAGCGATCACCGAATTGTAAGAGGCACATTGAATATAAATGTCAAGCTTGAAAGGTCCCGCCTGATGAAGTCTACGCTCCGACCCTCAGTCGCCCATATTCAAAACCCCGAGTACTTTCAGATCGAGCTTCAAAATCGCTTCGCAGGTCTAGAGGACTGCGTGTCCGTCGACGACTTAAGTAGCGGGCTAGTTGAGACTGTCCACGCGGTGGGGTCCAAGTTTTACAAGACCAGACCCCGAAATAAAACCCAAAAAATATCGACTGAGACTCTTGATCTCATGGAAGCACGACGACATATGCGATTGCAGTCTTCAGCAGATGCATTCTCTTACCGGCGTATCAATAGACAGATCACGAAATCCTTGCGACTTGATATTCGCAGATTCAGTACTACGTGTATTGAAAATGCAATAGAGAGGAACAAGGGTTCGAAAGTGTTCGCACGAGATCTGTCTATTGGCCAGAGTCAGTTAACGCAGCTGAAGACCAACAAGGGCAATCTAGTCACGTCGAAACCTGAGATCATGAGGGAAATCGAAGGGTTTTATGGGCAGTTATATACTAGTACGCAGGATCCCGCTACTTGTTTGGCTAAAGATCCTAGAGCCAAACTAACCAGGCACTACACCGAAGACATCCCGGACGTCAGCCTATACGAGATTAGGATGGCCCTGAAACAGCTGAAGAACAACAAGGCACCGGGTGAAGACGGGATGACAGCAGAGCTTCTGAGAGCGGGTGATACACCGGTACTAAAGGTACTTCAGAGGCTCTTTAACACCGTCATCCTCGAGGGACGTACGCCACAGGCGTGGGCCAGTGGCGTGGTTGTACTTTTCTTCAAAAAAGGTGACAAATCTCTTTTGAAGAATTATAGGCCAATCACGCTACTGAGCCACGTCTATAAGTTGTGTTCACGGGTCATCACGAACCGTCTCGGTCATAGGTTTGACGACTTCCAGCCTCCCGAACAAGCCGGTTTCCGAAGAGGCTTTTCAACCATGGACCACATACATACGCTGCGGCAGGTTATACAGAAGACCGAGGAGTATAACCAGCCACTTTGCTTAGCGTTTGTGGACTATGAAAAGGCCTTCGATTCGATCGAGACTTGGGCAGTGTTTCAGTCCCTGCAGCGATGCCGCATTGACCATCGGTATATTGAAGTGTTGAGAAGTTTATACAAAAACGCCACCATGTCTGTACGCGTACTAGACCAGCACACGAATCCTATCCTCCTGCGGAAGGGCGTGAGACAGGGAGATGTCATATCTCCGAAACTGTTCACTGCTGCCCTGGAGGATGTTTTCAAAATGCTGGACTGGGGAAACTACGGCATCAACATAAATGGCGAGTATATGTCTCACCTTCGATTTGCCGACGATATAGTGGTCATAGCGGAGTCACTTGTGGATCTGGGCACAATGCTCGAAGACCTCGACAGAGCTTCCCAAAGGGTAGGTCTCAAAATGAACATGGACAAGACGAAAATTATGTCGAATGTCCATGTTAAGCCTACCCCAATAATTATTGGAGGCTCGGCTCTCGAAGTTGTCGACGAATATGTATACCTGGGACAAAAAGTCCAAATGGGTAGGTCCAACTTCGAGAAAGAGGTCAATCGTCGAATCCAGCTCGGTTGGGCTGCGTTCGGGAAACTGCGCTATATCTTCTCGTCAAAAATACCTCAGTGTCTTAAGACAAAAGTCTTTAACCAGTGTGTGTTGCCAGTGATGACGTACGGTACTGAGACTTGGTGCCTGACTATGGGCCTCATTAGAAAGCTCAAAGTCGCTCAGCGTGCAATGGAGAGAGCTATGCTCGGAGTGTCCCTACGTGATCGAATCAGAAATGAGGAAATCCGTAGGAGGACTGGAGTGGCCGACATAGCGAGGCGAGTTTGCAGGCTGAAGTGGCAATGGGCGGGGCACATAGCTCGAAGAACCGACGACCGATGGGGCGTCAAGGTTCTGCAATGGCGACCGCGAACCGGTAAACGTAGTAGAGGACGGCCTCCCACGCGATGGACCGATGATCTGGTCAAGGCGGCGGGAAGCCGATGGATGCAGGCGACTCAGGATCGCTCAATGTGGAAATCTATTGGGGAGGCCTATGTTCAGCAGTGGACGTCAGATGGCTGAGATGATGATGATGATGACTAATTATTTAGTTCCAAGTTATCTTATTCTTATCTTATCATTAAGAACTTGTGTTATGGATACTAAATAACGGATAAACATACATGAATACTTTTTTTTTTGTAAATAAATACTTAATATACATAGAATAACACCAAGACCAAAACAAATAATCATGTTCATGTACACAAAGATTTGTCCTGCGTGGGAATTGAACACACTACCTTAGGAGCGCAGAGCGGGTTTACTTGACAACACGCCAAATCGGTCGTCGAATTAAAAAAAATGCTGAATGAAAAATGAATTGAATAAAATTATTTATATCCATATAATAATTATAATCTATGATTTGGTGACAGAACCAACATTACCTATGCTACACCTCTATGGTATATGTGGTCGATGCTTCCGGCACAGCTGCCCGCCGGGGGTGGAGTTAAATTGAGCTACATAAAAAAATAGGGTGACTTTTTAATCTTTGTGGCCAGTCACATAACTGTTTTTGTACAATATTGATTTGGATAGACCACCGTTCGTTTTATGTCCTCGGTTTATTTTAATTAAGGATATCTCTATCTATATCAATACATGTATATTAATTAGTACACACACATGGGTGCATAGGGATCCTACCAAGATCTGAGGAACCTTTTTTTTTTGTTTCACGTCGGTAACAAAATGCGTTTACGCACTGCCTTTTGACTAAAGGGGAACCGAAAGGGGGTGTGAGACTCACCACTGGCAGACGCGACTGCCAGCAGTAATACCCACTAAAAGTTTCCAACGATGCCGGCCAGTACCTGTGTTGCAGCGTCTGACACCCCGCCTCGCCGCGACCTTAGTCTCCCGGGCTGAAACCGGGAAGACCTCCTCAGAGAGACGCAGTGGACCCGCCCCGCCTACCTCCTTGTGCCATAGCGTGTGTGGCTGACATCCCGGAGGGTCCATGGTTAGACAGCAGGGGCCCCCTGCCCCCGCTGCCTATGACCTTCCTGGCAGCTTGGCGAGCCCTCCTGGTCTACCCGCTGGGCCCTCTATAGGTCCCTCTTAATTTCCCCCCCAATAGTCAGTACTAAGGACATCCAGAGTCGCCAATCTCTGGTTGTTACCTATTCCCGGCCTTCTGGAGGCACTCAGCCAATTTTTTCAATTAGTCGTTTCACTAGGCTGCCTATTGGACGTTGAGTTACGGATTGAAGGTCGGCTTTAGGCATATTCCCCGGTGCGGATTGATAAACCTCAGAATTGAAATTCATCGAATTTGGCGGTAGGGCCCCAGATAGCGTCTTAATAAACTCTTCAATATTGTTATTTTTTATGAAGCTTGTTGCGATTTCTTACCACATCAATGTAACATGTTTTAACTTCAAGAGGAGAACCCATTACGCGACTAATGGCTGTTCGTTACCATCTAGGGCTAAGCGATGGTCAGTTGTACGGGAATATGTCAAATGTCAAGTCAACGCGTCGTTGTTCCCCTCGGGAGGAGTGGGGAGGCCATTGGAATGTCATTTGTGCAGAGGGATCGAATTAATGACATCATTAGGTGGCAACAGTGACACATAACAAAAAAAATCTTGTATCTACGTTTTTGTGTGTCAAATATGCAAATTTGGCGTGTCATAAAATTTTTTTCGATATGTTTTGAAGTATATTTTACCAAGTATTGGATTAAAAAAATCTTTATAACAATTCCCGCGCTACTATAATTTTCCGAAAAATCGAGAAAATATTCAACACGATACGTGTTTCGCCCTTACACAGGGCATCTTCAGGTAAAATAGGAGCCTCAGAACAACGACGATGTCTTCACGACCAACGCTGAAACAAGAGACAACTTCACTCTCGTTTCAGTGTTTTTCGGGAATTTAAATTAGCGCGGGAATTTTTACAAATATATTTTAAATCCATAACTTGCTTACAATGGTTTTCCGCAAAGTAACGCCTGAATCAATAAATTATATTTTACCCGAAAGGGTTAGGTTCTGCAGGATCTCTAGTATGTTTTCTTAAATCTCTTTTAAATAACGATTTATAAAGAACTCAGAATACACTGTTAAATTTAATCAAAAAATGTTACTAATTTAGTTTTGTTCCCAAGCACACGTCACTCATTTTGTAAGCATTCATTGTGGTCATTATTACGAGTCACAATCAAAACAATGAGCAAGCCAAGACTAAATGTATCTACTCAAATATGTTTTATCATTAAGTACCATAAAGTAATGTTTGAAAAACTTGTTTACAACCTAAATACTTTTCGGACCACCATCCATCTCTCTATCATCTATTCAATTCAAAACCTAGTAAATTTTAGGTAGGCATTTGATGCATGCTGAAAATTTGCTCTTGTACTCTCAAGTATTCTATATTCCTCTGTGCCGTGTGGTGCTGGCCTAGAATAGTGCTACCGCCCCTTATCTCTTGAGAAGTAAGAGTCGACGAAGAGAAATCCTACCGTATGGCAGCAGCGGTATCCAGCGTACTGGCTTGAACTGCGATCTACAACCCGCCTGCCCAGCGTGGTGATTATAAGAAAATACTCCCAAATTGAATATAATCCATTGGAGAGGCTAATAAGTTGTGATGTTTATATAACACAAAACTGCAGTTTGGTGGGGCTAAATATATAGTTACATAAAGAAGTACATATATACTGTACATATAATGGCGACCACGAATCAGTAAACGTAGTAGAGGGCGGCCCCCAACGCGATGGACCGATGATCTGGTCAGGGCGGCGGGGAGCCTGTGGATGCAGGCAGCAAAGAATCGATCTACGTGGAAAGCAATTGGGGAGGCCTATGTTCAGCAGTGGACTTCAGATGGCTGAAATGATGATGATGATATGCTGACACTATCAACTCTATTTATAGTCTTTCAGATTATACAATCATACACATACTAGATCGGACAAATAGTCCACAGAATATTTGCCGTCTGCATAACCCTTAAAATATAGTTTAATGTCCATCTCCCCTACTGTGCAAATGTGCAAAAACCCAATAGGCATGCCAATTAATTGAAGATCTGCACCAAACGGCACCACCGACCAGGGGTGACCAGGGGTGACTTATTGATTCGCCGCCCCTCCGCATCCCGTGTCGATATTTGCCCTCTTTGATTGCACTTGTACGGAATTATGCTTTTTATTTGTGCTTACATTAAAAATTACCTTGTGTGTCTACAAAGTATTTTAATGCTGTTTATACTCAATAGAGAAGGTTAGGTAGCAAAATATGAGTACTGTTTATTATTACAGTCCTTACACGATTGATTATTATGTAAAAGTTCTCTAACTCCACAAATATGTGTAAGCAACACGATAAAACAAAAGCATCTCGTGAATCAATAAAAAAAAAAATTAGTTTTAAAAAAAGTTTTTGCTAACCTTACGTGCCTTTAGAAAAGACGGAAACGCTCTATGTCAGACTCGATATGAACGGTATAAACGATATAAACGGAAGTGTAGGTACACTGGATTTTAGACCGTTCATATCGAGTGAACTTAACTTTAGTGATCGTTCTTGCCACCTAGTCTCGTGGTGATACTAACGCCTCAAACAAAATCAGTACGATTTAATTAGAAGTTCCTTTTTGTTACAGAACAAATTTAGATTGTTCTTACAATCTTAAGGTGAGCCTTCAGGTCAAGCATTGTCATTATGTCTGCGCCTAGATAAGATTATTATTATTTATTAACTACCCTGTAGTGGCTTAGACTATCCTTAGTTCAACAATAACCTCAAACAGATTATCGGTTGGTTCTGATCATGAAACGGAATGTTGTATAATTATGTCGAAGTCAGATTGAAGTAATGCAGCATTTTACAAAACGACAACGCAAATTCTGAATATATGGGAAAAGTTTTGTTTTTTTTTTAACAATTACACCAATTATTTAGTTCCAAGACAGTTCCAGTATCATTAAGATCTTGTGTTATGGATACTAAATAACGGATAAACATACATAAATACAATTTTTTTTTGTAAATAACATATACATATGAAAACACCCAGACCAAAACAAATATTCATGTTCATGCACACAAATATGTGTCCTGTGTGGGAATCGAACCTACGACCTTGGAGCGGAGAGCGGATATACTCGCCACCACGCTATATCAGTCGTCAAACAATATACAAATATAGCATATAATGCAACTTATTATGACAAATAGTTTTAGGGGAAAGGTTATATAATTGAGCAAGGTAACCTAACAACGCACGATTAGCTTCAAGAGCCACTTGCTTTCAGTCAACTTAAAAAAATGTTTATCATACTTCACAATTTGCCTTGTCGTTTTGTAAAACGACGCATTATGCAATGTGCCTGCGATATAAAATACGTAAAGAGAAAAACAATGTTTAAGAAATGCCATACGAACGGTCTACCAAAACTTCAATATAAACGTTATTGATCGTTGTGCACCACATAGGACGACGCAGTGCCACAAGCATTTAATTTTATTTACGCCTTTGAAATTTTTATTTAGCACTTTTAAAATTAAAACTCCTTGCTACAAATCAGATGTTTCTCTACTCCCCTATTGTTTGCTCTCCCAGTTTGAAAAGCCTTATTACAAAATTTGAACGCTTTTGTCACTAGAATATTTTGTATCTATCCGCGCTCTACCTATAAATAATTTTAGAATACTGAAAATTACACCATTTATTTAGATCCAAGATAAGTACACAAATACTTTTTTTTGTAAATATATTCTTAATATACATAGGTAAACACCCAGACCAGAACAAATGTTCATGTTTGTGAACACAAATATTTGTCATGTGTGGGAATCGAACCCATGACCTCCGAAGTCATATCGGCCGTCAAAACTATATTATATTAGTAAATGATATTATGTAGGCATAACATTAAGAATATTATGATATTTGTTTATATACAAATGTAAAAAACAAATGTATTACGTGCTTAAAAATTAACCTCTAACCACGCAAGTTTCTAATAGGTGTCCCACTATCTCAACTATTTAAAAAATTCCAATTAATAGGTTGGGGAAAAAGTCTTTTCGTATTTTTGTATGAAAAGTCAAGAAATTTTTTTCAAAGTTTATTTACATTTATTTACAATATATATGTACCGTTTTGTTGAATAACTTTCTGCCATTTTGTGGGCAGAGACATTATCCCGTTACTGTAGAAACTTTGGGACTTCTGATCAAAAAAACGGGACAAATAGTTTTGGCAGTCCTCTCTTGAGGTCAACCTTACAGAACCTAAAGAATTCTGCAGAGACCGAAACAGGTGAAAATCTGAAGGCGCAAGGTCAGGGCTATATGGTGGATGCACTAGGACCTCCCAGTCGAACTCTCTTAATTTTTGCTGAGTGGCTAAAGATGTGTGTGGTCTAGCGTTATCGTGATGAAAGACCACACCCTTCCTGTTGATCAATTCCGGCCGTTTTCTCTCGACTGCTTCCTTTAATCTCATCAGTTGCTGGCAGTAAAGATCAGAATCGATGGTTTTGCCGGGCGGTAAAAGCTCATAATAAACAATGCCCTTCCAATCCCACCATACACACAGCATCACCTTATTTCGTTTTAGGCCAGGTTTGGCCACAGTCTGTGAAGCCTGGCCAACTTTCGACCACGACCTTTTTCGCACGTTCTTGTCGTACGTGATCCACTTTTCATCGCCAGTTATCAATCTCTTCAAAAACGGCTCGGTTTCATTACGTCTCAATAATGAATCGCAAATGAGTACACGGTTCATTAAGTTTCTTTGAGTGAGCTCGTGTGGCACCCAAATATCGAGCTTTTTTGTATAACCAGCTTTCTTCAAATGGGTCAAAACTGTTTTGTGGTCAATTCCCAGTTCTTCAGCTGCATCGTAACTACTAATATGCCGATCTTGCTCCACTCTTTCAAAAATGGCGTCCATTTTATTCGTAACAGGGCGACCAGAGCGAGGTGCATCTTTAACATCAAAATTTCCGGACTGAAAACGTTTGAACCAAATTTGTGCTACTCTTACTGACACTGCATCAGGTCCATAAACATCACAAATTTTTTTCACTGCTTGAGTTGCATTTTTGCCTTTTTTATAATAAAATTTTAAAATGTATCGAATTTCTTCATTAGATTCACTCATTTTTACGGAGAGAAAAACAAATGAAAAATAGCGGGAAACAACTTTTTTTTATTTTTTTCTTTTCTTTATAATGGAACCTTTTTAATGTTACCAAAACCAGCCAGACACAAATAGTACAGTCAAAAAAAAATTATAATAAGTTTATACCTACGTTATGCGAAAAGACTTTTTCCCCGACCTAATATGTCAAATGGCCATTAGGCTTAAAGTAGTTAATACACTCATTCCTGCCTGCAGAGATTGTGAGTTCGTATCCCATAAACAGAATAAACATTGGTCTGCATGAACGCGAAAAATCATCAAGACCTTTCAACATATGTTTTTACTAAAATATATTTAATATATATAAATATATATTTTATTCCCATGTGGGTAGGCGAAAGTGTTAGTCACAAAAAACAAGCTCCTGTATTTTTAAACTCAAATAATATTAATTTTAATTGTTTTTATGTATATTTATGGCTCTATAATCTAAAATTTGCCTGCCTTTAACACTGGTGTATTTTCACTGCTCCTTTGCACTTTTTCACTTTCGCACTGATTTGCAATCATCACCGCCTTGAAATGGAGTCTCGTCTAGCTGATAATTTGGCTGAGCTGCAGAAGTTGTTGGTGACGAAGTTCGCAGAATATGATGAGAGGATGAAGAAAATGGGTGCAAAATCTGCCTAAGCTCCCCCCGATGTAGCTTCGATGTCACGTGAGTTATCTAGTTTTCAAGACTTTGCTGTGAAGGCGCTCAGTAAGATTGGAGAACAGCTGGAGTTGCTTACTATCACGCAAGATAAAATGGAAACTCATATGAGGCGCAAGGTTCTGCTCATTCATGGACTGCCCGAGAACGACAATGAATCGCTTGTAGATGTTGTCCATAAATTGATAACTGAGAAGCTTAAAGTTGCAGTTATCTCTAAAGTTAAATTGCAAGTGTGTCATCGACTTGGTGCTTCAAGGTCAAAGGTGCGGCCAGTCTTAGTGCGGTTTTGTGAGTTCGAGCACAGGCAGCTGGTTTGGGATGGCAAGACGGCTCTTAAAGGCTCTGGTGTTACTATATCGGAGTTCCTAACTAGATTCCGTCATGGGATCTTTACCGCGGCGCGTAACCACTTTGGCATTAAGCAGTGCTGGACGACAGAAGGTAGAATTCATGTCAGCCTCCCAGATAAATCTAGGCGAAAGATTGATTCAGTGTCGGCCCTTCAATCTATCATTGCTGAGTTCCCATCTGGAGACGGTGTGGCTGGTACTTCTGCAGCTCGCGTTACTCAAACAGTACCCGCTGTGAAGGTTGGGAACACAAAATCCCGGCGGCGTAATGTGTAACTCAGCAAACATTATTAATTAAAATTTTGTGTTGTTATTGTGTGGGTAGCTTACTTATTCTTTAATATTTCTCTATTGTAACGGCACTTTTTTTTGTTTTATGTTTTATTTAAATGTTAGGTATATTTGATTATTTCTTGTTTTACAAATCTTTGAGTATGTATGTAGTTAAAATTTAATTTTTATTGACTGATGTTGTCAATTTGTCATTGTCAGGTTGTCGTGTCACTTTACACTGTTGTTAATATTTTACAGACCGGGATTACTTTTCTTTATGCTTGTCAGTCATGTAAACATTTTTAGTTCAATTTACGCTACCATATTCTTTTTTTATTTGCATTATTCTTTAAAATACTATAACCTTCTTTAAGTGCATTTCTTGTGACTTGTTTTAATTTAAGTAATCTTAGTGTTTCTTCCACGGTTTTATTTCTTTTTTATACTTTTTCTTTAAGGCTCAACAACACCAGTGTTTTTGGTTGGCTCTGGCCTAATTAATTAGTTTTGATTTATTTAATTTGTTTTATATTGATTTGTAGTGTTTTTATAATACTTTTTTTTGTTAGTAATTATGCAATTTGACGATAGCTACTTTTTATGTTCTTCTTCTTCTGTCAGTTTTGAAAGTGCGAATAGTGACTCTTTGGGTGGGTCTACACTGCGTGATCAGATCTCCTCCCTCTTCCTTGGGTCCCGTAACAGTCTTAACATAGCTCATATTAATGCTCAGAGTATCCCCTGCCACTATTCAGAGTTGTTAGCGTCTTTTTGTTCGGATCATTTGGATGCTATTCTCGTTTCGGAGTCATTTCTCAAGCCTTCGTTGCCTTCGTGTCAGTTTGCATTGCCCGGATATGTCCTCATTCGTAATGATCGCACTGGTAAGGGTGGCGGCGGCGTTGCTATGTACTTACGGGCTGATATTCCATACAAGGTGGTCAGTACTTCCCCCTCGTTATACTCTCGGTCTGCTGAATATTTGTTTCTTGAAGTCTCTCTGTCCTTCACCAAGATTCTTTTAGTAGCTTTTTATTGCCCCAATATGTATATTGATTATTTTGATTGTCTGGAAAATGTTTTAAGTGGTTTTCGTTTACTTTATGATAACGTTATTGTTATGGGAGATTTTAATACTTGCCTTATCAAGGATAATGTTCGATCGCAGAAGCTTTCATCCCTTTTTTCTTCACTCGATTTAAATATTTTGCCCCTTTCTGCTACGCATCACTTTCCTAATTGTATTCCCTCTTTGCTTGACCTTATAGTTGTCTCTTCTCCTGATAAAGTAATTACGCATGGTCAGTTAACTTCTAGTTTTTCATACCATGACTTAATTTATGTGTCTTATCGTGTTCGCCCCCCTAAGCGTATGACTCGTTATCTTTTAAGGCGTAGTTTTAAAAACATAAATACTGAGGCCTTGCAGTTTGATGCGTCTCTCATTAGTTGGGATGAGGTATTGAATGCGAATACTATTGATGAGAAGATTTGTCTGTTCAACAATGGTATTTTGGTTCTTTACGATAAGCATGCTCCACTCAAACGTGTTAGAGTTAGGTATAATCCGGCCCCTTGGCTGACTGATGGTATAAAGAAGCAAATGGTTCTTCGTGACAGAGCAAAGAGCAGGCTGAAGCGTTTTCCGTCAGACCTCAATTTGGTATACTACAAAGAACTACGTAATCGTGTTGGTCGCTTGTGTAGGGCTGCAAAGAGGCAGCATTTTCATGATTCCCTGCTTAATCGTAGTACTTCCGATGTCTGGAAGTTTTTGAAGTCTGTGGGTGTGGGCAAGTCTGTTCAGTGTGAGTCTTCGGGTTTCAACATCAGCGATCTAAACTCTTTTTTCTCTCGGCCACCTGAAGCAGTTAGCAGTGCACTTAAGAGTTCCACCTTGTTGCAGCTTTCTCATAGATCTCGGCCTGATTGGGCTGTGTTTCAGTTTCGTACTGTCTCGCAGTCGGATGTTCAAAAATCAATTTGCTCCATATCGTCTGATGCGGCTGGTGAGGATGGCTTGTGCTCAAAAATGATTACGTTGATTCTCCCACAAATCCTTGGCATCCTTGCTCATATTTTTAATTTCTCTTTCTCCTCATCTTCTGTTCCTACTATTTGGAAAATGGCTCATGTTATTCCTTTGCCTAAAATTTCGTCTCCTTCTTTGCCTAGCCATTTCCGTCCCATATCCATTTTGCCTTTCCTATCTAAAGTTCTCGAGCACTTGGTACACCGTCAATTTTCGGCTTTCGCGTCTTTGCATAATCTTATTAGCCCTTTTCAGTCGGGTTTCCGTGTTGGCCATAGTACTGTCTCTGCACTCGTCAATGTCACTGACGACATTCGCTGGGCTATGGATAACAAACTTCTTTCGGTTGTAGTATTGCTTGATTTCAGCAATGCTTTTAATTCAGTCGATGCTGATATCCTTCTTGCCATACTGGAATCTGTTCACGTGTCTGATCTAGCTCTAGGGTGGTTTAAATCCTATCTTTCAGATCGCACGCAGTGTGTTCGCCATAATGATACAGTCTCCGATTGGTGTAGTATTTCTTCAGGTGTGCCGCAGGGTGGAGTTCTTTCCCCGTTGCTTTTTTCTATATTCATTAATTCGATCACGGAGGTCATTGTTACTTCTCGCTTCCATCTCTATGCGGACGATCTGCAAATTTATAGCCACTTTTCGTTGCTTAATGCTGATGATGGTATTGCTGCCTTGAATGCAGACCTGTGCCGCATTGGTGAATGGGCAGAAGCCCATGGTCTCGGTTTGAATCCGGTCAAATCTCAAGCTATTGTAATGGGTAGCCGTTATTTCACTACTGGTGACATTCTGCAGAAGTTACCTCCTGTGGTTTTGGGGGGCTCCTCTATTGCATACTCCGGTACCGTTAAGAACCTTGGTGTTCAGATGGATAGCACTTTATCTTGGGGTACGCATGTAAGCGAGTTAAGTCGCAAGGTGTTTTTTACTTTTCATTCGCTGAAATGTCTTCAGGGTTATTTACCTGAGGCCTCAAGGATACTCCTTGTGCAGGCCCTGGTCTTTCCTGTATTGGATTATGCGGATGTCTGTTACTTAGATGCCACGGAGGAGCTTCTAAATAAGCTTGAGAGACTGCAAAATGCGTGTATCCGTTTTATATATGGCTTGAGAAAGTTTGATCACGTGTCGAGTTATCGCAAAGCTCTGAATTGGCTTCCCATTCGAAGGCGCAGAGACTCTCGTATCCTATGTTTACTGTACAATTCTCTTTTTAATCCTTCCTATCCCTCTTATCTTCGTGAGCGGTTTTCTTTTATTCATGCGCCTGGTTCCTCATGTAGGTCAAATCTCCTTTTACTCCTGAAATTCCCCTCTCATAACTCCGATTTTTTTTCCTATTCGTTTTCTGTGCATGCGGTTAGGCTGTGGAATGCGTTGCCGGTCATTATTCGCACTTCCAAAAGTATTTCCATTTTTAAGAAGGCAATAAAGGAACACTTCCTTGCTGCCTGCTAGCTGTAAATTTTTGTCTTATTGCTAATTTTAGTATGTTATTGTTTGATTTTAGTTTTTTATTGTTGTTTTATTTGAGTTTGTTTTGTGACGTATTTTGTGCACGTGTCTACTTTGTTTATGTTTTTTTCCTTTTTTCGGTCTGCTGGAAGAAATTCCTTTTAGGGATAAGCAGTGCCGTTGTACATGTCTTTCATAACTTTTATCTTTGTATATGATCCTTATGTGCATAAATTGTTAAATAAATAAATAAATAAATAAATTAAGTATGTAATATGTTTTTTTTTTATATTATAGAAAAATAACGTCTTCTGAAATATCCGAGGAAATGGTATCAGTGGAAGATAGATTTTAAGTAACATCAAGATAAGTCTGTAAGTTCTGCTATTAAATTACAACCATTAAACAGTTTTTACACTAAATTGCAAAAGCGTACGATATTTGTAATAAACCTCTGAACTCTAGTAACCAAGGGACAAGTTTCCAAGTAATAACTGAGAACGGACAGTCTTTTTCCTTTTTTAAACCAGAGTTCGTCTACAATTGTACTCGTTAAAAGTTCTGCTGGATATTTCATTTCATTTAGTGGTGAAATGGATACTTCTCTTATTTTCGTATCGACATTACCGTCTGCATTCATTTGAGTTAAATTAGACGTTTATTAAATATCAACCTGCAAACGAATAACTGAAAAATATTCGCCTTTGTTCAAATGCGAAATGTATATTATTTTTATTACTTCTATAAGTGATTTACAATGCTAAATTCTAAATAATAGCAGACCTTGCTATTTCTAAGGTACCTATCACTTCCTATCTTCTCCTATAAGAGCGGCGATAGCTTCACTTCGCCACTGCGAGACCCGAAGACTTCAAATTCAGGGGGTCATTCAGAGAAAAAATAGTACGATAGATCATTGATTTTTGAGTGTACACTTAAGGTTTTGATCGTTTATCAGTTAATTCATATTTAAGCAATGCGTGAAAAACTTGCCGTGCCTTAGACTAAGTGGTCACAAGCGATTAAAGAAGTTAAACAGCGTTCAGTCCTTGGATTGGTGAACGTTTGGTTGGAATTTAATAGCGAAGGCTTGTGTGCCTCAGAAAGCACGATAATCTGTTATAAAGTTAAGGTAGCAGTCGCTGGATTAACTAAAGAATCACAGCTGTCGACGTGATGAATGGATATAATATATGTCGGAATACCTCTCAAAATCATAATCTTTTTTTTATAAAATTTAGCTCAATAAAGCTCCTTTAAAAGTCATACTTAAAAACTAACGCGATTTTCTCTAATTGGCCTAGCAAGGGCAAGATATTTGGTTGGCACAAAAGTAATGAGCTTTTTTAATCGTTTTATATGTGTAGTTCCTATAAAACTTTTAGATTACGTACATACATACATTACGCCCCGAAGGGGTAGGCAGAGGCATATTATACGCCCACACTTCGCCAATTACATAGTTATAGGTGGTTCCACGTAATAGGTGGCGAGCCAATTGCCGCTTACCGGGCACTATTATGTTCGCCAGAGCCTCGTCCGTTGATCGGCAGGTACACCACTTGCAGGTGAGGTTGGATTGGGCTCCTTAGGTCTTAGTAGGAGCCCTATACACCCCCAATACACACAGAACTTTTAGAGTCTGCATAAATAAAACTATTTTAACCTATCGTTTTATGCGTCTGAAAGAAGATACTACTGATGTTAATTCACATAATATTGTGATACAGCCGTTTGTACTGAAAGGAAGAAATAAATGTATCAGTTATTAAAAAAAACATTACAAATAATATGTCAATTTATTGATTTCCTTTTTATGTATATTTATGACTGTTGTACAAATTTATTAAAGCCACGTAATTAATTGCAAATAGTTTTCTAAAAATGTTGATATAAAAACACACCCAGGTGGATTAAGTTTCAATATAATTATGATTATCGAATCGTTTTCAAGACTCAAAGCTACTAACTTATAATAAACATTCATATTTACTTCAACTTCTACTAATAAGTACCTCAAAGTTACTTAATTAAAAGTGCTGTATATCCAACTCGGTAGAAGGAGCAGGTGTGTCTACCGCTCGCTAAAACGTCTCGGCCATTTCCGAGACTTAAGCAAGTGAGACCGGGCGCGCGCACTCTCGCACTCTCGCAAACTTGTGTAAAAGTGAACTGTTATGCGACACTTATCGTCTTTGGACGCAGGCTGCGGTTACACTAAAGACGACGTTTTCAGAGAAACGCTAGCGATTTAGTCGTAGCTTTGTGACGAAGTGACAGAAACGTGGAATAATCAACTTGCACACATCTTCCGATTCTTCCGCCGCTTAGCAAAGCTTAATTTAAAGAAATCATAGAATTTTGCCCAATTTCTGAGTATTTGGGCACTTGTAGTACTTTCTGAGACCAGCTCTTTTATAAATGTACCTAACGTTTATTTAAAAGAAATTAAGCAAAATTATCTATTTACAAACATATTGTTAAATATTTTTCGTTTCTAAGTCGACCAGGAAGTAAATCTTTTAAAAACAAGCTCACCTAAGCCTCTGTTAGTTATTTTGCCACCAAATATGCAAAACTATATTCCGGTTAGAAGCCAACAAATGTTAAAGCTAGTCTAATTACTGAATTTGTAAGACCTGCTTTATGTCTCGAAGGTTTTTAAATAATATTACCTAAAGCTTTTGTCAAATAATAATACCGTATTTCTTCTGTTCTCTCGCTCTGCCGCATCGCACTCCGCTAGATAGTTAAATGTAGTCACAGCCTCAGCGTGGTGCTTGTATATTTTTACGAGCGCTCGCAGCTGGCTTTTAGGTAATTGCGAGCGCTGCAGCAATAGTCACCTCGTAATTAGTTGAAGTGGCACTTCGGAGTTTCCGTCAGATATCAGAAGTTGCAATGAGGAGACAAGTTTGGGAACTTCGAGTTTATGCTATCGTGGAAGACGTGAAGAAAATCTTGGCGATAACTTTCTCTTTCACTTCTTTGAGAACGTTTTGTTTTACTTATTCGCTTAATTAAACTGCTTTAAGTCTATTATTTCTTTTTGTTAATGTTTTTATGGTCATATGCAAACCCTTAAAACTGTCAGGAACCATTTTACGCGCTAGTGAGGCCCCTAGTATTACAAGCCTCTTTACATTTACATAACATTTTTTTTTTCAAAAATTAAGTCCGTGCACTAAAACATATTCTAATCTACTATCAAACTAAATAAATACTATAATAATAAGCCGGAACCACAATGTATAACCATCTTTGATGTAATAATGCCAATAAAATGATGCATAAATGCTTCTGTGATATAGATAAATAGACAACCCGGATCACATTTGAGAAATCGAATTTCGTGCGACTAAAACATCATTCAAAACAGAAATTTTTGCAATGAACGTTTACTTGCCATATACGTATAAATTTACGTTAGAGAATGACTTTAAAGCTATTGTATCCCAATATTAACACCTTCGGCGCAGACGGGGGACCGAGCATTGTCGTCAGTGATTCATGCGACACGCCATTGTGGGCGATCGCGAAATTAATTCCGCGAACAATCGAGCGATGTCGCATTTAGCCGCAAATGTTCTAGATATTAATTTCGCTTGTAATGTTAACGAGTAAAATGATTTGTGGTGGAAAATGAAGGATTTATTATTACTAGATACTCATTTTGTTAGAAATATGACCCTGTTTCAAATTGTTTAAGTAAGTATGCATTAGCGTTTTTTTGACAGATAGTAAATACAAAACTGACATTTTGAATGACGAGGATCTCCAGAGACACATTATGAAACAGGCCCTTAATTCTAAATTCGAAATATTATTTATGAAGCTAGAACATATAGTTTGGATAAACAGGTGGTATGTTACAAATAAAGCTTTGCAAATTTTCGCCTTTATGTCAAAGTCATTTAAATACTCTACTATACTCTAACTAATAAAATCAGGTCACTTACATTCACGTAACTACTATTTTTTCTCCTATAATTAAATAGGAAAAAAAATTATGCTTTTACATTATTAATACGCGGGCAAAGTAGGCATTATCAAATTCTCGCAAAGAACAAATTAGACTCGTCTAGTAAACGTGACAACGTCTAACTAAAACTAGACAACGTCTAACAAACAAAAATCGTCTAATAAAACAATAACAATCTGCGATTAGTCAGATACTCCCTTCATATTGAAAAAGGAAAAATGCGGTTATTTGGTATACATACGGGAGATAACCAATTCCTTATATAATATTAAACTTATAAATAAGTTTAAGAACTAAGGACAAATATCTGTATCAAAAAGGTTACTAACAAACCAAGAATACAGCATTTTAGCAGGCCGTCATGAGTGGATGCGCTTTATACCGTGCTTATTTCACGTTATAAAGCGCTTTCATTTTCTTATTGGACTGCATCGACTGCTTATCATCAGGCAGGATGTAGTCATTATGAAGTGTCACATTAAAAAAAAGATATGAAAAAAAAAATTAGACTCTTTAAAAAAAGTAGAGATGGAATTTATTTTGACTGGATAGATTACCTACTGAATTTATTGAGTGGGCACATTTTTTTGCTGACGGTCGAAGGCTTCTGAACTTTTAACAAATAGGTACTAGCCTGTTTCACATTCGGAATGACGTCTTAAAAATATATCGAACGTTTAACAGCACACAAAAAAAGTACAAAGTTATAAACAAACTTAGACGCAAATAATTTATGTGGTGGGTTAGAGCGTTAAATTAAAATTATACATAATTTGGGACTTTTCTTACTGCCAAATGGACTTTATAAGGCTGATATGATGAGATTTACTTACAATTATACAAAGTACCATCTTACAAACACCAAACACATTGCAGGTCTGTGAAAAAAATATATTTTTTTTACTACGTGTTATTTTTAACGAAATACACGTTAACCTTTCATTTTAAGTTTAACAAAACTAGTTTTAGAAAGACCCCTTTGTTTTTTCTATATCAAATCAAATTATTTATTTCATGCAATGTAACAGTAATATACACAGTAACAGTAATAGTAATAATACTACACAAACATAACAATAATAATCACAGACAAATGAAGTTTGTAACTAACCAATCGATAATTTAAAAGAGCATAACCTGTAAGTTTCTTGCTAGTTCTTCTTACAGAGCGGTGGCTCGGAACTGGCAATTAGATTCACTTACACTTAAATATTTCTTGTTTTTTTAATTGTTTGGTTGCTAGTAAATCTAAGCTTCGTGATTTCAGTATAATTATATTTTGATTGTTTTTTTATTTTTTTATAATTTTGACGTTTTCAAGTACTATGAAATAAAAAGTTTTGAATTTTGAATAGGTCGGGTCGACATGTACATCATTCATTATAAGTGAATAAAGCTATTGAATAGTTTACCTAAAGCTTATTGTAGCATACTATTTTTATTAATATTTACCGGAATAATACAAAACAGCCCACCAGGTGTTCAGCCGCAATTTTCGGAAATTAATTATCCTGTGGTCATTGTAATTAATATTATGCATGCTCTGCCTCTATGTTGGTTAGTAATTCAATTTATTACAATAACATGGGTTTATATTTTACATCTGTACTAATATTATAAAAATATGCGAAAGTAAACACTGTCTGTTTTTTTCGCTTACAAACCAAAACTATTGAACCAATTTTATTAATTAATTAAAATGTGGTATTTATTTCTTGATGATGCACTTTGAATTTAATACATACAAAGAGATCACAATTAAAAAAGGTTAATACATTCGTAGGTCGGTGGTATAATATCGGATATAATCAGATATATTATTAAAAAAAATACGGTTAAAAAAAAGTGGCCTATATTCTCCATACAAGCATTTCTTTATTTTCAATGTTATTTAAAACCCACGTACGAATGTATTTTACCTTTTTGAATTGTGAACTCTTTGAAGGTATAAAGATTGCATTTTTAAAAATTTCAAATAATAAAGTATCTACCTAATTGTATTTATCACATATAAATACAAAATAGGTATAACTGTATCAAATGTTAGAAGAAGTTTTTTTTTCTCTTAAATCGTTTAGAGTACTTACTAGTGTCAACTGATATAATTAATCAAGTTATTTGCAGAAATGTATCATGTTCCGTTATCAGTACAGTCAAAGTCAAGTTAAGTTCGTTATAGTCGAGTCAAGTCATAGTAATACCCCAGTAAAATAGCAGGGACTTTATTAATGGCTTCTTTTGAGTTTGGAATCTCCACGGAAACACTTTTCTACATTTGTGTACATTGCATAGAAAGTTATGTCTAAACCACAATATTTACACAGAAAAACTCGAATTTGCACCAGTTTTGGAAATTGAAATACTGCCGCGATGTGTCATTCGCCGCGTTCGCGCAAAAACTTCTCCAAAAAGAACTTACTACCCACAACAATAATAATTTACAAAACTGTGTGTATTTAGAATAAGACCCTTTCAAACAACAAGGAAAGTTAAATGAAGTCTGGGTAGGAACCACAGAATTTTGGTTTCAACCAATTTGTGCACTCGCGAAGCTTGGGGAAATCTCAAAATTTCTCTTTCAAAGCTTCTCAACGTTGTACGGGGATGGGAACCGGATGGAATTATCTTAATGCTCTCTGCGGTAACTCGAGATTATTAGTAATGTCGACTGGAATTGAAATTAAACCTCTTTTTCTTGGGATTCCATATTTAAATTTGTCTTTGGAAAAGCTTTTTATATTAAAACCTTTTTTTTGTAAAAAAGCGCCTTAGTGTTAATTAGTAACGGTTTGTTGGTTTTTCTCGTTCATACTCTAGAAAAAATTGCGAGTGCTGAACTAAGGCCAATATTTTTCTGCGTTAATCGATATGATATGATAGCCAGAGGCATATAGGTAATACGCCCACATTTCGCTTATTATATTTTTAATAGGTGGCGAGCCTATTGCCGCCAACTGGGAACTTTTATGCTTCCCAGAACCTCGTTCGTTAATCAGCTAGCGCACTACTTGCAGGTGAGGTTGGCTTGGGCTCCTCAGATCTTGGTAGGATCCCCATACACCCTACAAATAACACAATTTTATTTATTGTATATCTCTGCCACAAATATAAGCATATAAAGAATGTAGTAATCTATCTCACAATAGTAATACAATAGTCAATAAAACCTTTTTAAACTAACGCAAAGGGAGTATAAATAGAGCCTCGACTATTAATTATTGATAGGATTAAGCTGGTGTGCAATCTCCTTTCGTAAATATTTCAGTCAGCTTCCTGCTTTATTGCAAAGAGCATTGAGTTCAAAATCAATCCCGACTGTATGTCCAATTGTTCATTGGTCGTTTGTATGGCTACCAACAATTAATTTATTAGCCATAACGCAAAGCCGATATAGGCGGAGTATTTTAGGTCCGGTTGGCGTTTAACAGGTTTATTGGTTAATGTATGTTTGCCTTCAAATAATGCTTTTTATATGATACCACAGGCAAATTAAATCAGTAACAACATACTATGGACTACTTTAATCAATCTGTCAATGGCTTAATAAAACATGGTTACTAGGTCAAATTATAATATACTACCTCATTTTATTAGTATTATAAGAGGTATTATTATATAGGTATAAGTATAAATTAATAATATTAGTATAAATAATAGGTTATTAGTATAAATAAGAGACAATTGGTAGGTGTAGTCCATTATTTGAACACGTTATATACTCAAGTGTGTGACCCAAGAGTACCATACAATACCAGGGATTTGTCCGTAATTATGTCTGTTTATTGGGGCTGATCTCCAAAACAGATGGTCTAGTTTTATATGAGGCTATGTTTCAACCCAAGGAATTAATAAGTTTCTGCAAGTCAAATAGACAACCCCGGGGGGTCTTAGGCGGCGGGGGCCCCATAAGAAGGTAGGGGGGGGCGCTTCACATTGCGCCTCTCTGAGGAGGTTCTCCCGGTTCTGATCCGGAGGACGTTGGCCGCGGGCGGGTCTGAAGCTATAAACCCAGGCAATGGCCCCTCAACCCTTTCAACAGCGGTGGGCGTCGGCCGGGAGGCAGTGCGTAAAAAGCATTTTTTTTACAGACAATAAAAAAAAAATGTCACACAGACAAAGATGCGGGCACAGGCGAGCGCTGTATCGTACTCAAAATCATTTATTCAAGTTTGGCTCAATAAAGCTCTTATGAATGTCAACTAAAAAACTAACGCACCCATTAAAAAGTAAGTTGTAACTGTCAGATGTATTTCGCGCAAAGATCAGACATTTAGGTCTGATTACTAAACGTCTCAGCGAAATCTAATCCACAAATTAGAGCGACGTTTGGCTTTCTAGCAATTTGTGGCAATTATTCTGGGGCAAAATAGGCAATCTCGAGATTTTCCTGGGAAATTACTGTAATGCAGTCTTGTAATTGACTGTACATTGAGTAAGCTTACTGTTAACGGTTTTAGAATTTGGTTAGGAGTTCTAGGTGACTAGATTAAATGAACAAACTTTCTTTCTTTTCTTTCTTTTAAATTATGGCTTCGTGCGTCTAGCACATTTAGCCAGTGTCAAGTAAGTGATATATTAATAATATATAAATTAATAGTAAATGAGAATGAGTGGTGATAAAAATGATAAATGGTAAATGAGATACCCTCCCCTAAGCCCCTTGAGTCCTCAGTAAAGATGTGGGACTACACTGAGATCTCACATGGACTCCTTGAGAGAATTTGAAAAGTGATGTTGCATTGTTTTGTTTGATTTACCAACAATCATGTATGTTCACAAACACTTGACGGTTAATAATCCACCGTTATTACACATTAACGTAAGAAATGTCACAAATTTTAGAAAATTAAACAAAACTGCAGACATGACGCTTCACTTTCCCGCCAAGCAATGAACAAACTAATTTCGAATAAACGTGTTCGAAAAAAAAAAATAACTTAAGACTTTCTGCTTTACTTGAAGACATAATAGGTTGGGGAAAAAGTCTTTTCGTATTTTTGTATGAAAAGTCAAGAAATTTTTTTCAAAGTTTATTTACATTTATTTACAATATATATGTACCGTTTTGTTGAATAACTTTCTGCCATTTTGTGGGCAGAGACATTATCCCGTTACTGTAGAAACTTTGGGACTTCTGATCAAAAAAACGGGACAAATAGTTTTGGCAGTCCTCTCTTGAGGTCAACCTTACAGAACCTAAAGAATTCTGCAGAGACCGAAACAGGTGAAAATCTGAAGGCGCAAGGTCAGGGCTATATGGTGGATGCACTAGGACCTCCCAGTCGAACTCTCTTAATTTTTGCTGAGTGGCTAAAGATGTGTGTTGTCTAGCGTTATCGTGATGAAAGACCACACCCTTCCTGTTGATCAATTCCGGCCGTTTTCTCTCGACTGCTTCCTTTAATCTCATCAGTTGCTGGCAGTAAAGATCAGAATCGATAATTTTTGCCGGGCGGTAAAAGCTTATAATAAACAATGCCCTTCCAATCCCACCATACACACAGCATCACCTTATTTCGTGTTAGGCCAGGTTTGGCCACAGTCTGTGAAGCCTGGCCATCTTTCGACCACGACCTTTTTCGCACGTTCTTGTCGTACGTGATCCACTTTTCATCGCCAGTTATCAATCTCTTCAAAAACGGCTCGGTTTCATTACGTCTCAATAATGAATCGCAAATGAGTACACGGTTCATTAAGTTTCTTTGAGTGAGCTCGTGTGGCACCCAAATATCGAGCTTTTTTGTATAACCAGCTTTCTTCAAAAGGGTCAAAACTGTTTTGTGGTCAATTCCCAGTTCTTCAGCTGCATCGTAACTACTAATATGCCGATCTTGCTCCACTCTTTCAAAAATGGCGTCCATTTTATTCGTAACAGGGCGACCAGAGCGAGGTGCATCTTTAACATCAAAATTTCCGGACTGAAAACGTTTGAACCAAATTTGTGCTACTCTTACTGACACTGCATCAGGGGGCCTACCGCCGAATTCGATGGATTACCGGTAATCCATCTAGATCAAACTTTGTTTTGCGTTCATTAATCCGTACCGGAAAATCTGCCGACAGCCACCTCTCATTCATGACCTTCAGTCCGTGACAGACCAATAGGTAAATGGAGAACGCCATTTTGTTTCGATTTTCATGAGTTCGGCGGTACGACAGAATCAATTCGAAATCCATTTTGCCTTATAATCGATTGCCATCGAACTCGGCGGTAGGCCCCCAGGTCCATAAACATCACAAATTTTTTTCACTGCTTGAGTTGCATTTTTGCCTTTTTTATAATAAAATTTTAAAATGTATCGAATTTCTTCATTAGATTCACTCATTTTTACGGAGAGAAAAACAAATGAAAAATAGCGGGAAACAACTTTTTTTTATTTTTTTATTTTTTTTATAATGGAACCTTTTTAATGTTACCAAAACCAGCCAGACACAAATAGTACAGTCAAAAAAAATTTATAATAACTTTATACCTACGTTATGCGAAAAGACTTTTTCCCCGACCTAATATAAGCTACGTAAGTAGTCAATAATTGTAGAAATATTACTGTTAACTTCATACGACTTTATCAATCCTAATGTTACACATTTTGCAAAAGAAGTTTTCACAATTTATTTTTATAATGCAGATAAATTGATTTTGACGTTGAAAACTGTAACTGTTTGCAAAATGTTGAGAAGATATGATCTCAAACCTATGAAGATCACTTCTAAGTAGTGATTTTACCAAATGAAGTAAAAGCGTTTCGAAAGAGAACTTCTCTTTCTGATGCTATTCAATCACCAAACCTTGTTAAATCATGTTTCTACATGAGATAAAGGCTACATTGAACTTTCAGCATATTTATTTGAGATTGCCGTGTGGTACCGGCCTACAATAGTGCCACCCCCTCTCATCTCACGGGAAGTCGTAAGAGTCGCCGAAGAGAAATCCTAACGGATGATAGACAGCAGCGAAATTCTGCGTACTGGCTTGAACTGCGATCACCACCCCGCCTGCCCAGCGAGGTCATTATGGGCAAATAACCCCAATAGAATGTCATCTATTTGGCAGGCCATGTTTAGCAGTGGCCTCTCAAGGCTGATCAGCAGATAATGATGATTTGAGATTGACAGTGTAAAGATTAATTATTCACCACAATATCAGAACATTTGGTAGTAACGGCCCTTAATTTGGTTTCATATGAGCACGACATGGAGGGATTTCGTCCTAATTAATTCACGCATTCGTACATCGTACCCGGTGTGCGAATATTAACACGGAACAATGCCCCTACGAAATACGGAAAGCTGTTTTATTAGTCACATTGTTGCTTTCAATTTGTGTTTTAACATTGTGTTATAGTCATTATATATTTGTAGAGGCTATTCAGACCGAAAGGTGAATAAGTATTTTCAATAATAAGAGGGCCTTTTGCGTCTCTCGATTATATAAAAAAATATTAATAAAAGGTGTTTTCGTTCTGTTAAAAGGGGTCTGATATAAATAAATAGTTTTCTGACAATTACAACAATTATTTAGTTCCAAGAATTATAATTAAGAACTTGTGTAATGGATACTATATAACGAATAAACATACATAAATACTTTTCTTTTTGTAAATATATACTTAATATACATATGAAAACACTAAGATCAGAACAAATATTCATGTTCATGCACATGAATATTTGTCCTGTTTTGGAAACGAACCCATGACCTCAGGAGCGCAGTGCAGATATACTGACCTCTACATCATATCGGTCGTCAAATATACTATTTCGGGTTGTTTTTAGATAAGAATAAAATAAACAAGTTAACAGTAAACTACAATTTAACAGTACCAAATTAATATTGCTTCTTCGTTTTTGGAAAAAACAAGCAATCTGAAATTTGATAGTGATGTACCTCTCTAAATACTTGCTTTGAAAAGTGGTTTCTGTAATAATAAAACACTGTCTTTCACCTGTATTCAAATGTATTATGCAATGGAGTAATTCAAACAGCTCTCTACTTCTTAGAGATATAGACTAACGGGCGTCTATATTGTTGATTTGTGGAATCAAATCTAATTCAAATGGCTCTGTCCTTGGAAAAGCGATTGTGTATCCAGTCCTGTCTTATCATAAACCTTTTTTTATAAAACACGGTTTTAACCCTTTAACAGGCAGAGCACGTCGAAAATATTCATTTTAAGTTAACCTTAATTTTCCACCTTATGTTAACCGCATAGGGTTCAGTGTATAGTGGTCATATATTGACTTCTGCCTGGTAAAGGGTTAATGACCACATCCTGCCTAATGGTAAGCAGTCGACGCAGTCTAAAAATTGGAGCGATTCATAGCATGGAACAAGGGAGGCAACAAGCGCATGACATGACGATTCACTAACTGTTTCTTTAATGTGGCACGTCTTAATGACCACATATTGCCTGATGGTAAGCAGTCGACGCAGTCCAAAAACTGAAGCGATTCATACCATGGAACAAGGGAGGCAACAAACGCATGTCATGACGATTCACTAACTGTTTTTTTTAATGTGACACGTCGTAATGACCACATCCTGCCTGATGGTAAGCCGATGCAATCCAAAAAATTGGATCGAGGTATGAATACTATGGAACAAGGGCAACAAAGACATGACGACCAAAGAACAGTATGCAATGTAGAACAAAATATACAGACACAAACAAAGAAATCAAAGAATATGATAAAAACATCGACCATAAATGCCCAAACCGTCATAATTTGCGTACAACTTATTTTTTCTCTCTCTGCCCTATTTGGCGAAAGGCACAAATATCTTTTACATATAAAGGAGGAGAGTAAAGAATGAATCGGAACATATGAACTTGTAAGACCCTTGACCCTTTGAACCTTTTGTGATATCTGTATAATAAATATTCCACATGGGTTTGCGTACAGACTGTCTTATTTTCCTTCCGAAAAATTAAGGCTTTACCTATAAAAATTAGATTTTTATGAACATTTTAATTTTTGTTAAAAAAAAACTTTATTATCTTTAAGATCAACAGGATCATTTAGATTCGTCAAATTCTTACAAACAAAATGATAATTCAATGATTAATTTAACAAAAATTATAGAGACACGATAAAATATCAAAAAATGAAAGCAAAATGGAGCTAATTAAAGTATTAGCCCGAATTATCTTTAAAAATTTGGGCCAAATAATAAAAAATAAAAATGTTAAATAATCAAATAAATAATTAAATATAATTATCTTTACAAGTCTGGGTGTTTCCTAAGTATATATTTACAAAATAAAAGTATTTAATAAGTATGTTTATCCGTTCTTTAGTATCCATAACACTAGTTCTTAATGTTACTTATCTTGGAACTAAATAATTGGTGTGATTGTGAAAGAATATTTGTTTATTTAATTTTCCTATTTGCTTATTACTGTAAAATTTAAAGAAAACGAAGCGATAAAGTCAGCGAAAGCTTTAAATACTTCATAATTTATAATAAGAAAGAAACTGCAATTAAAGAAAACTGGTTATAGTAGATTATACTGGTAAATGGTTATAGAACTTTTTATTGGCATTGTGCTATTAGAAAGTCCGTAGAAGAACGAGTGTCACTGATATAGCTCAAAGAATCAGCCAGCTGAAGTGGCAGAGGGCACATAGCACGAAAAACTGACGGCCGTTGAGGCTGAAAAGTTCTGGAATGAAGATCCTTTAAAGGGTTGCTCAAGACATACTTTCTTGAGGAGTTATCATCCGATTGAGTCTACATATGATAATTACTATTAATTTTGTGTATAGGTATATGCAGTTTATTAATAATACATATTTAATTCTATGTAAGTTTATATGTTGTGTTGTCAATTCGCCGTTCGGTACTGAGTAGGACGCCACTGTGCAAATTTGCTCCGTAATTATTTTAAAAATAAAGTAGTTTAAAGTTACCAACCAGTGCAAATCTTATCATATTTCATTAGTAAAGTTTGTAAAGAAAACAGTGTTAAAAACCCCATCTTAATAACTTAAGTCTTGCCGAAGATATAGCAAAATCAATTTTCTAAATCATAAATCGCCGTTAAAACAACAACCCGTGACTCATCACTCGCCGCTGCTCGCTGCCCATCGGTCGCGCGCGCCACTCCGCCTCCCGCGCCTCACCCGCGTCACCTGTGTCGCCTGCGCTGTCATCGCTTGTTTACTTTCTGTTCGCACCAATTTTTGAACTTCAAGATGAATACGAATTGCGATGGATGCGGTAAGAAAATATCAAATAAATATTTTATGGGTTGCGTAAAATGTAAAGGAGCATATGACTTGGAATGTGTTAATATGACAAAATTATCCTGGGAAAAATACACCATTAAGTTTAAACAATCTTGGCTCTGCCCTAACTGCGTGTGCTCTCAGCCGAAGATAGATAATACAAGAACTCCTGCCCGGAACCCTACACTAAATAATGACGAGTCTTCGAGTGAAAATGTTAATATGGTGAGAGGAGTACGGGGGTCATCTATGCTAGATTCTGAAACATCTGTTGTTGAGTTGCTTGGCGAAATTAGGGAACTGAGACAAGAAATGAAGGATTTAAAGCAAAATAGTAATGACCTCTACTTACTGAGGCAAGATGTGCAGGACCTTAAAGCTGAGCTTGCTAACCTCTCCCCGAACTTTTCACAACATTTAGCAAAGTTCAATAGCATACTTGAAGCCAAGGATCGGGAAATTAAGGGTCTGAAGCTAACAATAACCGAATTCCAAACTACCCTCAGCGCCTTGGAACAATCCTCGTTGAGAAATGAGATTGAAGTATGTGGTGTTCCCGAGCAGAATGCTGAAAACCTGACTCACATCCTGCTAACCTTGTCTCAGAAACTGAATGTGGACTTACGAGAAACCGATATAGATGTTATTTCGAGGGCTGGTCCAAGACCTAAAATTGGAAATGACTTAACTAAGGCCCGTCCTATTGTGGTAAAATTAATTAGGAAGACAAAGCGAGACGAGTTACTGAAAGCTGCAAAATCCAGGAAAAATCTAACTTCGGAAAACATCGTGAACACTACTTCTTCGAACGTCTATCTGAATGAAAGAGTTACCAAAGAAAAAAGGCTGTTGTTTCGTGAAGCCAGAGCAAGAACCCGTACGTATGGATTTCGTTTTTGCTGGTTACGTAATGGAAATATATATATCAGGAAGAATGAGAGCGGACCCAGTGGTCAATTTCCAGCGATACGTATTCATACTATTGAGGATCTGGATGAATTCGTTGGTTCCAGTATGTCTATGGTTACTACAGATAACTCTAAATAATTTTGCTACTTTTACTTCTATTATTAAGTTCTCAGATTTTATATGTTTTGTTCTTGGTTCTCAATATTTTGCAAAAATTTTACTACTTTTTGTTATATTACACATACCCATACACATGGTAAATAATTCTTCACTATACACACACAATATAAAACACACACAAAAGTACATATATTGCATTTACCTAATTTTATTAAACCTACACACTCCACTACACTTTTGTTACATAACTCTCTCACTCACTCTTGCTAACTATAGAATGACATACAATACTTTTTGCATTACCCTCCAATTAACTCCAATTGTTAAAAAACCACCATGACTGCTCATGAACTCATTCTAAGTATAGATAATACGCTGCCTATAAAATGTCATTCTATAAACTTAGCAGAGGACTGCCACGACATTATACAGCATCATACATTCAAAACTTTAACATTGAATATTCGTAGCTTAAATCGCAATTTTAACTCCTTCTTACTAGTTTTAAACAGACTTAATGTAGATTTTGACGCTATAATACTAACTGAGTGCTGGCTAAAAAATTCTCCAGCACTTCCACAAATCCAGGGCTATAATTCTTTTCACACAACTAAGCACGTTAATAAAGCTGGCGGGGTTGTGGTTTATGTTGGGAGCATTTGGTCACCGTTGGTTCATGAACCTTTAATTGAAGATGCTGACTGTATTGTTTTGAGCATTCCAAAGATCATCACTATCATGAGTGTTTACAGATCTCCGTCTTTTAAAAATATTGACAACTTTATTAACTCTTTACAAAGAATCATACCCACACTCAAACTAAAACCTTGCACCATTTTCACAGGTGATATAAATATTAACATTAATAACGCGGCCTCTAATGATGTCTCAACTTATCTCTGTACGCTTGCTGAACTGGGCCTGAAACCAGCTGTAAACTGCCCAACGAGAGACGGTTCTTGCATTGATCACGTCTTCTATGCAGGTGAAGTTGATGCAGAAACTATAATCTGTTCTTCAACCATAACTGATCATAATCTTATTATAACTGGCATAACTGGATCAATCGTAAAACCTGTCCCCCGTCCTAGGTATAGACTACGTATTGATTATGATTCTATTTCGGATGAACTGAATAATATTGAGTGGTCATCATTATATAATATTTCCAATGTCTCTGAACAAGTTGAAGTTTTTATTGGTATTATAAAGGATATATTAGATAATAACTCCCAACGTATACGTCTATCTAGATCAAGGATCATATTAAAGCCCTGGATGACACTTGGGTTACTAAAATGTTCTCGCGTAAAAGACAAGCTACACCAGGAAGCTAAAAAATATCCCTTAAGTGATATAAAAGCAATAGTTTATGCTAGATATCGGAACTTTTATACTACAATGATACGGAAAGTAAGGAACCAGTATCAATCCAACCTACTAGAAAAACATAAAGACAATCCTCTTGAACTTTGGAATACTATCAATGACATTACACACCGGAAAGCCACCAAGAAGTCCCAAAACCTTGAACTTATAACCATCAAGAGCTGTCCCAATGAATCAATTAATTTATGTAATGACTTTTTTGCTTCGGTAGGTCAATCGTTTGCTAATGAAATATTGTTAAAATTAGGTACCACACAAAATGAACTTGCTCATAAAATTAATACTTATAACTCTCCTTCCTCTTCTTTCTTTTTTGTACCAACTGATTGTGATGAGATTAGGAGTATCATTCTCAATTTAAAATCTAATACTGCACCGGGTCTCGATGGCTTTTCAGTACAGTACATTAAAGCTATTAAGAATCACATTACTGATCCCCTTGCTGCTATTATTAATAATAGTTTAACTACTGGAACAGTCCCAGATGCTTGGAAATTGGCTGCAGTTGTACCGATTCACAAGGGTGGTGAAACTAATAGTCCTAATAACTTCAGACCAATTTCTTTATTGCCAGTCTTCTCAAAAATATTAGAAAGAGTGGTCAATAAACGTTTAGTGAAATATGTTGAAACTAATAATATTTTATCTCCAAATCAATTTGGATTCAGGACAAAACGCTCAACTGAGGATGCAGTTAACTTACTCACTCATAATATTGTGCATAATTTAGACAATGGCAGGGCATGCGTTGGCGTTTTCCTAGACCTTGCAAAAGCCTTTGACACGGTGTCAATTCCAATCCTTTTGCAACGACTGGAAAGCATCGGTGTCAGAGGTATTGCACTTGATTGGTTCCAAAGCTATTTGACTGGAAGACAGCAATGTTTAAAAATCGATTCCTGGATTAGTTCCCCCAGAGGATTGTCTTTCGGTGTTCCACAGGGCAGTGTTCTTGGTCCTACATTATTTTTAATTTATTTAAATAATCTTGCCTCATTACCATTGCAAAATGCTGAAATTATTTGTTATGCTGATGATACCGCAATAATATTCCATGAAGCTAACTGGAGTGAATGTTTTAGAAGTGTGGAACACGGAATGACAAAAGTCTTGGGGTGGCTTTCTGATAATTTACTTACATTAAACACTACGAAAACGAAATACGTATGTTTTCATAAAACCGCAATATCATCTCCATTGACCACTGCTGATCTCGTGATTCACGACCGTAATTGCAATAAAATACCTGATGTTGGTTCCTGTAATTGTAACTTTATACAACGAGTCCATACTTTAAAATATTTAGGCGTCAATATTGACGAAAAACTCACATTCAGTGATCACACCGCAGCTTTATCATCTCGGGCTAGAAAGTTAATATATGTTATGAAACAAATCAGAGACGTAGCAAACGCAGACCTTGCTAAAAATATTTATATCTCTCTTTGCCAATCGATTCTGACGTATTGTATCAATACCTGGGGGGGTGTAGCTGCGTCTCATTTAATTTCTTTGGAAAAAGCTCAGCGGTCGGTGCTTAAGGTTATGTTGAAGAAGCCCTTAAGATATTCCACAGCACATATTTACAAAGATACGAACTTGCTAAGTATTCGCCGCCTTTACATAAAAGCTGCTGTCTGTGTTACACATAAGCTTATATTAAGGTCTGAAAAGTACAAAGAATTGCTGGCTAATAGAATATTTAGAGTCTCGGTACCCACAGTCAAAACGTCCTTTGCACAAAGATTTTCAGATTTTTTATTTCCTTATTTATACAACAAAATCTGTAAAATTTGCGAATCTAAAGAAGACACTGTGCGCGTAATGCAAACAAAAGCTACTAAATATTTAATTAACTTAACATTCTACGAAGTAGAACAGCTACTAAAACCTGCACTGTAAGAAGCCGACCATTTTGCATATAACAAACACACCCACACACGCACACACAAACACGCACACACACACACACGCACACACTCACACGCACACACTCACACGCAAACACTCACACATTAGTTATCTTTATGTTATATAATTTACTTAAGTCTTGTATTTAAATTTGAATTTTGATCTCTTTAGTCCTAAGGAAACCGTATTAATGATGGCCGCGATACAGGCTTCGCCTAGTGCGATTATCATTGTAAATGATTACTGTAAACACTGGAATGCGTAATAAAGATTTATTATTATTATTATTTATTTATGTTTTCTTATTCATACTGCCTCATACTTTTCTGCTAACCCAAAGGTTAACTGGTAGAGAATGCCTTGCAGCATTAAGTTCGCCTTTTGTACATTTTAATTTTAATTTGTGCGATAAAGTTTAAATAAATAAAATAAATAGACCCTTTGATAGAAAACGAAGCGTCGGCCGTCCACCTGCAAGATGGACTGACGACCGAAAGAGAGTTGCAGTATCACGTTGGATGAAGGCCACCTACAATCGGTCACATTGGAAGCTGGTGGGGGAGGCCTATGTTCAGCAGTGGACGTCTTTGGGCTGATGATGATGATGATGTTTATTACAAAAACGCTGTTTTATGCCACTTAAAAAAATTCTAACTTTATACAACATTGACTTCATAAAATTTCCTATGTAAATTGACACCATATAAAATTAATACATACATACATTCACGCCTCTTTTCCGTAAGGCATATTACATTATGCATAGGCATATTACACGCCCACACTTCGCCAATCATATAGTTGGTCCCACGTAATAGGTGGCGACCCAAGCCGCTCTCCGGGCACTGTTATGTTCGCCAGAGCCTCGTCCGTTGATCGCCAGGTGTACCACCTGCAGGTGAGTTGTCTTGGGCTCCTTAGGTCTTGGTAGAATTTCTATATACCTATATACAATAAATGTTCAGTGAAAATTGTAACATCAAGTTTTCTTCAAAGCTAAATGGAGCCTAGCTTAATAGCCAGAAGCAGTATGTAATAAGTTTCTGTCGACATAAAGCTAGACGTGTTATGCTGTCAAGCTTAAAACCTCTTTGTATGAAGCACTCACGTAGTTTTGTGCATTTTAGCTGCAAATATAATTTTAATACTCCCTATGTGCTTGTAGGGAAGCGCACCGCAGACCCGACTTTCTCTTTGAGCCTCTAAGCCCCTGGAAATAGAGATGTGTTTTATTTCGTTTATCGATAGTCGATTGATTCAATTTCAGAAAATTTTGATCAAAATATCTCTGAACTTAAGGAAATCAATAAAACACATTCAAAACATTCATTCGTTCATTCATATGTTCGTTTTATACAAACTAATTATTGCATACCATATTACAATTGCAATATTGCAGTGATAGATTTTCTAAGTGAACACTCAAATTATTTGTCATTTTTACTTATCCCCTATATAATATTTTTTTAAAAGAGTACTTTTACAACTTACTAATTAATTTTACCTGATCCTTCGTTCAGTCTGTTCTAATTCTTAACGAATGTATTTTACTCCTCAACTTCTTTTGAGTGTCACACTTAATTCACAATAATATATCTACAATTTACTTATACAATACATCATCATAGCTATTAATATAAGCTGTAAGGACATTTTTGACCTTTAATTACCTTATGAAAATATCGACAACAATTATAGTTACATCACTAAGCTTAGACACGAGGCCAATATAAGCGCGACTTACTAATATTTACCCATTAAGCTCCACAAGGGTGCACTAATCAGGGAAACATTTCACTTTGCTGGCTTTCTGTGTCATTATTGTTTATTGCTTTCGTGTGATGAGGTATTAAAACATTTGTTTTGGAAGTACCTTTGCGGTTTTCACGGTTACAATTTCTTGTTAAGTCATACTTTTTTGTTAAATGAGTCAGAAAAAGGTTTATAATATGTTTCTACGTACTGGGGATACCGTCGTCTGATCTTTGATTTGAGAAAATTGTGTGCGTGGATGTGATAGGACTGGGCATTTCCTCAAATGTCGCTTTTTTATCAGCCAAGGATAATTAAAACCTAGAGAGTATGAGATAGCATGTAGCAAAATAATATGTTATGCGTTCACAAAAAGTACTTTAAACGTAAAATGGGTTGCTTTACTCGATCTGCACTGATTTTATTAGAAACGGCTTACGATCTGGCCGGATCAACTATTGCTACATTATAAGTATGTACTTAATCAATTCACTTATTTCAAATCACACGTATTAAAGTTGTAAGAAAATATTCAGGCCGATTACTAAAGCTTTGCTTAGATTTGGTAAAATTATCATTATTTAATTATTGTGTATGACTGTTTGCTTCTAAATATCATAAATAAATTATATGATAAGTGGAGAGTAAAAAATCAAATCTTATATAAATTTGTAAAAATTTTAAATATATGCATGATAGGAAATCTTTTTCTTTTATTTTTAACAAAACAATTTCGTCCATGTCACGGGATGAAGAAAAATTACAAATGTATGTAACATGTAAATGTAACACATGAAAGGATAAAAGAAGGAAACGTTATTGAATGATTGACGCTTCTATCAACGCATTGAAACCGTTGAGAGGGTCGGGCTGAAAGTTGACTTTCAATTCTTTCTATGGTGAAAGTAAGATCATACATTTTTTTACATTTATATACAAACAATAAAAGCAAGTACGGGCTCCGATAAAAAATATTTTTTAAACTTTTGGCACAGTGGCCCATGGTATGAGATAACTGCCGGCTTCCGATGAGCGTTAATTGATCTAGATCCAATCATTGTTCTAAGATTTCCTAAGATAAATTGATTTAATTGATTTATTTATTGATATTGACTTACGTGCTATTCAATTACTGTTAAATCCTTGCTAGCTTGCAAACCAACCAGTTTATCTTTAAAAGTCAGATAAACTGGTGTAAATGTTACACTATTGCTGGCGAGATAAAAACACACCTTTAGCCGTTAATCAAGCTATTAAATGGACATGTGTGGGATTTCGAAAAGTGGGCTTTCCTAGATACCGCTGTGACAAATTTCCTCACAAGGCCAAGAAAGTATTTTGTTTTATCTTATCTAAAGTCCAATCGAAGTATAATCCAAGCTAAACCAACTATCTTCCTATTTCCAGAGCCGAGAAAGCCTCTCATCAGACGGTGCCCGAGGAGACTGTTCATCCGTAGACTCGTCTGGGTCAGGGTCTGAGGAGCAGCCACCGTGCGACATCGGCCTTTTGGAGAGGCTGATAAGAACGCATCCTGTGTGGTTCTTACCCGGGATTCAGAGAGCGGGAGCGTTTCATCTATTGCAAGGGAAGGAGGAAGGGGTATGAACATTTTGTAAGATACTTTACTCTAGATCTAAGAGTGAGCCTTAGGTCGGATAAAGAAAATAAAGTTTGTTTTCCCAAAATAAAATAACAAGCAAAATTATTATTTAAACTTTACAGAAGAACATTTAAATGATTTTGATACATACTTCTTTGTTTTAGTACAGCAAAGAGTGTATTTCAAAATACGCGTAAATTTGCGTATTTTGAAATCAAGTAATAAGTTGTGTTACTACATTAAAATATATTGTAAAATCATCGATTCGACTATGGACCGAAGCTGCTGGAAGCCGATGAATGTCAGCGCCACAAGATCGATCAAGATTGGGAAGGCCTACGTATATTCAGTTGTGCAGCAATATATAAATAATATTATGTACACTTTTAGGGTCATTCTGGCATTGTCAACTCAATTTCCAGTATTCCTGTTCTGTCGTTGCAGTATTAGAAGCAAATAATACAAAAGTTCTATGTAGAGGTTATTTCTTATACTTAAAAGTATTAAATAGGAGCTTCCTACTAATTCCACTTGAACTTTATTAATATTTTTTTAATGAATAAATGAGAATTTCCGTCTCATTCCAGAATTTCGTCGTCCGAAAGTCAAGCCAATCGGACACGATGGCCATCAGTGTCCGACTACCCGCAGATAAAGGCCCCTATATAGAGCACTACCTGATCCAGGCCTCAAACGGCCGCATCGGCCTGGAGACTTCCCACAATCGGTTCGACAACATACCCGAGCTCATCGCTCATTACTGCCAGTGTTGGTAAGTTTACTGTTACTATAATTACCTACTACTCTATTTACTTCCACTTACTTGCCCAAGAGGTTCTATAACAATGGTCTAGAATGTTAGTAATATCACCTCATTTTACATTATAATTTTGCTATGAACAATTTAAACAAATTGAATCTGCATGTTAGCCTCGAATATGTAGGCAGAAGCGTTATTTGACGACCGATATGGCGTGGAGGTCAGTATACCTACACCTCACTCCAGAGCACGTGGGTTCGATTCTCACACAGCAAAAATCTTTGTGTGCATGAACATGAATATTTGTTCTGGTCTGGGTGTTTTCCTATGTATATTAAGTATGTATTTAAAAAAAAAGTATTTAAGTAAGTTTATCCGTTGTTTAGTATCCATAACACAAGTTCTTAATGATACTTATCTTGGAACTAAATAATTGGTGTAATTGTCAGAAAATATTTATTATTCATTTATTTATTTATTTACGCCCACATTTCGGCAATTTAATTTATTTAACAATTTATGCACATAAGGAACAAACACAAAGGTGAAGATATGTACAACGGCACTGCTTATCCCTAAAAGGAATTTCTTCCAGCAGACCGAAAAAAGGAAAAAACATATACAAAGTAGACACGTGCACAAAATACGTCACAAAACAAACTCAAATAAGTAAAACAACAATAAAAACTAAAATCAAACAATAACATACCTACTAAAATTATCAATTAGACAAAAATTTACAGCTAGCAGGCAGCAAGGAAGTGTTTCTTTATTGCCTTCTTAAAAATGGAAATACTTTTGGAACTTTTACTTTTTTTTATTTTTATTGTTTATTCCTCTTAACAGCTGTCTTTAAAGCGAAAGCATCGCGTAGGTCTATGAGAATAGGTTGTCTTTAAAGCCTACTTAGCATCATTAAGGTCAGCCTGTGGATAAGTTACCGTTTGTGTGGCAATGAAAATTAAGCGCTTTCGTGCTTCGGAAGGCATATCAAGCCGTTAATACTCATGGTTATTACTAAGTATATGACTTTGTCGTTAATCGAAGTAAAAATCCTACTCTAATAGCTGATCGCCACGCACCTTTTTTATTTTTAAATGTGACACGTCATAATGACTACATTCTGCCTGATGGTAAGCAGTCAATGCAGTCCAAAAAAAATGAAAGCGCTTCAAACCGTGAAACAAGCACGGTACAAAGCGCATTCACTCATGACGACCTGCCAAAATGCCGTATCACGCCCCGCTTAAAATACCTGGAATCATAGGAAAGAGGAAACACATGAGCCGGCAGCGAATCCTAAAGCTTAGTGCTTTTGTTCAGAAACGTCTTCCCAAATTTCTTGGTTCGAGTGCTGCCACATATTAAGAATAGATCCGCGTGGTGGACTATGCCCTACATCCTTTACACCTTGCCTTGTGGTACCCTTCTGGTATAAAGAACTTTATACATAACAACCCGATTGTTTTTTATTTAAAATTGTTATTTAAAAAATAAATTATCTTTATTTCAGTGATGAACTACCAGTGCAACTCCAGTTACCGCGTGCCCTCCGCGAAGCCAAGAGTCGGCACCAGCTCAGCTCCCTTACTCTTCTCGGCCAAGAGTTCTGGGGCTATCCCATGGCCAACCCGAAGAACCCCAAAGACCTCCTCTCGCCATGTCAACTTGCCAATGGAGTTATACCTATGGCAGTCACTCCCTCAGATACGGGATCTAGTCTTAGCAGTTTTAATGCCAGTACGTTTTTTCACTTTTTCTAAACAAAGTACGGAATAGATAGAATTAATTTTAGTTTAGGTTACATGGTTGGGAAAAAATAAGATTAGAATGTCATATAAGCGCATTATATAAAATAAACTATGTAGTCCAATGTGACATATATTATTATTTCTAACTATATGGTATTGCTGAGTATAGAAAAACAATGCAATTAACATATTTATAATTAATGACTAGAGTTAATTAATTAATACTTGCTTTTCTTTTTATAGGTACGGGTACGATCTCCAGAGAACAGAATATTATTGGTTCAGATGACAAAAATGTAGTGCTGAAAATGTCACCGTTAGACCCACATGGCTCCCCACCGAAACAAAACCAAAACCTAAGCACGTTCAAAGGAAGAACACCGCCATCACCACCTGCCAAGCCTAGCAGTGCCTTTATTAGAGCACCGAGACCTACCCCACCAAATACTTTAAACCTTATGTCTAGTACCGTAAGTTTTATAATTATATTGTCCAGCTATTGCTTTTCGGTGTTGTAAGATTTTTATATTAATAATCGCCCCACCTATTTTCAGGCTCACATAACCCAACCTCATACATTTCCCACAACAAATACTACACAAATTCCCAATTCACCCACATTGCCTAACGTTAAAACTACCCCACCGCCACCTCCACCTCGTTGGGCGAAACCACCTTTCTCCAAACCATCCTTATCACCTAAATCCGAAGCTCAAGCTTTCAGCCCAATTAATAAGGCTTCACAGAATGGAAACATAACAGTCACGACAACAGTTACTTTCTGTGTCAATAACACGCAAATTCATAATCATCAAATCAATGAAAGCATACAAAGCGATCGGCTACAACTAACGCTTGCGTCTAATGCCATCAATAATAACAGTTCTTCGGACGCCGTGTTCAACATTATGGATGCAAACAAATCTTTTGCTGATCTTGATGGAGAAGCACAGGTAAAATCTAGAAATTACCACAATGTGCATGTGCATAATATTTTTAGCATGTAACATGGGCTTGTGTGTGTGTGTCTAACATTTTAATGCATTAATTTTATTTTTGTGTGAATTGGAAACATATATTGACTGAAGCTTATTCCTGTTCCTGTGTAGAATATGATGCATCGAATGTCACCAGAAGGAGAATGTATCAATGCAATGACTGCTAGTCTGCACGGGAGCTTTAAAAGACAAATAGCTGATCAAAATACCACAGAACCTGGATCTCCAATTGATCAGTCTCAGACAAATACTTCGGAGTCTGCAGATCCTATAGTAAATACTTGTTCGAAATCTTCAAGCAATGGCTTTGCTCCAAATCAACTCGTGTCACCCAATGGAACAAACTCTGTTACAAGTGGCATATTTTCACCTACTAGTCAAATCAACTCTCCTATATCAAATGATACGATTTCAACGAAAAGTGGTGTATTTTCCCCAATAAGTCAAACGAACAAGAGTGAATTATTCTCGCCCATTTCTAGAAGTTCCCCAGTATCAGGGAAAAGTGTATTTTCACCTATTTCTAATCAATCGATTGTTTCTCCGATAATTGGTAAAGATAAAATATTGTCTCCTAACACGACGACGAGTACAACTCCATCGGGCAGATCGCGACGAAGTCGACATACTCAAAGAAAAGAGTCCAAACATTATCAGGTAGGAAAAACATGGTAATGAATGATATTTTTGTGTTTGTCAAAAATTGTATACAGTCATGTTACTAACAGCACGACGATATATTTTTTTATCTTTAATAAAAAATATCATCTACATTTGATCTGATTTCACTACTTTTGTTGACTCAATGGAAATAATTTTACAGGAATCAGACATTCTGGAATCACCAGGAGTTTATTACAGAAGCTCACTACTGGACAAAGTATCGGATTACGAGGATATTTGGGGTCCAGAAAGTAATAACTGTTCTACATTCAAACCACTTAAGCCTGATAATGAAAGTAACATAAGTAACGGTCTTATGAAGAGTAAGAAGCCGGACCTATTACCTGATACTTTGCGTAAGTATGGTTATCAATTTCTATCCTATAAATATCTTGTTATTTTTTAAATTATATAATATGAACATATTTTTTAATCTACAGCTAAAATGAACAACGCGAAAAGTACTCTGTCCATTTTGGAGAAAGAAAATATACACATAATGAATTCTTCGGAAAGTTTGAATGAGAAGAAGAATATTTCAGACAACTCTTTAAATAAAAGTTTTAACAATTCAACTGAATTGATTATAACAACTAACAGTAAAGGAGATGTTGTAGCAAAGAGGCCAGATAAATTGCACATTGCAATGAACATGAATAAAAAACTGACTGAAGAGATAGAGGCTACATTTAGGAGCAGAGACAATTATAATGCAGAAAGCATGGAAACAGTGAAATTGGAAGACGATTATATTAAAGATCGTATTGACGATGACTCAGAGAAAGATAATACTGGTAGTCCTTTTTATGCGGATCCTGTAGATGCTTTAAAAGAGGTACAATATAGTAGTAAATCAAACACGATTTCTCAAATTTAAATAAGGTTTATTTATAAATAGTTATAATTTGTAACTTTATTAAACTTTACAGGCGGGACTACCACTGGTTCAACGTCGGAAGCTAATAAGAGTTGGCATGAGCCTTTCACAGCGATACTCTGAACCACCAAATCAAAATCATCCCTACTATCCGCTGAGAGATATGCACAGCATAGAAGAATTATCTCGTAAGTATGATTGAGTGTGTAAGCAAAGAATAATAAAACGATTACGTCGCCAGAAACTGAAGTAAACAAATACGCATTTCGTCAGAAAACGCCTATTGACGCGTCTCGTAAAATTTGCGACACTTCAAAGACGCAGCTAAACGTTACAGCTTCTAGGTTATATACCTTCCACAATGATACAAAAGATTTAGTAAGTAGTTGTAAGAAAATAAATGTATCAATTGTTCGTAACGATCGTACATTTACAATTTAATAAAATTATATTAGTATTATTAATTGAAACGCTATGTTACGTATTTTAAATGCTGAGAAATCTTGAAGTACTATTCACAGACCAAATTAGCATTTAAATGTATTCTTAGTCCTGACGTGCATTCTTGTAACATTAGCTATTACTTTCTTTAAAGCTTCATCCCCAAACACGTCATCATCTGTGGACAATTTGGTGTCGCTCCGAAGCAAACCCAAGGTGAAACCAGTGCAGCCTCCAAGGGTGACCGCGAAGCCACCAACAGGCAAGAACGACCAGACTTGGACCGTTGACTCCAGTTGGGAATTCATAAGTCAGTAGCGACTTAGCCTAGATTACGGGATTCGAAATCGGCTTTACTAAAATTTTTGGTTGCACATAATTTTGGTTGGTTATTTTTAATTGCACATAGTAGTTTTTTAAAATTCAGTCATTGGGTAGTTTTCAAAATTGGGTTCGTTTCTTTTTAATTTAATTTAATTCTGGAGTCTACTATTACGCAGTCTGGCGGTTATTTTATCATTAAAATGCTTAATTCGTTAATATTATGGTGTTCGCTTTTCTTTTTTGTTTTGATGTACGAAATTTTTATTTAAATTTTTAATATTGCTTTGATACACAGCGCAACTTATAATTATTAACTTATTGATTTTGATAATTTAAAACTAACTGAAGAGTATTGCCACAATAATATAATATAAAGGACTTGATAACTAACAATAGTAACCCTGAGTAAAATATAGACCTTTGGACTTACCAACTAACAAATTCTTTAAAAACTAATTCATTATTAAAATAATTTACTTCACTTAACTTGATGTATTTTTAATAAAAAAAATTCTAATGCAAATTTGCTTAATAATAAGAAAAGTATATTTTGGCCTTTCTTTTTGTACAAATAAAGTTTTTTTTTTTAAATCTGAAAAAGGACTTTGAATTAATTATAAAAACTCTTTTCAGATAAGAATGACGAGGGCTCTAACAGCGAAAGTGGAACGTTTCCGTCTTTGGCTGAACAGGAGTGCAGACTCAGTGGTGTTGATGACGTTGCACAACCTCTTTCTGTCCACCAGGTCGTTGCCCAAAGGTACTTAATCATATTTTTCTACGAATTAGGTTAGAGTAGGAGCATCCGTACATGTGTTTTCCTCTGAGTTGCGAAATCTGGATAGATCAGCGATACAGGGAGTAGGTCCAAAGCGTAAACCTAGGGTACAACCAGATGAATGCTAAAATGAAGTGAAGCTTCATCATCATTCAAAATTAATTTTAATTTCTACCAATTAATCATCATCTCAGCCATCTGACGTCCACTGCTGAACATAGGCCTCCCTGTGGGATTTTAATGCGGTTTTATTTAATAGATCACGCGGACGAAATCGCTGCCGATCACTAGTCTTATATAAATTGCACTAATTTTAAGGTCAAAATAACAACGGTCAACTAACATATAATTTCTTGTGTTCGCTAAGGTTTCCTGAGCTGAGAATGAACTCCGAACCGACAGCCCTCCCTGAAGAAGTACGGTCGCCTCCGCGAGCTTCGTGCTACGACAATGTCCACGACTTGAGGCCTCTTTCTGAACAGGTAACATCTATTTTACCTTCCAACTTTGATACCGTCTTTATTTTGGGGTGACCAACTTTGAACCAGAGAACATTATGTCACAGATGTGTCAGATTACATAATAGATCAAACTTCCTGTTATTGAACTGAATTAATTGAGGATCACTTCCAGAATAGCGATAGCCCAGTGGCAAGACTCATTGCCTCTAAATGCAGAGAATCTGGGGTCAACTCTTCATGCCACACTTATGACTTTTCGAAGTTAAGTTGAAATTATCGCTTTCTCCGTGTCTCGGAAAACACGTTAAGCCGTTTGTCCTGACTGTCATAACCATCTATGGCAGTCGTTATTAGGAAGTCAGCCTTCTAATATAATAATATATATAAATAATAATCACGCCTGTTTCCCTGAAAGGGTAGGCAGAGGCGTATTCTACGCCTACATTACCAATTATAAAGTTGGTCCCACATAATAGGTGGCGAGCCATATTGCCGTTTACCGGGAACTTTTCTGTTCACCAGAGCCTCGTCCGTTAATCGGCAGGTGCACCACTTTCAGGTGAGATTGGTTTGGGCCTCTCAGATCTTGGTAGAAGCCCTATACATCCTAACTTTAACGATAGAATTACCCCGGACCCTAAGGATATGATGAAGGCTTCCAGTGACATTCCGACTTGGAGGTTGCAGCGTTCCAATTTGGATACTTTTTGGTGATTTGATCAAATAATAAGGATGCGTCCACACCTGGTGAATGTGCAGCTGCACGCGTGCATTTCATGTTTATGTGCTCTTTATGCGCCGCCTGCGAGTTGAGTGCGCTAAAAGAGGCGCACGTAGTCAGTGCAGTGACTGCATGCGTGTAGTCATCTCGCGAGCCGGCCGCGAGCTGCGCATACGCCGTACATTAGCGAGATGTGGACGCACCTTAACACTTTTAAGAAATTCTTCCTTAGAATAATTTTGCTACAATATATCCAGGTTTAATTACTCATTTCTTCTATTATAGAAAACAAAGGTTTTTATAAAAGAATTATTTTTCAGGCAAGCGATGATGGCACGGTATTTTCGGAGCCTTGGGATAGTTCGCAATGGGATGGCTTGATACCACCAGCCAATGGACAGCAAGCTTACGATGCGGTAATAACTACTTCTTATTCTAATTTATACCAATTATATCATTATAAATCATTATAAACGTTTAGATTTACTTAAAACTCTCTGTCTTGGACTATCTCTGACTGTACATTTCAAATATGTTCTTTATTTAAATTTTAATAACGTATTTGACGACCAAAATGGCGTGGAGGTCAGTATACCTGCACTTCACTCCAGAGGTCGTGGGTTTGATTCCCACACAGGACAAATATTTGTGTGCATGAATATGAATATTTTTTCTGGTCTGGGTGTTTTCCTATGTATTTTAAGTATGTATTTACAAAAAAAAAAATTTAAGTATGTTTATCCGTTGTTTAGTATCCATAACACAAGTTCGTAATGATACTTATCTTGGAACTAAATAATTGGTGTAATTGGTGTAATTTATCAATAGCGGATTCAGATTTGGAGCGCCCGCGAATTCTACGGCATGACGTACACGTAAACCTTTTTAATGAATCAACTTCATCAAAATCTGTTGCGTAGTTTTAAAAATCTAAGCATACAGATAAACAGGGGAAGGTGATTTTTTTAATACTACGAGTAAATAGTGATAGTAATTTTAGCTTCGCGTTTAATCATTAAAATCAATTTTACTTTGCCAGAATTTAAGATTTATCAGGTAAATTAGCAGCAGCCTTGACAAGTTTATTTTTTTTTAAATAGTGGCTTCGTGCGTTTAGCACATTTAGCCAATGTCAAGTAAGAGATATATTAATAATACATAAATCATAGTAAATGAGAATGAGAGGTGATAAAGATGATAAATGGTAAAGGAGATGCCCCCCCCCCTCTTAACCCCTTGAGTCCTAAGTAAAGATGTGGGACTAACTAAGATCTCACATGGACTTCTTGAGACATTTGAAAAGTAATGTTGCACTGTTTTTTTTGATTTACTGAAACCCATGTATGTTCTTTCGAAATACAAATTTAAAAAATGTAACAAAACTGCAGACTTGACGCATTACTTTCCCGTTAAGAGAAAAAAAAAGAATCGATAAGTTTTATTTCCACTTGTTTTATTTTTTTTATTAAATTATATAACAAAATATTGTAACATTACTAACGCTAAGCTAAGAACTAGGCTAAGAACATTGTTACTAACAAAATATGGAATTTCTGAAATAAAAAATTATTATTATTATTGTAAGCCCAGTACCACATTATTTTTACTGGACACTGCCATTCGCAAAACATATGCTTGAAAGTTTTGCTTACCTTATTTTCAATTTCTTAGGAAGAACCATGCGAATGGGAATCTCCATTGCCGAGGAGAGGATCAGAAACCACGCCGAGAGCCAAGAGTTTCCGAGATCGACTGGATCCATTATTAGGTAAGTTGAAAAAAAATCTATTATTTTTTATTTGTTTTCTCATGGGGGCACTTTAGGATATTTATTTAAATATAAGTAGGCACACCGACAGATTCTCATCAAAACAAGTGATGAATTAAAAATATATTTGTAACAATTCCCGCGCTACTATAATTTCCCGAAAAATTGAGAAATTATTCAACATGACACGTGTTTCGCCCTTACACAGGGCATCTACAGGTAAGATAGGAGCCTCAGAACAACGATGTCTTCACGACCAACGCAGAAACGAGAGTTGTTACAAAGTTGTTACGCGGGAATTGTTACAAAGATATGTTTAATCCATCACTTGCTTACAATGGATTTCCGCAAAGTAACGCCTGAATCAATAAATTATTTATCATCAAAACATTTAAAATAATAATAATAAACATCCAAATTGGGCTAGACAATAAACCACAGTTATTGTAAATTTGATGTAATGCTGACTTGAAAATAACATTATAAGAAATAATACTAAATACCAAACAATAGAATAAAAATAATAATAATAAAGCTAGAGTGCGTATATCTTTATAATAATGTACCTACTATCACATCAATAAGTTAGAAACAGACATGGCTATAACGTCCGCCTAATTTTCAAACTGCGTAACTTAAAAAATATAAAATTTGACGTTTAATGCGATCTAGTGTTAAATTTCTACTATTTTTAATTACATATCTCAAGTCCGATAAATTTATATTTAATTAGCTATGAACGAATTGGAATAACACCTATATTCAAATAGTGTCTTAACTGTAAAAAATAAACAGTTTTTACTTCCTTATTTGTATTGTATTAAGTTTGCTCAAAAGGACATTCGCAGTATAAAAATTAGGCTGTCGATTTACCGTAGGCGATTACATGAACTTATTATTTTAAAATACCCTTTTTTCCAAATGGAAAACTTTCAAATGACCGTCTTCCGCAGTGGGTGAAGGGGAAGGGTGTGTCAGACTTTTACTGACTAAAAACCATCCATGTTCCTTCTTGAGCCTAGGTTCTCTGGCTGCGGTATCTCTTTCGATCAGTCCCGCAACATTTAACAATACCCTAGAAATAAAATTACGGAGGTTCCTTCAAATAGACAAAAAACTCTTTACAGAAAATAACACCGCACCCTCAACATCCACATATAACGTAAATACTATTTTACTTGGCAGCTGCCCGTAAATATACTCAACCAGCTTAGGATTTAAGATTTTTTACCAAGAAGTAGGTACTACAAAATAAAAGGACAGAGGTCCTTTTGCTCTATGAAAAGGTTTGTGGTTATCTGCTCAAATCGGCTTTAAAAATATCAGGGTCTTTATTACAAAACGAGATCTAAAGATTGAACAGGTGTAAAACTAGTGCTGTCACTGTCTTCATCTTATCAAATGATAGTTAATATTGCTAAAAAGAGTTTTGTCTTTCTTTCTTTTAAATCTTGTGACTGCAGAACACAATTGTTTTTATATTATGTATTTTAATTGTAACTGGCGGAAGAAAAAACCAACCTTGACGATTTTCTTGCCCGTTCTTTTACGATCAAGCTCCCGCCCGCAGTGAATGGGCGCGTTAGTTTATAAGTATAAAATTCATAAGAGCTCTATTGAGCCAAACTTAATTAAATAATTTTTTTATTTTGATTTTTTGATTTAGGGAGAGCACTTGTTTTAAACCAGGTTTAACTCTAGATCTTGTTTTGTAATACTAATGTCTGTGCTACCACACGTCGCTTGATAATAAAAACAGGACCAGAGGACCGAAATAGAACGTATTGTTTAACTTATGTATACAGCGCTATCGGTGTCTACTACATTATCATTTTAAGATATTAGAGCATTGATATGAAAGTAAGATTTAAATCATGATAAGAAACTTATCAAAGCACTGCATTATACGTGTCTACTAATTTAGTTACTTTAGTTGCTACCTTTGGGTACGCTATCATTAATACATTTCTTATAAAATACTTTATAATATTTTTATTGTCAGGGAACACTACACTATCATAAATATTATTATAGTCAAATTGCATGACAGATTGTTGGTGACTTAAAAAGGATTGAAAGGTTTAAGTTATATTTTTAAATGTAACAATCAAGAACTGCCGGCTTTTAATTCGCATGCATAATGGAATAGTAACTTAACTCTAAAATACGATTTTTGGGACATCACAAAAAAAGATCTTCTAAAGAATACTTCTTATAAGCGCATTAAATTGATACTGATTTATTAATTAGTAATTCTGCTTGTGTTTTAAACGTTTACTTAACATTAATTCGATCTCAGTAAGAAATAGAAAGACTGTATAAGTACGTAACTCAAACCTGACCTTAGGTAGGTTTTAGCAGGCCGTCAAGAGTGGGTGCGCTTTGTACCGTGCTTATTTCATGGTATGAAGCGCCTTCATTTCTTTTTTTGGACTACATCGACTGCTTACCATCAGGCAGGATGTAGTCAATGTGACGTGTCACATAAAAAAAGCCTGACTGTCTCCATAGCTAATCATAAGTCGCTCTTCCACACAAAAATTTTCGCCTTTTTTCGCGCGACTGGGAGAAGGTCGTTGCCCCATCTGCCAGGAGGAAATTCCTCCCGTCATTGCCCTTTCGCATTTATCCCGTTCAGAACCAGTTTACACCAATAGCCGTTGGATTTTGGATGCACGTGGTCACTCACCACCTCAACACACTAATGCAGCAATGTCAATAACCTTTTCTCTCTGGAATACTCGTTGCTAATTTGATCGATTTGCAATACTTATTCAGATTATTAGTGAGCTCAGTAATAAACCGAGCTGCTACCAATTTGCATCTGCAGTGAGATGCAGCACTTAAATCATTGATGATTTTTCTGCTGGACTATTTTGTTTTTGTATATTTTTTTTTACATATGAATCGATATAGATATATTAAAATTTACTGACTTATCTATCTATAAGGTTATCTTCAATCATTGCACTCTATCAATTATGTTGAGGTGATCGAAGCTCCTCCTGTGTCCACGCCTGCTACTTTGCCACCTCTGCTATTTCGAATATCGACGAATTAGTCTGTAAATGATCTTCTAGTTCGTCCTCTCTTGGTACCTTGGCTTACTCCCTTTAGTAAAATAATAATCATCACCGAACGCTGTTTTACGGCAGGCCTCGTACATTAAACCATTCACTCGTGTTGTTTTTACCCACTGCTTCCAGCAATCTTTATGACATACAAATAATACTGCAATGTACATAGTGGTTTTAGTAAAGACGTTTCAGTTGCCAACCAGATAATAAATGTTTAGAGAGCATGAGATGACTTCAAATATTGTTAAATTTTTAATTTTCCTCTTCAGATTAAGATCGGAAAACAAGATAAGATCTCTGCTATAATTAAGAGTTTTCTTTATTAAATAGGCAAAACAACAGGCGTTAATTATAAAAAAAAATCTAAATAATAGCGGTAAACATAATGGCGAACATAATGTGAAGCTGGACTAATATTTTAAGCGCGTATGATGAACAAATAGATTTTGAGCAACATTCTTCTGAAGCGCTCGTAGCTCCACGGTGCTCGGTGGTAGGAAACGATCACCGAAGTAAAACAGACTTTACAGAGGTCCTTGGAAGGGTGACGTTTGGCTAGTTAAGCTCTTGGTCCCGGTTATCATTAAATGTGATAGTCTAATGACTATGTTATACCATGTTAGAGGTCTAAGCCGCCTAGGCTTAAAAAATCTATCAGCAGGACAATTCCATACACCTGCCTCCGCCAATTCTCACTGGGTCATCGTGATGGAGTATGGCCCCATACCCTCACACCTTGGTATGTGAGAGGGGGCTCGTGCTCAGTAGTGGGACGTAAATGGGCTGATATGATGATGAGAAACATAATTTTTTTTTGTTCCTATTATTACTTGGCTTTACACCAACTAGCAAATTGCTGTAAAGCCTAGTATTAACAAAGTCTCTACAATTATTGACTAATTATTTAAAGCGCGTACCAAGCGCTTGTCGCTCCGTGGGACTAGGTAGTTAGGAAGACTACAGACGATTTCCGAAGTAAAGCAGAACCAGAAGTCAATTTTTGTATGGGTCACTGTTTGTGTTACATTTTACTTCGAGATTCGAAATGCACGTTAAACAGTCGGTCCTGATAATGACATTAAGTGGTAGGTATTAAGTAAAGTAAAGGTTTTATGTTCATCCAACCTGTATCTGACTTGACCTACCTTGTTTTGTGAGAGGCCTGAGCACATTACTGGGACGTAAATAGGCTTGTTTCTTTTTTATATACTATTACAAAAAAGTCCTGTTATCACCAAATAATAAGGCCCCAAAATAAGTTAAACTTAAGTTACCTTGCGTGCGGTACTTCAAACATGAAATAGTTTAGACATTTAATAAGATTTATTTCTCTCAAAAAGGTACAATAGTTATCTTATGAACTATTACAATTACAATGGCATAAGTCGTCCCTTAGTGAGAGCTGGAGTCTGTACTAGGTATAGGACCTGTGTTACAAATCTCCAGGTCTCCCCTACTAAAAATATTCACTATGTTTGTTATTGTATATTCGTAATCACTCATTGCACTAAACAGTTTAATTGTAGATAAAAATAATGAAAGTTGAAGGTAGAATAAGATAGACATGCATTTTATAGTCTTTATTGTAATTGTAACTTATAATTAATTTTTTTATGTAATGGAAGAGCGGTGCCTCCTAATACAGACGTTTTTGTCTAAAAGGAGACTCCATCTACTAGCTGAGTTGTACTTACCTGAAAAAGTAAATAAAGTTTTTTTTTTTTAATTTTTATTGCATACATACTTTCACGCCTGTTTCCCTGAAGGGATAAGCAAACGCATACTTTAAGTCCACATTGCGCCAATTATACTGTTGGTCCGACGTAAAAGGTGCCTATTGCCGCTTACCTGGAACTTGACGTTCACGAGAGCCTCGTCCGTTGAACGGCAGTTGCACCACTTGCTGGTGAGGTTGGCTTTGGCTCCTAAGATGTTGGTAGGATCTTTATACACCCTAGAGTCTTTACTATTCAAATTGTTTTATCATTCATAACATGTTTGCTAAGTTTGAAAACGTAGTAAGGTCCCGTTTACATTATCAACTTAAGTGTAATGTTTATTTCAATTACGAACTATTTATAACTGGAAATACTATTCATACACAATTAAAACGTTTCTAACAACGCATATTATTCAAATTAGCTTAATGACTATCGATTTACTGTGATTTAGTAATGTTTTTATTTTTATTTTTAATACAAATAAATGCACGTTAAATACCAGTATACATAAAATCATTTTGCCAATTATATGGTTGGTAATAGGTGGCGAGCCTATTGCCGCTTTTCGGGAACGTTTGTGTTCGCCCGAGCCTCGTCCGTTGTTCGGCAAGTGCACCACTTGCAGGTGAGGTTGGCTTATAATGCAAAAGATAGTCAACAGTGAGACGGCGTGGGACGCAAAGGCCTCCTTTTGCGAAGTGGTGATGTCGCAGAAGGAGGCCGCGGAGCGGGAGAGGGTGCGGGATCCACTCTCTCTCCGGCTACGCCGTTGGCGCAGCGGGCGGGTCAAGAGGGCCCGTTCGGCAGCTTCCGGGGGGTCTTAGGCGGCGGGGGCAGGGGCAGTCTAGCTATAGCCCCTTCCAGAAGCCGGCCAGTTATGCCATGGCCGCACAAGGAGGTAGGGGGGCGCTTCACAATGCGCCTCACTGAGGAAGGTCCTGCCGGTTCTAATCCGGGGTACGTTGGCCGCGGACGGGGTGCCAAAAGCTACAAACCCAGGCACTGCCCCCTCCCCCTCGCCCCTTTTTCAACAGCGGTGGGCGTCGTCGGAAGGTTTTTAGTGGGTAGGACTGCGGTGGTCGTGTCTGCCGCAGTGAGCCCCACAGTCCCCTCCCGGTCCCCTATTGGCCGGGAGACAGTGCGTAAACAGCATTTTTTTTACTGACGATAAAAAAAAATAAAAAAAGGTGAGTTTGGCTTGGATTCTTTAGATATTTTTAAGATTCCTATACATTTTTTAGTGCATTTATTACAAACATCCTAAAATAAAAATCTTTCAAGTTTCTTAATTAACATTTTTTGCATTAACAATGCTTTCTAGTTGAGACGATTTGTTATAAGAGCGGCGATAGCCAAGTGGCGAGACCCCTTACCTTTAAATTCAGAGGGTCTTGGGTTTAAACCCTGGTGACTGACTGGCGTATAACTTTTCGAAGTTATGTTCGTAATTATCGCTTGCTCCGTGCCTCGGAAAGCACGTTAAGCCGTTGGTCCTGGCTGTCATGAACATCTATGGCAGTCGTTATCAGGAAGTCAGTGCCTTCTAACAGACTGACCGCTGCTTTAACCCCTTTGGGTTACGGAGGTCAGACGACAGTCGCTTCACGTAATAACTGAAATTCAGTCAAACCTGGTTGAACCAGTGAGCAGACCATGGGCCCTAAGCTTAAGTCTTGGGCAACCGGGATAATGCTAGGATATGAATGAATGGGTTGAGACGATTTGTTCTTCTAGAATAAATGAACCCTTCCGCAATAACCCGTATAGGAATCGAACCTGTGTTTGTGTAACCGGTCAACTGCTCTAACCACTGAGCTAACGGTGACTTCTAGTACTTTAGCCAGCGTTATTATTTCAGTTTGAAAGTAAATAGCACCCATAACAATCGATAAAGGCGTTTTTTAAATATAAACAACTTTTTTTATATTTTGTTCCTATTTATGAATATACGAGGGTTCCGTGCTCAAACCCGATAAGTATTTTTGGGCTTAAAACAGTACTTAAAAGAATTTATCGGTTAATTAAAAAAATGAAACTTAAAAGGTTTACTTATTGGATTATGAAGTCCTCAGTTTTCAGTCTTCTTTTCTGAAATCGACTTATCTGATAATATCACAAGAAAAAGCGGCAGAAATTATGTATCTGATGTTGTCACTTATTTATCGGGTTTGAGCACGGAACCCTCGATATGTAGATATAGTTGATAAATTATGGTTGTTTAATTTTTAATTTCCATATATAATTTAAGGAAGAATGTGTTCCTATTTTAAATTGTGATACCCTTGCAGGGTCATTTGAGGATAAAATGTTATTTTTAAGACCAAATTGTACACCAAATAAAACAATAAATAATTATGATTATGAATATTTCTCATAAAATATTATATGCCCGATTTCAATAACTTAAAGTTGAATAAACCCGAAAAAAGTTTAAAGCAAACAAGGTACTTTAAGTTAATTATTGTGAATGACCCTGGTGTTAACGTACCTGCATCACTGACGCACGGTACCTGCGTGGGGTTTTTTTTTGCAAAGAGCGGTTTAAATTACGAGCGACCCAAAGAATTCCTTGAAAGATGCCTTAAAACTGTAAATATTTTGGTTGAAATGTACCACCTGCCGTTATAGTGGTTTTTACGGACATTTTACACAGCGCCGTTTAGACCAAAATTAAGCAGAGTTTGTGCTATTGTGGTAGACAGACAATTTTGTTTTAGCAATCACAAAATTATAAAAGATACACCCGAACTAGAACAAAGTAATATTCATGTTTGTTTATTTATTTTATTTATTAAACAAAGTGCACAGCTCAATCTCAAATGCTACAACCTATAATTTCCAAACAGAGCCAATAAATTATGTACCTACGTCAAAATAATATAAATAAGCTATAGTACACAGGCATAAGTAACAATACTAATTAACATTAATAGATATGCTTTCTTATTATTCAAACACATACAATATTTGTCGGGTGTAAAGGGATCCTACCAAGACCTAAGGAGCCCAAGGCAACCTCACCTGCAAGAGTTGCACCTGCCGATCAACGGACGAGGCTCTGACGAACATAACAGTGCCCGATAAGCGGCAATAGGCTCGCCACCTATTACGTGGGACCAACTGTATTATTGGCGAAGTGTGGGCGTATAATATGCCTCTGCCTACCCCTACGGGGAAACAGGCGTGAATGTATGAATGAAGGAATAAACAATATTTGTCCAGTCTGGGAATGAACTTTTGTTTGACCTTATTGAACGAAGTGCAAGTTTTTCTGAGCTTCGCGCCATATAGGTACTAGAAATATAAATTTATCAAAATTTTAATCAAATCAAAATCAAAATTTAAATCGAGATATAAATTTATCAAAATTTATCAATTTATATAAATTTATCAAAATTTATTAAAAAAAATTGATTTGTTTTAAGAGAGTAATTTTATAAAGTATTTAATGAATTTTAATAACACTTTAACCAATAGACTATTTCTAACTAAGTTTATATAATGTAGCCTTTAATACCTATCTAACGTATTCCATATTATAATGAAAAATAGTTTACGTGTACTATTAACATTTACAATGAACCTTGTATTAACAATAAATTATTCTGAACGAATTTAATTTGAGTTCGGGCTCTTAATCTTTGCGAATATAAAGTCATATGTTCAAGAAACGTTCCCGAATGCGCTTGAAGTAAGTTGAATGAACTTGGTAAAAGGGTTCAAAGCCCGAAATGTATTTAGGGGCCTCTTTTGTTTTGATGACGTATACAGAAACGTGTTGGTGTCGGCCCTCCAAACACTTACAAAATTCTTTGTTACTTTTTAGTTACTAAATGTGAAACCTTGTCAGTGCGTTGTGATACGTTTTTGCTGTACCTTAACCGATGTTTATAATGTACTAGCGCCTGCCCACTGAGTCGTAGACTTTTTTTTTATCAAAAAAAAATTGTATAGTTTTATATACAGGGAGAGACAGCGGAAAGCGTGACTGTGTTTTATACTATACATTGTTTCCCCGAAAGGGTCGGCAGAGGCATATTTTACGCCCAAATATATCTTTGATCCCACGTAAGAGGTCGCGAGCCTTTTGCTTTTGTACTATGTAGATGATGTAGTGATGTACATCTTACTTCATTTTTACTTTCTTTACATATTATCACTATGTAGTGATAATATGTAAAGAAAGTAAAAATGAAGAAAAAACTTGATGTAATAGTACATCATCCGTTTTAAAAGAATAATAACTTCATACATATGAACTGGACTGGGGAAACTACGGCATCAACATAAATGGCGAGTATATGTCTCACCTTCGATTTGCCGACGATATAGTGGTCATAGCGGAGTCGCTTGTGGATCTGGGCACAATGCTCGAAGACCTCGACAGAGCTTCCCAAAGGGTAGGTCTCAAAATGAACATGAACAAGACAAAAATTATGTCTAATGTCCATGTTAAGCCTAGGTACCCCAATAATTATTCTCTCGAAGTTGTCGACGAGTATGTATACCTGGGAAAAGTCCAAATGGGTAGGTCCAACTTCGAGAAAGAGGTCAATCGTCGAATCCAGCTTGGTTGGGCTGCGTTCAGGAAACTGCGCTATATCTTCTCGTCAAAAATACCTCAGTGTCTTAAGACGAAAGTCTTTAACCAGTGTGTGTTGCCAGTGATGACGTACGGTACTGAGACGGTACTTGGTGCCTGACTATGGGCCTCATTAGAATGCTCAAAGTCGCTCAGCGTGCAATGGAGAGAGCTATGCTCGGAGTGTCCCTACGTGATCAAATCAGAAATGAGGAAATACTGGGAGGTCTGGGGTGACCGACATAGCGAGGCGAGTTTGCAGGCTGAAGTGGCAATGGGCGGGGCACATAGCTCGAAGAACCGACGACCGATGGGGCGTCAATGTTCTGCAATGGCGACCGCGAACCGGTAAACGTAGTAGAGGACGGCCTCCCACGCAATGGACCGATGATCTGGTCAAGGCGGCGGGAAGCCGATGGATGCAGGCGACTCGGGATCACTCTATGTGGAAATCTATTGGGGAGGCCCATGTTCAGCAGTGGACGTCAGATGGCTGAGATGATGATGATGATGACATATGAACATTACATAATGTAGGATTATAAGTAAATTAGTACTCTTCCTTTATCTAATCGTATTTCGTCTAATCGTAACTCGTATTTACACTAGTATTGGAAAATAAAACACTGCCGCTATGTGTCTTTTGATGACCTAAAATTTTTCGCTTAACTTAAGTAAATTAGCTTACAGTGAATGCAGTTTTTCAATTTCGATTTAAGAACTACATTACTGTATTAAAGAAATTAAAATTTAAATTAAGTTGACATAGGCAAAATTTAATGTTTCATTTTATTTTTGTTATCGGCACCCGTACTCATTGCTCATATTTAATACTCTAATTGACTAATTAAACACTAATAATAATAATAAAACTGATGAATATTTTTTTAGTTACCTGACCATCTTAAAAAAACACAGTCATACCAATGACAGCTAAAATCAGTTTCCCTATTGCAAACGGCAAATTGTTCAAGCATATTCCATAAACTATAAAGATTTTATTCGTATTCCATACAATAAATCCTCTTTTCACAAAAAAGGTTATACCGTGTAAAACTATTCTTAATACAGACATAATATTACTTATGTACTCCAGAATAGAGAAAATGAAAGTCTATTGACATTGTAAATATTGTTATCGAGATACATCAACACGTGTATACAAATGAATATAATTATTATTATAGAACAACAACTGTTAGGTAGTGTTCTTACTAAAGGTTAAACGAACAGATCTGATGATTATTTCACTTTGCCTATAAAATATTAGCAATTTTAATAGATTATAATAATTTCTCTCTCTGCGGCCCTAGCCGCCAGTCGTTCGGGTGTTACCTCGCGGCTGGCGGTCTCCGATTTTTAATTTTTTTACAGTATTGTATTTTTTCTGTTTTGTAATATAATAATTGTAAAAAATATAAATATATGTGAATAATAATTTCTAACAATTGCACCAATTATTTAGTCCCAAGATAAGTATTAAGAACTTGTGTAATGGATACTAAATAACGGATAAACATACTTAAATACTTTTTTTTTGTAAATACATACTTAATATACATAGAAAACACCCAGACCGGAACAAATATTCATGTTTAAGCACACAAAGATTTGTCCTGTGTGGGAATCGAACCCACGACCTCAGGAGCGGAGGGCTGGTATACTCACCATCACGCCATATCGGTCATCAGATTGACTTTTTTTAGTCTCTAATGTTGCAAGTATTGGAATAACAGTACCTACTACTTATTTTATTTCTAGTTTTGCGTAAATATATTGTATAATAGTTTGACTTTTATAAGAACTCTATTGAGCCAATCTTGAATAAATGATTTTTACGTTGATTGTTTTTGAAGACCGATTTAAAGGGGAAGTCAAAATACTTACATTCCGCTCCTGAGGTCATGGGTCATGAGACTCAAGAGTCATAAGTTCGATTTCCAATAATGATTAATGTTGATTAATGATTCCCAACACTGAATAAATATAATGCAAATAATTCATATTAAATATTTAAATCGTCCTCATCTGGGTGTTTCCTATGTAGGTATGTACCTCGAAAAAAAAGCATTTTCGTAACTGTACAAGTACAGCTTTGATTTGAGCGATAATATGTTAAATATTTATGTTCTTTGAAAAAGTGGTTTAAGTTTATATTTATAAATTTCTACGCATTGCGCAAGGGTGACGTGAAGTCAAATATTGACATTCTTATTAGACTGTGAGCTGTATTTCTAATATCTAAATATTATTATCGAAAAAATTGTATTCGTAATATTTGAATTATTAATTATATACATCTTAAACCCCTTTGTCAATAAGAGTGTCCGGGTATTGTTCCGTCTAGCCAATTCTATCGCAGCGGCCTAAATTCCTCGACTCCCGCGCATATTGCACTGCTGTATTTCTAATCAATCGCACACACAATTATCAAATTAATTAACGGCCACGAGCACACACAATGGGCCCAGCGCATCATCCGCTATCTATTATGACACATTACAACACTGTAAATAATTGAATACGGTTAAAGGGCAAAGTTTTGCTCGTGCCGTGAAACAAACGCTTTAGTCTGGCCTCAGTCGCCATCACGCATTCACGGGCGATAGACCTCTTGTGTGTGAATGAGAAATCACAGATTCAAGTCCTTCGTGCACGCGGGGAGGAACCGCAAAGCTATAAGCCATGAGTTGGTTCAAAAAGTTGTTCCGCGCAAAGTCAGAGAAAGTGACACAGCCAAGCACCAGCAAAAAGGATCCATGGTTGAAAAAATTAAATTCTTATGGACCTTACCAGAAAGTTGACAAGGTCGATGTATCTGAATCATGGGAAGCAACAGAAGCAGAACCTGATGAGGTCTACCTCCTGACTACTGCGAAGAACTTCAGAGGGGACACGATGAATAACTTTGCGATGGAAAGCGACTGGGTGATATTAACGAGAAATGAATTTTACGAGCCGAAGTTTCAGAATCGGTTGAAGAGATGTGACAATTTGACCAAACTTTGCAAGACTTTAGCGAAGAGTAGTGTGGTGAAAAAAGTGTCTGAGGTGGTGGCGACGCCTCCTATGTGTCATTGTAATGATTTAAGTGATGAAAGTGTAGACTTTCGTAAGCGTACGGGTCCTTTTCGTAGGTTCGTGAATGTTTTTGCGAGTTGGTTTCGTCGTTTGTTTAAAAAAATTAGAAAAAGGACTGGAAAAAATGTTAGGACTGAGAGTTCAGACACTTTTTCAAGTTACACACAAAAATATATAAGTAAGTAACATATAAGATATTAAGTATTTCTTTTTGGGTCTTTTACTTAAGTTAACAATAACGTATCTACGTGGGTTAGTGCTCATAACAAAATAAAATAAAATTTATATACATACGTATATTCACGCCTGTTTTCCCGAAGGGGTAAGCAGAGCCAATGGTAGTTTTCCGGGATCTGTTACGTTCGCCAGAGCCTCGTCTGTTGATCAGCAGGTGCACCACTTGCAGGTGAGGTTGGCTTGGGCTTCTTAGATGTTAGGATCCCTGTACACCAGTAAAATTAAATTATGCACGAATAAACTATTATGAATGAATTTACATCCTTAAACGCTTAAAGTTTATGATTAAAATTAATTTATTTGCAAATTGTGCACTGTGGAAATCATATTATTACTTAATCCTTTTCCGGTTATACCGTGACCAAAATACAAACAATATAATTAGTGCTGGTCCAAGTTGTAGTGACATACAAATAAATATGTTTTCTAGGAATTAATTTAATTTTAAAATCTGGATTAAGAATAATTATTTTAGATTTCTAATATAGTAAAAGTTTAGAGCCATCTTTTATTAGTTGTAGTAGAATCTATGTTTACTTTCGTCGTAAATATACAGCATGTTTTAAAGAATGCGAAATCAGAGAAACAAAAATCTAATTCAACGAAAACGAAACTTCGTTATACCCATCCCTTTCACTCGATAATGATATACCTAAAGAGTGAAAGAAATAGGTGTAACGAAGTTTTGTTTTCGTTAAATTAGAGTAGGCCACTACTAGTCTTATATGAAAAATAAGTTAGCGGAGAAAATGTACCGATGGACCGATGATTTGGGCAAGGCCGCGGAAAGCCGGCGGATGCAAGCGACACAAGATCGATCATCGTGGTAAACAATCAGGGAAATTTAAATAGTAATGAAGTATAAAGTTAAGTAACTAATAAAGTTGTTACCATTTTTCTTAATTTATTTATTGTTAGTTATAAAAGTTTCAAAGTATTTTTTTAAATTTATTGCATTCGGAGATAATCGGTAGAAATCGCGTCATAATCGGTAGAAATTAACATAAACGTCGATTATGTGTACAGGTGAAAAGATAATGTCTATTATCAAGATCAAGATGAAAACTTATCTTCGTTTGAAATAATAAAAGTAATTATGTCTAAATTATTGAAGTATTTTATTACCTGTTTGGTAGCAATTTGTCAAATTGTTACTTAATGTTACTATCAAGTAAAGGAACTAATTACAAGTAAAAATTTTGCTACTATACTTATTGTCTTTAAGATCAACAGGATCATTTAGATTCGCCGAATTTTCGCATACAAAATGTAAATTCTATATTTTTTTTCAAACAACAATGAATAAGATATGGGTACAGCCCATAATCAAGAAAGATGCAAGAAACCGATCCTTATCCCGTAGGAATTAAGGATATAAGAAGTAAAAAGTATCCAGTATATGAATACAGACAATAGTCTATATTGTATAGGGATCCAACCAAGATCTGACGAATCCAAGCCAACCCCACCTGCAAGTGGTGCACCTGCCGAACAACGGACTAGGCACTGACGAACATAAAAGTTCCCGGTAAGCGGCTATAGGCTCGCCACCTATTACGTGGGACAAATAATATAAATAGCGAAATGTGGGTGTATAAATATGCCTCTGCCTATCCCTTCGGGGAGACAGCCGTGGTATTATGTACGTACTAGCAGAGCCCTGCGGTTTTACCCGCGTGGTCCCCGTTCCCGTGGTAATATCGGGATAAAGAGTGTCCTATATTCTAGTCCAGGACTGCAGCTATACACGTACAAAGTTTCATCACAATCGCTCCAGTAGTTTTTGCGTGAAAGAGTAACAAACATTCATCCACACATATAAACTTTCACGTTTATAATATTAGTAGGATATATTGTATCACCTAGCGAAATTTCGTACATCTGATATTTGCGAGATAGTGGAATAAAGTTTTAACCAAGTACATAAATATTTTTGTAATTATTACACACGCGGTGAGATAGCAGTAAAAATGCTTGAAATAAATTGCTGTTTCATTTTCGACTGTCAAAATTTGCTTCTCTTTTGATGCGGAAATATTTTCTGACAATTACACCAATTATTTAGTTCCAAGATAAGTATCATTAAGAACTTATGTTATGGATACTAAATAACGGATAAACATACATACATACTTTATTTTTTGTAAAAACATACTTAATATACATAGAAAAACACCCAGACCAGAATATATATTCATATTAATACACACAAATATTTGTCCTGTGCGGGAATCGAACCCACTACCTCAGGAGTGGAGTGCGGGTATACTCGCCACCACGCCATATCGGCCGTCAAAATTCTAAGAGGAAATGTTTTATTTTCATGTTATCAATCATGGATATGATATCTTTATTTTACGCAATTTAAATAATCGCGGTTATCTTAGTATTTAAATATAGGTATAAGATTGAATAAAATAAATAAATAAAAATGATTTTACTTACTAATAAATATTAATATTTTTTTGGTTAAAACATTAAACAATCGTATTATTAATTACAGTAGCGAATTGTCGAAAACAGTATTTTTGTAGCTTTCGCTAAATTTCTCTGTTTATTTCCGACTTAGTTATAATAACACAAAGCGATTTTGTTTGTCAAACTAAATTTAACATTTTAATTACAGCTTACATATAAAAGAAACTGACTATCTTTATCCCAATTCTTTTGTGATGTTTGAAGCTGTAACAGTTCTAAAGTTGTTTATGTAAATCACTTAAATTTATAAATTGAAAAATTCTGTTTTGATTTTTTTTTTTTAAAAAGCTTTTTTTTTTAAATTTTATGGATACAATTCTATAAATTTCATTAGTTATATCATCTGTTGTTGTATCAATTGACATAACTAAATGATTTAATTGTTAAAAAACTACGTAACTAAAATAATCTAAAAATATAGCAAGAGTTTAACGTTTATACAATTTTCTATAAATTACATACTTTATTCATTATTAGTTTTATTAATAAGTTTTTGTTTTGTCTTTAGCGGCAGGTCGCGTGCGAGCGCTGCGAGGGGGAAGGGGTACGCGGGGCGCGGGGGCGGCATTGCGTGCGTACGCGCTGCATCTGGCCCAAGACAAAAGCACCACGTTCGCACAGAACATCGACAACTTCATCGCTTGCACTCTGGATTCCAAGGAGACTTGTCCCCAGGTACTTATTTATTATCTGATGAACATAGATTTTCCCAATAATTTCATATATTGATCGTTGCAATATTTTCCGCGATGATCGTGCTAATCAACCTCATGATCAGTCCATCGGAAGGTGTGACTATTTAATCAGTTATCGATAAACAAATAGAGGGTTTTGACAGTGACCATGGAAAGATTTCTGGTACTTACAGCACCGGTTGTCCCAATTTAAGTGTCAGTTGTATAAAGAGCAACTATAGAAATACTCAAATCAAAATGTACACATCTTAGGTAAATGTTTTAATTGTTAAAAACTGTAGGGCCTGTGAATTGTATAAATTATAAAGCTCTGTTCGGGATACTTAAATTATTATTATATATGTAAGAGGAGTATGGCTATGAGATTAAGCTAATCTCCATAAATAGGGCGGTAATGTGTTAAAATTATTATTGTCTTACTTTCTATATAAGTATCGTTACCAAGATTTTTTTTAATTTTTCCCAGATAATGATGCGAAATATTAGGCAGTTCATGTCTGGCATGAAGAATTATCTGGTCAAACATGGCGAAAGAGAGTTCGAGAAAGAAGTGGAGAAGGAAAGATTGAAGGTAAGGACGGATCTTTTTACATATAGGTTCAGTACCTGGCGTAATATACCTATATAATTCGTACCATAATTACTCATTTGTTAAAGGTATAATTTTGGTACTCGTTGCTCCGTGAGACTAGGTTATCGGAAACGGTCACAACATGAGCAGTCCACAGATATAAGTCTTTGATTGGTTGAACGTTTGTGTCGGCGCATAGAAAATTTTGCTTTTTACATCCCTTTCCAAAAATAAAAACTTTCGGATTACTGCAATAGCATCAAGAACGAATATTGCTTTGATGTGGCTATGACTACATTTATGAAAACAATATACAATATAATTGTGTATGATTTGTCCAGTTTGAAAAGGTCTGGTATAATTCAATTAAATCATTATTCTGTAAAGATCTTTCATTTCTCTTGCAGTTAAGACCAACGGAGTTCCTGAACATAGACGCAATACTGGAAGGCGTGATGCACCGGCTTGTGGTACGGCCCTTACGCGCTCGGCTATATACATTGCTGGCTAGCTGGCATGCGCGAGACGTTACACGGTTACATGCCGCAGTGGAGCGTGCGCATCACGCCACGCCTTTGCAACTAGGGGTTAAGGTATGCTGGAATGAAGTAACATACTTTCTCGCTCGTAATTATACCGTACCAGGCGGTCTGACACGTAAGTAAAGCAGATTTCACAGAGGTGAACTTTTGTATGATCGTTTTTTTTGACCGAGCTCTTCCGTGCTTCGGAAGGCATAATTGAAGAAGTTAGTACCAGTTAGTATTATGTGGTGACTGGAGTCTATATAATAAAGTAACATACTTTCTCGCTCGTAAAGCAAAGTCCACAGAGGTCAGCCCTTGTATGCTCGTTTTTTTGACCGAGCGCTTCCGTGCTTCGGAAGTTAGTACAAGTTCTTCACAAGTTAGTACACTCTTTTAAGCGGCTTGAAACTATAACAGCAGTACGCCATCTGTCTGTGCCAATCGGCACTAGGTCTGCGTGGTGGAGTATGACCTGTACCCTCTCCACCTTGGTTGGTAAAAGGAAGCTCATCCTCAGTAGTGGTACGATGACAATGATGATCAGGCTGGATTTCAACCGTTTAGTAAATATACGCCTTGTTTGCGCACAACAGAAGTTTTCTAATCATGTTTTAAATTCGTTTTCAGGAATCTACGAAGGTGCCGTCGGCAGCAGTTCTTGCAGTGATCTCAAAACATTTTCTCAAAATGCAAGAAGCTGACTCCCCGCTGGACAAACTTGAGAATCTCCTAGCAGCCATATCTGTCATGTTCAACTCGGTATGTTTGTCTTTTAGCCAAGTGTTTTCATTGTTTGTTTAATTGTATAGAAGTACACATCAAACCCCTTACCCATTGTATGAGAACTGGCCAAACGATGGATAAGGGATTTATCCAAAGTACAAATACTGCTAAGTTTCTCACTACGTATAATAATGTACTTAAGTTTTGCCAAACATGCAAATTAACAAGCAAATTATGCCTAATTCAATGAAATAAAGCACAAGCGATAGCACAACTACTCAAGCTTAAGTAAGTCCAAAATTTACTTAATTACGTTGAATTTTGCGATTGGATTAGTCCGTAAAAATATATATAAAAAATATGTGTTCTGCAGTCACTAGATAAAAAAAGGATAATGGATAGGGAATATTAGAAATATCTGGCAGTTAATAATGTTTCATAAAGCCTCTGACGGTATTCCCCTACTGATAATATTGTGAATCAGTGTTCTGGTACATCCTTATTTCAATGTGGAATACTCTGCTTATCAAATAATGATTTATTCGACAATAGATTTTTGTGAGTCATTAACATCGCATGTAAAGCAGATGTCTGTAAATATGCGTCAGTGCGTAATTCAGCACTGCTATGTGATGAACCGATAGATAATAATAACATAATAAACGCGGGGCCATAGTGACCCCTCGGCATATGCTGAGTATAAGCCTTTTCGGTGGCACATGTGTTTATTAATAATCCTTTATTGCACAAAAATAATTTTATGTATGAACAAAGGTGGACTTATCTCTAGAAGAGATCTCTACCAGCCAACCCTAGCAGTTGTAAACTAAATAGTTGTACGGGATAAATGTTGTCCAAGAAAAGTGTTACTGAATAATCTTTGCAATTGTTTAAAAAGTGAGCCTAAAAATCACCGAAACCCCAAAGATGATCCGAAAAACATAAAATGGCTAATGAAAATAGTTGTAAATCTTATTCTTACTAAAATTGGGTTTATGTTTTTAAGCCATATCAAACAAAAGTTATAAATAAATATAAATTCAGTTTGAATCCTAAAATTTCATTAAAGCACAAACAAGACTAAACCGAAGATGTTCCCCATTGTGAACGGCTTTCCCAAAAATCATTGTATGTAAGCAATTTGTAAAAGCGCTCACTTGCTTATTGTTACTTTGTAGTCTTTGTGCAAAATTAAATAATTGTACTGGCTGACTGTTATATTCTAACAGTTAGGCGCCAAGCAACTCGCTGGCTCAAAGTCCACATGCAGATGTATGACTTTAATCTTTCCCAACAAGATTGGTCGTGAAAAATTCTACTTAATCAGCTAAAATGATACTGAGCTAGGGATCTGGTGTGCGACTGATAAAATGGGTTAGCGCGGCTCCAAAACTTTACTGTTTGATGTTACTATTGTTATATATTTACAAAGTATATTGTTTTACATATAAGTTAGTGTATAGGGATCCTACCAAGACCTAAGGAGGCCAAGCCAACCTCACCTGCAAGTGAGTTTGTCCGATGTACTGTATAAAACAATTGTTTTTTTGGGTATCGTGTATAATATAAACATAAATCAATGAAAAAAACTAAAAAAGTGGTGCGCCTGCCGATTAACGGACGAGGCTCTGGCGAACATAACAGTGCCCGGTAAGGGGCAATACGCTCACCTATTACGTAGGACCAACTATATAATTGGCGAAGTGTGGGCGTATAATATTCCTCTGCCTATCCTTCAGGGAAGCAGGCGTGAATGTATAAATAAATAAATAAATATTTTCTGACAATAACACCAATTATTTAGTTCCAAGATAAGTATCATTTAGAACTTGTGTTATGGATACTAAACAACGGATAAACATACATAAATACTTTTTTTTGTAAAGACATACATAATATACATAGGAAAACACCCAGACCAGAACAAATATTCATGTTCATGCACACAAAGATTTGTCCTGTGTGGGAATCGAACCCACGACCTCTGGAGTGAAGTGTAGGTATACCGACCTCCACGCCATATCGGTCGTCAATCGGTCGTCAATCGTATGTATATAAGTTAGAAACAATGTCCTTCAAATCTGTTTAAACAGTTTGACTTAAGGATCGATAACTATAGTTAAAAGTTAAAGTCTGACACACCCTGCTGCTCCTCCCACAGCCAAAGACAGTTGCTGATTTTCCATCTGAAAAAAAGGAAAGATTATGTTAGAAGGGGTTTGAATTAAAACTGCTTTTCATTACGTGCTATGTAGGGAACCTTATTTACTTATAATTTTCTTTATAAAAGATTAATCATTCACAGATCCGCGGAGACAGAGCATTAGGCGCCGACGACCTCCTCCCAGTCCTAGCGTGGACGGTCGCGCGATGTCGCCTGGTCTGCGCCGAGCTGGAGGCGGAGCTGATGTCTGGTCTACTACCCGCTGCCTTGCTGGCCGGAGAAGGGGGGTACTACCTCACTACACTCTTCTCTGCCGTCGCAGTCCTCAAGAGATTAGCGCCGGAACCGGGGCCAGATAGTGCAGCTCATGTGAGTAACTGTAAATGTATTTTATTAAACTAGATTCATTTTTAATAAATCCACCCAAGTCAGTCTATGAAGAAAAGAAGTCGAACTTTAAGAGCAATATCAATTATCATTACTCTTCCGATATCATATTTTATAGCCAATAACTAAAATGTACAGAGTTGGTTTATCCCGATTTACAATTTTGAAACAGTTATACCTCATTTTCAATCATAAAATATCAAGCATGGGTTAAATGAGAAAATAACTTTGTGAAAGTTACATTTTGAATGATCTAAATAATAATTAGGTAGGTATAACTACTTTAAGATTATTATGTAATAACTGAAATTCAGCCAAATCGAGTTAAACCAGTGAGCAGACCCTGGGCCCTAAGCTTAAGTGTAGGACTAGGGTAATGCTAGAATATGACTGAAAATAATGTACTATCGTTCTTTGTTAACTGTAGAAGGTTATATAAGGTATATTGCTAGGATATGGATGGATTTGAAGGTCAAGAGTGTAAACATTTAATAGTAATAAAGAGAAGTTTTTATTGTGAAAACATAGAAGATCATGTTCATCATATGCGTGTTTGTTCAGCAATGGCGCCGCGGTTCATCGGAGAGCGTAGGCGGCGGTAGTGGCGGTGGCGCTGCCGTGGTGCGAGTGGCGCTCCCGGACGAGTGCCGCGGCTCCATCCGGCGCGTGGCGCTGCCGTGCCGGCCCGGCGCGCGCGCACGCGACCTGTGCCGCGCGTTGGCGCATGCCGCAGCTATTACTAACCCGCAGGACTATGCGCTTTTTGCGCTGCACGACTCTCATGGTAAGTAACTAAGTCATCACAAGGCCGTGTCCCCAGTAGGCAAACTGTTAGCGGCCGACTGAGTTGCAAGACTGAGAGACCGACGCTGCAAACTGCGTATAGTGAGCGCAAAACTAGCAGACTGTGGACACTCCATTTCAAATATATGGAAGGGCGTAATAAATCGATTCGCCGCAAACTCAGTCGGCCGCTAACAGTTTGCCTACTGAGGACACAGCCTTAATGGTAATATTAAGTATTTTTTTAGTTTGTAACAGCATACTTTTCTTTTACAAATCATAATGTTTATCCGATACCGACTATGTTTTCGCTGTCAAAACTATTATATTACATACCTAGGTTTTGTGAGAATTTTTGATTTGTTTTATAATGCGAGGCAAGGCGGCGGGAATCCGGTGGATGCAAGCGACAGAAAATCAATCAATGTGGAAAACTATCGCGGAGGCCTATGTTATGCAGTGGATTTTAAATGGCTGAAATTATGATGTATCAAAGCTGGATTTAAGTGGCCACATTGTTATTTAACAATTAAATTTATTTAAAGATTCTACTACAATTCTATTAAAATAATGCTTATAATCTTAATTTTTTTACAGAAACCATGCTGAACGAAAACGATTGCCCTCAAGAAGTGATGTCTGAGAAGAGCGGACAGAATTTCATTCTTGCGTACAAGAGGATAGATGCGAAAATCGCATGGCCTCAACAAGCTTTGTTATCGTACCCTTAGACCAAACTATGTGTATCTACACAATTTATACATTTTGAAACATACACTTTTGATAATACCGATTCTGCTACACATTTTTATTAAATTTTGTTAGTAATAATAGGTTTTCTATTAATGAATTTTATAAAAAAAATTGTTTTCAATTTGTTTTTCTTTTTCTTTCTTTTTTCAGTATTAAAAAAAATATGTCGACAGAATCGGTGTCGTTTATTTGATATACTTCAATATAAGGTTGTAAGGTTGTTGTATTCATGCTCATTAATCTAAGCGAGTGTATTCTTATAACTGACCGAATAAAGTATATTTTGTATCACCCTTAACAAAAAGTGATATTTTTTACGATATTACCTACACTTACTGATTTTATGCTGTAACTTAAACAAGCTTTTACCGCGCTAAGCTTATAAGCAGTATTTTGACTAGCTATTAAACATTAAGCCTAATTAATAGCTTTTTTACTCAATAACTATTTTTTAAGTCATTACCTGAAGTTTTTCTGACTGAAGTGATCGGCCTCAATTGCTTGTTAAGTACACTGTAGTGTGTTTGCATGAATATTTTTATTGTAAATTTTAATATAATTATTTTATAAACTGTTTTTATTTTTTAAATTTCGTTTGCTAAATTTTTCTGCCTTTAAAAGGTGGTTGTCTTATCTCATGTACACATAATAATGAGTTCCTAATTTTCGATGTGTGCAAAAGCAATTTTAGAACCAAATTTTTTTGTTTTTTTTTTGTATATTTTCTCAAAATTCTTATAAGTAATTATGTAGTCTAAACATAATATATTTTACTTTGAAAGTATTGGTATTTTTAACTTGCGTCTTTTTAAACTAACCTTTTTATGAACTGTGATGTAATTCGTATTAGTAACGTAAGTTTTTTATATTATATTGATTTTGTATATTCGAAGAGGCGTTTCTTAATATAATAATAATTAATTTATATTTAGCTTTTAAGAACCTATTTAACACAATGATAATGGATTGGTGAATAAGCTACAGGTTCTTTCAAGTTATTATTTCGATAAAAAGACATAGTCAACAATAAAACAGCAATGTATCTAAAAAAAATAACACTATTTCTCGATTTCAGTATTACTTGTATCATAGATAATTTTGTGAAATATTAAAAAAAAAATTTAATAATATGTTGGATTTTATTATTGACTATTATAGTCTCTTAGTAAATTCGATGTCAAGTCAGAGCTAAATCTTTTTAAAAATCTTGTCACTGCCATGTATGCTTTTAAAATACCTGAAGCTCATTCCCCAATTCTCATATTCGGATTAAATACTTCTGCCTTGTATTATTTATTTTTACTTCCACACGTAAAGGTACTATTATGTGATTTTTTTCAAGTAAATTGCATTATAAATTGACGTGGAAAAAATTATAAAAGACGAGTTACAACATTGATGTTAGTGGGTAATGCCCACTGTGTGTGATAAAGGCAAATTTATTTCTTTCACTAACGTTTAAACTGCAAACCAAAAAGTATTGTTGCAATTTTATTTCAAAAAGAGGGAATATATTTTTTTTAAATTAGAACCATCTTTAATCATACTTTTCACTGCCATTCTCATTTAAGAACCCAATGCACTTGAAATTTCCCAAAATTTTAATGTTGGAAACTGAAAGTTTTAAGTATTTTTAGTTCATTTTAGATATTTATCTAGTTTCATACCTATTTAGGTATAACACATACCTTTTTTAGATATTAAGTTGTATAGGTTTGCAGTATAAGCTTATGTGTATTTATAATCTGAATGTGTCGGCGTACATACATTCGCCATTTTGTATTTATTGCAGTCTTGTATGTTAACGTTAGTTATATGACACGCATATTGTGTTTTGATAACATTTTCAGTCATTTGTGAGAAAGTAAAGAATTTTTACCAAACAGCGCTTGTATTTTTATTGATAAATTAATTTTTAAACCAGTATTTAATAGGGCGCCGTGGGTGGTGCCGGTCTTGACTAGTTCTCGTCTCACGGGGAGTCGTAAGAGTCGGAGAAGATAAATCCTACGAGATGATGGGCAGCAGCGTCATTCTGCGTAGGTACTGGCTTAAACTGATACCACCAACCCGCCTGCCCAGCATGAACAAATACCCCGAATATTAATTATATTAGAATAACGTATTAACATACTTAAAAAACTTTTTATTTTTGTAAATACATACTTAATATATCTACTTACATAGGAAAACACTCAGACCAGTACAAATATTCATGCTCTTGCACACAAAGATTTGTTCTGTGTGGGTATCGAACCCACGACCTCCGGAGTGAAGTACAGGTATACTGACCTCCACGCCATATTTATCGTCAATTGTATGTATGTCTGCAGCAGTTACCAGACGTTAAGCCGTTTTTTAAACTTCCTGCCTCGTTCCCTTTAATTGCGGAATGAGCTCCCTGGAATTTATTTCCCATGAGATTAAGGCTCTTTAAAAAGGGCGTGAAATGGTATTTAATGAGTCGGCAACGCGCTGGTAATGCCCCTGCTGTTGCAAGCGTCCGCAGTCTGCGGTGACCACTTCCATAGTCTGCGGTGACTACTTTTCATCAGGTGGGACGCATTCTTCAGTGTGTATGTAGTAAAATAAAATAAACAAACAATTCACTTTAATCTAGCAATTAGTATACAACCAATATCAACAAGGCATTAAGTAAAAGCATTGTTCATTACGAAAGCAGTTAAGCTTGACCAACTAACAATATCGTAAAAACCGTTGACGAATTTATCTAGCAATTAGTATATAGGGTTATTATTGTTATTATTATCACGGGTTATTCAAACTTTTATTTTGCTAAACAAATGCAGTTCATATTGACCTTGCTACTTTTAATTTTTTTAATACTTATGTTCTGCAGCGTCCAGTTATTAGTCATATTAAATAAGGCATTCAGGAAAGCATTACGGGTCAATATTGATCAAACCATCAACCATATTATCATGGCAACAGTTCACCAACTTCAAACTTTTTCACACACCTAGCAACTAGCTATACTTAGAGTACTTAGGAGACTTAAAGAATTTTTGTATAGGTAATCTGTCTTTATCTGTACAATTTGAAATTAAATTCGCAGTTCTACTCCATTCCCCTGACGCTGTAGACACTACTATTAATTCACATGTTGATAATTGCTTTTGAATAATTGTTATTACATACTAGTTTTTTAATAAACAGCCTATTGTTTATCTTGAAACCGCGTTTAAAGAAAAATGCAAACAGAATATCCAAAGAAGTATCCATCAACTAAATGGGACGGTGTGCACGTCGTCTACCCCGTGAGAAAATTCCCAGAGACTGGAAACTCAAGTGAAAATATAGCTCGACAATGGAAGAGACAACCAGAGGTGTTGACTGGTGGGGTACGTTCTAAAACCTCTTTTACCTACTCGTTCACAAATTGTTATTCAAAGTGCAACTTTAATCAAGTAAATAGCTATAAAATTACTTTAATATTTGTCCCAGCAAATTTCCATAAAGGCACAAATTTCACAGGCAGGTAGCTGATGTCACAAGGAACAATTCAAGCTATTTTAAACCTACAAAAATCCCAAATTCATCTATCGTTCACACGAACGAAGTCCCGCGTGGCCGCTATTATACCATAATTATGGTTAAAATAAAATTACGTATTACATGTGATAAACTTGATTTAAAAACAAAACTTGAACCTTTAATTGATCATCCGTCTTTAGGCCTATCTGACAACATTAACTGTATTATGGTTATCAGAACACCTAAATGGCCACGCTGTATCGTTCAATCTGTGATTTCTACTTGACATTTTCTTCTGTATCGGTATAATTTATACATTAATAACCTAATGATAGCTGACACTCGCTTGAATCTATCTGGCAAATATTAAGGTTGGTCCAATGATCCAGGTGGCCATGCCACTTAATGCAAATTGTGGTTTGCAATTAATAACATTTTCTATATGATATTTCACAGAAGAAGCCTATAGAAGAAATGAGAGAATATTTACGTAACTACAACATAACTAAAGAGCTCACTAGATCACAAACAACTGAAGATTTTGGTTATAAATCACCCGATACAAAACGATTCAATAAACATACATCTTCTTCAGAAAATCAGTATATTTACCCAGTTCCACGGAGAGCAGGTTAGTAATTTATTTATTTATAATTATGCCATGGCATGTGCATTGGATGAGAAGAGACGAAAATAATGTAATGAGAATGAGTATAAGGTGGGAGAGGACGGCGGAAAGAGTAGATAAGTCGATGACGAGTAACGAGGTGAATAAAAAAAATCCACGCTGCGCCGACCTCATAAATACTGGGAGTAGGATAGGATAAAGAAAATAAAACGCTGAAAGATTTCCGTATGCAAATTTTATGTTAAAACATACCTATTTTCCATGACAATTAATGAACATTATATTGCAATGTAAAAATACGTTTAAGAGTCTGAATTTTCACACTGTAGGTGTACAACAAAATGTTTGAAATTCCTAACGTGTTGACAAGTTTTCAGAACGAACACCACTAGTCTCCGCACATTCTGAAACTGAAATGCAACGATCATACACAGCCCCAAGGACGCCCCTAAGACTGGTTACTGACAAAGATCAATTCAAGCACCCAGCAAGTCTGCCACTGAACCCTGTGAGTATAATCTTAGATTCATATATCCCCAAAACAAAAAAAGTAAGTGAATATTATAATTATGTGAAATATAGGTGATGAGTACCTACGCAAAGAAGCTTCTAAGCATTTTGCTGGCTGTTTCAAGATTCCAAATCAAGAGCACAATCTTTCATCATATCCTAGCATTATCTTGGTTGCCCTAGACTTAAGCTTAGGGCCCAGGATGTGCTCACTGGTTCAAACAGATTTGACTGAATTTCAGTTATTACGTGCAGCGAATGCCGTCTGACCTCCGCAACCCAGAGGGAATCATTATTCTATGGTTAAATCAGCTGTCACTCTGATAGAAGGCACTGACTTTCTGATAATGACTGCCATAGATGTTCATGACAGCCAGGACCAACGTCTTAACGTGCGTTCCGAGGCACGGAGCAAGCGATAATTACGCACATTTTTTCGAGAAGTCATAAGTGCGCCACCAGGGTTTGAACCCGAGACCCTCTGAATTTAAAGCCACTGGGCTATCGCTGCTCTCTATAACATTCGAAAACTAAGCTTTTTATGTCATGTACGCCGCTTTTAAATCATCCTTATAGGTTTATCAAATAGGCCAAAACTTTTAATTAGAAACTAAAACCACCTCAAAATGCAGGATAATCAATGTGTTTTCATTCATTTTGAGCCGTAATAAACAAAAGCCATTTTAAGACATATACTTTAAATACTTCCAGCCTGAGGTGGAACCCAGTTGGCACAAAGACCTGGAGCCACTTGACACAACTTATGAAGGATTTGAGAAGTACCTGGACCCTTACTTGACCACTAGCAGACTACACCATCGGCCCTACACTGCTGACCAGCTGGCGAAGCCATCAGGTTCAAAGGATATTGCTACCTTCTATACTTTTGCTAACGTAGCTTGGGTAAGATATACAAAAGAATATTAAGGCGCCGGTTTATTTGCATGAGTACCTCCATCAGACAAAAATCACTGGTCCTTAAAAGCAGAAAATTTGTTGCAAATTACAGTTGGTAAACGAACTGTATATTTTATCTCTTCTAAATTTAAATTTCTAATTTAATTATATCTAAATTTAAAAACAATGCTTACAAACATTGTCTGCTTTCTAGTTAATGTCATTTTCCGATCGTTAAATTGTCATGATAGTATGATATGCCTAATAAAGTCACAAAGAAAACAGTAGTTTAAGTATATTGATAAAAGCACAAAATTGATATAAAGCGCAATTTTATGAAACACCTTACTATATCAGGCAACGACAAATACAAACCTAACGTTTTGACGTGACAACGTCTTATAAATTGGTTTGCCGGGTGACACTTCAAGAAACTGCGTTACGCTCCGCTCACGTTATGCGCTCACAATGAAAGCGAGTGAGAGGCACGCGTCCCTTCCACTCGGGCATGGTTAGCCCGCCTTAAAATTATTTTACCACTCAAAGTCGTTGTCACGTAAAACTAACGCCCGTATACCGACTTTACAGGCAACCAATTTTTTTTTGCATTCATAATACCTATTTAACAATCGTAGACTAGAAGTCCAAACCCTGCTGCCAACTGTCGGCTGCCTCTAAGCAAACCGAAGTCCATGTATGATCGGGAAAAGTTTAAGGAAGACTTCAGAGAGATCAGGACACACAACCAACCAAGATGGACTCCAAGGTACTTGTTTTTTAAAAACTCATCACAACCAAAGCGATGATGGTACAGGTTCAGCTTCTCCAACGAACCCAGTGGGGATTGAAGAAGGCCGGGTGTGGCATCTCGCTTTTAGATTTTTTCAAACTCCAACCTGGTTTCTAACTTGGCTTAACGATTAACAGAAATAGTAATAGTACTATATAGTAGTATTTCTATATAGACATCTTAATATGCCTTCCGGAGCACGAAAACGCTGGAACGCTGACCACACAAACTGCCACCTATCCAATGATTGACCTTTGTGAACATCTCGATGATCTTCTGATGAGCGTTTCCTATCGCAGAGCTACGAGCACTTCGTTGATGATGATGATGATGAGTATGACAGGGATCCACATAATGAGAGGTTTATTATTGCGAGTAGTTTTGGCGGCTAGCAGTATATTAGTTGACAGGGGACTTCATCTTGAAAGAATAAATAATAAATTTTAGAAAGAAGTATATTCTAACATTATCACGAAAGAAAAGCGTTGTCGTGACACCCTGTGGAACCTGACCGAGTGTTGAAGGAAAATCATCTCACTACACATATTTCTAAAGTTATAATACGTGCAAGTTTTGCATTTTTGCATTTTTATTTATACATACATAAATTCACGCCTGTTGTCCCGAACTACCCCGGCAGAGGCATATTATACACTCGAACTTCGCCAATTATATAGTTGATCCCACGTAATAGGTGGCGAGCCTATTGCTGCTTACAGGGCACTATTATGTTCGCCAGAGCCTCGTCCCTTGATAGACAGGTGCACCACTTGCAGGTGAGGTTGACTAGGGCTCCTTAGGTCTTGGTAGGAACCCTATACACCCTATATACATGCATTTTTTATGGACTTTTTAAATACGTTTACATTCATGATTCCTTTCTTTCTACTCACAGTTCATTTCGTACGGAAGCCAGAGACAATTACAGACCGCAATCGGGAATATCCTACTCTTACGTCGACCATTTGTATGAAGATGTGAAGAACCTGTACAGCAGACGTACATCCAAGTTACCCACCAATGACCCTGAGGAGCATTCTACCATCCACAAAGCTTTCCATGACACAGAGACTTCGCATATTGGATCTGGAAGGCCTTTGTGTTCTGTGGTGGACCAATATGTTGAGAAAAATAAAAGGTTACAAAGAAAAAATATGTTTAGACGATAAAATGTTATCGTGTAGCTATATCGCTTTAGTATTTCATTATTTATAAGCTTTCATTTTGATTTATAAGTGTAATATTAAATTTTTATCCCAAAAGACTTCTACATATTAATTTTGAATATATTTAGAGCTACGCTTTAATCTATTTAAAATTATATTAACCTTACATAATATTTTGAATAAGTAAGTAAACTAAAAGCAAAATTTTCATTATTTCATAAACTATTACATAGCACTTGAAAACGTAAAAAAATCTAAGTATACTTCATATAATCTAAATATACTACGTATCTAAATATAATATACTACACTGAAATTCCGAAGCGTAGATTCACTTATATGGTAAAAAAAATCCAATTAAGAGTAAGTGAATCTACGTGCCAGTTCCGAGCCACCGCTCTGTGAAAAGAACTGAAAAGAAACTCACGGGTTTTTCTTTTAAATTATCAATCAAATACAATATTTGAAGATATTGAAAGGTTCCCCAGAAGCCGTAACCAATAAATGAGCACTAAGGGAACCTTCCATCACAGTTAAGTAAGTATGGAATGTGAAACTGATCTGAGTTTGTTAAATAGGTGACCACACAACAATGATCTGGTTGACTTTTTATTCTAATTTACACAAATACAAGTTGGAAATGTTGAACCCAAGCTTGTTTATCTGACAAGTAAGCATTAACAGCATATCCCTATTGATACCTTTTTTTAAAAAATTGCTCTTTAACTACAGCTTTGAAAGTTGGCATAGGTAGATCAATTATTTCCTGTAGTACTTTATTATAAAATCTAATACCATTACCCAAAAATGAATTCTTTGTTTTATGAAGTCGACAATTTAGCAAAGAGCTTGTTTTTATTTCTAGTACTAAAATTATGTGATTTGAATTTTTATTAAAAGTTTTAATGTTTTAAAACTTTTAATAAATTATCGTATATATACTGTGAAGCAACCGGTAATATGTATTTTTTTTAAACATCTCTCTGAGAGATTTTCTGGACTTAAGATTATAGGTAGCTCTTATGGCGCGCTTTTGCAATATGAATATACTATGTATGTTCGCAGCAGAGCCCCACTATAACTGTAACTGTAAATATGACATGATGCTATGAAAATAGCTAATATAAACTAATCTAGCTGTTTCTTCGTCTGTTAGGAGTCTTATCTTTGTGATGGCATAGCATGCCATGGGTTCCACTGAAATTTAAAATCTAGTTTGATTGTGTTGAATCTAGTTTGATGCCTTAGAACTTTGTGTCATTCAATAAATCAAAATTCTTTCCATTCATTTTCAAGTTAGTCGAAACTTGTGTAACATTTGGCAATGAGAACTTTACACACTAAGTATTATTTGCGTTAACAGATAGGTTATTTATCGCTAACCAAGGTACCTAAAACGTTCCCAAGAGTATTGCAAAGTATTTCTTTACACTATCCAAAATAATTAAAACCTCTAAATTTTTGAATGGGTTTTTTTAAAATCTATAGTTAATATAACAAGTGGTAAGGGTTAATAATAAATAAAATAAAATATACTTTTCTGTCTTAAAGATCAACAAGGTCATTTAGATTCGTCAAACATTCACACACAAATAATTTATTGATTCAGGCGTTACTTTGCGGAAATCCATTGAAAGCAAGTGATGGATTAAAAATATCTTTGTAACAATTCCCGCGCGAGCCTCAGAACAACGATGTCTTCACGACCAACGCTGAAACGAAGGCTGAGGCTCCTATGTTACCTGAAGATGCCCTGTGTAAGGGCGAAACACGTGTCGTGTTGAATAGTTTCTCGATTTTTCGGGAAATTATAGTAGCGCGGGAATTGTTACAAAGATATTTTTAATCCATCACTTATTCACACACAAAATGGAAATTCGATATATTTTTTTAACAACAATGAAAGAGATATGAGCGGTACCATAATAAAGAAATAAAATAAAATGGGTTCTTTGTCAGAATTTGTCAAGGTTTGTCAGTTTATCTGTCTGTTGTGGTATTTCTCAAGATTTGTCAATCTGTCGGTGACTCTTATCGGGGGGATCTGTCAGTCAGCCTGTCGTGATTCTAAAGGAGGCAGGGGATTGTCCGTCAGTCAGTCAGTCTGTCGGTGACTCTAACGAGGCTTCCAGAAGGCAACGAGATTGAGAAGAATGCCTCAAGAAACTAATCTCGGCTTTTTTCGAATTATGTCCTAAGATCTAATACTATTGCAGAAATACAATATTAAGATTACCGCTGTTCCTAAAACTAACAAAATCTAATATCCAAAGATCATACATATCCCATCTTATCTTAGGAAAGAAAGGAGCAATTCATGTCACTTCCAGGCAGACTTGTCAGTTGTTAATAAACTATAATCTACACAAAAAAAAAAAAAACTATGACCTAGACACAAAAATTATATTTTTTTATTTTTTGTGTTTGCTATGCCTGTACTTACCCTTTCGGGGAAACAGGCGTGACTGTATGTATGTATATATGGGAATATTTCAAAATTAATTTATTTTCCGCGACTTTATTCGGCTTATTGGCCAATTTAAAACTCGGACTAAGACACAAAAAAAATACCGACGTACATATATTTCTACAGATTTTTTTGACATATCTCTTGCCAATATTTATGTCATCGACTGTCACAACAATGGCAAAAATGAAAGCATAAAATATCATGCAAATACTTAGATAACACGTGAAACAGCAAAATGGCCAAACTCAAATGGAAATAGTCTACTTCCTCCTTATAATCCTGCTCATACTGTACGGGGTATACCTCATCCGGCCCTATTGGTTCTTCCTGGTCACATTTGCTATCGTCTATACAATATATTCTCAGGTCTCCATGATAATTTGGTAAGTATATTACTTAAACAAAGTACATACATACGCGCCTGTTTTCCCGAAGGATTATTTTCGACCACCGAGCATCGCGTTTTTCGCGGAGTTATATAGTATAGTTACCACAGTTATATAGTAAGTCTCACGTAAAAGGTGGCTAGCATGCCGCATATCGGGCACAATTATGTTCGCCAGAGCCTTGACCGTTGATCGGAAGGTGCACCACTTGCTGTGAGTTTGTCTTGAGCTCCTTAGGTCTTTGTAGGATCCCTATACACCCGCCAATGTCTTTAAGTAGGGTCCGTTTGTGAAACATATCTAATTCTATCGCGATCATTCATTGGAGAAAATTTACTAATAATAGAATTCGTTTATCGTGGGAACTTGTTATTTATTTTCCTTACAAAACGTCACGAAAATTTAAATCATTTTCACTTAAAATTAGATTAATGAGTCTAATTTAACGTAGAGTAGATTATCGCTATTTCTGTGCCTCGGAAAGTGCGTTAAGCCGTTTGGTCCCGGCTGTCATGAACGTCTATGGCAGCCATTATTCGTAAGTCAGTGTCTTTTAACATCCTGACTGCTGGTTTAACCATAGAATGAGGTTTTTTTCTGGGTTGCAGAGGTCAGACGGCAGTCGCTCCATGTAATAACTGAAGTTCAGCCAAATCTAGTTAGACCAATGAGCAGACCCTGGGCCCCAAGTATCAGTCAACGGGGATAATGCTAGGTTATGATAAACTTGAAGGTAAAGTAGAAACTGCAAACAGCACCTTTTAAGATCTATGGTGTCAAGCAGAGCTGATCTTATGCATATAAAACATATATAGTTCCACTAATTCACAAATCAGAAATTAATATTAGCATTATTTCGACCAACTGCTTGTGAATTATGACATAATAGTGCATATTTTTCTTTGCGTAAAAGAAAATCATGTCTATGGTAATAAAAACTTAATACCCGTAAAAGTATTTGCATAATCTTTTTTCTTCGGCATTGTTCCACAAAATAGGTAGGAATACGCACCGAACTTACTATGATGATGTTGTTATACTTGCTGATTCTATGCGAAAAGAAAGAGACAGTCGATACATGAGCGTTAATACTTTCAATGCGAGCGAAAACGAAATCACTATGATGAAACTAAACGATACAGGTGTTTTGAACGAGCCGGTCAAATACAGCTCTAGTAATTATTCTATTCTTCACGAGTATTGACACAATTGCGCTAAATTTCGATTAATACTATAATAATATTATTTATTGAAATGTTTAGTTTTAGTTGTAAGCTTCTCAGAATATTTTGATATTAAACCTTCTTGGAGTCGGAAAAAATTAAAATCTTTTTAAAATCCAAAAAGTTCTGAATCTATTTAAAAATGGTGTTGAAGTGTTTACTCATTTGCGCAGTTTTCGCGGTAATTCATTGTGTCACAGGCTATATACCATACAGGGTAAGTTTATTTTATTTGAATTTTATTTATTATCTATGCGTTATCCGGTCCTCGGTCCCGGGGTTCACTTTTCTATATTTTCGCTTTCACTTCGCACGGTCTTCGGCACCATTTAATTATAAACATTGGGAAGTATGTCATCCCTAAAGTTGGACTTTATTGGCTTTTTATTATAGCGTATTGAAAAAAACAAAAATATCTCCAAAACTCTAGTACATAATACACAATACTTTTTTTAATAATGGCTTCGTGCGTATTTCACATTTAGCCAGCGGCAAGTAAAATATATGTTAATAATATATAATAAAAATTTAATATATAATAAATAGGAATGAGAGTTGAGAAAGATAATAAATGGTAAATGCTATGCCCAACCCTTGAATCCTCAGTAAAGATGTTGGACTGACTGTTTGATCACATCTCACATGGACTTCTTCAGAGAATTTAATAAGTGATGTTGCACTGTTTTGTTCATTTACCAACACTTAACGGTTAATAATCTACCGCCATTAAACATTAATGTTCGAAATATCACAAATTTTAGAAAATAAAACAAAACTGCAGGCATGACGCTTCACTTTCCCGCCAAGATCATCTATATCCATACAAATATTAGTATTCATTCCTGTTTCTTTCTATAAAGATTTTTACTCTATAAGCTAATCCACATTTCAAAGCTAATGAAACTTTCAGTACTGTCTTCGTATAGACTACAATGTTTAGTAGGTTTCAGAATTTTATATTGTTTAAAAATAAATGAATTACTGGTAAGTAGTTAAAGATCACTTAAAACCTTGTTCTCCTCTAAAATGTTCAAAAAATAAAAAAATTACACCTTAACCTTTCAAAACCTTGCATTCTTAGTTAAGGACATGGAATTTTTAGAAAAACAATGTTTACTAAAGCGGTTGTATTCAATGACGCAAATGAAAAATATTACGTAGATTTTTATGGGATTTCAACTAACTTTTAGTACTTCAAAAAACAGTTTTAGTACTTCCAAAAACCTGCTTGTTTAATGATTTGCTATAACTTTAAATTGCTTAAAATGATCCGATGCAGGTACGTGCTTGACATTACAAATCAACCAGTTTTATTACTTAGTACATTTTAAAAACAATTCACTTTCACTATGTCTATTAAGTGTAATGAGCAAATGAGCAATAAGAAAAATTGTTTCTTCATTTAATAATTGTTCAATCGAAAATGTTGTCCAGGTACTATGGTAAAATTAATGAACTTAAATTTTTAACTAATAATAAGTAAGGTAACAATATAATTAGCGAAATGTAGGCGTATAATTTGTCTCTGCCTACCCCTGCAGAGAAACATACGTGATTATATTTATGTGTATGTATGTTTGATGAGTAAGTACCCTAATAGTTCTTTACCGTAAAGACTCCTAATGTAGTATATAGATGAACGCCTGTTTTCCTGAAGAGCCATTTTTTAGCCCACATTGCGCCAATTATGCTTTTGGGCCCACGTAGTAAGTGCCATTTTCGAAATGACTTATATTCTATCTATCTACCTATAATACATATTCGACTCCATTTTTTTTTAGAATAAATGTGTTCATTCTAAAATTTTATTCGTGTCTAGGGAGGATTTACTGTGCTTATTGAAATATATAAAAATATTTTGTACAAAATACTAAGAACAAAATATAACAATGTACTTTTTTTAGGGACAAGTGGCACTGAAGAAGTACCCGTAAGACATTCATAAACATCATTATCTTAGTTATGAGAAGTGCAGTCCTGAACTTGAAGTTGGGAAGGCCTATGCCTTCCTAGCAAATTTCCGGCTATCCGTCGTCGCCTTGACCAAATTATCGGTTCATCAGTTGGGGTTTGTTGACATTTTCATCTCATCGACGAAAACAATCAATTGTTTCTTTTGTACCTATATAGTTTTTATGTCTGAAAAGGAATAATTCCGGCGGACTTTTATAGCTAATGAATGAAGTTATCTATTGTTATTTTTTTTTATTATATAGTTAGGCTATGTACAGTGTGTGACATCCAAAGCGCCACAAAAATACACGTCTCTATTGTCAAAAGCGTTGGACTGTGTCTCGATCCGATATGTATAACGCTTTCGATACTGCCTGTACTGTACAACTACTTGGCGCTGACTGTATCCTCGCGCCCTCTGTCAAACAGGGAGTCAGAGGGGATTCCTGATGGGTTTCGTGCATCGATTGTTTATAAAAAATCATCAAAAATAAGGAATAAAGAAATTGCCAAAAAGAACCAAACGGTCTCTTTAGTATTCAATCTATTACTTAACCTACTAATAACCTGGAATCTTTAAAAAAATACTTGCGATTAATACTTCAGAAGTATTATATGGCCGAAAAAGTAGACGAGACTCAACTTTACATACATATACACATATATTAAGAAACTAAACGGTTCATTTCATTTTTAACCACACGTTCTCATGTGTTTTATAATATATACAGATTTACGTGCATTTTTTCCATATTTTTCCGTACAAGACGACAAAGAGCAATCAAATTAAAAAAGTCAATTTTAGCGATCTCACATTATTCCCCACCTTAATGTCTGTATAAACATAAATATAAACAGACACATATTTAAACTAAAACAAGATAATGCCATAATGTCCAGTGATGAGTTGACAAGGTCAAAGGACAAAAGCGCTTGCGTGTGAAGCTATATGTGAATTATTAGAAAATTCTAATGACATATTCAACGTCCTACAATTCTGTGATCATTACGTGTAGGTTAGAAATAGGAATATAATAAACTAAACCTCTAAAAAAAGCTTTTTTGATCATCAAAAATACTGAGTGCTCACTCAGTATTTTTGATGTACAAAAAGGTTAGGTTAGGTTGGCAATTTATTAATTTTGAAGACACGTTAAATGACACCCTTAGAAATATAATGTAAATGATGGTCACACGTGACTAACTTTTATTTTTACGAATAGTTACTCACAATTAAACAAAAGTAGCAAATAAAACTGAAGGCTATATCATACTTAGTTCCAGTAAACTGTCAAAATAATAGTAATATGTATATATATATATATATATATATATATAGGTATAGACCACATATAGATAATATGTTGATATGACAATTAAATTGAAGTTAAAAATTTAATAATGAATAAATTTATAATTCGTTTTTTTACATTAAATGCTCTATTCAATTGCTGTGTCCGAAAAGGGTTACTAAGTATTGAGTGCAATTTATTGGTTACACTTGGTCTGCTATATAGATTTGATTTGATTTAAAATCAAATGCCACACAAACAGCCATTTACGAGCTGTCCTTTTTTTTGATTTACGTCGGTAACAAAATGCATTTACGCACTGTCTTCCGTTCAAAAGGGGAGACCGGGTGGGGGTGTGGGACTCTTTACGGCAGACGCGACCGCCGCATTCCTACCCACTAAAAATCTTCCGACAAAGCCCACCGCTGTTGAAAAAGGGGGGGGGGGGCAGTACCAAGGGATTTATAGTTTCTGGCACCCGCCCGCGGCTAACGTCCCCCGGATCAGAACCATGAGGACCTCCTCAGAGTTTACGAGCTGTCCTGTGTGAATTCAACTCAAATTTGGTGACCATTTCCTGCCAATGGCTTAAAGTCCCAGACAGTTCTGAATCCAAATGTTTGCTAACTAATAATATGCTCCAAGGTGATCCCATGTATATATCATACTTTAAATATCGTAGAAGCAACTTTCACTGTCCCACATGAGAGACGCTGGCCTCGCATCAGTTCTGTCTAGGGTCAACTACCAAGTAGGTACATAAATAAATAACTCTTAAACAATAAAACCAATTATTTAGTTCCAAGGTAAGCATCAATCAGAATTTGTGATAAGGATACTAAATAACGGATAAACATACATGCATACATTTTATTATGAATACACATAATGTACCACAAGAAACACCCAGACCAGACCTTATTACAGTTAAACCTGGTTAAGTGAGATCTCGTTATAGAGAAACCTCCATAACTGGTACTTATTCTAAGGTCACATTTTGGCACTGAATTACCTCTGTTAGAGGCACGATGCTAACATCTGGGATTCGTTTCTTCGATTAATCATCATAGTTGTCTCTATAACGGAGAATTTCATATGCATAAACCTCTGCACTGCCAACTGAGACAACATCGTTTTGTTTGTTTCCTTACTTATTCTTATTCCGCCCGCAAATGCTGCAGTTTCAGTTTCGTTTTAAATGTTTATTTGTAAAATGTCCGAACGAAATTCACAATATTTATCAAACGCGACAAACTTAAATTAATAACCGTTTATCAAAGTGGGAAGACTCGCGATGAAGTTTGAAATTACAGTAATTGGTAACCAAAGCATATTGATTGCTAAAATATGCTACTGGATGGCTGATCAAATCAATATACTAACTAAACCGACAGATTTATATAAGTGATACATTCTGTTTTCATATTTGTAATACGTGTAAACATGCTAGAATATTTTGTTTATTACATTTGTCTGATTAGCTTTATTACTTTTAATTACTTACACAGATTTATAATGTTTAGGTACATAACACGTTCTTTAATCCTGAATCCTGTAACACAGGGTATCCTAATACGGATTTCCGCTCAATCACACTGGCTTTTTATATACATTATAATATAATAAATAACTTGTATTAGCATGTAAGTCATTGTGATGGAAATAAATGGATATTGTTATTATTATTACTTTAATTAAATAAGCGCACCTCTATAACTGAAAAACTCTAATGAAACCCTCTGTAAATGAGACAGATATTTATTTATACCTACATATCCGAGACATTGGGTAAGAGAAATACAATAAGTGAAACAACATTGCAGGTCCCTCGATGTCTCACTTCACCAGGTTTCACTGTATTATTAAAATACTTTTGAAGTGACTCGTCATAATGACTACATCCTGACTGATGGTAAGTAGCCCATGCAGTTCAGAAAATTAAAGTGCTGCATACCGTGGAGAAAGCACGATATAAAGCGCACCAACTCATGACGGCCTCCTTTAATGCCGTTACACGACTCAAAATTCCAAACTTTCAGTCAGACAAAAATTTGTCCTGTGTAGAAATGAACAGTGAAACTCGACCACGGGAGCGGAGTGAAGGTACACTGACTTCCATGCCACATCAGTCGTCAATAACAGGAACTCATATGCAAACCTTTGACATTACAGATCCTTCTATCAGTTTACTATGAGAGCCGCTGTCCAGACAGCAGAGATTTCGTGCTCAACCAGCTCAAGCCCGCAATGGATCTCCTACCAGATTATATAAACCTAAGACTGGTGCCTTTTGGAAAAGCTAAGGTACTTTACAATATTCGTTCTTTGTGTGGTACCGGCCTAGAATATGGCCACCCCCTCTATCTCAAGGGTAAGAGTAGACAAATCCTACTGGGTGATGGGCAGCAGCGTCGTCCTGCGTACTGGCTTAAACTGCGATCACCAACCCGCCTGCCTATGATTATGGGCAAACACCCCCAATAGAATGTAATCTATTGGGGAGGCCAAAGTTCGACATTGAACTTTATAAGGCTGATAATTATGATGATTCATCATCAGCTCAGAGAAGTTCACTACAAAACATACTTTCCCATAAATTTCCATAATAGGCAGATAAAGATTATAGTATGTATTCTATTGGGGAGGCTATTGTCAGCTGTGGACTTTTTAAGGCTGATATAATGATGATTATTCGTAAAGACAGTGATAACTGTAGCCTGTACGCAATTAGCTTGTAGTATCAACAAAGTGTAGTAAGTATAGTAAGTGTAGTAAGTATCATCATGATTATCTCATACTATAAACATCCCACTACTAAGCACGAGCCTCTTCTCTCAAACTAAGGTGAGGGAAAATTAGATAATACTTCACCGAGAAGTCGGCCACACACGCTATGGTCGCACAAGGAGGTAGGAGGGGCGCGTTCACTGCGTTTCTCTGAGGAGATCCTCCCGGTTTTGGTCGGGGGACGTTGGCCGCGGGCGGGGTTTCAGAGCTGCAACCCAGGGGGCCTACCGCCGAGTTCGATGGCAATCGATTATAAGGCAAAATGGATTTCGAATTGATTCTGTCGTACCGCCGAACTCATGGAATTCGAAACAAAATGGCGTTCTCCATTTACCTATTGGTCTGTCACAGACTGAAGGTCATGAATGAGAGGTAGCTGTCGGCAGATTCCCCGGTACGGATTAATGTACGCAAAACAAAGTTTGATCTAGATGGCTTAAGGGTAATCCATCGAATTCGACGATAGGCCCCCAGGTACTGGCTCACCGCCTCTTTCTCAACAAGCGGCGGGCGTCGTCGGAAGATTTTTAGTGGGTATTACTGCTGGCGGTCGTGTCTGCCGGCGGCGAGTCCCACACACCTCTCTCGGTCCCCCTTTGGCCGGGAGACAGCGCGTAAATGTATTTTGTTACCGACGTAAAAAAAAACAAAAAAAAAGGCAGGTGTATGATCTCCTGCTGTTAGATTTTTTTAAGCCGCCGAAAATTACCCTACCATGGATTAACGACTACCACATTCTAGTGATAACCGGTACCAACATCTTTACATACATTCCAAAGCACGGAAGCGATATTTATTACCACCTACGGTCACCCATCCAAAGACTGAACTCTGCTTTACTTCGGTGATCATACATCGTATTTATTTAGTCATTTGTTTGCTTATCATTTATTTATTGTCCATATATCGCATGCTTAAAGGAACATCGAACCATTAATAGATAGGTCAGGTTTGAGTTACGTACTTATATAGTCTTTCTATTTCTTACTGAGATCGAATCAATGTTAATCAAACAAAACACAAGCAGAATAACTAACTAATAAATCAGTGCCAATTTAATGCGCTTACAAGTAGAACAAGTATTCTTTAGAAGATCTTCTTTTGTGATGTCCCAAAAATCGTCTTTTTTGAGTTAAGTCACTATTCCGCATGCGATATATCTGGAGAAAGTTTTGAATATAAGTACTATTGCAGAGCATAAACGGAGGTTATGACGGGTTCGAATGCCAGCACGGACCCTCTGAGTGCCTCGGGAACGTGGTTCAAAACTGCGCCCTGGATCTGATGGAGGGTAGGAGCCACGCTGAGAAGACCGACTACGTAGTTTGTGAAATGAAGACTCTAGCTGCTTCAAATGGCGATCTTTCGGTAATACTTTTCTTAAGTATTTCATTATCTAATGTAATGAAAAGCATGACCTTGCATGAATTCAAAAAATCTATAGTTAACATACTACTTTTTTTTTTCGTTTTAAATAATGGCTTCGTGCGTCTAGCACATCTAGCCAGTGTCAAGTAAGTGATATATTATGTAACAATATATAATTCATAGTAAATGAGAGTGAGTGATGATAAATGGTAGATGAGATACCCTCCCCCAAGCCCCTTGAGTCCTCAGTAAAGATGTGGGACTATACTGAGATCTCACATGGACTCCTTGAGAGAATATGAAAAGTGATGTTGCACTGCTTTGTTTCATTTACCAACACTCATGTATATTCACAAACACTAAACGGTTAATAATCTACCGTTATTACACATTAATGTTAGGAATATCACAAATTTTAGAAAATATAACAAAACTGTAGACATGACGCTTCAATTTCCCGCCAAAAAGTCAAAATACTACTTGAAAAATGTCATTATCAAGTAGATGAGTTCCTAGATGATAAGACATTACTGTAATTTTAATTATAATTTGTCTAATATTATTTGTTAATGTTTTTATGTCTCAACGACAAAACATAGCGCTCATATTTAGTATGCAACACCTTAATGTAAAATCCTATGTTTAACAAACCAATAAATTCTATTCTATCGGCGATCTCTTTTATAGACGGTACAGTCTATAAAAATCAGAGATCGCTACGACAAACACGGTAACAAGCGTTCCCAATTATGACAGCCTTCGTTAATGCCGTTTCACTACTTGCTAAAAAGACCCGATATTATAGGAAAAGGGAAAACTGTGCGGAAAATCGTCGTGACTTCTAATGGTATACGAAATTATTCATAATTACACCTATGTACTAATGTGTTATGTGGTATGCACCCATTGTCATCCTCCTGTCGTGCTCCCAGTATCTCTGGAGTCGGCGAAGCATGACTTTTCCTATCATTTTTTTTATTTTTAATAATGGCTTCGTCTGTTTAACACATTTAGCCAGTGTCAAGTTATAGATATATTAATAAAATGAATATATAGTAAATGAGAATAAGTGGTGACAAGGATGAAAAATGAGATGACCTTCTCTAAACCCCTTTAGTCTTCAGTAAAGATGTAGGACTATACTGGATCTCACATGGACTTCTTGAGAGAATTTTAAAAGTGACGTTGCACTGTTTTTTTTGATTAACCAATACACTTGTACGTTCACAAACACTTAACGGTTAATAATCCACCGTATTACACATGAATGTTCAAAATATCACAAATTATACATGACACTTCGCTTTCCCGCCAAGAAGTCCCTTTTTCTTCTTTTTAACACACTCTTTACATTTTTTTCTAAGGCTTTATCTTTCTCTTTTCCTATGATTTGTAACTGGATATAATTGTGTTCTGTTTTTTACTTTTTTCTATTAACTTTATATTTTACTTTTCTTCTGTTTAAATTCTAGTGTGTCCAAAAAGCGAATATATCACCAGATGCAGTGAACCTGTGCATTTTCACGGGACGAGGCACGCAGCTCCAACTCGACTCGGAGTTCCTCACAAAACTGATCAACCCCCAGTTCGTACCCACCGTCACATTTGATGGAGTAAGTTAAGCCACTTAATATTTCTGACACTTACACCAATTATTTAGTTCCAAGATAAGTATCATTAAGAACTTGTGGTATGGATACTAAATAACGGATAAACATACATAAATACCTTTTTTTTGTAAATACATACTTAATATACATATGAAAACACCCAGACCAGAACAAATATTCATATTTATACTTACAAAGATTTGTCCTGTGCGGGAATCGAACCCACGACCTCAGGAGTGGAATGCGGGTATACTCGCCACCACGCCATATCGGTCATCATATACTTACATATTTTTGGAATAACTTAGAATAAGCACATTGAGTTTCCGATTTTCAGAAGTAATTTTGATTAACGCCAAGGTTTTTTTTTATATAAGCACGAAAAACAAGCGCACTTACTCATGACGGCATATATATAAGTGCAATGCCGTTTTACGCCCTGCTAAAAAGACCTATATTGTTCCGTGGGAGACAGACATAAATTCTGGCCAACTTCTTTTTGCAGCACAAGTGCTTCGGAATAAAGCGAAGCTAGAAAATAAGTTTCAGTTTTGAACATAAGTTTTTTAAATGTAACATCCTTTATAATGTTTGAGCGGCAATAGCCCAGTGGCGAGACCCCTTGCCTTTAAATTCAGAGGGTCTCGGGTTCAAACCCTGGTGGCGCACTTATGACTTCTCGAAGTTATGTGCGTAATTATCGCTTGCTCCGTGCCTCGGAACGCACGTTAAGCCGTTGGTCCTGACTGTCATGAACATCTATGGCAGTCGTTATAAGGAACTCAGTGCCATCTAACAGACTGACAGCTGGTTTAACCATACTATGATGTTTCCCTCTGGGTTGCGGAGGTCAGACGGCAGTCGCTCCACGTAATAACTGAAATTCAATCAAATCTGGTTAATACCAATATAATGAACCAGTTAATAGACCCTCTCCCCCGGTTGGTCTCCACCTTGTCGTGGTGGGGGGGCTGAGTACCTCCCGGTGGGGCGCAGAGGGCGCCAGGGAAAAGGTAACACCCAGAGGTTGGCGACACTGGGTGCCCTTAGTACTGACTACCGGGGGCGAAACTAAGAGGGACCTGTGAAGGGCGCAGCGGGCGGGCCAAGAGGGCCCGTAAAGCAGCGCCAGAAGGGTCTTAGGCAGCGGGGGCAGGGGGCCCTTGCTGTCTAAGCACAGACCCTCCGAGAAGTCTGCCACACACGCTATGGTCGCACAAGGAGGTAGGAGGGGCGCGTCCACTGCGCCTCTCTGAGGAGGTCCTCCCAGTTTTGGTCCGGGGGACGTTGGCCGCAGGCGGGGTGTCAGAAGCTGCAACCCGGGTACTGGCCCCCGCCTCTTTCTCAACAAGCGGCGGGCGTCGTCGGAAGATTTTTAGTGGGTATTACTGCTGGCGGTCGCGTCTGCCGGTGGTGAGTCCCACACCCCCTTTCGGTTCCCCTTTGGCCGGAAGGTAGTGCGTAAACGCATTTTGTTACCGACGTAAAACAAAGGCAAATCTAAGGCAACCGGGATAATGCTAGTATATGATGATGATGCTTTATAATGGTGGATATTTAATTATGTTTACAGATTTTCAACCAACAAATACAGGACCACTCCCAAATAGACTTAATAGGCACCATTTGTTCAATACTGAAGGAGACGAAACAGTGTGCTCACCACTACAACAGCATGGCGTTCAAACAAATACTCTGAAATAAAAAACTAATATTTATTACCTTACGTACATTTATTTTATTTCAATAACTTAAATTAAAGAACATAGTAATATAAAACTAGATTATTTAATTATGCTCACGCATATTGTCACCCAATAATGACAATAATCAATGGACGAAATTAATCAATTAGTTTGACGGTATACAGATGTATATAATAAGGCAGAATAGTAATGAGCAGTGTAATAATCATTAGAACATTGTTTTTTATCTCAATTTTAAGAGATTTGTTACTGAATATTGATTGCATTACTATTCTTCTTTAGGTATTCGCATTGGTCTGTCATTTTGACAGATTACTTAAAGCGAAAAGCGTTGTTGATTTTGAAATTTTTGATTTATGGCTAGCAGATTTTATGAATAATAAATATAAGAAAACGTTATAATTTTAAATGTCAGTGTAATATAATGATTAATCAGATATGATAAAGCATGACCATTGTTTATTGTACATTTGCATGCTATGAGGCTAAATATGGAATAGCGCAAATTTTATGTATGTTGTGAACACCCTGTATCACCTGTATTTGCAAATAAATATGATTTATGATTTATAAACCAAAAGAGAGACCGTATTTGGTAGCAGCGATTGATAGCTAATTTTGTACGTAATTGTAACGCTTTCGGAATGCTAGACACCTATTAAAGTCTGTAAATATCATATTTATTATTGCACTGATATTATAATATAAATATTTAACGTTTCAAAAATATTGTACACACTTAATTTTAATTTACGTCAAAGTAAGTTCTCCTTTAACTTTGTATTCTGCAACAGAATAATGACAGGACAACTTTCGGTCGAGATGTGTATTATTATGCAGAATTTTAATATCAAATGAGCTTTTACCTTCCTTACAGTTTGCGTATATCGCACCATCTGTAAGACAAGGGCATAATTGCAATAATTGCAATTTTACAGAAGAAGATTTTTATTGCGCTCAATGCGATCTTGTTTATTTTAAAAATTGATTCTCCTGAACATGAAGTAACTATACATTATGGTGTCTTTTCCCACCAGTTGAAAAGGCATTTTTAAAACACTTGCATACCTATGTACTTTTCACAATTTTTGACAATTATGCCCTTGTCTTACCTAGGGTGCGAATGTGAGCAGTTGTCAATATCTGCGTCAGGTCTATTTTCAGTCAGAATAAATAAATAAATAAATATTCTCTTACAATCACACCAATTATTTAGTTCCAAGTTAAGTATCACTACGAACTTGTGTTATGGATACTAAAGAACGGATAAACATACTTAATTTTTTTTTTGTTAATACATACTTAATATACATAGGGAAACACCCAGACCAAAACAAATATTCATGTTCATGCACACAAAGATTTGTCCTGTGTGGGAATCGAACCCACGACCTCTGGAGTGAAGTGCAGGTATACTGACCTCCATGCCATATCGGTCGTCAAAAGGCACATCGTTCAATGAAACTTCAATCATAGTGACTGAGCCTTAACTTCCCTTTTAGTTTTTGTTTGTATGTATGTTGTCAATATCTGGGAGAGTTGCTGACGATCCAGTCGTGATAATGGGCGATGTTTGTGTAGACACTAGGTACTCCTTCACTTCCGCAGTTTTCTGACCCAAATGATACTATTCCAATCTGGAAAAAAAGAAGACAACTAAGGATGAGTATTTTGAAACTTCTTGGCGTGATGTCTGCAGTTTTGTTTTATTTTCTAAAAAGTAGATAATTAATCGTTAAGTATTTTTGAACTTACACAAGTGTTGGTAAATAAAAATTAAAAATCAGTGCAACGTCACTTTTCAATCCTCTCAAGAAGTCCATGTGAGATCTCAGTACAGTCCCATATCTTTACTGAGAACTCAATGGGTTTATAGGAACTCATTTACCATTTATATTTTTTAGCAGCACTCTATCTCATTTATGACTTATAAATTATTAATATATCTTTTCCTTGACAGTGGCTATATGTGCAAACATTATTCAAAAATAATAATTTTTATTAAGCGACATTGACATTTATTAATTTGAAAGAAAATTTGGGGGTTAAATATTGAGATAAATTCAAATTTTTGCTATTCATTTCATAATTATTGAGAGTAGAGTTTTAGTTCAGAAGGATTTAGGTTCACCACATCAGTTAAATGGAGATTGGCGGAGCCAGGTGTTGGCGTCGTAACTTTAGAATGTCAACAAAATCTCAGCTCAATAACATCCCACCTCTAAGCACAGCACGATACAAGGTGAGAAGGACTCATACACCCTACCACGCAGACCCAATGCATATTGGCAGAAGAATTATTCTACAATGATTATTGTTTCAGCTGCTTTCACTCACCTGTACATGTCGTCCATCCCTAAACAGCATTAGGGGCGCCCCTCCGAACCCTGAACAGGCATCCTTTCCTTCCTCTCCCCCCGCGCACAGCTGTCCCTCGTTCACAGGCACTGACTCTCCGAAGATATGCTCACATTTCTCTAAAGGGACCAGAGGTACGTCTAGCGACTGCTGTCGAGATATCTGGAGTGATAACAACATTACTTCGGGTTAGAGGAAGTGAAACTATAAAGGATAAAGTTAAAATTAACATCTCATACTTATGTCTGCAGCCCCTTTAAGCTGTAATAAAATCAACAATCTGAAACCCAATCCAAGAAACGGTCTAATAAGCAATTAAAACGATAGGGTACTTCTGAAATCTCTTCTCATCCTATGTAATATTTATGAGACTTCTTAGATATCAAGCAAAATTTCCAGAGCTACTTCAATTGAAGAAGGTTTCGGTTAATATACGAGAAATAAACAAGATTCATACATAGGAACATGGAGACTTCTACTTTTCCTACTAAAACATACATACATAATATTATCACGCATTGATCTCGTAGGACTACCCCTGCAAAGATCATGGCATAACACTTTAAGCTTCACTTTAGACTTGATAACCATCTCATGCTCTCATAACGGTTTAGAATTATTTTGATCAGCCCTTAGAAAACTGTGGTTTGAAACTAGTCATATTGGTAGTAAAAATTGTGGTTATACACTTACTGTAGTAATTTGTCCAGAAAGCTTGCCCCAGCCGACGAGGGATGCGCGTTCGTTAATAACAACCTCTGGTTTGTCGTTCAAGCAAACTGGTGCAGCAGTTACTGGAATATAATGTCACTATTATCAATAGGGTGTATAGGGACCCTACTAACATCTAAAGAGCCCCAGCCAACCTCACCTGCAAGTGGTGCACCTGCTGATCAACAGACGAGGCTCTGGCGAATTTAACAGAACGTGGGACCGACAATGTAATTGGCGAAGTTTTAGTGTATAATATGCCTCTGCCTACCCCTTCGGGGAAACAGGCGTGAATGTATGTATGTATGTAATATATAATAAAATATTAACTAATCAGCAATTTTTCAATCGTTTAAAAAATATAAAAGTCGTACTCATTTTTAACCCGCTAAAATTAAATGTAACAAGTGAAAGTAAAAATTATTAATAAATGAAAATTTATTGAAATTTCAAAACTTAACGAAAAATGTTTTCATTTATTCTTATACCACGAGTATATTGAATTGTTTTTCAAATTGAATCGTAGCTGCTTACAATATGTTTATTTGTGACATCATCACGAAATGATCCGACCATGTCATGGCTTTAGGATCCCACGTCATGTCAATGTCACCACGAATGTCCAGTCCAGTCAGTTGTCAGTCAAGGGCAATGTTAAAAGTCGGAAGTGAGGAGTCAAAGCTTAATCAGTGCCCAGATCAGTTAATCACACTTCCGTAGTTTTGTATTTTGTTCTCTAACCCTAATTTCCTGCGCATTCATAAATCATGCTTGCTAATCGGTAGTAAAGTGACGCTCTTTTAAATCAAACCAGAGTAATTCGTAATTGTAACGAGGTGACTGATTAAACAATGATTGTAAAACAATATGGCGCGGGGGTCGGTGTACTTGGAGTCCTAAGGCTAGGGGTTTCATTACCACACTATTATTTCAATTCAAGACAATTACTATTATTTCATCTTATTATATTTATTATAAATAAATAAGACAAATAGCGGCCCTTGCAAAATATAATATCGACCATTTTTTTAAATTGTTTGTTCTCAGTAATGCTATTGCAAACGGGTAAGAAATACGAATTCTGGCCATAATTGTCAGAATTCCTCCTAATGGTACATTCACATCGTAGTTACTTTTGTGCAACACGATAACTTTTGATAACATTTGGTAGCATTAGGTAACCAAGTGATGGATTAAAAATAATATTTATAGTAATATTTGGTAACATTTGGTAACATTCGGTAACATTCGGTAACATTCGGTAACATTCGGTAACATTCGGTAACATTCGGTAACATTCGGTAACATTCGGTAACATTTGGTAACATTCGATAACATTCGGTAACATTTGGTAACATTGCCGTGTGTTGCTGGGTGACACTAGGAAATGATGCTCTACAATAAGTAACTGCGGTGTGGATGCACTATAAAATGTCAACCTCAAACACTAAAAGGTGGTAGATCTCAGAGTTCACCAGGGCCGCCTATCGGTTTTTGTTTCAGGTAAAGAGTAATATATTTAGAAGTATGTAGAAGTAGGGCATAGCATAGGGATCCTACCATGACCTTAGGAGCCCAAGCCAACCTTACCTGCAAGTTGTGCACCTTCCAATAACAGACGGGGCTCTGGCGAATAGAACAGTTCCCGGAAAGCGGCAAAAGGCTCGCTACCCATTACGTGGGTCCGACTATATAACTGGCGAAATGTGTGTGTATAAATTGTATAATATACCACAGCCTATTCCTTCGGAGAAACAGACGTGATTGTATGTACGTACGTAGGAGTAGTAAGTAGTTTTTGTCATATGAAAGATATCAGTGCAGTAGGTTTATTCACAGACTTAAAAAAAATATTTTCTTCTTTTATTAACCTTGACGATTTTCTTGCCCGTTCTTTTACGATCAAGCTCCCGCTCGCAGTGAATGGGCGAACTAGTTTTTAAGTTTTGACCTTCATAAGAGCTCTTTTTAGTCACACTTGAATAACACTGCAAACATTGGGCAGAAACTTTTATGAATATGGCAGAAACTCGATATCATGCAAACTGTATGTGTTCTGTGTATTGCTTTATTTCTTTGTTTTTATTTTGTTTATGTATACACGGCCAAAGAGTTCGGTATACTCTTTGGCCGTACATACGAGTTTGTTTGATATCGGAATAAATAATTTTTAATATCATTGCATACTGTCATGCACTGACTGGCTTGACCTTACTCACAGTACAAAAATGTGATATTTACCAGAGAATTTAATGTCATCCTTCATTACAATGAGGGCGATGTCGTGTCTGAAGATCTTCTGCTCGTAGCCTGGATGCACTATTACGGAGTCCACAGCGATAGCCTGGTTGGGCGGGGCGCAGAAGTAGTCGTTGCAGTCCGGGCTTTTGGCTGTGTCCCATTCTCCAACTACTACCGTTGACCTAATAATCAATACGAAATGTTATGAAACTATAATGAAACGGCTGCATAATCTGATGACATCGATATCGTATCGCATAAAGTCAGATTCACTTTAAAATCGAAATCATTTATTCAAGTTTAGCTCATAAAGCTCTTATGCACTTAAGAACTAACGTGCCCATTCACTGCGGGCGGGAGCTTGATCGTAAAAGAAAGCGCAAAAAAATCGTCAACGTTAGTTTTTTCCCGAAAAAAAACGTGATATAAACTTACCCAATGAATTAATTTCTGTTTTTTCCTAAATATATTTTTTTGGAATTAGAATGCTACATTTATATGTAGACCTAATGGTCTGAGATGAATTTTATTTCCTAGACATAATCAACTCGTCCGAGTAACCCGGAGATGTGTCGTAATAACGGGGAGTTTTGTAAGATCGCTAAAATTGAGCCCTTTTAATTTGATTGTTCTTTGTCATCTTGTACAGAAAAACTATGAAATAAATAGACATAAATGTACGTCATACTACTAATACATGAAAACGTGTGGTTTAAAAAAATATTACTCTAAGTATTAGTTTCTCCATATTAAATTTTCAAAGATACGTCTTGTCTTTTTTTTCGGCCAGTTTACTTCTAAGCTATTTATTGCATGTATTTTCTATATACTTCAGGTAACTAGTAGATTAAATACCGAAGAGAACGTTTGTTTGTTTTTGTAATTTCTTTATTTATAATTTTTGATAAATTTTTATTTATAATTTTTCAATCGATGCATGAAATCCGTCTGGAATCCCCTCTGCCGCGCTGTTTGATAGTGGGCGCGGGGACGCCTTGCTAGGTGTTCGTTACAGTTTGAATGTCTGTTGACACAACCTTGTCAATAGATGACGCTGTACTATTGTGATCAGTTTCTGATTCGCGCTTTTATTATTTGTTTGTATAATATATATTAATGTAGTAATTTAGTATTAGTTAAAATCGGTGTGTAACAGAATATATATTCGTAATATTATCCATATCCAGTAATCTGCGGGCCTGGCTTCGCTAATTTGACTAGGTGACTAAAAGTCAGCGACTCTACCGTCCTCTTTAACGCAAATTATAAAGTACTAGAAAGATTTAACACGTCCATTCAAGTCCCCCATATCTCAGTGGTTAGAGCAGTGGACCGGTTATCCAAAGTCTGGGGTTTGATTTCTCTCCGGGTTACCGCGGACCAGTTGATTTTACCTAGTGCAAAAACTCGTCTCATATTTTATTGTCTTTAAAATCAACAAGATCATTTCAATTCGTCTAATTTTAACAAAACAAAGTGCAAATACAAAAAGAAAATGTTAATGCCAATGCATGAGACTAGGTGTTAGAAAAAGATCACCGAAATTAAGCAGACTTCACAATGGGCATTCTTTGTATGACTATCGCATTGTATGTTTGGCATTTAATATCGAGCGCTTGCTCGTTATAACTACATGAGCTGGCTATTCTTTACTATATAGAGGCTTTATTGAGCGACGCGAAAAATAACAATAGCAGTTCGCAGGCACTACTATCCAAATTCCTTATACTTCGGTTTCTGATCTTGATTCCGAAAATGGGACGGCTGTAATGGTGTCCTTTCCTAGGGTTTCAGCTTTCTTCGACGTAAACATTTCATCATCATTATCATCATCTCAGCCACCTGACTATATGGCTGATAAAAATGCTTGGGATTAAACTGCCGTTTCATACAGGCTATTCTAATATGAATTACTTAAAACATTAATATTGTTTATGTTGTATTATGTTGCATTGTATAGCGTCACAGACAAATGAAGATTGTAACTAACCAATCGATAATTTAAAAGAGCATAGCCTGTGAGTTTCTTGCCAGTTCTTCTTACAGAGCGGTGGCTCGGAACTGGCACTTAGATTCACTTACACTTAAATATTTTTTGTTTTTTTAAATTGTTTGGTTGCAAGTGAATCTAAGCTTCGTGTATAGTATAGTATAATTATATTTTATTTGTTTTTGTTATTTTTTTTTATAATTTTGACGTTTTCAAGTACTATGTAATAGTTTATGAAATAAAAAGTATTTTGACTTTGACTTGACTTTGACTTTGACGTCCACTGATGAACATAGGCCTCCCCAATAGATTTCCACATAGAGCGATCCTGGGTCGTCTGCATCCATCGGCTTCCCGCCGCCTTAACCAGATTATCGGTCCATCGCGTGGGAGGCCGTCCTCTACTACGTTTGTCGGTTCGCAGTCGCCATTGAAGAACCTTAACGCCCCATCGGCTCGTATGTGTCCCGCTCATTGCCACTTCAGCCTGCAAACTCGCCTCGCTATGTCGGTCACTCCAGTCCTCATACGGATTTCCTTATTTCTGATTCGGTCACGTAGAAACACTCCGAGCGTAGCTCTCTCCATGTACCTCATTTCCATTCTCTCCATTTACTCCATTTACCGCAAACATTTACCTCATGGTAAATAATATTACTTACAGAAAGATTTCATTATCATCATCATCATATCAGCCTTATAAAGTCCACTTCTAAATATTAGCCACACCAATAGATTATATTTTGTTGGGGTTATTAGCCCAGAATCGCCACGCGGGGTAGGCGGGTTTTTGATCGCAATTTGAAGCCATTAAGCCGGATAATGCGGCTGCCCATTTTCTATTAGGATTTCTCTTCGTTGACTCTTACGACTCCCCATGCGATGCTAGGGGGTAAACCTATTCTAGGCCGGTACCACACGCAGTTCGCAACCATACTTAATATTTTCCTTCACCTCGGTTTCTGAAAAGTGGCTTGATCCAAAAAGTAGGGTTAACAGACTGGAATGATGTTCCTGCCAAGGGTCTAAGCTTTCTTTGACGTGATGCGTAACACAAATGTACCTCATGTTGCATAATATTACTCATAAGAAGGATTTATATATTTATTTTTATGTGTACCTCATGTTGCATAATATTACTCATAAGAAGGATTTATATATATTTTTTTTTATTTTTATGTTGTGCATCGGCGATGTTTGCAGAGGCTAGAGTCGATGATTTTTGCGCGATAATTCGCAAAAAGACGGGCTCAGTTCTAAACAGAATGAGGTCTAGTCCCAACAGAATCCTGAACATGTTAGTTAATAAGTTTGATGCACCAATTATTAGGCACTTTGTGTCTGTATTAGTGCATCAAAAGCCACTGTTGTCAAACCATTGTTGTCAAATAAATGAATTTAATTATTATTATTATTATATACTCACAATTTATATCCTTCAGGTTTGGCCAAGGCACAGTGCGCAGCAGTCAACACCACTGTCTTTGAGATTATGGAACCACTACAGGCAAATCTCACTTTACCCGACTCTTTTTCTGTAAAAACATAAAAATTTTATAGTAGGGCAGCGATATGGCGTGGAGGGGTGTATACCCGCACTCCGCTCCTGAGTTCGTGGGTTCGATTCCCACACTGGAAAAATCTTTGTATGCACAAACATGAATATTTGTTCTGGTCTAGGTAAATTAAGTATGTATTTACAGAAAAAAGTATGTAAGTATGTTTATCCGTTATTTAGTACCCATAACACAAGTTTTTAACGACAATTATCTTGGAACTAAATAATTGGTGTAATTTTCAGAAAATATTTATTATCATCCTGGTTTAATGGTTCTCAAACAGATTTGTTAACTTATTCCTTAAAAATATATTATTATTATTTATTATATTTGTTTTTGTGTAATATTAGTTATACATATGCGAAAACATGTAACTAGTGCATAGTATTTATTTATCATTTATTGTTAAGTTAAATTGCTGTATGTTTACCTAAAAATAAACAAGAAATGTGAATAAAATTATTATATAAAATGTTGCGCGTTACTCGAGCGCAACAAAAAATCATATATCTAAAACTCGTACCCTGTAATGTCCCCCTTATCATAAAAATAAAAAATCCCATAATATTGGAGCGAGTGTTAAGAGCAGCCGGTCAGATAAGTAAAAAAAATACTTGAGAACAGAAAATGATATATTATAGGGAGAATGCTTGGACCCTGAAATGTACTCTTATAAATACCCTTTATTTATTTATAAACCCTTAATATTGGAGCGAGTGTTAAGAGCAGCCGGTCAGGGGGCCTACCGCCGAATTCGATGGATTACTGGTAATCCATCTAGATCAAGCTTTGTTTTGCGTTCATTAATCCGTACCGGGGAATCTGCCGACAGCAACATCTCATTCATGACCTTTAGTCCGTGACAAACCAATAGGTAAATGGAGAACGCCATTTTGTTTCAATTTCCATGAGTTCGGCGGTACGACAGAATCAATTCGATATCTATTTTGCCTTATTATCGATTGCCATCGAACTCGGCGGTAGGCCCCCTGATAAGGTAAAAAAATACTTGAGAACTGACTTTGTAGTCGGTGCCATAACAATTCATCATTAACGCAACAAAAGAAAATATTTTCCGGTCGTATTTAGATGTATGTAATACTGTTTTATCGTTTTCTATTACAGTATATACGCATCATTTAACTCAATAGTACTACTAACGTTATGCACTTTCCAGTATATTAATTTGGCAATTAATTATTGTCTGTTGATGTTTTGCTCAAGTATAAAAAAAATATTGATTTTGACGACCGATATGGCGTGGAGGTCAGTATACCCGCATTTCACTCCAGAGGTCGTGGGTTCGATTCCCACACAGGACAAATCTTTGTGTGCATGAATATAAATATTTGTTCTGGTCTGGGTGTTTTCCTATGTATATTAAGTACACATTTACAAAAAAAAAGTATTTAAGTATGTTTATCCGTTCTTTAGTATCCATAACACAAGTTCTTAGTGATACTTATTTTGGAACTAAATAATTGGTGTGATTGTAAGAGAATATTTATTTATTGATCAATATTGATATGTCATCGACTGATCGGCTTGTTATATGAAAAGGTGTTAACAACAGTTACATATCATATATCCTAGCATTATCCCAGTTGGCAAAGACAGGAACCAGGGTCTACGCACTAGTCTAACCAGATTTGGCTGAACTTCAGTTATTGAATGGAGCGACTGCCATCTGACCTCCACAACCCAAAGGGAAACATCATTCTATGGTTAAACCAGCTGTCAGAATATAAGAAGGCACTGACCTTCTGATAAAACGATTGCCATAGATGTTCATGACAGCCGGGACTAACGGCTTAATGTGCTTACCGAGGCACAGAGATAATTATGCACATAACTTCGAAAAGCCACAAGGGTTTGAACTCTAGACCCTCTGAATTAGAAGTCTGTGGGTTTCGCTTCTGGGCTATCGCTCTAAATAACAACAGTTACAGATTGCATTCAAAATTAAGCTTTTTATGTCATACTGCATTTTAATCATGTAATAGATTTATCAAAGAGGCCTCTGATTCCGTTAGTGAGACCTAAATTGTAAGACATGAATACGTGCTTTACATTTATATATTCTCTATAAAGATATAAAGGACTTAACAAAATTTAAATTCACATTAAAAATATCTCCAAAGAAACTGTTTTTATTCGCTGCAGGAGATTTTTGGTGAATAATAAATTAGAAAATAGTTAATTAGGTAGGTATGTTTTTCAACTTAGATCTTAAAATATTATATAAATATGATTATTACGTAAATTTTTAAGGATTTGTTAAAATACTATTACGATTTATATTTATTTAATAATAAGTTACTTGTAATATATATAATAATATGTACTTGCTGTGTCCTTGCAGGGTCATGTTTGTTACCTTCTATCTTTGTTAACACCTGTATATGTACAACATGAATGCAATAAAGAACTTTGATCTTTGTCATGAGTACTTTGTAAGTTAATGTATATCTCATTTGATGATGCTTGTCCTCAATAAACAATAATAAAACAAAACTAATACACTGAGATAAATAAATGAAAATTTACAACTAATACTCGACTATACGTGATCATAGATTTTACCCGCATAATAATCATAATTTTTTATTGTTTCATTTGGTACAATTAGGTCTTGAAAATAACTTTTTGTCCTCAAATTAAAGGGTATCACAATTTAAAATAGGAACACCTTTTCCTTATATTATATAGAAATTAAAAACAGGACAAACATAGGACAGGCTGAGCGTAGTATCACTATCACACGCCCTTTTTATTTATTGAATCACAAATATAAGAAACAGCATAAACAAGTACCTAACATGTAAAATCTATACACTTGCCTCACAATCTACACGCGTTGCCTCCTAATATTCGCACTTGCAAAAATGTGGGCCTGTTTAAGAGAGCTGTAAGATGTCATTTCTTACATGACTGATGAATTATATCAAGTCATTGAGTTATTAATCATTAAATTATATAAAGCATTAAGTACGATACTATGTTATCATACGTGGTAGGTTAATTTAAGTGGTAGCATACATATTGTTTATTTTTGTTCCTTTTATTTCAATTGTTTTTTTACACATGTCGTCTACTATTGAATGTTTTTCCTTATTTCGGACTGCTGGAAGAGGTTCCTTTTGGAATAAGCAGCTCCATTGTACATTGTTATATTTTTTTTCCTTTATATGTTTTGTGTGTACATAAATTGTTAAATAAATAAATAAGCTAACTGTTCTTACAATTATAAGTAATTACAGCATGCATAATTATATAATATTAATAAAAAATTAACCAAGTGAAACGAACAGTAGTGAGTAAAAGAGTAAAAATTGCAATGATGACCTGGAAATTACTAAAGCGTGCTAAGGTAAGTCACATTCTCTGATTGAAGACAAAAATATGGGCAGTGTTTGTTAGTTTATATCGATATTGGAAATTCTCTTTGTATGAACATTATTTGACGACCGATATGGCGTGGAGGTCAGTATACCTGCACTTCACTCCAGAGGTCGTGGGTTCAATTTCCACACAGGACAAATCTTTGTGTGAACATGAATATTTGTTCTGGTCTGGGTGTTTTCCTATGTATATTAAGTATGTATTAACAAAAAAAAAAGTATTTAAGTATGTTTATCCGTTCTTTAGTATACATAACACAAGTTCTCAGTGATACTTAACTTGGGACTAAATTATTGGTGTGATTGCAAGAGAATATTTATTTATTTTATTCATTTTATTTATTTTATTTATTTTATTTATTTTATTTATTTTATTTATTTTATTTATTTTATTTATTTTATTTATTTTATTTATTTTATTTATTTTATTTATTTTATTTATTTTATTTTATTTATTTTATTTATTTATTTTATTTATTTTATTTATTTTATTTATTTTATTTATTTTATTTATTTTATTTATTTTATTTATTTTATTTATTTTATTTATTTTATTTATTTTATTTATTTTATTTATTTTATTTATTTTATTTATTTTATTTATTTTATTTATTTTATTTATTTTATTTATTTATTTATTTTATTTTACATATTTTTCGAAGAGCATAATGCTATAATCTTCATACTTACGCATGAACCCAATCCTCGCCACCCAAGGGTGTGCCCCGAGCCCGTTGTACCCGGCTCCCCTGACCATGCTGCGTCCACACTGCGGCCCGAGCTGACCATCACAGTCGCACGACGGGCAGCACACATAGTCCTCGTTGTTCGCATGACCGCACGTCAACTGGTTCAGACGGTGGAAATATCTGGAAAAGCTTGAACTTATGACATCTGGGGGCCTACCGCCGAATTCGATGGATTACCGGTAATCCATCTAGATCAAACTTTGTTTTGCGTTCATTAAGCCGTACCGGGGAATCTGCCGACAGCCACCTCTCATTCATGACCTTCAGTCCGTGACAGACCAATAGGTAAATGGAGAACGCCATTTTTTTTCGATTTCCATGAGTTCGGCGGTACGACAGAATCAATTCGAAATCCATTTTGCCTTAAAGTAGATTGCCATCGAACTCGGCGGTAGGCCCCCTGACCGGCTACCCTCAACACTCGCTCCAATATTAAGGGTTTATATATGATAAAGGTAAATACAGGGTCCAAGCTTTCTCCCTATAATATATGAAAAGCGGTTGTTGTTGTAATAAAATATATATATATTTTCTGACATTTACACCAATTATTTAGTTCCAAGATAAATATCATTAAGAACTTGTGTTGTGGATAACATAATAACAACGGATAAACATACTTAAATACTTTTAATTTTTTTTATAAATCCATACTTAATATACATAGGAAAACACCCAGTCCAGAAAAAATATTCATGTTCATGCACGAAAAGATTTGTCCTGTGTGGGAATCGAACCCACGATCTCTGAATTGAAGTGCAGGTATACTGACCTCCACGCCATATCGATCGTCAAAGTGTTTTGTATACAAAGTTTTAAAACTTTTGACAGTAGTACGGAATCTTCTGAAAGTAAATTATGCTT